>OY755042.1:42954918-44154918 GCA_963576565.1 Aspidapion aeneum
GGAACTTCAGACAAGCATTCAGTTGAATATTGTTCGTCTCAAGGCGCATATTCACTTTAGCATGAATGCACACGAGGCATTTGTTTGGTCCCGCTGCGAGGCTTGCGAATTCTGCCTCAAATGAATATGCGACTTAAGGTCCGGCGGCTACTCGTCCGCAGTAAATTGTCGCATTCCCTGTCTGATGAACTGAACTATAACGTAGGTATGCGATATTCCATACAAAACTATTTTTTTACTTTTGTTTACTTTTCTTACCTGGTGCTTCATTTAAATCACTGCATACATATTTGTTGTTCTTTAACTATACCATCTACCCACACAACTTAAGTATATTCCGATCCAAATATGTATTCACTATCATTATTAATATTGCGCTTTTAATTTGCCATGTTTGTTTCTAAAAAAGACAAATATTTTAACCAAAATTGCACAAAGCGTATCTGCTACCGACTCGTATGAACTCGCAGCGAAACGCAACTAAAAATGGCGATGGCCCGTTCTGGTAGTGGAACTATGTGGCAGCGCCCTCTATAGTATTATTTTTTTCATGTTTAAAAAAGAAAACATTTATTAGCTTCATATATCCTAAATTCAACGTTAGAAATGAGATCTAATGTTAATAAAATTATGGTTTTTTAAATGCTGGTTTCTTAACGTTATTAAAAAATATATTTTTGGTAAAGCCTTTACATGAAATTTTTCTTAGGATTTTCTACATGTTTTTTTAATGTCAAAAGTTGACTTAATTTTAACACAATTTTGTGCTACAAATTTTTTTTTTCAACATTTATTTAACGTTTTTTACGATTTTGCTTAGTGGATTCCTAGCTAGCTAACTCCATGAGCTCCTACAAAGCATTTGGTTATACCATAAATTGTTGAGAAAACAGCCATCTACTACATACCGAAAACCGTATATTAATGCGATGCTCTGTTAAACAGTTTAAATTAAATTATCAAAAAACTTTCATTAGCATTAATGCATTTTAACACAAATCTAATTAGCTCTTTACAGTGTCGAACATTATTTTACGGGAAAATTTTATCAACATCGGTTTAGCGGTTTAGGAGCTATCGTGTTACGGACAGACATATATACACACACACACAGACACACGACAATATTGCTAAAATATAAATAAATCCAAATAACAAATTTCCCGCGTTATCTGAAAAATAAATTATTCGAAAATAATACCTTCTCTAGCCATTGCTGCACAGGCTAGGAAGGTAATTTTTGTTGTTTTATTTTGTAAATTAATTTTTCAAAAACTACTTATTGAATAATTTTTTTTTCGACAATCCATTTTCTTGTGGAGTTTTCCTTCTGCAAAATGTTGCTGGTCTAGACACCGGTTAGAATATGTTTGCGATCAAGAAATTTAAGACAGATTTTGATCACGGATCACCTAACAAATGATCCGTGTTTTGATCTCCCAACAAGGAGGCAGGGGAGTTATGATTTAAATGAAATGAGTTAGTTATTAAAATGAAATTAAACAAAAATTCTTGCTGCTGATCGACAGGCAGCGAATTAACCTCACGGTGAATCGGCCGAAGCAAATCAGCCGTGGCGAATAGGCCTGCGTACCCAATTTGAGGTAATCTTGGAATGGAAATATGTTATTTTGGCACTATTTTTATTAAGGCGACAAATTCGATTCAGCTAATTTTTTACGCAAATGACAACAAGGCAAAATATTTAAATATCAGTCAATAGGTGGCACTACATATTAGAGTCCTAGGGACACCTATTCGGTTTCTAAATTGTGGGCCTTACTAAAATTTTAGGGATGACAAAAAACAAGACATTTTGAGTTTGACACTGACGTTAATTTTTGCCCAAAAACACAAGTGGGCGGCTAGTTTTCCAATAGCAACAGAAAAAATAAAAGAATAGAGTAAATAACAAAGCCTATTTTTTTGTCAAATACCTGGGGATGACATTTCATCTTATAAATAAAAATAGAAAAAAAGTGTTTATTTACTATGATAGAAAATACTGATAATCCCGAAGAAGACTTAGCCACAATAGGATGGAACACATAATGTTCCTATGAGCCTGCCTCCAAATACATCTAGCAAAATATATTTAAAGACCTTCCGATATCATTGATCCAGAAGATAAAAACGAAAATCTCCTGATCCAAAGATGCTGCACAGGATAAGAAGTAAAGTTTTCGGCAAACATTGTAAATTAAATATAATAAATGAGTTGTTTTTATTGTAGTACTTTACTTTTGTTTCCACAACCTCGTAGAAAAAATATTGTACCTACATACTTAACGAATGTGTTTAGTGCGTCTTCCGCACTGGTTAGGTAAATTACTATTTCCTGCGACCACATATAAAAATGTTGGATTTTACACGATTTGCATCCTCAGAAAACATTAAATTTCATCCGTGTGCAGAAATTTTTTCGCACATGTGTGACAAGTACGTTCAGTACTTTGGCACATGTATGGAAAGTGTTTAACTGTCACAATACTTTTTCGCACATGTGTTACAAACTAACTTTCCCATACCTGTGCGGAAAAGCACTTTCATATTTTTTTACGCAAAATTAAATACCAATTTTTACAAAAATTAGTATAGTTCAACAGTGTCCGTGTGAAAAATAGCTCCATAACTCGACAGAAAGTAACTTTCTCACGCTCGTGTGAAATTTGTCACTTTCTTCTCTTGCTATGTAATAAATAAATAAATAAATGAAGAGGGCTTTATTTTCAGCGAAGTTAAGCACAAGCTTCTGTTAACTGAGCAATATACTAATTATCAAAAACTATCTTATAAATTGGTTCGTAATCCCGTGATTTTGTTTGTTACGCTATGGCCAGCCCTTAAAAAACGTTTTGTAAATAGAAAAAATTGTATCTTTAAATACCTTCTTATAATCATTTAACTTATATTAGACGACATATTATTTATTCAAAATATCTGAAAATAATGTGAAAATCCGGGTCACGTGATCTTAGTTAAATTTTCTCAATCGAATTGACTTACCCCCGGTATATGGGGGTGGCGCTTCAGTCAGAAGGTTGATGGCTCTTGTCTGATTTGGTGTCCTGCAGCAAATATAAAATTGAGCACGCCTTTGTAAATCCTAATAGATCTCTTTTATAAAAAACTAGTTGAAACATTATTCCTGTCCATGTGCAAGATTTTTTAAAATCTTCAAACGTATCTTGTTAGATTTTTGATTTTCTTTTGTACATTTCCAAAAAATACAAGAATCGAAACAATTTCACTACAGTTTTCTATAACACAACTAGGCTACTGAAATGCCAAACATTGTTTTGAAATATTTGTTGTGTTTTAGCCATAACTTTTTTTTTATTTTTTGAATAAAATGATTTTGCAAAAAACTGCTAAGATACGGTTGTTAAAAATGCTGTAAAAGACTACCCCTCAAAATTTCGACGCGTTCCGCTTTCTCATTTTCTATTTCTATTAGAACAAAGATTTGGCCAAAAAATGCGATATCAGTGTTGTCAAATGGTAAGTTTTCGGCCGAAGTTTGTCCCCTTAACGCAAAATTCAAAATATGGACTAAGCATTAATCAATAGAATGACACATACAGGGTCTCTAGGCATTACTACAATTTACCAATAATCTTTCAAAATGTAAGCGATGTCAAATTAGTTGTTATTTTTTGTTAGTTTTATGTTTGTGTTCGTCCATTTGTTTAAATTTTTCGTGATAAAAAACTAAAAATCACAAAATTCTAGTGCAAGAACTTTAAATTTAAAGACACTTAACTTCAAACTCATAATGTGGAACTTTGAAAGTGATGAAACGGTTTACCAAAGACAATATTTAGATCTTATTTATACACAAGATCAAGGGACACAAGGAGACTGGTAAGCTAAAATTTTCGACATAAATTTGTCGATAGCATTGTCAGCTAAGAGTTAATTATTTTACAATTTTAAATTTACCAAATACCTAGTTTTCCGTGTGTGTTTGCACTTTTTCACATAATTTTGAACATTTTTACACTTGACCTTCCCACAGCTATTTTAGCGCTTTGACAGATCTTTTTTGTATTTTTTCTCTGGGCCGTCTCTTTCCAGGATATGCGATCATATCATACTTCCCAATTCGATTTGATTACTTACCCTTAGATGCACCGTAAGCACTAAAGCGCGATCATCGGTTTACTCGTGATTAAGTCCTTGTTGCCAACATACAAAACAACAAAGAGGGATAATGGAGCCTTGTTACGGTGCAGCTGAGGGTTACAGGCGCAGATTACAGGAAATTATTTATTTGGTAGTATTCGGCAAGGTTCGGTTCAGTTCGTTTCGGTTCGGTTCGGTTTGGTTTAGCTTGGTTCGGTTCGGTTCGTTCGATTCGTTCGGTTCGTTCGGTTCAGGTGTTGTTTGTATTTGGGTATATTTTCACCTATCTTAGCAATGTCGTCGTGACGTCCGTCTGTGCGTTTGTATGTGTGTATATTTCTGTCCGCAACACGATAGCTCCTAAACCGCTGAATCGATTTTTACAAAATTTTTAGTTAAAATAGTGTTTGACACTCTAACGAGCTGAATGGATATTGGTCTAAATCGATTAATGCTAATGACAGATTTTTAACAATTAAATTTTTTAAAATCCTCACTTTTTAACGGAGCATCGCATCACTATGCGGTTTACGGAATATAGTAGACTACATTTTGCTTAATAATTTGTGTTATAAACAAAAACTTTGTAAGAGCTTTAGTTTCTGAGATTTTACAAAAAACTGTTTTTAAGGCTGATATATCATGACTTCACTTAAAGTGTGCTAATAAGCTAGCTAGGAAGGTATCAGATCTGTCATGGATCCATTTATTTTAAATAGCCAAGCGACCTTACTTTGCAAAAATTTGTAAAAGTTCTGCATACCTTTGATGCTGCGGGGAAACTTTTTACTTCTTCATATTACAAGGGAAGAATCGAGGGACACAATACAGGTAAGTACGTCGTATTTGCAAAAAAAAGAAATAATAGTGCTTTTTGGAGGTGTCTAATATTTTAGCAAAAAGTGGCAAGACTAACACAAACTTTTTTTAGTCCACTACTTACTATAGTCAGGTTTAAAATAAGCCGTTTTTAGGTCCAGCTAGCCCATTTATGATACAATATTGTGTGATACATCAAAATTTTTAAACATCGCACATAAGGACAGAATAACAATTTACGGCGCGGCGCCAAAAATCTAAAATCTGATTTTATGTGATAGAAATGCTTATGAGGACTACTTTTAATACTTATGTTGCCAAAACATGCACAATTAGTGTTATTTGAGGTAAAATATTTTAATTAAATGAGCCACTAACATATTTATTTATTGCTGTATTTAAAATTAGCAAAAATTTTTTCATTAAAATAATTAAACATCAATATCTACGGTTTTTGCAGCTTCTTCATTAGTCATATCATCATCAGCGCTATCATCATCATTATCCTTATCTTTGCCATCTTCATTACCTTTCTTATCTCCACCATAGAAGATTGGCAGCCTTAGCATACTCATTTTAATTATTTTTCTAATTTTTTTAGCTTATTGGTCACAATAGGGTCGAAGGTTACTAGCATTCAGTTAAATTATTGTTAATTCTTCAGGTTTTCCCGAAGTAATATTGTCGAAATTTCTTATACTCTTTATGGCCTATCTCAATTACATCTGCTAACGGTAGCCCTACTGGCAAAGGTAGCGATTTGATACCATCCATAAAGGAAAATTGCTATTTCTGCTGTTCTAAAACCATACTTTTAAAAGTTTTCCTCGTTGATGTAGTGCCGACAAGAAGTGATGGAAAGTATATTTGTAAATCTTTCTATTAATCCTTTATCGATACCGGATATTTTTTGTTTTTAAAAAAATTTGCATGCTGTATTTCCATCATTGCTATTGCTTCCACCTTGTTTAAGTTGATCAAAAATAAGACCCATTTCATCATAAAACTGAGTTGGTTGTTGTTTTACTTTTTATTCTGTTACTGGAGCTTTTTAATAGGCACCTCTTGTTTGCCGCTGCTGAGTTCTTGATACCTATCGACTAATAAACGAGAAAGTCCGCCATTTTGGATCGGCCATTCTATTATTTTAAGGAACCAAAAATTATATTGAGTGACCTTAAGCAGTGCAAGTTTTTGAATTTTAGAGAAATTAGTTTACAAATAAACATGTCCGCCATTTTAAATCCGACATTTTTATTTTTTAATTAAAAAAAAGTTATATTGTCACCGAAACTCGCAACTTATGCCAAGTTTCAAGTCTCTATCTCATCAGAAAGTATCTAAAATAGCTGTCGCAAGATTTGAAACATAAATTGGTATGGAAACAAGTATACGGAGTCAAGTAAAGTAAAACCATTTAAAAAAAGAGGGGGACGTAAATTATACTTTTTTAAATTGGCTATAAGATAGGTTTACCAAGTCGCATAGAAATATCGGTGTATTCGGCGGAACTTTTTTATAACTCTAGCTTACTTAAACATTTTAATATTTTTTAATTAAAAATACTTTTTCATAAAACCTTGTATTATAACAAGTTTACAAATAACTGGTTTGTTAACAATAATTGCAAAATAAAGTACCTACCTGCTGCCTTAATATCCATGTTGACATTATCTAAATTTGACGTCTGAAAACAAATAACAAATATAAGTTTTTCTGTCACAGTTTTAAAAACACCTAATTTAATAAGCCGCGTGTAAGCAAAACCAACTTTGCGCTAATGCTAATACATTTCGGTGAGTTTAAAAAATAATATTCTTATGTTGCCTTCCACCCGTATCTATAGGTAACATTTTAAAAATATGTGTGATTCGTTTAAACTAAATTTGTTTTACTATTATTGACGCCCTAATGTAGCTATTTGTCCTTATGTGCATCGTAGAATACGAATTTCTATGGTGGAGATCTGGCATATGTTAGATTTGCTTTTTTTCTTAAATCAACTATATTTCAGCATTTCCGTATATAGTTAAACATACTACCATAGGAAGATCGGCAACCCCCAAATTAGATCTAAAGTGGTTTTTTTTTGTAAATTTAATTTCGGGCAAAAACACCCTCAAGAAATAATGCTGATAAAATTTTGTAGGCGCATTCAAAAGCACAGGGCAGACCTTAAATTTAGTGTATTTTTCATCTTTGACGTCCCAAAAATAACACCCCTACACCACAGAAGACTTCTGTGCCTACACGTTGTCGAATTAGGGGTAGTTTTTTAAAACTAAAGTGATTTTATTAACAATTTTAAAAAAAACTCATAGTCACATATCTTGTAGAGATTGAAACCGCGTACAAAAAACTATATAACTTAGCTTCCTAGCAAAGCATAAAAGGCAACTTTAAAGGGTTTCGGAAAAAGGCATTTCCATACTCAACGTGGCTTGCCTGACTACACTAATCAAACTGACTACAAGATAGAAGGTAAATCAAAAAGAATTAAAAAATATGTGAAACCTATTTTTTATTCAACGAGTAAAACAACAGCGAACCGAGAAAACTAAGTCCATGGTGGGACGAAAACGTACACCGATCTATAAGGAAGAAAAGAAAGACATTTCGTCACATTTCAACCAGACCATGCTTTCATCGTCTCCACGGCCGGCGTCGCGCGTCGGTTCGGAACCGAAAACAATGAGTTAACAAAGTATAAAAGGCAACTGCAAAGGGGTAAAGTCAACCACGGACACCGGTGGACGTTTTCGCCCCGCCATGGACTTAGTTTCCTCGGTTCGCTGTCTCTTCACTCGTTGAATGAAAAATAATTTTCACCTATTTTTTCATTCTTTTTGATTTACCTTAGCTCCCAAGGTATTACTTTTGAGGCGATATAGAAAAGCGATACATAAAGTTAAAGCACTGATCCTATACTTTTAAATCTGCGTCTACTAAATTTCATCACCATCAATTTCTTAAAGAATTTTTTTAGAGTTTAAAAAAAAAATAAAAAATCACGTTTCTAGATTATATGAAAATTTTGGTGTATCATCCAATATTGTATTACAAATAGGCAAGCAATAAATCATTTCAGAACTGACTACTAAAATTTAAACTACTTAAAACCCAATGCTAGAACCAGGATGAAAATGTTTTTTTTTAATTTATTAATATTATTAATATATACAGGGTGTTAAAAATGTATGTCGCCAAACTTTAGAAAAACTTTTAGGAAAAATATTGCAAATAAACGCGCAAATGCTCAGTTTTCGAGATACAGGGTGTCAAAGATGCTTTGCTCAAATTTGTAACGTGTGATGAGCTATAAGGCATACATCATTATTCATGCCAAATATAAGGAAAAAACTACATTGTGATATTTGTTCAGGGGTCATGCCCCGTTTTCTTCTCCAGAACTTTTTTGCAGTAAGTCATTGGCAGATTCAAAAATATTATGTATATTGTTTGATTTATTTAGAAACTTTTTGATCTTGATTGATTGATCTACTGCCTTACTGCAAAAAAGTTCTGGGGAAAAAAAGGGGCATGGCCCCGGAAAAAAATTCACCCTGTACTTCTTTCCTATTATTTGACATGCTTAATGATGTATGCCTTGTACCTACATACACGTTACAGATTTAAGCTAAAGCTCTCAAAACTGCACGAGTTATAAAAAAACAAACAAAAAATTAAAACTTGAACAAACCGTATCTTGAAAACTAAGCATTTACCCATGGTAATGCAAAGTTTTTTTTCTTAAAATCACAAGGAAATAATCCTCTGAAATTTGGCGATAAATCTTTTAACACCCTGCATAATAAAATAAATTGATAAGAATTTTTAATATTTTTTTATTTATTTTAAAATCCTGTTGATGTAATTATTGTGAATTTGCAATGGCAGTACCTAGGCAGCTGGTAGATATCTCGTTTAATAACTCTTTTGATAATAGACAATGTTCCTGAAGATAGATTTTAAAATCTGTTTTATGGGATACCACCGTTTTTTGAAAAAAAATATCTCTTATTGGTCGCCATCTTAAATATCTCATATTTGCTGTGAGAATTTTAGTTCGAAAACTTGAGATTCCTGTTCAGAAATACAAAAAATATAAAAGAAAACATCAAAAACAATTACACCAAAACTTTTCACCTGAAACTACCATTTGATTAGATTATAAAAAAGGAACACTAAAAAATAAGTTGTTTTAAGACTCTCTTTTTATTTGTCCGTATCAGCATCTGTATCGAACTGCGCATCTGCCTTATAGACAAGGAAGCATCCAAACACATTTCTGTGTTGTTTCGTTTTGGAAGGGTAACTCTTTGGTGGCTCTTCTGTGGCTAAGTTCTGTGGTACAAAACGAAGAGCTTGCGCGGGAAAATGTAACATTGCCATTTTGGGTTGAATTAAATCTTTTTTGAGTTTTGTGGAGATAGTTTGATCAACTATAAGTCCAAATTTGCCGAAAACTCAATTTAAAATTTTGCAGCTACTGCAATTTCACTTTAGATAACAGAGTTAGTTGCTGATCCTCCGTGCTACGTTGCGATTAGCATTGCTACATAACGTACATAAATTTGTAAGTAATACTAATAATGACAAGTATGCAAAAGTGAGTGCTGCTTTTCTACCCTAGTCTTTAGCACCGTTTGCAATCTTTAGTTGTTGAACAACATGATTGCATTTGCGGCAAAAAAGTTGATATATGGTCTACATGGACTATTCTGCAACAAGAATGTAGGTCGTTGGGCAAGACCAAATACGTTAGAGCATAAATACAAGGCATATCCATGCATTCTTACACGCGATGCTTGAAACAAGAACGCCCATTTAATTCTTAATGTTCCGTTTTCGGGTAGACAGGATTTTGGTTACTGCGCATGCGTCAGTTTTGGTGGTTTTGGTACATACTCCGCTACGTCACTACATTATTTGACAATTGTCAAAAACTTAGGGTTATGTCAATTTTTTTTTTCTAGAAAAATTTATCAAATTGTGAATTAAAATGGTAACTTTTCTACAATTAAGTGTGCAGATTTATTGTGGACACCATAAAGTGTTTAATAGCATCTGTAAACTAGAGACCCTATATGTATGACATATTCTAATGATAAAGAGACGCGACAAACTCATCAAAGTCAAATTTATTTAAGTCAAAATCAAAGGATGAAAATATCGGTCCTCTATACTCTAGCCATGTTTAGAGAGAGACGCACCTTCCGTCCTTGTCAATTCATAAGCGTCGGAAAATAAAAATAAACGGTTTTTTACAAAAACTATACAGGCGGTGACCGACAAACATGTTTGTTTATAATTGCATGATGATTGATCACTCACTGCTGACCATTTAAATTATTTAAGTGAAACGTCAATGAATTTGGAAAGAAAATAACATAACCAAAAAATGTTAATTTCAGTGACTTTGATGGGTTTTTCGCGTCTCTCTTTAGTAAAAATATGTCATAAATTCAGGGTCTCTACTGTAAACTACTCTTAATTTTATTAAGAAATAAATGACACTTCCTTATTTCTCCCAAAACTTTTTCCAGAAACCGCACATATTTTATGTGAATTATTTCTCATTTTTCATAGAAAAATACTTAATTTTACACGACAAACGCAAAACACCGCAAAATGTAAACAACAAGAAATATGGCGTCTATCCACACAGCAGCCGTCTGTCCACTTGACAAAATACACGTATGCGTAATTGAAACTTCGCGTCTGCGAATTTAAACTAGCCATTGTTTCCAAAGCAAGTTCCTATAGTGATTTACTTTTCGATTTTTTGAACACGTAGTTATGCTTTAACGTATTTGAGCAAGACACAGGTTACTGAATGATATACTTAAACGTGCACTAAATTCTGTTGATATTCCAGCTGTACTTGAACCACAGAATATTTGTCGTAGTGACGGAAAACGTGTTGACGGATTAACTTTAACTACCTGTAGGTTCATACATTGGCTAAATGATATATTACAAAAATATCTATAAAAGCTGGTTCAGCAGCTGAAATAGGGGAAAGGATAAAACAACAAAAATATAAAGAGCTTAAAGATATATTTTGTACCATTCTTTGTGGAAACTTTTGGTCCTTGGAGGGTGGAGGGGAAAAAATGTATAAATGAAATTGTCTGTAAATTAAAAATTCAGTATTTGTTCGATCGCAGTTCAGTACGGTTATACTGCATCGTACCTGCATGATAGTGCTAACGAGGTCAAAGTCGGAGTTTGTTTTGTTTACAAAAAACATCGCGCGCGAGATACCTGTGTTGAGAATCTATATACAATGTGTATTATAAATAATATATCATTTAAAGCAAAAAAAGTGTACCATCACCTGTGAAACTTGTTTTAAAAATTAGCGAAAAGCCCAAACAAAATCAAGAAAAAATGGATAATGCCGAATTATTTCAGGATAGCCATGCTAGAACACAAAATGAAGAAGTTTTATATAGCGAATGGAAAAAATCCCAAAACGAAAAAAATTCACTTAGTGTACAAGTGGATTATCTCCGAAGTCAACTGGAAAGTATGCAAAGAAAATTTGCAGATTTAGAGACAAAAGTCACTAAAAAAGAAGAGTCTGACATGGACTACATTACTGATGAGGACGATCTGGCAAGAGAAACTGAGTGGATCAGACAAAAAGGAAAAGGTTGGAAAAAACGTCGAATGGATACTTCACTCTCACCACCACAACAAAGCTCGGGCACTGGAGAGCCCTCCAATAAAACACAAAATGAAGAACCCCCAACTAAGGTTAAAAAAGCTCCATTACCTCCACCGATTATGGTAAATGGCGTAAATAATTTTAATGATATTTATGAAAAGTTAAATATCATACAAGGAGTTAAAATAAAAGTTTTAAATAACGAAAATATTAAAATAAATGTACAAGACGCAGACAGCTATCGGCTGGTTACTAAAATGCTTAATGAAATAAAGCATCAATGGCACTCATACGAAAACAAACAAATAAGGCCAATTAGAGTAATAGCGAATAGGCTACACTTCTCATGTGACCCACAGAAAATTGTAGCTGATCTACAAAAAAAAGGTTTTAAGGCACTGGAGGCCAGCAACAAACTTAAATGGAGAACAAGACAACCTCTTAACATGTTTATGCTCACATTTAGCCACGATGAAGATATCAACAAAATTTTTGAAATTTCCAGTATCCTTGGGATTGAAGTGGAAATAAAAGCACTAAAAACCTCAAAGTTAGTCCCTCAATGCAAAAGATGCCAATCTTATGGACACACGCAAAAATATTGCGCTAAAGAACCACGTTGCGTAAAATGCACGGGGAAACATCTTACTGTAGAATGCCCCAAACCAAAAGAATCTGAGCCAAAATGCATCCACTGTGGAGGCAAGCATCCTGCTAACTACAGAGGATGCCTTGTTGCTAAGGAAATACAAAAATTGAAAAATAAACCTAAGAAACCGAATCTCATACCAAACGTGAGTACAAATAGACAAAACCAACAGACAAGAAACACAGTCACACAAAACTCTGTGACAAGGACATACAGCCAAGTAGCAGCAACAGCTACTATACCTGATATTAATATCAGTAGTCAAAATACTATGGAACAAACACTACAATTAATTTTGGAGAAATTGAACAAACTTGATGAGCGATTAACTAAACTAGAAAGTAGCAATAACGGAGCTACCAATATGCCTCAAAATGGTCAGTAATCTTAGAATCCTAGCTTGGAATGCCAATGGTCTCTTGCAACATCAGCAAGACTTGCAAGTTATTCTAGACATAGAAAAAATTGACGTCTGTCTTGTGTCAGAAACGCATTTCACTAACCAGTCTCACATTAAATTTAAAGGTTATAAAGTGTATCATACAACTCACCCTAGCAATACTGCACATGGGGGAAGTGCTGTAATTATTAAAGAAAATATATCACACTATGAGGAGATGGGATATAAAACCATAGAGATTCAAGCTACATTAGTAAGTGTAAAAACCAAAACATATACATTAGTCATAAGTGCTGTCTATATACCACCAAGGCACTTACTAAAGAAAAATCAATATCTTAATTTTCTCAGAAAATTAGGAAACCGTTTTATAATTGGAGGTGACTTTAATGCAAAAAATACCTACTGGGGATCTAGACTGACGAACTCTAAAGGAAAAGAACTTTTGCAAGCTATTAGTGAATATCAATGTGAGCCGATATCAACTGGTAAGCCCACATACTATCCAACAGATCCAGGAAAAATTCCAGATCTAATTGATTTTTTTATAGTAAAAAATATATCTTTAAGTTTTGTAGATATAGAAGAAAGTTTTGATTTACACTCAGATCATTCACCTATTATTCTAACTCTTAGTAAAAACATAATAAAGAAAGAAGCAAATATCTCACTAGTTAATAAACTGACTGACTGGATTAGTTTTAAACAAAGTCTGTCAGAAAAAATAAACCTATCAGTACCATTGCAAACGCCAGAACAAATCGATAAAGAAGTTGATTATTTTGTTACAAATATTCAACAAGCAGCTTGGGAAAACAGTCCAAAACCAAAGAGAATTTTTAAGGGAAAAAACTATCCAAAGGAAATTAGAGACCTTATATTGGAAAAAAGGAAACTAAGAAGAAAGTGGCAACAAAGCCGTGATCCTCGGGACAAAACAAATCTCAACAACATGACGCAGCGCATTAGGCGAGAAATTCTAGTAATAAAAAATGAATCTATTAACCATTTTCTTAATGAGCTTACAGATGATAAAAATACCGACTATTCCCTTTGGAAAGCAACCAAAGATTTTAAAAGACCAATTATCCAAATTCCACCCATACGAAAATCTAACAACCAGTGGGCAAGGAGTAACGAAGAAAAAGCAGATATTTTTGCAAGTCATTTAGAAAAAACATTTCAGCCCCACGAAGCACCAGATGAACACTTTCATTTAAATGAACCCCATCAAATCGAGGACCATATTAAGCTTACATCACCAAAAGAAATATTAACAGAAATCAAAAATATTAATTCGAAAAAAGCCCCAGGGTATGATCTTATTAACGGGGTAGTCATAAAACAACTCCCCAGAAAAGCTATCGTAAAACTATGCAACCTAATTAATGCGTCTTTTAGGCTTAGGTACGTACCTAAACTGTGGAAAGTTGCAGAAGTTATCATGATTCCAAAACCGGGAAAACCACTCCATGACGTGTCATCTTACAGGCCAATATCTTTGCTGCCAATTATATCCAAGCTCTATGAAAAATTATTGCTTAAAAGAATAAAACCCATCATAGAAAGACAAGAAATTATTCCATCTCATCAATTTGGTTTTCGAGACAAGCATTCCACGATAGATCAAGTACACAGAATTACTAATATAATAGAAAAAGCACTAGAAGAGGGAAAAGTTTGTTCTGCAGTTTTTCTAGATGTAGCACAAGCATTTGACAAAGTGTGGCATGAAGGCCTTAATTTTAAACTAAAAAGGTTTCTGCCAAAACAGTATTCGGATATTTTGGAATCATACATATCTGATAGACATTTTAGAGTAAAACAGGAAGACTCATACTCAAATTTAAGAGAAATTCAAGCAGGCGTGCCCCAGGGTAGCGTACTAGGCCCTTATCTATACTTATTATTCACTTGTGATATCCCAAAGCCAGAAAATTGTCACTTAGCAACATTTGCCGATGATACTGGTTTATTGACGGTAGAAAAATCTATTGAAAAATGCATAGAGAAACTTCAGGATGCAGTCACCCAAATTCACAGTTGGACCACAAAGTGGCGAATAAAATTAAATGAAACCAAATCAATTCATGTTGATTTTACAAACAAAAATATAAATCACATACAAATAACAATTAACAACATTCCAGTACCATATTCGAATCAGGCAAAATATCTAGGTATGACACTTGATACCAAATTGCGCTGGAAAGCACATGTTAAGAAAAAAAAAGAAGAACTTGAGATAAGGTATAGAAAAATGAACTGGCTAATTGGAAGGAAGTCCAATTTAACAATTCATAATAAGTTACTGCTTTATAGACAAATACTGAAACCAGTATGGACATATGGTATTCAACTATGGGGTTGTGCTAAAGAGAGTAACATTCTAGTTGTACAGAGATTTCAAAATAAAGTATTAAGAAACATTGTGAATGCACCTTGGTACGTTCGAAATAGTGACCTTCATCGAGATCTAAAAATCGAAACTGTAGCAGAGACTATAAAAAAGTACGCAAAAAGCCATGAAGATAGACTCCATCGGCATGTGAATGTGGAAGCAATTCAGCTTCTAGACAATACTATGCTGGTTCGACGACTAAAAAGAGTGAAGCCGTTTGAGCTGGTAAACTGAGTGAATTACACATAAAACAAAATAATGCTATAAACACAACACAATTGTGAGTTACAGACTAAACAAAGCGGGGAGAACTGTTGAGTGAACCCTAAGTTTAAATCTGACTTTTCTAGTAAATTAAGTTAAAACAAAATTGCTAATTAGTCTTACTGACTAGATTGTAATAAAAAAAAACACAGTGTGTTTGACAAATAAAAAAAAAAAAAAAAAAAAAAAAAATTAAAAATAAAAAATAAACATGTAAGTAATTTTATACCACAGAAAATAAGTTTGGCCATACAAAAAGAAAATTCTGCAACAGTTTTGGGGACTATCCCTGTAGACTCCGGTCTGGATGAAATATATTTATTATAATTTTATTATTTTCTCAAAGATTGTTAGGGTGTATATTTGAGAATTTATTTTAATATTTATTTACTTTTATTTATTTCTATTTTTATTTAGTTTTTTACATTGTTATTGTTAATTTTTAAATAACTTTAGTAGTTAGATTTTCAAATAAGTTGATTACGGCGTAATGCGGTAAAGTCATTCGAAATGTAGTTCTATGGAAATTGCGTGATGCCTTAGCAAATGGAAAATTTTAATAAAGTCCAGGAAGGAAATGACAGTACAAAGTTTCCTACGTGCAACTCGACGCCACGAAATTTTACCCTGAATGCATGATTTGGTTTTGCCTAAACTTTATGAAGTCGCTTGTTCGAATGAATACCAATAAATAAAACCGCCGAATATTTTTTAGAAATATATCAAATTAGTATACACTAAAATATGCGCACGGGAAAAAAGCACACATGGAAAAATGCGCACGCGGAAAAAAAGACACATAGAAAAAAAGTGCACAAAACAACAAAATTTATCTATAAAGTAAATCCTAAAATTTCAACGAATAAATTTTTTTTAAAGATTCAATAATTTTCAAAATTTTTATAATTGAAAAATATCAAAATATTTTTTTTTGTCTTTATATAACGACAAAGTTAAGGTGATCAAATAACGTAACCTGTAT
Organism: Aspidapion aeneum; assembly: GCA_963576565.1. Classification (NCBI taxonomy): domain Eukaryota; kingdom Metazoa; phylum Arthropoda; class Insecta; order Coleoptera; family Brentidae; genus Aspidapion; species Aspidapion aeneum. The sequence continues at coordinate 42,971,232 of OY755042.1, forward strand.
ACACCCAACTGTGACGTATAAAAAAACGTTGTCGCCAATTGTGACACTTAAAAAAACGTTGTAATCACTCTATTAATTACTGAGTAATTAAACAAATATCTGGAAGCAGAACTGTATTTTCCAGTTAGGTAAAACATTGATATGCCCGGAAACTTTTATACAGTGGGGAAGGGGGGGTTCAGAAATAAGATCTTAAATAAAAAACGTTGTAGCCAAATAATTAAATTCTACCTACTTCCGAGGCTTCCAGAGTATTTGTGTAATTAAAAAAAACAAAAAAAAAATTGACTAATAAAAGATTCTGCATGAATTAAAATGACACAAACGATAACAATTTATAGGTAGACAGACATCTTCAACAGGTCACAGTGTACCTACATTTGAGTCAGTAGTGGGATACTCAATTGCCTACTTAAATGGTTGTTAAAAAAACTACACTCCAAAACCATTCCATCATAGGGAAGATCTGGACTAAATATCCGCTGTCGTCATTCTACGTTGGATAGAATGAGACAGACAGCAACCCAGTCCGAGATCTACCCCATTAGGTTAGAAAAATGTTAAAAAGACTAAAAATATAACCTCATTCTGCATTCGCCCTATCTCTCTTTTACTCTCTGCAAAATTGGTCACTAGGTTGTACAAATAATACAAAAATTTAGTTCATCTTGTTATGTATTCTAAAATCTGAGGAAGGATGATGCTGAAATACTACAGGACAGAGTAAAATAAATAACAGCAAGGCACTTTGAATTTCACACCCAGTTCTTACGTTTACAAGAATTGCAAAATTATATTTAACAATAAAAAGATTATCTGAAAAAAATTAAATCTAAAAGACTTGCTCCTACCTTGGTCCTGTTTGTATTTAATAGTTGTTGAGGTAATATTTTGTAAACCTGGTGTTGTTCCCAGACATTTTCCTGCCCCTCCGGGTCCTTGTCCCGCCTGCGCCTTCCCTAGTGCTCGCTTAGCACATTATGCTGGGGCAGCACATGTTCTTAAGATGCTAGCTGCTTGCCCGAGCGTAAAACCCTGTGGAAAATGAAATATTTCAGTTTCCTGGAACTCGTCGGTTTTACACGAGGTTTCCCTACCCCGAGTAACCTAAATCCAACCAAACCAGATGTCAACAGATGAACTAAAACAACCCTACGTACCTTTCCCAGGGTTACAGCTGGCTCGAACCTTGTTCCACCAGCACAACCGTTCCGTTGATGAAATGGACAGTGCTGTAGACAAAGGAGAAAAACAATATATAGTTTTTATCCGAAACATGGTTTAAAAGAATATATAAAAAAACTCCAAAAATTCCACACTTCTTCTTCTTTTGTAGAAAAATTACGTTTCACACGAACAATAGTTACAATTTGGGAGGCAAATATTATCTTGAAGAATCACCAAATAAAAAAAATCGAACTCACCAATACTTTTCCTTAAAAATGGCGGAGGCTGCCTTGAGTCCCTCAATCAGAGGATGTCAGCCGTCACTAAAAATACGCCAAAACGATGGACAGACGCTTCACAGTCTTTGGGAAGAACCTGCATTCACTGCAGTGCCAGTAATCAAAAAGAGAAAAAAATCATTGACGATACCAAAAGACTTGTTGTTGGCCAGCCAATTCTTTAGGGAAGAGAGAGGACATCTTGTCCAATAAAAAATGAAGAAGCCGGAAATCTTTCCTTAATTGGGTGGGGCACAGTATGGTGGTGGCTCGGTATTTCCTTTTGGTGTACAGGTCGGTGGAAATACCAGGAAATACTTGGGAAGTACCGTGAAATATACTAGGAAATACTATTGAAAATACTAGGGGGGGGAAATACAAGGAAATACCATTGCTTGGGAAATACTAGGAAATACCATTGAAATTTGAGGAAATACCGTAGGTATTTCTTTTTGGTGTACAAAATTCGGCGATCGAGCCACCCCTCGGGCACAGTACCAACCAAACTTTCCCGGTAAAATTCAAATAAAAATGAAAACCCATTTATAAAAAACTCGCCAACAAAAATTCCCTAGCGGTTGCGTTTGTAAGCCTGCCAAAAACCCCGCCATTTTCAAACTAGCCAATGACGAAGCACACTAGTACTTCGGTACCGGTCTGTAGGGGGCAGCATCAATCAAGGGAATATTCCAAACCCATCCACCGCGCATTGATGTGTTCTCGGATCTATTTCTACGGATTTCTATTTTAATAAACGAGGATTTCAAGATGCACATACACAGACCAAAACAAATGTCAAAACAGACCACTGCCAACATAGCAAGTAGGAGAAAAATAACCAGTTAAACTATAAGAAGTTTAGTATTGAAACCATCAACTGCAAAATCAATTACTGGAAATCAGAGCATGCATCAAACCTAGGAATATTCGAACACTCAACCAATTCCCATATGAGTAAAGCCATACTAAGTGTAGAATTTAGTTGTATTTTAGTTATATTTTTAGTCAAAAGTTTCCTTTGCTCTTTATATATGTTTCCTCTAAGATTCATATATTTTGACGCCATGTTTGTACATTTTTACATTAATACAGTTGTTTCTGAACTTTGAACGTGAACATACGCCATCCAACCACTGCTTAAACTCGACATGACGATGCTCAGATGTTAAGTTTTCTCACCACTAGACAGTTCTGCATAACCCTTCGATCCGACTGGGTTAGATAATAACTTTATTTAACTACGATTATATATTAACTTATATAATATCAAAATACGATTTTGTTTATTCTTTTAGTCCTGGTTTTTATCCCTCGTTTATCTCCAATTTACAAAATTGCATGACTTGTATTTATTTTATCTTCTCCTCTGATTAAACTAGTAAAGATATCAAAGTGGGTGGAGCCTCAGTTGTTCCTGGTCAAACCGAGGACCTAGATATGTTTTCGTGCTACAAAAACTAGCTAATCCGTGAAGAAGAATAGGTTCGGAAGAGAAATCATTGTCCTAATATCCGCGAGAATATAAATAAACGAACGTCCAAAATAAATGAAGTGTTCCTGAAAGCATCGTGAATGGTTTGTGATGTGGCAACGCCGCCAAGCCCACAGAATTATACCGGGTAGATTGGATTAGAATGCTTTCTCATTTCGTTTATTTATTGAACGTACGCGGTCGCTAGCAAAACAGCTGATTATATAATTCAAAACGTAAATAGACAAAAATACCCAATTTCAAAGATATTTTTATGTGATTTTTCCCGAACCTGTGATCTCAGATTACAATTGCAATGCCCAAACAATGCCGCACAATTACTACAATAATACGATGGAATGCCTTCTTTATAAGGTAACTTTTTGGACAATATATAACCTCAAAACCCAGCCCTATAAAATTCCCTTATTTGTGTATAGAAAACGAGTCGAATAATTTTGGTTATTTACAGAAATAAAACAAATATGTAACGTGTGTTTTAAGCGTAAAAATGACACGTTACACAACCAATCTCAACAACTAATTAACCTAACAAACCAACCGACTGCACAAATTGAACTCACTAAAAACGGCTCTGGAACGAAATAGCGATGTACAAAATAGCGACTATTAAAATAGCGGTATCGAAATAGCGACAATCAAAATAGCGATGTAATGAAAAGGCGACTATCAAAATAGCGATGTAACAAAATAGCGATGTAACAAAATAGCGATTGCAACGAAATAGCGATGTAACAAAAAAGCGATGTAACAAAATAGCGACTATCAAAATAGCGATGTAACAAAATAGCGACTATCAAAACAGCGATGTAACAAAATAGCGACTATCAAAATAGCGATAATTCGGTTACGTTTTGGCATATAGCTCGACTATATAGGGTTTCTTTCTAAGAAATGTTTTCAAAAAAAAAACTTTCCTGACTTCTTTCCCGGGATCCTAAAGAGTGTGAATCCGAACCGAACCGAACCGACCCAAACTGAACCGAACCGAACCAGCATATTTAAAAAAAAAACTCTCCAGACTTCTTTTCCGGAATCCTAGAGAGTATGAATTTGAACCGAACCGAATTCGGTTTAGATCGGTTCAGTTAGGTTCGGATTCACACCCTCTAGGATCCCGGAACAGAATCAGGAAAGTTTTTTTTTTAAATAAGCTATAGTCAAAATAGGATATAATAGCGCATTTCGGTTCTTTTCGGTTTGGATTGATTTGATTCGATTCGGTTTGGTTTGATACGGTAGTTTGATACATCGCCATTTTCATACATCGCTATTTTGATACATCGCTATTTTGATACATCGCTATTTTGATACATCGCTATTTTGATACATCGCTATTTTGATACATCGCTATTTTGATTGTCGCTATTTTGGTTGTCGCTATTTTGATACATCGCTATTTTGATTGTCGCTATTTTTATACATCGCTATTATGATATGTCGCTGTTTTGTTACAAACGCTATTTTGATACATCGCTATTTTGATAGTCGCTCTTTCATTACATCGCTATTTTGATAGTCGCTATTTCATTACTCGCTATTTTGAACGTCGCTATTTTGTACATCGCTATTTCGTTCAAGAGCCACTAAAAACTTAACTTATTTCATAATTTTCCTACTATTTAAAAATTATCATTTAAATTTTCCTTGTGCGCAAACAGAAGAGCCGACCCTCTTCACAGACGTTCGTGACAAAATGACCCTGTATTTTTGTCTACTACAAAGTAGTACAGAGCAAATATTTACTATATTTTTTTTTTTTGCAGCACTGATCTCTACGTTGCTGTCGAGTCATCAACGAGTCCACATTATTTTGGTGAAAGCAGGTAAGTTTAAAAAGCCATAATTTTAAGTGTGCTGAATAATGATTGAGGGCATATTGACCAAGCAAGTAAAAATAATGATTCTTTTGATTATAATTTTCTATAGTTCGAAAATAAACGGAACATAACGATTGATTGATAACGATAAGCATTTGTTAAAAAACAAGGAAAATATTCACAGCTTTAAAATTGCTACCGTAAATCCGGGATAAAAAAAGCCAGAGACGTCTGAAAAAACGTAATTAAATTACCTTTATAATAATGTATCACCTGATGTAATTTTTAAAAGAACTGTGCAAGCTGTGCTTGACAATTACGGTTGCTTAATTCCAAGGGCGGTTCTGGAGTCAAATTCTGGTGAGGGTAATGGTCAAGCGGTGACTGTAAATTAGGGCACAGGAAAAAAGCTTATGTGACAAAAGCAAACAGGAAATTTGAATTTTTTTTAACATATTTGTGTTTTAAAAAACTTAAAATTGTGAAAATCTATGAGAGCTTCCACCGGCACACGAAATAAAAAAGATCAGACCTACCTATCTATTATATAAGTTCGATTTCGGGGTTCATCTTGACTGTACACCATAAAACTTAGAAACCATAGAAAATTAGATAAAAAAACATTGCAATTTTTTGCGCACACAAAATAAGTTACGCAAAACTCTGCCAATTGCAAGAACTTGCAAAAAAAATGATGAATGATGTAAACGTGGATTTATAAAGTAGTTCTGTTCAGTGGTCAAATAGTCTCTGACTTTTTTTAATTGAGGTTAGTCATGGAACCTGTATACATGACATATTTTCTCTAGTCTTATCTAGTACAATGTAAAATTTTTAGTAGTATATAGGTCTGGTCAAATGTACAGACCACTTCTTAATTTTGTGTACCTACCGGTGTTATTATTGTAAGATTTTCCTCTGTGCGATTATTTTCGAATGCGATTTTTTTCGTATGCGCTTTTTTCCTTATTTATCCCTAGGTTTTTTTACCATGCGCTTATTATCGGGAAAAAGCTAACAAAAATATGCCTTTTAGTTACTACCACCAGGGAGCAGCCTCACACCCTGCAATGACCAATAAGGCTTATGGTACAGTAAACTTGGGTAGATATAGTAAAAACAACTATCAAATGTTGAATCTCGTTTATCAAGATAAATCTTTTTTTTATAAAATAATAAAATTGTTATCGTTCGTGACAAATGATAAAAATGTAAAATTTAATGGCTATGGTTTCAAAAAAAACTAGAAGGCCTAGAAAAAAACTGTTAACGTCGTTCAATTGGCCGTAGTTACTACGAAATAAAATTACATACACATTTCAAACTATTACCCCTAACACGATCCTAATCCCAAGAGTTTGTTTTTGTAGTAGAATTCCTTGTCTAGCTGAAGAAGGACGACTTTTCGAGCATTTACTTACTACTAATATTTTTTTTGGAAGGGACTCCTTTTAGAATGTGTTATGTTTTGAAGAACCTGCTTTCATCTGTTACTCAGTATAATGTTGATATTTTAGAAACAAATCTCTGTCAGTTTGCAAAAATGACCAGATTTATTAGCGACACAAACCAATAGATTAGAAATGTCTAAAAATTTTACTATTTTGCCAAAGCTTAGAAAGTCCAGAAAAGGAAAAAAGATGATTTTAAATAAAACAATAGCAATCAGGATAATTAAGGTCAAATATTGGCGGTTCAAAATTGACCTACACGCAATATATTTGCCAATACACTTTATGATATTAAAATGAATCCCAATAATGATATGAGGTTAATGTAATCAATCAAATCTCAAAGGCAAGATTTGGTTTTGGCTAATAATAAAATAGTATGACATAATTTTGAAAAACGTACGTCAGTCGGTTGGAGGTAACTCGATCGTGACAGATGGAAACTGGGCTATTTAATTATTTATAAGATAACTATAATAAAGCAATTAGCATTTAAATTATATTTCAATAAATAAAATAGTGCAACTTTGAGAATGAAAACTTCTAAAAACTTTGAAAACTGCTAGTTTAGTGTGGTTCGGTATATGAACTATTAAGATACGGGTTTGCCATAGAAATTCTTTTGAAATTTGATCATCGAAAAGCGGAGCTAGTTTTTTTGCCTCACCAGGATCACCCTGAAGCTGTTCGTTACCTATATTAAGTACTGCTGTAAAAAGTACCTTAATTTACCATCACTTTGCAATGAAGTAACTGAAATATTAAAAATCCTGAATCATGGGCTTACGCAGCATAAAATTTAGGAAGAGGTAAATGTAAAAAGTTAAAAATAAAATAGGTATTTATTAAATTAAACCAAGAAAAACGAAAAAACGAACATACATACAAATCATCTTTTCAAATCTTAACTTATTACAGTAAAACGAAACCACTGGCATCTTCAGCAAATCGGAAACCTCTTCTTCTACTTGTTTATGTTTTTTAAAACTAATTTCCGGTGTATACTTAGCACGCACAAACCGCTTAATCGATCCCCTGCCATTGTGTCATCTTAACCAAGTTTTAGAATGTGTTGTGTGTTTGTGAGATCATCATTTTTTGTTGATGGAAATAAAAATTCAGCTTGCTTTACTACTTCTGCTACGTCCAAACTTTTTAACTCCTCTTTTAATTTTTTTGCTTATCCAGAAGTTGTACACATCTTAGTGTCAATAATTCCAAAGCTGGTAGGTTTTAATTGCAAAAGCGATGCTCCAAAGACATTATCAGAGAGTCCAAATAAGGTATTAATAAATAAAAATATTTTTCAGTATTCTGTGGGTTATTTGCTGGAGCGTTCATACGAGTTTGCTGTCGCCCAACTATAATGGGCACTTGTAACTCTATTCCAAGGTTTTGGGCATATATGCTGGCTTTAGTTAAGATAGTGTTCATGACTTCTTCTGCAGATTCGCGATGATGTTTAATTAGATCTAATACTCTTTTAATGTGATTTTCACATTGGAATAAATCTGAACTTTAAATTGCAAGATATATATATATATATATATATATATAGATCATCTAAAGATTATAGAAAGTAAGATATAGTTAGGAATAAGTTTATCTATTGTATAATATTATGTAGATAGAAAGAAGTTTAAAGTTTTACCGTGATTAATTGATTCATTTGTTTGGAAATTAGGAAATTAGAAAATTATTACATTATTTTTAACAGTTGGGGGGGGGGCAAATACCTACCCCTGCCTCTAGCTGCGTACGCCTATTTCCTAAATCTTTCTAATACTAACCAGTAAACTGTGATTTTTTTAGTAAAACGTTGCTCGTATAGTTTATAAAGGGGATTTTGACTACCCGCATAGTCCCACTGCAAAAAACTAGCACGTACGAGCGCAAAAATATGGAAATTTTACTCTATTTTATTCTTTTGTCCGGAGCAGACCGATGACGGCCATAAATTTTTACGACTGACAGCAAAAAACTGATCAAAAACGCGTGTTAAAATATTAAAGTTTTCGTATGCATGAATATAGGTTTGTTTGACTCTGTCTGACAGTATTCAAAAATTAAGAAATAAATTTCTTGCGGCTCGGACGGAACCTTTGACACTCATAAGGCTCCTAAAATCGTACTCAACTCAAAACCCTCAAAACCACTACAATTCTTTAAAAAAAGGGCCTAAAATCTCAGTATACCGACTAAGCTGATTTTATATGCTATGTCTACTGCTCCGAAACTTGACGTTGTCCCACTTCAAGCTCTACGCAAGCTTTTCCTACTTATGAGGCTCTTTAAATCCTACTAACTTAAAATCCTCAAAAACCCTACGATTCATTAGAATAGGGCCTCAGGCCATCAGTATACCCACCCAGCTGATTTTATCTGCTATGTCTCCTTCTCCGACACTTGACGTTGTCCCACCACAGGCTATTCGTAGAATTTGTCTACTCATAAAGCTCTTAAAATCGTACTAACTCAAAACTCTCAAAAACCCTACAATTCTTTAAGAAAAAGGCCGAAAATCTCAGTATACCCACCCACGTTGACCCACCTCAAGCTCTACGCAGACTTTTCCTACTCATGAGGTTCTTTAAATCCTACTAACTCAAAATCCTCAAAAACCCTACGATTCTTTAGAATAGGGCCTTAAGTATCAGTATACACACCCAGCTAGTTTGATCTCTTAAAATCGTACTTAGGTACTCAAAACCCTCCAAAGCCCTACAATTATTTTAAAAAGAGCCCTAAGTATCAGTATACTCACACAGCAGATGTTACCTGTTAAGACTCCTGCTCCGAAACTTGACGTTGTCCCACCACAAGCTATACGTGGAATTTTTCTACTAATACAGCTGTTAAAACCGTACTCAAAACTCAAAACCTTCGAAAACCCTGCAATTCTTTAAAAAAATGCCTTAAGTGTCAATATACCCACCCAGCTGCTCCTGCTCCGAAACTTGACGTTGTGTCACTACAAGCTCGACGTGGTATTTTTCTACTAATAAAGCTCTTAAAATCGTACTTACTCAAAACCCTCCAAAACCCTACAATTCTTTAAAAAAGAGCCTTAAGTATCAGTATACCCACCCAGCAGATTTTATCTGGGTGGGTATGCTGATACTGATACATAAAGCCCTATTCTAAGGAATCGTAGGGTTTTTGAGAATTTTAAGTTACTAGGAGTCAGAGGGTCTTATGAGTAAAAAAGGTCTGCGTGGAGTTTAAGGTGGGACAACGTCAAGTTTCGGAGCAGTATACATAACAGGTTAAATCTGCTGGGTGGGTATACTGATACTTTAGGCCCCTTTTTTAAGAATTGTAGGGTTTTTGAGGGTTATGAGTTAGTACCATTTTAAGAGCTTTATGAGTAGACACATTCTACGTAGAGACTGTGGTGGGACAACGTCAAGATTATTTTTCCAAAAATTTTAAAAATTACATATTTAAATTTTGGTGAAAATTTGAATTCTAAAATTTTTAATAAAAGAACTCAAAATATTTATTGAGATTGTTATAAAGCGATAGATAGATACATCTACTGGCTGCATAAAACTGAAAACAAAATTGTCCTACAAATTACCGTTTTTGAGATACCTATTTGACAAAAAGTAGGTTACTATCAATCTTCACCTTTAGGGCGTCGCGACGCTACCTATAATGCGACGCCGAGCAAGGCACTGTTTATTTTCTAACTTCGTAGGGAGTCCTTAAACAGCATGCCAAGTTATATCAAAATCACCCAAAAACTGAATATTTCAAAATTGACTGCCCGAACATTTAGCTCTCTAACAAATAATGTTGGAGTACATATGACCAATGTATCCTGTGTCTCAAAAACAACAATTTCGTTAGATAAAACATCGTATGGCGTAATTTTTATTTATATTTATTCTGGATTTTCTGATGTACACACTAAATGTGTAAATTGTAAAGTAAATTTTAGAGCTAAACGTCCCAAAAAAGTTTTAAATGTGTTTCACAGAGCGTTTTAAATATGGCAGACCATACGTACGAAATTTATAAATGTACAAATTATAAAATTTTCGCCGCCGCCATTATTATGTTCCGGTTAGGGCAAAAATTTTCTTCTGTGTCGCCATTTTTACAGAAAAAAACTTTGTATTTTTTTTAATTTTCCAAAGTGCGTTTTTTTTAAACTACTCAACTTTTTTATCATATTGTTTTCTTTCAGTGGCGCCAATTTTTTCGAAAAGTACAAACTTTTAAAATTATAGCTTGCGGCGTCGTTGTTTTTTGGTGTCTACAAATTTTTTTATCAGCTGAAATTTTTTCCAAAATTGGTTAATTTTTAGGGGGCCTTCCGCCTAACAGGAAACTCTGGAATCGCAACTATGCTTAAGACTGGATGTAGTTACTTTTCGTATACAATGAAAAAAAGGTTAAATATTTTTTTCCTACTTTTATGAAAGATGTGGAACGAACTAATTTAGTATATCTTAGAAAATTTAATTGGATTGTGATAGCTTAAGCGAAGTCTGTCGAATATGACCCAGCTTTCTTTGTCGGACTAGAAACTCCAAGTTTTTCGCTTTTTGAATTTAAAAGAAAATTAATTTGCAGATAATTGGGTTTATGATAAAAATAAATCCTTACTGATTTAATTCTTAGCGTTATTACACACAAATAAAAAATAAATTTAATAGAAGAACATCCAACTGCTAAATCTACTTGTACCTACTAGTCGCAGTTAGGTACAAAATTGATAGGTATACTTATAATGTACGACATGCTTCAACTTTTAGTTTTGATGCCCAATGCGAAAAATTATACAGTTTTGTATTCTCATGAATCCGGTTATTGCGTAATTTTGTACCCAACTGCGATTAGTAGATACAATTAGATTTAGCAGTTGGGTGTTTTTTTTTTTATTATTTTTTTTTCAACTTTTAGGATTAATTTTTAACCAGTCAAACATTGAACTATGCTCAAAGGGTAGATAAGTGCATTTCTACAAACATTCCACGGAAGCCGTTAACTACATGTTAGGTTTAAATGTCAACAGTGTCAAATAGCGTTGATAGGGTGTTTGACAGTAGTAAAAAATAAATATACATTTATTTTTAGATATCTCTTTAGGTCTTGGGAATGCTAAAAAAAACTATTTTGTTTAATTTTTTCTCAAATTCATAGTTCTTTTAATTAAATAAATTCATTAAATTAAAACAATTAGCCACGTGATTCAAAACAGGCGATCTACCAGTCAGCTGCGAGTGTCGTCACAAAACAGTAAACGCCTCGAACGAACCTATTTTCTCTGTTATTTTCTTATGGATGGTAATGTTTGCTTTGGTTTAAAGTGCGAATTATCGTACTAAATTAGATTTTATTTTGTGTTTTGCTTATAAAAAATATTTTCAATGGAAAACGGATTGTCCAAAGCCGATAGCTCCAACTTGCCAATGCTGAATTCCTTTATCGTGGCAGGCTTCTTTGCCAACAACAGTGATTTTTGTTTTGCGGAATTTAGAAATGTTAAAATGTCGATGTATGTATTCGATGAGTTGTTTTGTATAAACCTGAAAGTTTTTTTACGATATTCTTCGCCTACTTTTACTCATTTAGATTTTGAGGTAAGGTTATATGTTTTGCCTATTTGTTTAATATGCCACTTACAATAGATTCAATTAAATACCCAATCATTATTATTTTAAGAATTAAGAAACAATCAAAAATTGCTTTTTTAAAACCAAATTTTCTAAATACATTTTGCATAGGTTACACTGCATAGTCCTGCGTAGGTATTGCCTAGTCCTGCCTATGCATTGCCTAGTCTTGCATATGCACTGCTCATTCCTACATTTAGCCTGCATGTGCACTGCCTAATCCTGCATTTAGAGGTACTCCCTAGTCCAGCCTAATAACTGCCTAGCACCGCCTAAAAATTTGTACACCTTTCTGCCTATTATAGTTGTTCACCCCTTGTAATAAACATAACCTCAAAAATTTCATCGTCATTTACGAAATAGTTATATATATTATAGAAAACGTGAGAAAAATTAATAGAAACAATTTAGTTAGACTCACATCAAAGTGATCTTCACAAATGTAAAGTGAAGATGTATTAGATAAGGCCCTTGGGTCTCTTCGAGCAAGTTCTAGCCACTTATGTTCTTTTACTGCTGTAGGCACATGAACAAATAGTTTTTCAGGTGTTTTTAGGCTCGTATTCAAACACTGAGGCACTACACACCACTAATAGAACACTTTTTTACATAAAAAACAGTAAAAACACAGACCAAAACCAAATAAACACTTGAATGCCATGTATCTGTCCGCGAGTTTACTGCGCTGTGACTTCATTGCAACGCCATGCTAGAAATGAGGCCGTTTTAGCGGCAAATTCAAATCGGAAATTAGAAAACTTGATTTTAAATGTAGTCATGATAATATATACTATTTTAATAATTTTGTGTAGCAAATTAGGAATCTATGTACCATTGTAAACTCTTTTCTAAAATTTGTCAAATACCCTATTGTCGGCCGTTTTTTGCATGGCCATTGTGTCAAATTTTCGTTAAAACTTCGAAGAATATTTAAATAAAGTTAAGTGTCCTTACTAAAAAACCTATATTAACAAAAATACACCATTTTAACGAACCAAATCTCACAAAAACCACGGCTTCTAATTAAACCGTCTTTGCCCCTTTTCAGTTAAATTGCCTATAGTAACGTGAGGTGACGTTTAAAATAATGAAAACTCAACTTTAACCCCAGAAGCAGCATACACAGAGCAAGATTAATTATGCAAATTATGTAAGTAAATTCGAAAGGAGCTTTTTGGGGACTTTCTTAGCTGCTTAGCTTAAACTCTCTCCGTACACCGACTACGACTTTACAGCCATTAATTTGCCGATTTTCAAGTTGTTAATTGTAAACCTAGATCTTCTCTATCTGAACAAAAAAGAGCAAAAGCCGAGTCCAGGATAATAGCGTGACCAAGCTTTATTTTACCTCGATGCCATGTTGTAATATAACAAATTTGTTATACAACTTTTCTTATGTAACTTGTTGGTCACTATATACCAAAACATGTTATACAGGGCGTTCCCATTAGAAGGTAACAAAGGTTTTTTTGGGTCTTTTTCGTGCGAATTTAGAGAGACGTCGATTTTATTTGCGAGGGGGACACTTTTTGGCTATCTTGAAATTTTTGTAGCGCGCACTATCTTCTAGAGGTATACTTTACCCTTATATTTTGAATAGGGAAAGTAGGTCTAGTGATACCTTGTTTTAAGGGCTTCTTGAATGTATTTACAACCGTGTAAAAATTTCAAAAATCTCTCCATTAGTTTTTAAGATAACAAACTTTTAAATTTAGCATGTACTGATAAACTAAAAATGTAATCAGAATTTTATATTTTTCGGATTTAATTTTTCTTTTATCATTCCATGTTAAATTTAAAAATTTGAAAGCAAATTTCTCAAAAAGTAATTTATGTAATTTTTAAAATGTTTACTCAGTTGTAAAGATATTCAAAGGAAAGTTTAAAACAAGGTATCATTAGACCCCTTTCCCTATTCAAAATATAGGGGTAAAGTATACCCCTAGAAGGCGTTTCTCCAAACTCGCACGAAAAATACCCAAAAACATCTCCGTTGCCGTTTAGTTGGGACACCCTGTATAACAAAATAGATATTGCATGGTTAAATGCTAAATGATTCATGGGAAATTCTTACTGTATGTAAAATAAGAACATATCTAATACATATGCAATATGCGTTTTGCTGCAATTAATAAAATGCGTTATTGAACACGCGAATTATGCGTCGTTTTTATGGAATGAAAGAAACGGGGCAGTGCCCTCCCAAAACTAGGCAACAACCAGTATATTTAATTGATTTATCTGTGGTTAACTGAGTAAACTTTTTTAGTGTAAATAATTACAACTTGGCAGCACCGCGCGGGACAAGATTTCAATTTCACCCGTTTCTCAGCTGTGTTTGGGTGGCTGTTCTCGCGCGGGGGCCAAAGGAATGTTTGTTTTCGTTGCCGTCGGCCATATTCATCGTGCCAAACCGGTCGTTTCCCTTCCTACGTGTTGCCGGTTCTATCCTTAGTGACCACATATTAGTTTGTTTTGATTTGGTATGCGTCAGGGTCAGTAGTTAAAAGCCTTGCCGGTCGCGTGTCCATTGTTTGTTTTCGTTTTTGTTTGTTTTCAAAATGGAAATAAATACCATCGATTAAATAATTAACTGTGCCAATTTAAATACGTTGACATATGAACTTCGATTACAAATAAAATCTTTAACCACATAGACCGGATCAAAAAATCCTAAAAATTAACCAAAATTTTAGTTAGTAAAAAAAATATATGCAATGCTGAAAACTGGTTGTGCGGTTGTGAAAAATGTTTTTTTTTGCTTTATTTGTCTTATTATGAACAATCCATGAAGTGATCCTGCGTGGGTGACAAAGGCAATGTGTGATATCAAACTAAGTGCTACTTATTTAAATAACCTCATAGAATTCCCTATTCAATTGAATAGGGCGTATAGGCAAAAACGTTACCGAACATAATGAAAATGTGGCAAAAAATAATACGTAGTAAGTTAATAGACTGTTTAAAATTCTGTGGGATTTTTGAGGTTGCTCAACAGGGCGAATAGACTTTATCTATAAACAAATAAAGTAAAAACTACATCAAGTAGCTGCTTGTTTGTAATATGCTAAAATAAAATTGTTTGGGTAAGTTTTTTATATCCTTTTCCATGCAATATAAATTTCTGCCCCGCCAATTTATAAGGTCACCAGCGCCACTGCTTCTAAGTATAATTTAATTTCTAAGGTCTTTCAAATTATTGGTACTATCATGCCCGTAAGCTTTATTTTTCATGTATCTCCACAAAAGGAAATCATTGGGAGCAATATCGGGCTATTTTGCTGGCAAGATGATTCGCCGTGTGCTTATTAATCAATTGTAAATTGTTCCTAGTTACATGGACTCTGTATAATAAAACATTTAATACAACCAAGTTTTATTACTTCCTTTGATCCTTTCCTACTTCGAATGAATAACATATAACATGTTATATAACAAGAATAATGGGGTTTTTATAGTTTATCATAAAGGACAAATAAAAAATCATCTCATATAAGATAAGATCATAAAGGAAAATGGCACAACAGTCCTATTTTAGCAACGGAATTATTAATTACCGCACATTATCAATAACGTCATTCTTTAAAACAAGAAAAGGGCAAAATTGAGGTTATGTATAACGTCTTATTAAGACGGCTTATAAATCTCATTTTACGATATTGGTGAGAGATATTAAAAATAATGCCTGCGAAAAATCGTGTGCTTTTAACAAGTGGTAACATCTATCCATCACTACAAAATAAACTGGCGGAAATTACCGGCAGGCAGATGAAGCAAAAAACAGTACCCGTCACAGTATTTTTACTTCATTACGCGCGTGCCAAAGAACTTATACAGAAAGATCGCTAAATGTCACTTAAAAGCATGCAAGCAATCGTTTATAAACGGAACAAAATATCTGTAAAATTCTGTTCTTACAGTTGTAACATTTTCACATTGTGTAAAAAAATTATTGGCTTTGTGTAATATTTATTTCTTGTATAATTTTGGCTTTTCTCTTCGTTTTTCACAATTTTCGTGATTATTTTCTGAGACAGGAAAAGAAAAAGAAGCCATTAAAAACTTGACACAAAAAAATAACACCATTTTTAATGTCTTCAAAAACAAGAAAAAGATAAAAAGTCGAGAATGTTTTAATTAATTATAATAAAATACAAGTTTCTCAATTAGTTTTTTCACGCAGCATGTAGGTAGACCCTGCTAATATTTTGATAAAATTATGTCTGGCACACTACTGGCTACACTGAGAAAAAACTATTTGGAATGCGTAAAAAACTGTTTAAACCAAGTGCAATATCTGTATCAAGAAAAGAGAGAAAAAGGTAAGTAAATATTTCAATCCACCTAGAATATTTTTTATAAAAATACTAAGTAGTAGAGTAAGTAGAAAATACAAATAGACAAAATATTACAAAAAATATTTTATATACAGGGTGTCCCAAACAAAAGCAGCTACATGGGGATTTTGGAAACGGTAAGAGATACGAATTTGTTTAAATAAGAAAAAAGTTGCGCTATTGTAAGCCCAATCAGATGCCGTGTCAAAATTAAAAATATCTATAGGACTTTTTAAAATATCTAGCAAAAACTAAAAATTGTGTTTTTTGAAAAATTGAAATATCGCCGCCATGTTGCAAACAAATTTAATAAAATTTGGTAGTTTTGTATAAGCAACTACGGCCAATTGAATGACGTTAACAATTTTTTTCTAGGCCTTCTAGTGTTTTTGAAACCATAGCCATAGAGCATAAAAGGAGCTTTTCAACCATGTATAATAACGTGAATTTATTAAAAAAATAGTTTTTCACTTAGTTGGTTGTGAAACAAAGGCCGTAGTTGTGTTTGTTGTCATACCTACGTAACTACCTTTTAGAATTTTTCCATTTATTTCATTTATATGCAAATATTTAAGGCCCTTATTTTTTAATTTTTCTCTGACTAAGAAATCATGCAATTTCTTAAAATCTATCCTTTAATTCTGAAACAAAAGTTTGCATTTATTATTTAATTTACAATAAAACTAAAAACCAATAAGAAAGTATTGAATTAAATAAGCAAATGTTCGAAAATTTCACCGTTGTTATTGACATGCATGCATCTTTAACCATTTGTTTAGGAATTTCTTCTATGAGTAGTAGAATAAACTTTATCCTGTAAGTATACAAATACAAAAATCAAGAGGCAAACGTGCAGGCCAGGCAATTGGACCTCGATTTATGATCCAGTTATTTCCATGTTGCTGATTTAAATAGTCGGTTATGATTCTTGCATTATGTGGGGGTGCTCCATCTTGCTGGAACCACATATTTGCTACATCTTGAAGAGGCAAATTTTCTAAAATTTGGTCAACGCAATTTTGTAGAATTTCTAGATATCGATGTGCCGTCAAATTATTATGAAAAATGTTGAATAATATGTGTCCTTTTATGAGTCCCAGCCATACATTCAAACCCCACCTAACTTGATGGTGCACCTCACGATTTAAGAATGGATTATCATTGACCCAGTATACGTAGTTATGTCTCTTAAACACCCCGCAGTTTGTAAACCTGCTTTCATCGGACCACAGAACCTTAAGCGGAAATTGAGGGTTTTCTTGCGATTTTTGTATAAACCAATTGAAGACCACAGGCAAAGAAGGCGCTATGTCAATTTTTAAGGAAATTGAGTTGTTAGTGCCATCTATTAGAAAAATTTTAAAAGTTTCACCATATCCTATCATTTGGGCTATAAATGTACTCAGTCAGGAGTAATTTCAATTTGTAATATTGACGAACAGGCTAAAAAGGCGCCATGTTCCAATTTTAGAACGGGTTTTCTCGAAATCCCGTTTTTTTGACATAGCGCCTTCTTTACCTGTGGTCTTCAATTGCAAAACAAGATTCTTCTTTTTAAGCAACATCTCGGAGTACTTGACTAATATGTGTTGCATATGGATGATACCTAAATTTTTTAAGAGTTCTTTGTGCAGTTAATTTGAATACTTCAATATTATTTTCCAGTTCACGAAGGGAGATGCGAGGATTGTCAACTACACTTTGTAAAACCAAAGCTTCAATATTTTCATCATGTTGTCAATTACGATTTTGTTTTTTAAAGAAACCATATTCAATTAAATTATTTCTAGTATTC
Organism: Aspidapion aeneum; assembly: GCA_963576565.1. NCBI lineage: Eukaryota > Metazoa > Arthropoda > Insecta > Coleoptera > Brentidae > Aspidapion > Aspidapion aeneum. The sequence goes on from OY755042.1 coordinate 42,989,196, forward strand.
TGAAGATTGATAAACTTGGTTGTCGTCTTTCTGGATATCTCTGAAACTACATATCTCGAGCTCTTCCAGCATTCTTATAATAGAAAATATAACATTCATACATATCTACTTTCTCCCAATTTAGAAACCTTTCCATGTTAAATTTGATTGATAATGTGACTCAAAAGTAATTTAGAAACTTTAAAACTCTAACCGATAAATCAAATAAATGACAAAGTTTTGACAGATAGTCACGTAGGTGTGTGAAAAACAGTTTTTTAAATAAATTCACATTTTCCGTCATTCAAAGATAGGCCTATTATACATGGTTGAAAAGCTCTTTTAAAGCTCTTTTTATTGACGTACAAATTCAATATGGCGGTCATAAGAAATAACAAATTTGGCTATGGTTTCAAAAAAACTAGACGGCCTAGAAAACATTTGTTAACGTCACTCGATTGGCCGTAGTTGCTTATACAAAACTACCAAATTTCATTAAATTTGTTTGCAAGATGGGGGCGATATTTCAATATTTCAAGAAGCACAATTTTTAATTTTTGCTGGATATTTTAGTAACCCCTATAGATATAATTAATATTGATACAGCACCTGATTGGGCTTAGAATAGCGCAACTTTTTTCTTATTTGAACAAAGTCGTATCTCTTACCGTTTCCGAAATCATCATGTAGCTGCTTTTGTTTGGGACACCCTGTATAAAATATATTACTTTCTTTTTTTTTAGTAGGTCATAAATTAAACGCAAATAGATTATTTATTAAATAGTGGATTAACATTTTTTTAAAAATAGACCCCCCCTTCTAACTTTTGAACAACAGATATCGATTTCTGGTATAAAAACTTTTTCATGAGGCTTTTTTTGAGGATATTTAAGCTAAGTGAGCTTTATGTCAAACTACCCTAATGTCAAAACCTTGACATAATATCAACACTTTTAAATTGGAAGCAGGGCATATTATACCTCCTTTGAAAGGTATTTTGATTCTCTATATATATCTTATATTTTTAAAATCGGTTTAGTTTCCTAGGAGATATGTTTATTTTTCTTCTTCTTTTTATCAAGCAAAATACAAACTAATTTAAACTGATTTATTTTATCATAAATTTACAAATAAAGTAATGCGACAAGACAGTTTTAGGTTTGACATTATTTTGTTAATAAACAACGTAACAGTTACCATGCAGGTTAAAACAAAGTATATGTCTAATAAATTTTTATATAGCCATTTAACACAAACAATAAATTATTTTAGAATAGTTATTACACATTACGCTTTCGGATTAATTCTCTTAAACTTTTTATTAGGTTTTGTCATGAGTAAGAAGCCTAAACAATCCAATTATTATAAAACAAATAATTCTTTAAAAAAAATTTGTTTGATAAAAAGTTAACTTTTTGAGAGTCGACCGTGAACAAAAATAATAATATCTTCTATGAAAATTAACCGATTTTAAAATGTTAAATTGTCCTGTATAGACAATCAAAAACAAATTTAAAATTTTTATTGGTATGTCAAATTTTTGAAATTAGGTTATTATGACATGACTGTCATTCACTCAAATATCCTCAAGAAAGATCCCATTTAAAATACTTTTTACTAGAAATTAATATCTCTTTCTGTTCAAAAGTTAGAAGGGTCCATTTAGGTCCGCACCGTATATTGGTAGTTTAGGTTAGGATGCTTGTCGAGCTTCTCTAGAGAGCAATTGCAGCAGCTCTCAATAGAGCATTTTCCTAGAGTGGACATCACGCCTGCTCCCTTGGAACCAATTTCCAAAAATCAGTTTATTATACTGGTCCCTCATGCGGGACATATCATTTTAGTAAACTGATGAATGGATAGGTTCTACTTTGATTTAATTAACTCATAATGTACCCTGCAAAACTTTTTGTTGTTTCTAGCGCTAGCGCCATCTTCTATAATTCACTTAAAGTTTAAAAGAGAAGTAGGTTTAACATTAAATCTAGGATGTTAGAACATTTCTTTTAGGAGGTTTAATAATGTCATACATTAAATTTAAGTGCAAACCCTATTAAAAACAAATTTTCTATTAGAAATTAAACAAACTTGGGTGGATGTCTCATGCGAGACGCGGTCTCGTTGAAACTAGAATGAAAGAAAGAAAATTAGAAATTAAAAAATATATCTTCAATTAAAATTGAACAAAGTTTTTATGTAAACTAGGTCGTCAAATATTCTGTTTAAAATTTTTATCGAAAATGTAGTCCGGGTGGACGAAAAAACTTAAAAACTATGCCAATACAGTTGAATTTTATATTATTTCCAAGCACACAAAACTCAGGTTGATAATCTATTTAACTGATTTTTCTTAGTGTAGATCCCGATGTACATAAATTGTTTTTACCTCTTGTTGTAAATATATCTTTCGCAACTGTTTAACATTGAGTCAACTTTTGTTAATTAAAAACTACAGCAGAGTTGAATGAGTGCCCCAAGAGCATCCAAAATCAACTCTCCACTGGGGAGCAATAATAATGAAAACCAACAAAGCAGTCTGAATATGTGTAACTCAAGTAGCGTAAATGTAATGCCACAAAGTTAGTAACTTTGAAATAAGTTACAGTCCAGTCGGATTTCTCTAGCACAGAGGTAGCTATATTTCCCCAAGCGGTGAATATTGGGTTGCAAAACTATTTATTGCTCCACCATATAGATTTCAGGGAGTTTCTGACCTCTCTTTAGAATACCATGCGCTGTATTATGAATGAAGATTATACTGACAAGTGAGGAGTTAAAGATGCGCTTACCGGGGGGGCCAAAAAAAAGCGGACAATTTTTTTTTGTTATAACTTTTGAACTATACCATTGATTTTAATGGGACAAACTGTGCTCGGCAGAGAATTAATCAGAGTTTTGACTAAATAGAGAATTATTGAAAAACAGCCAGGCTATAATTGTGCCAGGCACTATTTTGACACATTCACATTGAAAACTGACAGTTATTCCTTCACAATTGACATACGAAAGTCGAATCTAAAACTTTCGTCGTTTATTTTCAATTAATAAAAGAAGGCACTATTTATTCCGGTTCATATAGTAAACAAAGCCCGTGTATTAAAAGATCACAGCTGATCTTACAATGTGAAGGTTTCAAAATTGTGCCTGGCACTATTATAGCCTGGCTTTGTTTCAATAATTCTCTATTTTAATTCTTTGTCCGTCATCTCAATGTCCAAGATGGCGAACGATATTAATTTGTACCGTTCAAATATGCTGCAACAATTTTTTAAATCCGTTAAAATGCTGCATTTTGGCGACGCACAACAAGGTACGAGTCAGCTAAATTGGTTCGGTGGTTCTAAAACAAATATTTTTGTTTCAACCATTGTATTGAATATTTAAAGATTGCCTTGCCAATCATGTCTGCATTTATTTCCTTATAAATTCATTACTACTAAACCGATTTTGATGAAATAAAAACATCCTGGTGAAAATTGATTGCTTTTTAAAGATTATGATATATTTATCTTAAAACTTAAAATGACGGACAGAATCATACTTGATTCTTCAAAATGGCGTGTTTATTCTTATTTTCTAAAAATGTTTATCAGTTGGATGACACAGTTTAGACACGGATCACCTAATTTAGATCCTCTAAATCATTCTGAGGTTTATCGAAAGTGTTCTGACGTAAACGTGCAATAGCAGGACATTCGTACAGTACATATTTCGTCATCCTCCATACAGAATTTACATTGGATCTGTTCTATAGGCCCATTCTGTGCATGGCTGCTCTCAGTCGACAGTGACTCGTAAAAACTCCAGTCCCTATACTGATATCCTGACTTGTAAGTCCAATGATGTTCCTGGCTCCAAAGTCCTTTAATGAATTCTTTGGAGTGAGCCCGTTCTAGTATATTTATCCAGTATTGTTGGAAGCTGTTCTTTATCCAGTTTATTATCGTTGATTTAGCAGTACTGCATGATATGCCCAGTGCTAAAAAAGTTATAGTAGTACCTCCCAGTTTGACGTTGGTTCGTTTAAGGTCTACGAATCAAAATTCCTGGCTAAGGTTAGAACCTTACGCGGCGCTGCCGCACCGTGGGCTCAGGAACCTCATCTTTGGCCAAAAAGGGTTAAATTAAAAGGCCTTAAAAAAAACTATAGTTTGATTAATGCAACTTTCAGTTATTTTCGACAAGTGTCATTTTTTGTTTGAGAGGAACGCGTTAAAAGTTCCGTATTTGTATGACGATTTAAATCATATTCACAGCCATTTATAGACATTATTGTCTAAAATTCTCGTAAAATGGGTCTTGTAGCGGGAGGTAAGATTTTGTACCTGTACATTTTGATTCCAACTTTGATGTGTAGATAGGTCAGACAATCGTTTAGGTTTGGCATGTCTCAAATTATATATAAATATAGATTTCTTATAAAAATTCGACAAAAACTTTGCTTCTATCATCAACCGTTTTCTTGAAATTTTTATTTTCTTAAAGAGTGCATATCTTCCATAGACAATGCTTTAAAATTTGGTCCCGCAAGTTCCCTATATGAAAGATATTAATGATTTACTAAAAAGAGTTTTATTAAAGAAAAAGGAGGGTTATATTATTCATATAGAACAGAGCATGTCAGTCTTAACAAAAATGTTTTCCTTTTATTTTTTCGTATATTAAAATATACATATAGTGTGAAAAATAATATAAAAGTTAAAATAAAAAGAGAGTCATTCGATATAAAATACCAACTGTAATATCTTTGGTTGAAACCAAAACTACAAATGAAGTTAACTTTGACAGGTGGATTATTTATGATTAAAAATAAATATAAACACTAAATGTATATTTACGCAATAACGACATCTTTTCCAAAGCATCTTTGTTACGCGTTCCAAGGTGAGAGCAATTTAACCTTAAACAACCCCAAGTTCCAATTTTGACACAAATCGCTTCATAAATAAGATAGTCTATAATTTTAGGTCAGCCATGCTAGTTTGTTTTTGATTCAAAAATTATAATTGGCGATTTTAAACATCGCAGAATTTCAAATTTGAAATATATATCGATTCATAAATGTAAAAGTCTGCCATTTCGGATCGACATGTGCCTTTTTTTAGGTTTGAGTCAGAAATCAAAAATAAATAGAAAATGGCCATTTTGGATGCGCCATTTTGATTCATATTTACTATTTTCTTGCTTATAAAATGGTTTTGAAATCATTTAAACAATAGTTTGCATATTTCAAAACAAAATATTGTCACAAAACATTTTTTTTTACTTTCGGCCAAAAATCAGGTTCAAGAGCTTCACTGTGGCGCAGCTAGTACCGATAAGGCATAAATAAATTGATTTTGGCCCTGTTTATTTTTGTGACATCGTAAGCGTATAGCGTATATTGTAATAGTTTTGGTTTGGTTTGTTTTGATGTAAAAATTACATTGTATAACCTCATTTGAAAGGTACTTAAGATACCTACTAAACAAGCTATATACATATATCACTACCCAGGTGTAAGTGGTTCTCGTAATAATGTATAATTTAGGATTCTTTATCCACTTTACTCGTCTACTGGAAGTTAGAAAAAGATGATCAGATGGATTCGGATTCAGCATCAAAAAATATCTAGGAATATCACGTTCTGTCCTATACAAATCTTGAATTTTTTTTCTCTTGTGGGGTTGTGCAATTTTTTTAAACAGCAAAACATTTTTTATTTTAAAGCTCGTGATACAGACAGACAAAATAAAAGCGTGGAGTAGGGAGTAGAATGGTGAACTTGATCTTATTTTGATTGATGCCTGGGGAATTAATTAGACGGAAAACTGGTTGCCTTTTGCTAACAGTGTTTTGTTAGTTAGGTCTAAACATATATAATGGCTCCATCTCTATATATGTATAGAGGTACCTAAACATGCCCAATGTTTATTTTTCCTTCCGAGTTTATAACAATAATAAACAAAAATTATAAAGAAGAAAAAAGTTCTTATTTTATTCTACGAGTTTTTTATACAGGGTATTATATTATATTTATTATTATTATCTTTGTTTAAAGATGGCGAAAATGAGTTTGAATCAAATGTACGTAACTTTCTTATTATTTCATCGATTTTACTCAAATAAATTGTGATTAGCTTCTACTATAATGGTCTTTCGAAAATACTATCAATACTTTGATTTTTATTGGTCTCTATACTGTAAATTCTGTAATTTCCTCAAATACACTGTTTTTTTTTTAGGTTTTTTGATTTTTTAAAGAAAACTATTGGTTTTACAAAAAAAACATAAAAAGTAAAAAATATGCAGATTGTTAAGGTGTATTCATGGTGTGTCTAATATTTCCCGTAGGTTAAGCGGTTTTTGAATTACACCCAAAAAACCACGAAATTGGCCTATACCTACCCCCGGGTACAAAATCTTCAGGTTTTCACCAAAGTCATGAAAGTTACTAAAAAACTATACGAATCGAAAAAGGATGTCAAGCTACATAAGAAACGGCTATTAGTTTTAAACAGAAACTGATACTGAGGTAGATATGGCGGCTTAAACATGGCCGAAGCGTAATTTGCAGTTTAATTTTTGACAGTAATTTTTTCATGTAAAACGAACCCGTATGGGGTCAAAATGTACCCCCGCTAAAAGACCATTTAATTATCTTCAAAAAATGATAGTACACTTTTTTCCTGAAAAAAAAACAAAAAATATGCGGCATACATAATTCGATGTTTTCGTTCCATATAAGTACGACAAGGGCATGGGTCCATTAAGGGAACCCGCAGTTACATATTAAAACTCAGCATCAAAAATCTTACTAAAGACATGTTTGATAATTTTCTGTTAAATTGACAGGTGGTCACGTGATTTTGACAACTTCTTAACGGTTTGAGCAAGACTTGGTTCTTTTTTTGAATTGTAGACAAAAATATCCGATCAAAATTAATCACCACTGGGATGTTTTTAAATTGCAAAAATATATACAGGATACCCCAAATATCTGCTAAACTATTGAAGATAACTGAACCATATTTGGCAGTGATCGATGACATTGAAAGATATATTTTTGTGAAGGGAAAATCTGTAAAAAACTTAACTTTTTCAGTTTTTGTCAAAATTGACAAGTTTGTTGTTTAAACAAAAACCCTAATGAGAGATATCTTGTTTGAAAAGTCTTAGAAAAACCAAAATTGTGTCAAAATCTCTCGACTGTCAAACTTATTCTTTTACCATTTTTGACAAATTTTATAAGTTTTATCTAACAATAGCTTATTCGACAAGTGACAATTACGTCAACATGTTAGTTTTTGAAAGACCCCTCGAATAGACCATAAGCCGCAAATATGAAACATTCCCACATCGTGGGAATTTTCGAGACATATATCATTTTATTCATATTGTCATCTCCTAAGGAAGAAAAAGAAGAAACGTGGAAATATTGGTAAAATAACTTACACAGACTCTGTGTCTCTAAAAGGGTCTATAACTACAATAGCCTACGCAATATTCCTGAGGTCAAAGTAAGCCGAATTAAAGTCACTTACCTTAGTCCGAAATTGCTCCGTTTTCGAGATACAGGGTGCTAAAGTTAAAAAATAGAAATGGAATTTTTCATATATTTTGAACATTTTTCAATAGAAGTCTTTTGGGATTCGAAACTCGACTATTGACACCTTTTTACTATAGCTGCTAGAGGGCGCTTCACACTGGACTTCTGATCGTTTAAAATAGCCATTACTTTTTCTCGGTGTACCTTGTTGGTTTAAAGTTACTAAATTATAGATTATTTGTTTAAAAAGTCAAGGTGGCTCAATTTGAAAATTTGACTAGATAGCGTGCGCTTTTCCCAAAGATCCATACTTTGAGCAAAACTTGGCAGCATTGCTACCGCTCTCATGGACAAATCTCAAAGCCAAGGTGCAGCCCCAAATAGTTTTAGATCATGGTTCGCAAATCAGTGGCATTTTTAAATAGCCACCCTGTACCTATTTTACAAATCTTATGAGTTTATACTCATACTGGTGTCCTCAGCGAATGACCGTAATTGCTTTATACGCAAAACTGAGATAATCGCGTTTAAAGTATTTATGTTACATAATAACTCTGTTCAATAAATAAAATAAAACTATGTGGTTTTTGACTTTGGAGGAAATAGTTCGATCACTTAGAAGTCCAAATATACCAATAACTAAATTTTATATTTTTCCATAGTTACGGTCATGTCGCTGTGTTTGCCAGCAACATGTAAGTTTACTTACTATTAGATAGACAAGCCTTTATAAGAAATTTTAAATTAATAAATTAATTTTGAACAAAAGTTTTTTTTTCCAAAAATTACAGAGCTATTCATGATTGTTTAGTCAATACGGGTGTGTAATATGTAAACTTGCCTTACTCTACCAACACGAATTAAATAAAATTATCAATACATTCTCTTCGTCACTTTTAGTTTAGCACAATTATTTTTATTCAAAACAAGATATTGAATCAGTTAACCTTTAAGTAGTGCTACGAACTTTTAAATCAATGTAACTATTGAGATAAATGCCCCCAGTAACTGAGTGTCTCAGTACCTTATAAGGGTGTGTCGGTGCGTAGTCTATTGAGAGTATTCGAGGCTTACACCGTAAGTGTTACAAAGTTTTAATTTGTTGCTTTTTTAAGTTTTCTCATTTTTGCGTCTGTAAACAAATATTTTTCTTAAAATTGCAATCTTGTATGCATACATATGACCCAAAATTTAAATATTGGTGTCTTCAGCAGTTAAAAGAACAAGATTTCTAACTCAGCGATAATAAAGGGAGTCATATCTCAGAAATAGTGCACATAACTAAAACAAAACAATGTGCCGATCAAGATAAAATCTAGTTCCGAAGATAAAAATTGCGACCCAGCCTATAATGACAACAAGGTGGCATGACATTTCGTTACTTTATTGACGGGGAAAAAGTAATCGCACGCCACTGTCCAGTATGTGTCTTCAATAGTTTAGCAGATATTGGGACCCGGACTTTTGGGGCACCCTGTATATATTTTTGCGAATTTAAAAACATGCCAGTGGTGATTAATTTTGATCGGATATTTTTGTCTACAATACAAAAAAAGAACCAAGTCTTTAGCTCAAACCGTTAAGAAGTTGTCAAAATCACGTGACCACCTGTCAATTTAACAGAAAATTATCAAATCTGTTTTTGGTAAGATTTTTGATGCTGAGTTTTAATATGTAACTGCGGTTTCCTTTATCTGTGCATAAATTATTTTTTCCCTTAATGGACCCATGCCCTTGTCTTACTTATATGGAACGAAAACATCGAATTATGTATGCCGCATATTTTTTGTTTTTTTCAGGAAAACTATTAACTTTACGACAAAAAGTGGTCTATCCTTTATTGAAGATAATTAAATGGTCTTTTAGCGGGGGTACATTTTGACCCCATAGGGGTTTGTCTTACATAAAAAAATTACTCTCAAAAATTAAACTGTAAATTGCGGTTCGGTCATGTTTAAGCTGCCATATCTACCTCAGTATCAGTTTCTGTTTAAAACTAATAGCCGTTTCTTATTCAGCTTGACATCCTTTTTCGATACATATGGTTTTTTATTAACTTTCATGACTTTGGTGGAAACTTGAAAATTTTGTACACAGGGGTAGGTATAGGCCAATTTCGTGGTTTTTTGAGTGTTACTCAAAAACCGCTTAACCTACGGGAAATATTAGACCAGCCATGAATACATCTTAATAATCTGCATGTTTTTTACTGTTTATGTTTTTTTTGTAAAACCAATAGTTTTCTTTAAAAAATCAAAAAACCTAAAAAAAAAACAGAGACCAATAAAAAACAAAGTATTGATAGTGTGTTGGAGAGCCCATTACAGTAGAAGCTGATCACAATTTGTTTGAGTAAAATCGATGTAATAATAAAAAAGTTACGTACATTTGATTCAAACTCCTTTTCGCCATCTTTAAACAAAGATGGCGGGTTGTTTATGCAGGATTTTCGCAGGTATCTTCATTTTTTTTGGGACACGGTCTTATGACGAATCGGTTTGCAATTCAAGCCCAAAATCCTACTGGGCTCTTATACTATTACTTCGATGCCTATTTTTTCCCAACCTAAGTTTATAAAAATATCTAGGGCCTGGTTAAATAGTTTAGAGGATATTGTGTCACCCTGTCTCACACCTCTTCTTATTCGGATTGGCTTTGTTCCTTCGTGGATTTTATAAATAAGAGTTATAAATATTTTAAAAAAATCTCCTCTCTAAAAGAGTTTGTGAAATTTGGTACACACTTTCTATTCATAAAGAGGAATTTCCTGATTATTTTTTTTTTTGGCCGATAGCGTTCTTGCGGGAAATGCTTTCAGTAATTTAATTGATTTTTATTACGGAGGCGATCAGTGTTAGCAGTAAATTAGTGACGAAAAATTTTAAAGCGTGTGCTAAAAGAATTTTTAAAATCGCTCTAAATTTATGAAAGATATAGCTTGGAAGGAGAGAGCGGAGAAGAGAGGGAGGGGGAAACTAGTAAAATGATGTCAGAAAAAAGTCTTCAAGCGTGTGCAGAAAAAACTTTTGAACACCGTGCAAAAACGAGCTATCAAGCTGATCAATGACCACGCACTTACCCGTAGCTTGGATAGTCTCGAACATCGAAGAACTGTGGGCGATCTATCTCTCTTCTACAGGTATTATCACGGAAAATGCTCTGAAGAGTTGGCACGTATGATCCCCCCGAGAGTAGCACCTACTAGGCGAACACGTCAAACAGACGGTAACCATCAATTTATTGTCAAAATAGAGGCACCAAGAACCTCATTATATCAGAATTCATATCTCTGGAGAACAGCATAGCTGTGGAATAAACTCCCTGCGACAGTTTTCCCTGCAGGTTACAACCTGAACCGTTTCAAAACCAACACACACCAACATTTCCGCGCACTTGCCGCTTCTCGAGCGTGATAGGGATCTCCTTGCGAGTGCGCATACCCGTAAAAAAAAAAAAACTTTTGAAATCGCTTTATATTTGTGAAAGGTATAGCCATAACTATTACTAATAAGGATGGCGGGGACGAGAGAGGGAGAGGCGGGGAGGACAGAGAGAGAGGCGGGGAGGTTTTGTAAAATCTGAAAGGGTATGCAGAAAGAATTTTTGAAATCGCTGTATATTTGATAAAATTATGCGAATATGGTTTTTGAATAGAATAGATTATAGAATGACAGGAGGCGAGATGGATGTGAGCAGGGCGGACTACAAAGTAACTACAGCAAATTAAAGGACATTTGCAATGGGTAATCAAAGGAATTTCAATAAAATCGCCTGAAATGACAAGATGGCGTCTGAAGAACGCCTGTTAAAAAAAATATAGCCTATAGCACCTTCGGGATCAGTAGCAATTCAACGACAACTTTTATGACAAAATCAGTTTAGCCGTTTAGCCCTTAGCGTGACACAAACATACTTACATACAACAATCGAAACACATTACCCTTCCTTTCGCCGTGCTGCAGTTGGGTAAAACAAAATCCAATTAATTATTAAAAAGTAAGCCTAGTTTCTAAGAATAGAAACAAAGTAGGACTGCAGACTACTGGAGGGTTAATAATTATAAAATACATTGTATTTTAACCATTTGATTTTTATATGCCAACGAACTTTTAAAGTGAAATCCAGCCCTGCTGGTTTGGGCGAGCACAAAACCGTAAAAATCATGTCATTAGCTCAGTTAGCTCGAATAAAACAATATGTTGGGGCTTAATTTTACAACAGGGCTCTCCAGTGGAAATAAAAACGAGAACGCAATAAAATAATAATTATTTTAAGTCCCTTAGCTCGTTAGCTGGCGCTTTCAAATTACTCTCGGTTATCGGCCTTTTTTTAATTGGTTCTTTTTATTTAGTGTTTTGTTCAAATATCACTGTTTTAACACGACAAAGAATTATAAAAAAAGAAATAAAACATTTTGTCTACTTTAACGCGAATAGTCAAAATGGCAGATATGCACTGTACAATAAAACAAAAATTGTGCGATTTTCGTTTTACATGCAAAAAATCTTTAAAGCTTTACGAAAATTATCAGATTTATCTTTTTTTTTTTTGAAGAGCCATATTTATTATCATTACTCGCTTTGGCGTTTTCTTCGCCACTTTAAAATCTCTGCCTCAAATTTTAAAGACACAGTTTTTATTATATCAAAATCAAACCAAATGGCATCTTAAAACAGAAACTGTTTTGTTAAGGCACCAAAACAATATTCGTATCAAAAAAAGATATCTGAGGGCACGACAGTGCCTGGCCAAGTTAGCGGCGTAAACTGCTGTATCATCTTTTCTGGAAACATTTCAGCCCATATTTGACCTATCTAAAACTATACTTCGGAATGAGCTACGAAATTTAAACTTCGCAGAGTCGTAGACCTTAATAGAGTTAACAGTCCCTTCAAGATTCATGAACTTCCATAAAGTAGTAAAGTTGTTACGAAATTTCAAAAAGCGTCGAAATTGCCACTCACTCACTCACTTACTCATGTATAGATCATCAAAATTTTACTATACTTCCAGACATGCTACAAAGCTGAAATTTGACAGACTGATAGAAATTATGACAAACCCTTGGAAAAAATCAAAAAACTCCAAATTTATAATTTACTCCCCTTCCCTATATATGTAAAATTATGTAAAAGTAACATTGCCCACTTCCATAAGCGCTAGAGAGTTGAGCTTTGGCAGACTGATAGGAAATAATATAAAACTATAGGAAAAATTTAAAAACCCCAAAATTTTAATTTGCTTCCCCCCCTATAAATGTAAAGTTATGTGAAAGTAACATTGCCCACTTGCAGAAACGCTAGAAAGCTAAGCTTTGAAAGGCCCATAGGAATTATGATTAAACTATGGAAAAAAAATTTAAAAACCACAAAGTTTTAATTAACTTTCCTCCCCGATAAATGTAAAGCTATGTAAAAGTAACATTGCTCACTTCCAGAAACGCTAGAGAGCTGAGCTTTGGAACTGAAGGAACTATGATAAAACTATAGGAAACAATTTAAAACACGAAAATTTTAATTTACTGCCCTCCCCATAAATGTAAAGTTATATAAAAGTAACATTGTCCACTGCCAGGAACGCTTGAGAGCTATTACCTGAAAGGCTAATAGCAACTATGATAAAACCATAGAAAAAAATTAAAAAAACCTCAAAATTTTTAATAAGGCATTTCAAAAGTTAAATGTATTAATATCCTTTAAAAAAGGAGTTAAATCATAACAAAAATATTTCATGTAAAAAAAGACAAGTAGGCGAAAATGGTATTCCTTAAAAAATATGAGATAAAAGGAAGGCTAAGTTCTCTAATACAAATTTCAAAATGAAAGATTCTTACTAGTTTGGAATTGTTTTTCTAAAGTTGGCTATTACGGCTGTAAATGATTCTTAGGCACAGTGCTAATTTGAACATAAAAAAGTTTGGCTGTAATAGCAAAGTTTAAAAAAAAACATTTCCAAACAAGTAAGAACCTTTCATTTTGAAATTTGTATTAGAGAACTTGGCTTTTCTTTTTTCTCAATTCTTTTTACTGAATACAATTTTCGCGTACTTGTCTTTTTTTTACATAAAATGTTTTTGATATGAATTCTTAAAAAATTGCATTTACTGAAGTAATTTTTCACTATAAAAAACATTTTTTTCGTTTATGAGAAAATCATATTGATTTATTCCTAGAAAAAAGTTTCTTGTATAAAGAAAAATTGATTCTTTTTTCAAGACAATTAATGTTTTGTTTTATTAGGAATATATGATATTCTTCGTCTTGTGCCATTAATTTTAATTAATTTTGTTTGTTTTAAGAAATCTTGTAGTTTGTATTTTATTTTTTTATGTGTTTATATGTTCACGCGGACGAAATTGGGCATATTTTCCTGTGTTGCGGTCTCTAATCCCTGATGATGAACTTTTAGTTCGAAACGCGTGGGCACTAAATAATTTTAAAGAAGGATTGGACCTTTTCAGTGACATACCCTATCAGGATCTCAAATTATATGGACAAGAAATTATGTTACAATTCACAAAGGTTTGTGTGTGCAAACAGGCACTATAGTGGAGCGGCGTAGAGCATAAAAAAGGGGTTCGCCTGCACCAAGGTGATGGTGGTTGCCAAGCTATATTTTTTGAAACTTGGATATCTCCTGCCTACAAAAATATATCTTGGCCTCCCCTCCTCTCGGTCATGCCCCCTCCATCCCCTTTCAACCCCTTAAAATTGATTCTTTAATATCTCAGTAACCAGCAGTGATAGAACAAATTTTTTTTCACTGTTGTTTATGTAGTAATCTCTAGATTATATGATGTATTAACACTCTATTGCATATCTTGAAAACTAAACAAGATATTAAAAAAATATATGTATTTTCAAAAAACCAAATTTTTTATTTTTCTCCATATTTTCTAAACCAAACCAGATACGAGAAAAATGTTTGTACAAATATTTTTTCACCATCTTTGCTCTTTTCAAAAAGGTATATATCTATGGGGTTTTGTGTACCCCACTCGCAATACCACTGTTTGATTGAAACCTTTACGCCAAAACTAAGCATGTTTCCGATATGATAGTCATTAAGATATATGGCAAAATCGAGCCTACTCTACATTTGAGGTATTTTGTCGCAATCTGGGGTGCCTCCTAATAATAAAAATCTATCTTGGCCGCCTACCCCTCTAGTCATTCCCCCCCTTACCTCCTTAAATATTTGAATTTAAATCTACCATATCTCAGCAACGGCAAGAGATAGAGAACAAATTCTTTTTCACTGTTGTATGTCTATTGACAAGTAGATTGTGCAGTGTACAGTGAAACCTCCCATAAGCGGACACTCACGGTTCCGTCGATTTTGTCCGCTTATTGGAGGTGTCCGCTTATGAGAGGGAACTGCGAAATTGTAATATATATTTATTAACAATTTCCGCTGCTTGACTTTTTCCGATATTAAATTTCTCAGCGATCTTTCGTGCTGAAAGATTTTCCTTCTCCGAAACGTTAACAACTTCCATTTTTTCTTGTAAACTAAGCAGTTTTTTACTAGGCACTATTTCAAAGAGAACTATTACTACCCAATTAAACAAAAATAAAACACAGCAGTCCCGCCCCCGCCGAATAAAATATGTTGTAAATACGACAGGAGTATTTAGTTTCCGCATTAAAACGAAAAGAGGTAATTCCTCGGCTCCAGAGTGCGTTGTTGCGAACATACTTCATAATATTTATGCCCATGTCGTGCAGCATTCCGTCCCGTTGTCAGAGGTTCGCGTCCGGTTAAGAGAGGTTTCAAAATTTTTTACCAAAAAAAATGTCCGCGTCCGGTTATTAGAGTGTCCGGTTATAGGAGTGAAAAAAGAAATAGTGAAAAGCTTGGTTCCAAAAAATTTGTCCGCTTAAAGGTAGTGTCCGCTTAATAGAGGTGTCCGCAAGGAGAGGTTTCACTGTAATTGCATTATTTACATATCTCAAAAACTAAATAAGATAAAATAAAACAACTGGTTTTTCAATTTTTTAATTTTTAAAAATTTATGTTTGCCCATATTTTGTAAACTAAAGTAGATATGAAAAAAAAACCTTTAAATGAATGGTCTAGTGTATTCGCTCTTTTTAAAAAGATATATAAGTATAAGTTTTGCCAACGCAACTACTAACAACGACGTTTGCTTGGTGGCAGCGGCGTAGCGTGCCTGAAAGGGCGGGGGGGGGGCGACAGCTAAAAAGGGCGCCTCTGAAAACAAACGGATGAAAAATCTTGTGGCAAAAAAAAACAAAAAGGTCAAAAAGGCGCCTCTCACAAATCTTGCAACCAAAAAAAAAAAAAAAAGGTCATCATGTGTGAGAGGGCGGCCGATAAGTCACAAGGGCGCCTCTACCACCTATGGGGCGCCACTACCCTCGGGGCGGGGGGGGCGACGAACCCCCCGCGCCCCCCCCACGCTACGCCGCTGCATGGTGGTAAATCGCAAAAGCATATACGTAAGGTAAGTAAAATTCAACTTCGACAGGGATATTTCCGTGACCATAAAATATCGTGTAAGACATAAATATAGCAGCCCAAAAATACTTAAACCTTTTCCCTACAGACCCACCCCACCATTATCGATGATCAAAAAAATTATTGTCTGTGTCTAAGATCACACGGCAGAAGTGTAAACTTCAACAAGGCGAAATTAATAATATTGGCCCATAACATATTCTTCAAAGCGGACCGAACCGAACTCTTCTGTACATTGGCCTTCATCTGCATCATCATATCGCTCGCTGAATGTTTCTCACAGTTAGTCGACTCGAGCCGATTTCACCCGAATGAGCGATACATAGACTGACGACTCAGTTCAATTACTACCCTACACTACCCACAAAAACTGCTAAACGCGCCTAAAGAAGTTTCCACTTCAAAAATTAATAAGTTAGGTAAGTTTGACTTAATATTTAATAGACAAACTTTTTTGCTGTTATTGATAGTCCAAGCAATTGCTCTACTTGAGGAATCCGGTTGCTGCCGCTCTAACCCTTAAGCATTATAAGATATTCAGGATGGCGGTCGATTAGGGATTAAAAAATTTAAAATAAAAATCAAGAATGGGGGCAGTCAATATCTATTGGGGTCCCATTAAACATAGTAAAATCCCCGACCCCCTTCCCTTTTGGGACTTTGTCAAAATGACTTAAAAGATATGTAATGTAAGTAAAATTCTTACAAAATAGTCAAATATTAAAAGGGAAAGGGGTCGGTACTTTTACCATGTTTGATGGGACCCCAATAGCTATTGATTGCACCCAGTCTTGATTTTTATTTTTAAAATATATATACTTTTACATGCTTAAAGGGTGCCATAGCGGGAACAACCCATATACATATATTTTTACACATACAGAGAAAACTGTATCAGTCTGTCCTTTACAAATCCCGCACTTTGGTCTGCGATAAAGACAAACTTATACTTAATTAATATGTGCTTTATATATTTATTTCGTAATGTGTGCTTCACGAAATGAAAGTTGCCATGGCTTAGAACTTGACAAGTTCTACACCCCGATGGGTTTCTGTATTAGAATTAGGTTTTAATTAATTTTGATACTGTAACAAAACAAGTAATATATATCTACAGTTACATTTAGATTTGAAGTATTATGTATATGCCACAACGGGATTCCTCAGTAGAGTCCTTGCTTGAACTATAAACACCTGTTATAAAATTTGTCTACTAAACATTAAGTCAAACCTTTCTTGTTAGGTACCTAGATTATTATCATAGGTAATAGAAGCGTTTAAAAAAATATTTTAGGTTCACGGAAATCACCCTGTCGCACAGTGGAACGTTTTGAAGATCTAGGTGGACAACCCCTGACCAACATTAACACTCTTTAATGATTGATTTTTTTAGCTTTAAAATAACATAAAATATTTAAAAGCATTTAGTATTTGCAATATTACCTACCTCTTATATAGGGTGATTCAGATTTTAACGATTTTAAGATTTGTAGTCATACTGTATGTTTTTAACGAAAATTGTTTCAACAAATTTTATAACAATGAAGTAACGGTATATATTTTTTTAGTTTTTGCAAGAAGGAATTTAAATAAAACAGTTTTGCAATATACAGGCTATTTCAGAAAATTTTAAATAAAGACGTTTTAGGCGGTAAGGGACGATCAAGAAAAAAATTCTGCTCTCACTGTCACTATATGAAAAATAAATGCATTAAACATTTTAAACCTCTCATCCCTTGCCCGGGGTGAAACCAACCCCTAAAATTATTATGGGAAATGTTCATCGGATGGCATTATCTTTAAAGGGGTTTAATGTGAGAAAATTTAAGAGATATGTGAATTTTAATTTTATATAACTAAGAAAGTTTAAAAAAATATTTATTAAATTGGAAAATTCCATTTTTATTTGAAAAATATCATTACTTAACATAACAAATAATAGAATAATTAACTAACACAAGTCCATTTTATTATTATCTTGCAAACTAAACTGTGTTAATTAATTTCTCAATCTGACACAAAAAAGACAAGAAAAATAATAAAAATAATAACTCGCTCCGTTTAAAACTAATTTTTTAGATTTTTGTAACCTCAAAAAACTTCCCTTGGGGTTCGGTGCACATGACTTTTTTATTAAGCTTGGTTAAGCTTATGACAGAGTGAAAAGTTACTGTTTACAAAAATTCGTGAAAGTCGAGAGTTTCAAAAACCCATCGTACAGACATACATAGGGCATATTCTTAAATTACGTAACACCTCCTCCCCCCTCCGTAATGCATTTTTAAGAAAAAAATATATTCAAGAATCATGACAGTGTAACGCAAGGTTAATAACCCCCCTTGAGCGTCACGTACTTTAGGAATCGGCCCATAAACATAGGTACATGGGATAGGGTGTCTCAGATATAAGTAACTACAAGGGGGTTTATGAGGATTTAGGAGACGGTAAGACATACCAATTTTGGTAAAAAAGTGGCGCTATTCCGAGCTGTATCAAAGAAAACATTTATATGCGTTTTCAAAATATTGAGAAATAAATGGATCCATGAGGGATCTGATACCTGCCTAGCTAGCCTATTAGCACACTTCAAGTGAAGCCATGATAATATATCAGCTTTGAAAAGTTTTTGTATATATCTGAGAAACTGAAGCTCTTACGAAGTTTTTAGTTATAACACGAATTATTGAGCAAAATATAGTCTACTATATTATGAAAACTGTATATTGATACGATGCTCCGTTAAAAAAAAAGATTTTTTAAAAATTTTAATTGCCAAAAAACTGTCATTAGCATTAATAGATTTTGACCAAAATCTAATCAGCTCGTAAGAGTGTCGAGCACTATTTTACCTGTAAATTTTATTAAAATCGGTTCAGCGGTTTAGGAGCTATAGTGTTACGGACAGAAATAATATACACACAACACAGACAGACATCACGACGATATTGCTAGGATAGGTCAAAATACACCCAAATAACACATTTTCGGCGTTATCTAAAAAAAAAATTTTCGTCGAAAATAATACCTAGTAATAACATTGCTATGCGGGCTAGAAAGGCAAAAACTAAAAATGTTGACTTTTTGAAAAAAATAAAGTCCTTAACAAATTGTCAACGTCATTTTATTGGCCTAGTCATATTTATATAGTTTTATTCAATTTGTTTAAAAGAAGGTGACTATATTTTAATTTTTCGAATAACACAATTTAAGTTTTTAAGCACTATTTTGAAACCCCCTGTAGATATTTTTAACTTCGACACTGCATCCGATTAAGCTCGCAATAGCGCCACTTTCTTCCTTTTGAACGAATATCGTAAGTGTTACCGCTTCTGAAAATTCCACAAAGCCCTATGTACTTACTTTTATCTGGACACCCTGTAGACAAACAAACACATTGACTCATCGTGATATAGAAAAATGCACGAAGATTGACTAATTTTCCCCAAAGGGCACATTTGTGAAGGTATCAAAAAGAAAATGTCATTAAACACAAATAATACGTTTTCTATTTTTAGAGTTGCAGGCTAACAAAATAATTAAGTACAAGTTTACCGCAACAAAAGGACGAAATTTCAATACTGGGTCAGAAAGTAGAGATTTCGGTTAATTAGAAAATAATAAAACTAACGTCAACAAATTCTAACAAACTAAAGTTTCAGTCCAACAAAAACTATATAAAAATAAAATTTTCCTTACCAAAACACCAGCGAATGCATAAAATCATAGCAAGTAAAACACTGCAACAATGACAGTCAAAATGCTTCCCTAGTCTTAAGGACATGTCACTCTAAAAATGCCTGGCACTTGTTTTACTCCAGCGCCTACTGCGCGGGAAAAAATAATATTGTTTTAAAGCATTGCCCATACATAAGATTAAAATGTCTAAGCAGAAAATTTTTAAGATGCAACTTTCAATGCAAATATCTTGATAACCAGAGGGGATAAAAAAATAATATTTTGGATCTAGGATGTATGGAATATGCTCTTTAATTGTAGGTAGCTGAAATGTTAATTTATAGTACTTAACCATGTCCACCTAGATTAGTCAAACGTTCCACTGTGTGTCGGTCGTATCATATACGTATATCCTTTTGCGTATTGGCACCAATCAAACGGCGGTGTTGGTAGTTGCGATGGCAAAATCCCGTACCTATACTTTTGGAAAGAGCGAAAACGCCAGAAGAACATTTATTTAAAGTTGTTTTTATTTATTTAAAGTTGTTTTTATATATACTTTTGTTGGTTTTTAAGATATGCAAACAATGTAAATAAATTGCACAATCTACTGGTCAAACGACATGCAAGAGTGATTTTTTTTGTTTCTTTCTTCTTCCGTTACCGAGATATGGAAAATTTAATTTAAAATATTTAAGGGGCGGTGAGGGGGAATGACTAGAGGAGGGCGGCCATTTTTATTATCAGGAGGCACCCTAATTTACGAAAAAATACCTTAAATATTGGTAAGGCCCGATTTTGCTAATTATCTTAATGACTATCATATCAGAAACATGCCCAGTTTTGGCGTAATGGCCTAAATAAAAGAGTACTACTGCGCGTAGGATTAACAGAACCCCATCGATATGTATCTTTCTGAAAAGAGCGAAAACGGTGGAAAAATATTAGACATTTTTTTCGTATCTGGTCTGGTTTAGAAAATATGGGCAAAAATAAAAAATAATTTTTTTTTAAAATACATACTTTTGTTTATATCTTGTTTAGTTTTCGAGATATGCAATAGAGCGTTAGTACATCATATAATCTAGAGATCACTAGACAAACAACAGTGAAAAATTTTTTCTTGGATCTCTGCTGGTTTGCTGAGATATTGAAGAATTAATTTTAAGGGGTTGAAAGGGGAGTGGAGGGAGTATGACCGAGAGGGGGGGAGGCCAAGATATAATTTCGTAGTCAGGAGTCACCCAAGTTTTAAAAAATATACCTTGGCAAGCATCATCATTTAAGTGCAGTCGAAATGCCCTACGCCGCTCTACTCCTAACAGTCTGGTGCAAATAGGTGTTAAAAGTACGGTGCAACCAGGCACCTAATTCTTGGTAAGTCAATTGAAATCATTAGCTATGCTGACCAATTAGAAATTTGCTGTCGAGTAAAAAATTAAAATCAAAACAAAACAAAAGTACACAACCTCAGAAAAATAAAATAGATATTATTTTATATGTTTTTTAACAACTAAATTAAGTTTTGGATTATTTTTCTTTAGATAAGTAATACAGTGAAATGCGACAACTGTATAGAGCTGATTAGATTTTGGTTAAAATATATTAATACTTATGGATCGTCGCATCGATATGCAATTTTAGGAATATTGTGGAACACGTTTGTCTCAAAAACGTCGTAGGAGCTTTAGTTTCTGAGATATTTACAAAACCTGTTTTTAAAGCTGATATAGGAAGGTATCAGATCCACCATGCATCCATAAATATTTTTTTGCAATAAAATTACTTTACTATTTTAATTTCTTTCTCCAGATATCCTTAACGGTAAGTAATTAATTACGATGAAAGCCCAAAATTGTTTGACATTCACCAGGTTAGGACTGGTTACTCTGTAGTTTCACGAGTAATGTGAGAGTGCAACTAATTTATAGAATGCGTGTCGATTTGAAAGAAATGCTTTCAAAAACTGCTCTCGAGACTATTTTTCGCAAATTAATACATTTTAGAGAGAAAGTGTCGAGCAGCTTGTATCAGGCAGCGCGGTTTGTGTCAATACAAAATGGCAGTGCCAGAATTTTGGGCCAGTAAAAAAAACTCGGGGTGTTGCGCCCAAATGTTTACTTACAAGTCATTAAAAACCTACCTACTACTATGTTGGGGGTTTCCAACTCTATTTTTTTACTAGAAACTTACCCTACCCGAATTCCCCCATATGACTCAAAATTTATCAAAAAATTCTGCCAATAGAGAGTGGCAGTGTGTTCGACGCTGCTTTCGGCTTCGGTTTTTCATCGCATCGAGTCGGAGTGTGATCAACTGCATTGCATAGGGCTACAGAATTGAACATAATATATAAATGAAAAGGAAATGCATAACATAAAACAAAAACCAAAAAAGCCTTTTTGCAGAAAAATACGTTAGTGCCATGGATCCGTGGCACTACATCTCGAGCCGCCACTGAGCGACAGTACCATGCGAGTGAATTTTCAGAACTCACAGGATAGCAAATATTACTCTCAAGTCGGCAAGGAGTTGAAAGTAATCGTCGAGAAAACTTTTCCACAATTAAACTCATGTTGACACGCATCCAAAGACAAATGAAAACTCTGAAATTTTTCCCTTTAGTTTATTTATTGCTATCATTTCTCTTTATAGGCAAGGAATCAACACTCACCTGCACGGCAGACACTTCTGACAATATACTGATATATCACACCCCATTTTACACCTTGATTCAATAAGTAGAAACCGTGTAAAAGCTTCTTTCATCCGACGTTAATCCAAAAATCAGCCTTCGCATTTTACCCGACGCGCAATCGATGAATGGTAGCAATATATTTTCAGAAGGAATAAAAAAAGCAAAGAAAAGAAGGGAGTGTCAAGCTTCCTTTGATACCAGCAATACATTAAATGGAGATCTTAAAGCCTTCAAGTATTATAAAATTTGTTGCTTGCTTGCCATGATTCTTGCAATCAATGATGCAAGATCACGGATTTTTTAACCTCAAGATGGATATCTGGTCTACAGTATGGGACAAAATTATAGCAGCAAATCATGTTGTGTTTACTACACACATACTACAGATTGATCTTCGATGTGTTCAAAGAGCACAAATTTTCTAAATCATATGAGATTAGAACTCTTTTATATTTTCTCTGGTTTGGAAAAAAAAATTAATTAAATTGGCAACACTATTTTGCTGGACAAAAATATAGCAACAAACATTTCTTCCAAATGTTTGCAAAGCCTTGGATATCTGGTTTTATTTATTTATGTTAAACTTATAGGTGGTATAGTAATTAATAAAATGTTTACATATGAGTCTTGGAAAAGCAGTAACAATGCAGATTAAAAATCGATTTATGAAAATACAAAAACAGAGTATGAAGCAAACCGAAACAGCCAAGAATTTATTATAACATCCTTCTACAGAATCGAGAACTATACAGAATTTAAAAGTTTGAGGATATCTTCTGCTGCTGAAAACACTGGACGGCCAAGAATATTATCTAAGAAATTTGATCGACTTGGTTAATCAAACAAATGTGGCAAATCTATTTATACCATCATAAAACCCCTTGGCAGATTTTAAAGAAGGTTCTCATTGTGACAACAATTCTAGAACTGTAAGAAGCAGTCTAGTGTAACTCAACCTGTTATTATTATCCAGTCAAGAAACCTCTACTTTAAATAAAAAATGAGCGTCCCATTTCAAATTTGTTGTAAATTATGCTCACTGAATAGCCAAAGAATGTATAAAACTCACAACCGAACCGAACCGAACCTGTTGAATCATTATCCAGTCAAGAAACCTCTACTTTCAATAAAAAATGAGCGTCTCCATTTCAAATTTGTTGTAAATTATGCTCACTGAACAGCCAAAGAATGTATAAAACTCATTTTTAGAGACGAAGCAAGGTTTGGCCTGTTTCAAAGTGATGATGTGTGACATGTGTTCGAAGTGATGATTTGTGACATGGGAGACGACACCAAACTGCGAACCAGGTAGACTTTAATTCGTCGCCATAAAAGAGTTTTTTTCCAATCTTTGGAGTAGTAAATATAATGGAAAAGGAACACTTGTTGTGCATGTGCACAACTTAGTTTGTAAAATTTTTTAATATGAAATTTTTGTGTGCCGAGGCAAATTGGTCTGGTGGAGTTTTTGACCTTGAAAAGTTGTGAAGCTCGTTATTTTGTATGTAGAAGCCGATAGTCTGAGTGGTGTTTTTGAGGTTATTTACTTTTGTGTGAATAGTCAAATTTTGCGAGTGATATTTTTGACAGTTTCAAGAAATCTGTGGAAAATGTGGGAGAGATAAATATGTCTACTAATTTAATGATTTAACAATTTTTAAAAATATTAATACCGTTTTGAGAGATGGCGCTGTTATTACCTGGGGAAAAATAACACGGGAGATTTCATTCTTTAGATATATAGGCTTTATTCTTTGCGGTTATGTCACTTGATTAAAATGTTATCTTATCGAAATAGTATATTATAAACCAAGGAATAAAAGTCACACTTTTGATCAGGGTAGCTATTCTGTGTCTTGAACGATGTGACCATCCACATCACATGCTTTGACCAATTGCACACTCTAAACGGTCGCGTGTTGTGCGTAATGATTTGTCTCGACCAATGGCCATGGCTCACTTTAGAGTTAGTGAATTTTATGCATTTGAAGTGAAATCGGTTATCCTGCCCCGAACCGACTGAACGTTCCGCGATCGGATCGTAGGAGAAGCCTGCGCAATGGAGGTCTTTTCGCATAGTACGTGACGGCTCGGAGCTAATTTAACGCTTGCCAATGGCTAAAGCATGTGATGTGATAAATTGGAGGGGATATAACTTTGTTTACCGATAAAGACGAGTCTTAGCAACATGATTGTTTTCGTTACCAAAGCTCTGTTTAAACCATAAAAAATATTTTAAGAGGGTTTTTTATATTTTTGATAGCACTGACCTAGAGAGGTAAATTTATTTAAAATATGTCATACAAACAGGGTCTCTACACTGACCTATCTGACATGTTTAGGTTGTCCATTATCAGCAATTTGTTTACAAGGACTTAAAAAATTATTATTTTTAAAATTTATTATTTTTTTGTTGTTGTTCAGAATTCCTACTGTACACGTACAAAATTTCAACACTTAATTAATTTTGTTTCCAATCAATAATTATTGCCTATGAATTTTAACTGGTAAATTTCTGACACATGATAAAAAAAATCACTGAATCATTGACTTCTATACCCTACGGGTAGACCCGGCATGGGCCAAAATTGCCATTATATCAAGCTTTTATCGCAATTGACCAAATACAAGTAAGAATTTAATGAGCAAAATAGGGATGAAAATAGAATTTCGGTTTGGTGAGTCCGGAAACATGCAACATCGCAAAAATATTCTATTTGCTTGTCTTGGATAAAAAAGGGCAGTGGCGGCGCAAAATAAAAATTTTGAATTCCACTAGAATTTTTTTATCAACAATTTTCTGTTTGAATAATAAATAATTCATGAATACTTACTTGTGTGTGTTTACAAAATTCTCTTCAGTAAAAAAAAAGAGTAAAAAGAATTGCTAAGTGCAGTGGATGTATTAAAATTATTGTTTTCATCTTAGAACTTTACAAATGTTGTACCTTCCAGGTAAAATATTTTCTTTCTTTGAACAAGGGTCTTCTTCAACTCTTCTTTTCTTGGGTGGACTACAAGTTATGCTCGAGTCAGATGAAATTTCGGAACTAAAAATTTCAATTCGAAATGGGACAACCGGGCGCCGGGCCAACTCGGCGCCGCCAACAGGGCGTCACGCCGGGCCTAATGGGCGCCGGGCCAACTCAGCGCCGGACTATTTTTTTTTTCGATAAAATGTGCAGATAAAAACAAAATAAATATGTTATTTATACAAAACTTTCAACATCTATTAAGTCGAGTGTTGAAATTTGGTAGGTGTAGTGTTCTGCGACTTGAAACACCGCCAAGTTCCATATTCGATACATATCGATGCATAAATAAGAAAGTCCGCCATTTTGGATCCGCCACTTTAATTTTTTTAAGGTTGTTTTTCATCTGCACATTTTATCAAGAAAAAATATTTTAGTCCGGCGCCCAGTTGGCTCGGCGTCAAGTTGGCCCGGCGCCCAGTTGGCCTGCCGCCCAGTTGGTGGCGCCGAGTTGGCGGCGCCCAGTTGTCCTAGACTGCAACACATTTCAGGGGTCTGGTACGTTTTACCACCTTTCTTAAAACTACGAAGTTTTTTGAAAAATGATAATTTTAGACCATTTTATAGTGATTTCTAAAAAAAAAATTGCGGACTATCGTTGATTTTGTTAAAAAAATTGAGATTGAAACATTCTTAAAACCCCATTAAAACCCATACAAATTGCTACAAAAGAAGCATTTTTTCATTTCAAACTGAAACAAAACGGTCCCTGACGTCTATCAGCTGTCAACAAAAACTTGAAATAACTAAGGTCACTGATCCAAATCGGGTCAGTTTTTTTGGTCCTTTTATGAAAATGCACAATTTTTAAAAAAGCATGAAATTCAAAACAAAATCAAGAAAATTATGATTCCTACATTTTTACAAATAAAAATTAGTTTAATTGAACATTATATCAATTTTTATTCCTTAAAACACTAAAAATTAATAATTATTTACTTTTTTAAAATTTATCGAAGGTCTAACTGAACAAAAGCAAACTGAACCCATCCGTATCGAAATGAACCAAATCAAACCGAATCTAACGGTTCGGTTTGGTTCGGTTCGATTTGCTTAAACTGAACCGAACCTAACCGAATATAGCTAAACCTAACCTAAACAATCCTAGCGGAACCTAACCGAACATACTCAAACTGAACCAACCTAACCCAACCTAACCCAACCTAACCCAACCTAACCCAACCTAACCCAACCTAACCCAACCTAACCCAACCTAACCTACCTATTGTTAATAAATATAGTAAAAGTTGTTAGGTTTATGTCCAGGGGGTAACCATTGTCCATAATCGTCGGAAATCGAGTTAGGATTAGTGTATGCGACCATAAACATTGAGTGGCGAGTGAGTGTTTGGTCCTCAATTTTTTTAGGGAAATGTTTCAAAATCTTTTTTTGCGCACTCTGGGCACCCTAATAAACCGTAATCTGGTCACCCTAATCCATCGCAATCAAAGAAAATGGGTAATCGAAATGTCACAAATTTTTTGTTGGTTTCTATTCTTCTTTTATATTATGTAGGACAAAATTATTAATTAAACTAAGTGACCTTATTAAGTAAGACAGCATGATAGTCAAATGACATTAGAAGGACATAAACATATGATACCGGCCTGTAGACCGGTCGCGGTGGTCATATAATAATAAATATATACTTTCGCGATAAAAGACCAAAATTTAACTTAAAATTACTGTAAAGTCCGCAAAAAAACATTAAATTTATCGAAATTTATAAAAACATAGATCAGTGTGTGTAACAATTCATCAAGATGTATGAAACTCTACCGTGACATGTCAAAAGTTTGGTTCGAAAAAACAAAAACAACTGGATAAAAATCGGTATGTAAGAGTTTAAAAAGAAATCATTTTTAAGAAAATCAAATACTTTTTGTTAATTTTCATGCAATGCAAAAAAAAGTGCGGGGAAGTGACACTTTCTGAATCAAAATGTGTGAGGGTAAAATCGCACGGTCGCAGAAAAAACTATCTATCGTGACGCTACTGAACTTTCTCGTGTTTTAGGAAAAACTATCTATCAAGACGACTTACCCATGAAATGTTGTTTTTTTATGGATTTTTTTTCTTCTTTTGCACAAAAAACAATTTTGGACCATGTTTAAACTCAAATAGTTACTTCTAAACTTGTTTTTAAACGTTTTAAGATTTCTTTTTGTAATATTCCCGCACAAAATTAAAAAAAAAATCATTTCCGTACTTAGACAACATTGTCTATCAGTTTTCCCTGTATACACGGACTAACAGGTAGAATCACTCAAAATACGGCAGGTGGTTTAAAGGTAGCCAGCTGCTTTTCTGTCGCACTTATGCCGTCAGTGTGAAAGAGATAAAAGTACCCTTATATTATCTAGGGTATTATTAGCATGCAAAATCACCCTATCTTTGTCCGTTTCACATGTTCAATAATGTCTATCTCTGTTTTTATTGTAAAAGAAATACCCGACCATAGGAACCAAATTGGATAGGGTCAATAAAAAATGCCTTGTCTTTCCGTCTCTAACGCCCTTTTAGGGCGTTATACAACTCAATGCACTGAATAGAGTTTTTTGTATATAGTCATAAGCAATTACTTATTGGTCATAAAGATATATATATATATTCTTATATCCACGGTAATTGCCAATTCATGATGCCAACATGAGTCCTTGCGGTCCTTATTATTTTTATATAGTACGTATTATGGCAAAATATATTTGAAAAAGCAATGTCAATGGGTATAAGTCATTGAGTTGTATAACGCCCTAAAAGGGCGTTAGAGACGGAAAGACAAGGCATTTTTTATTGACCCTATCCAATTTGGTTCCTATGGTCGGGTATTTCTTTTACAATAAAAACAGAGATAGACATTATTGAACATGTGAAACGGACAAAGATAGAGTGATTTTGCATGCTAATAATACCCTAGATAATATAAGGGTACTTTTATCTCTTTCACACTGACGGCATAAGTGCGACAGAAAAGCAGCTGGCTACCTTTAATCCACCTGCTGTATTTTGAATGATTCTACCTGCTAGTCGGTGTATACAGGGAAAACTGATAGACAATGTTGTCTAAGTACGGAAATGAATTTTTTTGAATTTTGTGCGGGAATATTACAAAAAGAAATCTTAAAACGTTTAAAAACAAGTTTAGAAATAACTATTTGAGTTCAAACATGGTCCAAAATTGTTTTTTGTGCAAAAGAAGAAAAAAATCCATAAAAAAACAACATTTCATGGGTAAGTCGTCTTGACGGATAGTTTTTCCTAAAACACGAGAAAGTTCCGTAGCGTCACGATAGATAGATTTTTCTGCGATAGTGCGATTTTACCCTCACACATTTTGATTCAGAAAGTGTCACTTCCCCGCACTTTTTTTTGCATTGCATGAAAATTAACAAAAAGTATTTGATTTTCTTAAAAATGATTTCTTTTTCAATGCTTACATACCGATTTTTATCCAGTTGTTTTTTTTTTCGAACCAAACTTTTGACATGTCACGGTCGAGTTTCATACATCTTGATAAATTGATGGGTTAGGTTGGGTTAGGTTGGGTTAGGTTGGGTTAGGTTGGGTTAGGTTGGGTTAGGTTGGGTTAGGTTGGGTTAGGTTGGGTTAGGTTGGGTTAGGTTGGGTTAGGTTGGGTTAGGTTGGGTTAGGTTGGGTTAGGTTGGGTTAGGTTGGGTTAGGTTGGGTTAGGTTGGGTTAGGTTGGGTTAGGTTGGGTTAGGTTGGGTTAGGTTGGGTTAGGTTGGGTTAGGTTGGGTTAGGTTGGGTTAGGTTGGGTTAGGTTGGGTTAGGTTGGGTTAGGTTGGGTTAGGTTGGGTTAGGTTGGGTTAGGTTGGGTTAGGTTGGGTTAGGTTGGGTTAGGTTGGGTTAGGTTGGGTTAGGTTGGGTTAGGTTGGGTTAGGTTGGGTTAGGTTGGGTTAGGTTGGGTTAGGTTGGGTTAGGTTGAGTTAGGTTAGGTTGGGTTAGGTTGCGTTAGGTTGGGTTAGGTTGGGTTAGGTTGGGTTAGGTTGGGTTAGGTTGGGTTAGGTTGGGTTAGGTTGGGTTAGGTTGGGTTAGATTGGGTTAGGTTGGGTTAGGTTGGGTTAGGTTGGGTTAGGTTGGGTTAGGTTGGGTTAGGTTGGGTTAGGTTGGGTTAGGTTGGGTTAGGTTGGGTTAGGTTGCGTTAGGTTGGGTTAGGTTGGGTTAGGTTGGGTTAGGTTGGGTTAGGTTGAGTTAGGTTGGGTTAGGTTGGGTTAGGTTGGGTTAGGTTGGGTTAGGTTGGGTTAGGTTGGGTTAGGTTGGGTTAGGTTGGGTTAGGTTGGGTTAGGTTGGGTTAGGTTGGGTTAGGTTGGGTTAGGTTGGGTTAGGTTGGGTTGGGTTAGGTTGGGTTAGGTTGGGTTAGGTTGGGTTAGGTTGGGTAAGGTGGGTTAGGTTGGTTCAGTTTGAGTATGTTCGGTTAGGTTCCGCTAGGATTGTTTAGGTTAGGTTTAGCTATATTCGGTTAGGTTCGGTTTAGTTTAACTAAATCGAACCGAACCAAACCGAACCGTTAGATTCGGTTTGATTGGGTTCATTTCGATACGGATCGGTTCAGTTTGGTTTTGTTCGGTTAGACCTTCGATAAATTTAAAAAAAGTAAATAATTATTAATTTTTAGTGTTTTAAGGAATAAAAATTGATATAATGTTCAATTAAACTAATTTTTAATTGTAAAAATGTAGGAATCATAATTTTCTTGATTTTGTTTTGAATTTCATGCTTTTTTAAAAATTGTGCATTTTCATAAAAGGACCAAAAAAACTGACCCGATTTCGATCAGTGACCTTAGTTATTTCAAGTTTTTGTTGACAGCTGATAGACGTCAGGGACCGTTTTGTTTCAGTTTGAAATGAGAAAATGCTTCTTTTGTAGCAATTTGTATGGGTTTTAATGGGGTTTTAAGAATTTTTCAATTTCAATTTTTTTAACAAAATCAACGATTTTCCGCAATTTTTTTTAGAAATCACTATAAAATGGTCTAAAATTATCATTTTTCAAAAAACTTCGTAGTTTTAAGAAAGGTGGTAAAACGTACCAGACCCCTGAAATGTGTTGCAGTCTAGGACAACTGGGCGCCGCCAACTCGGCGCCACCAAGTGGGCGGCAGGTTAACTGGGCGCCGGGCCAACTGGACGCCCAGCCAACTGGGCGCCGGACTAAAATATTTTTTCTTGATAAAATGTGCAGATGGAAAACAAACTTAAAAAAATTAAAATGTCGGTTCCAAAATGGCGGACTTTCTTATTTATGCATCGATATGTATCGAATATGGAACTTGGCGGTGTTTCAAGTCGCAGAACACTACACCTACCAAATTTCAACACTCGACTTAATAGATGTTGAAATTTTTGTATAAATAACATATTTATTTTGTTTTTTATCTGCACATTTTATCAAAGAAAAAATAGTCCGGCGCTGAGTTGGCCCGGTGCCCATTAGGCCCGGCGTGGCGCCCTGTTGGCGGCGCCGAGTTGGCCCGGCGCCCAGTTGTCCCATTCCGAATTGAAATTTTTAGTTCCGAAATTTTATCTGACTCGAGCATAACTTGTAGTCCACCCAAGAAGAGAAGAGTTGAAGAAGACCCTTGTTCAAAGAAAGAAAATATTTTACCTTGAAGGTACAACATTTGTAAAGTTCTAAGATGAAAACAATAATTTTAATACATCCACTGCACTTAGCATGCTTAGAAATTCTTTTTACTCTTTTTTTTACTGAAGAGAATTTTGAAAACACAGTATACACAAGTAAGTATTCATGAATTATTTATTATTCAAACAGAAAATTGTTGATAAAAAAATTCTAATGGAATTCAAAATTTCTATTTTGCGCCGCCACTGCCCTTTTTTATCCAAGACAAGCAAATAGAATATTTTTGCGATGTTGCATGTGTCCGGACTCACCAAACCGAAATTCTATTTTCATCCCTATTTTGCTCATTAAATTCTTACTTGTATTTGGTCAATTGCGATAAAAGCTTGATATAATGGCAATTTTGGCCCATGCCGAGTCTACCCGTAGGGTATAGAAGTCAATGGTATAAGTCTATCCTTTTTCCGGTCCTTAAGATAAAACGTCCTGATTGGTTGTACTTTTACGCATACATATTATTTTATTCATGTATTCGTCACGTCATCGGCTCAGAGTTGACAAAAACTCCATCTATGTAAATTTGGTGTCTGTGCATTTTTCGTTTCTTTATTTCTGAATATTTGTATCAAGTGCCAGCCATTGTGTAAATGGGTAACAGGGAGTATTGGAATATTACGTATACGGTCATAAGCAATGAATGAATGAAATTTTTTTATACATTTCATCCCGATTTCTACGTTTTGCCCTGATTCTTCTTCCCGGGAATAAAAAGTGACACTTTTTTACTATAAATGCGTGATAAATCTTACAATGTTTATCTCTAAAGTGCGAAAAAAAATTGTTAGGAAATACCTAGCTATTGCCCGTCTTTCTCAATGTGGTGGATACAGGAAACAGGTATGTATAAACCAGTGGCGGCTCCCGTTTGGCTCTATGAGGGGGCTATTTTTTTAAGCCATGCACTCTGTATCACAAAGTATTTAGTCTATGTCTGTATATATAAATCTTAACAAAACTCACAAAAGCACTTTAGGTAACCCAAGACATTATTCATTAAATCCTACTCTTGAATACACGTTGATACACCGATGCATAACAATATGTTTTGTTTGTTGTTTTTGTTTATATTATACACCTGCCTTAAGAATCGCTTTGTATTTGAACATTTTTAAGTGGTTTCGGCACGTGCAAGTTTAAAATCAGGAGTAGGCCTTCCTCAAGATATCGTTATATTTTAAAATTGCGTAATACAATCAACACTGAGAGACAAATTAACGTGAAGATCACTGTACAAACTCGATCAGTGAATTTTGTTGAAGGCTAAAACTTGTGTTTGGCCACCAAATTACGCTACGTCTTTTGCGGTAACAATTCTTAGGACACCAAAGCTTACGTGCATCCGTAAACTAAAACAGCCGATCTACGCTGGCCTACTTTGCGGACCTCCGGGTCACTCAACACTACTACTAAAACAGCCGAGCGCGCATGACGCAGCAGTGCTCGCGACCAGATTAATCAGGATCAGCACACCCGAGCTTCACTGAACTATCGACCGCGCCGCCACCACCCCCGTGAAAATGTCATACGGAATATAACAGCGCGAACAGCGCCTGCGATCTGGACAAGGGACTAAATTGGAACTAAACATAATGACGTTTGACAGTGTCATCCTGTTCTGTGGTTTGACTGCTGTTGTGGGAAAGAGAGAGAGCCCACCAGAACAGACAGAAAGAGAGACACGCGACACACCTGAATTTATTCTGTGGTGAATGTCATTTTTGTCGGGTGTTCCCCTCAATCTGATTTTTGATAAAAAAAACTAAAATCAAATTATTGTGTACTAGATCGGCATATTTTGTGAGTCTAACAAGCAGTAGCAGTGTAAAAAAGAAGCAGCAGCAGTATAAAAAACAAGGAGCAGCATATAAAAAGCAGTCAATTCAACGACCCCATACCAGTGAGTTTTAAGGTGGATTTATTGTTCGTTAAAGTAAGGTAAGGGGTAAGTTCATTTATTTAGGCTTACTTCATACTTTCCACTATGAACAATGGAAAGTAAGGCCGCCTTGTTTATGATAAAAACAAATAGGTTCTAACTTATAAGTCTAAGCCGTTACTACTTCTAAAGTTTTATCTCCAAAAACCACCTTCGCTTAGTTTCTACCACCAAAAAACCACCTTCTGTGGCTTCTATCTCCAAAAAACCAACTACTACTACCTTCCCCTACTTCTAACCCCAAAAAGCAAACTACTACTACCTTCGCTGAGCTTCTACCTACT
The DNA here is from genome assembly GCA_963576565.1 of Aspidapion aeneum. Lineage (NCBI taxonomy): Eukaryota > Metazoa > Arthropoda > Insecta > Coleoptera > Brentidae > Aspidapion > Aspidapion aeneum. Next base: position 43,022,476 of record OY755042.1, read on the forward strand.
TCTGCCATCTTCTCCTAGTCTCTGCCACCAAAAAACCAACTTCTACCAACGCTTATCTTCTACCACTAAAAAACCAACTACTACCTCCTTTGATAATGATTGTAGTATTTGGTTTTTTGGTGGTAGAAGCTAGGGGAACTTGGTAGTAGTTGGTTTTTTGCTGGTAGAAGCTAGGGGAAGGTGGAAGTAGTTACTTTATTGCTGGTAGAAGGTAGCAAAAGTTGGTAGTAGTTTGTTTTTTGGTGGTAGAAGGTAATCCAAGGGGATAGTAGTTGGTTTTTAGTGTAAACCTGATCTGTACCTAAGTGATAGATAGATAGGTAACTGTTTGGGAGTGGTAGCAGCTGTGATTTATTAGTTAGGGTTTGTTTTAACCTCAAACAATACGCTCCAATATCGAAAAGTATAAAAAGGTCATTAAAATTTTGATCTGTAAAATATAGGTAGGGGGGGGGTGGTACCCCATGAGGCCATATTTTATGTTTGTATTCATGAAATATGTGGAAAATATTAGAAAAAAATTAGCTTTTGAGGGGGGCTGCCCCTGACATATATGCCACTGTGTAGACCCATGTTTGTAGGATAATACATTTTTTTGTTGCATCTTACTGCTTACTTTATGGTAATATGGCTTTGTTTGTTATTGTTATTGCTATATAGCTTTAAAATTCCCGCCTCCCTGCTTAATAAGTTTGACTTAAGCCCTGTTCTGACTGCATCAAACCCATGTCACTATATCCGATGATGGCACTTGGAATGAGATGGTTGCATGCATTTTAGAGAAACTTTCATAGTGACAAACCAGCTTTACAGCCCTAACTATAAACTCAACTTTACTGTATCAATTTGATCATGGCACATACCTGTTCTTTTCTGGGGAGAAAGAGATGTGTCAATATGGAACTGAAACAGTATCCTTGAGTTTTATAAATAGCATTTTTTATTGCCTAATACCCTGTTCGGACTGTGCAACTTTTCCATGCATGCAACTTTTGTGTCCTCTCTCTCACTCAGATGATGTTAGTTAAAGAGAGACAGAACAAACAAGTTGCATGCTTTGTTTGGAAATGAATGAAAATTTGTTTTATTTTTAAGTAAAACAAACACTGTTTTTTAATTTTGCAAAGGCAGCTTTGTGTTCCCCTTAGATAGTACTAACCAAGTGGTAACAGCTAACCTGTAATTTGTACTGTTTTGCCAATAATGCCATGTAAATCTTGGGCTAATGTCAAGAAATCTGTAATGCAATAAGCCATGGGCGCAGCCAGGGGGGGGGGCCCAAACCTAAGATTTTTTTTATATATTTTCCACATATTTCATGAATAAACACAAAAAATAGCATGAAATACGACATCATGAAGCCTCGCCCCCCCCCCCAGACATAGACATATTATTCTGCATAATTACCGGACAATGTAATCTCAAAGCTAAATTTGTATTCAGGGTAGTAATGCTATGTTTTTTGAACAGGTGTCAATTGGAGCTTCAGCAGTCATGTTTTTTAAGGTGGTTTTAAAGTTTCACTTAGTTTTATTTTAATAAATCTAAATTTTTTAACAATCTTAGTGGAAAGTTTGGTTTGGTGAAGTCAAAAAATAATAATAATTTCTTATGGTAGTGATAGTAGTAATTATTTATTTTTCGCAATTTTTACTGTAAAATTGTTTAAAATAAAAATTTTACAAAGTTTTTTTTTGTTTTATTTATTTTTATTTAATTATTTTAGACAGGTTTTCTTTCTAACATAAAAATTTTTGTTGGTCCCCCAAAAGAGGATTCTATTCACAAACAATATTTTATAGCTTGTGAAAAAAGAAAACAACTAAATAATTTAGCTCACACATATACTATACTATAGTAGTGTGAGCTATGGTGATCCTAATTTTTTCGAGAAAAAAAAAGTTGCTCCGATTTCAAAAATTTTTATATATCTTTGCGTTTCAGATGATTTTGAAACTTTTTTGTTGCGCCGTCTGTCTGTCTGTCTGTCTGTCTGTATGTCTGTCTGTCTGTCTGTCTGTCTGTCTGTCTGTCTGTCTGTATGTCTGTAACGACCAACGCGCATAACTCTAAAACCGCTTGGCCGATTTTAATGAAATTTGGTACCTAGGCTGGGTCTTGGGTCGAGATGGTCCCATTTAAAAATGAACAAAATCCACCGAACAGAAACCAAATAAAAGGGTGGGGGTAGATTTCAAAAATTAGAGTTTATGTGAAAATATGGCGTGTGTGATATCAAACGAAAGGTAATTGAGTCTGCAGTTAAACAAAATACATTTTAATTTATTTAGAAAAAAGGGTGGGGGTATATTTTAAAAATTAGAGTTTAAGTGAAAATATGGCGTGTGTGATATCAAACGAAAGGTAATTGAGTCCAGAGTTTAACAAAATACATTTTAGTTTTTTGTTTTTTTTAAGGGTGGGGGTAGATTTCAAAAATTTGATTTTAAGTCAAAACATGGCTTGTGTGGTATCAAACAAAAGGTAATTTAGTCTGGAGTTAAATAAAATATATTTCAGTTTTTAGTTATATTAGCTCACACGTACACTATAACTATAGTACCTAGTGTGAGCTTAGGGGCCCATATATTGGCAGAGTATTTTTTTACATGTCAATTGTAATGTCAAAAAATTTTTTTTTTCACTTGTTGACACATGTAAAAAAATATATTTTTTTAAAACTTTTGAATATGGTGGGGGGTGTGACTGTTCTATCTGAGAAAGGTAGTTGTTATTTTGTCTGCAAATTCTATTGCATGTCAAAACTTCAGAAATCTTTAAACTAGAACAGGTCATTATTCACATAACTTATATTATCATGGCATTTTTCTAAGTAAGGCCTGGTTTACCCAAAAACTTAATGCACAATGAACAAACTCATTGCTTAATTTTAATATATTTGTTTCCATCTCCTTAGTATTGTAGACATAAAGTATAAACACTAAATCTTTCCATTGTGCATTATGTTATGGGTAAATTAGGCATAAAATAGAAAGTTCACATTACTTTGTTAAGTAATCTTATCTATAGTTTGACTAATGGTATCCGACCCTCGGAACCGAAATCAAAAAATATATTTTTATACAAAACATAAAGCCCAATTGTGTAAAATTCTAAACTATACAATATCAGGACATCCACAAAATCATATAAATTCATAAAATTTGACTTGTGTATTGTGTAAAAACATATTTTTTGATTTCTGTGCTGAGGATCAGATACAATAAGTCAAACTGTATATACAAGTGGCCCATTTTGTCTTATTTTTATTACATATAATAGTGAGTTCATATTGCTCCAATGAAAGCTCCTAATTGTATTGTATTTAACATTTGGGGATATATTGTGCCTATATTACCTAATGAGTTTGACTACATTCTTGAAATATGTAATGCTCAAGGGGGAGAGGATTTAGCCTTGCATTATATTCAATGTGCTTGTTTTTTAATGGGGGAAGCAGGCATATTTTTGTCAACCGCTACAAAAAACTGCAGACTACAACAAAAAAATAAATAGGATTTGTATTATAGCACTAGTGCAATATTGAAACATTATTCGTAATGCATGTAAGCCAAAATAGGTTATATAGGGTGTTATAAAATTCAATAAAATATTTTTAAAGATAATTTCCTAGAGTGATTTCAAGACAAAAAGTTTATATAAACAAAGGTCTACAAACACTTAGTAGTAGAGATACAGGGTGTTTAAATTTACTTTTTTTATATAGCTTTTACAGTTTTTGTGATATTTAGCTCAAATTTGGCTCGTATATTTACTTATAGGCACTACAAGTTAAGGCATGTCAAATAGGTTTTATTTAATTTGTTTATTTTGATATACTCGCCATACCATACTGGAGCATTTTTTATTTTATGATAGCAGCCTTTGGTGCAACAGCGATTTTCTCTAAAATGGTTAAAGATGCAAAAAAATTTCAGAAAAACAAAAAAGTTTGCAAATGAAACAAAGATTTTATTTCTTGTTTTAAAATCCCTACTTCTCCCTACCAGTGGCTTAAAACAAAAAAATTCTGGGGGAAAAGGCGACATGACCCCTGAAAAAGGGTCACTCTGTACATGTTTACTATTATTTGGCATGTCTAAAAGTGTAGTGCCTATAGCTTAATATGCCAAATTTGAACTACAGATCTCGAAAAGTACAAGAGCTATAAAAAACTAAATAAAAGAAACTTTAAAACAAGGCATTTAAGGTTATATAAAAATTTTGCCTTGAAAACACTTAAGGAATTCAACACTAAAATTATGTTATTGAATTATGAAACACCCTGTATAATGTGTATTTTATAAAAACTTATTTCAATATGTAAATAAACAGTGGCAGAACTACAATGCAGCAAGGCACAGGGTTGCTGAGAGGCGTATGCTCCATAGAGAGCCCGAAGGGCTGGAGTGATCACACACAGTGATAAGTAAATAATGATTTCAGCGAAATTAAAAGGGTTTAAGAAGGTCTTGCTGTATGGTGGTTCTATCACTGCTTGTCTTGCAATTCATTGCAGGGAGAAAGGCTGATCAATAGCAAAAATTGTGTACAGTTCTTTACATAATCCATATTTTTGTTGGTCCTGTAAGTCCTTCTTGGTCTTAGTTAGGTATAAAGTGATAAAAAAAGACAAAAATGACTAACGAATAATACCAAACCAAAGGTCCTGCCAGGACCTAATTTTTACTGCCTCGGCGCAGGATCTGTCCTGAGAAGGGTTTTAGTTGAGCGAACTGACTATCCGGAAAAGTGTTTAAGTTCAATAAACTGTGTCTACCACGGAAAGTGTTTTAGTTTACTATCTGCTCAACACTGAGATAACAATATCACAGTTCATATAAATGTATCTTTAGCAGTAAAAAAGCTGGTAAGTACTATAATATGTTTATTAATTAAATTTTAAATATTAATATAATACTGTTCATTGAATATCAGCTGATGATGGTACAAAAAGTTTGTTTTTGTTTAAAATGTATTTTTTCAGAACCATTTCATATAAAGTTTTAATATTTTCCATAAATTTTGTAAAAAAAATATTGTCCACAAAGTTTTACTATTTGACGATACTTTTGTGCAAATTTGATGGAAAAAGAAGCCATGATTTAAATGGGATGGTTCTGAAAAAATACATTTTAACAAAAACAAACGTTTTTTCCATCAACAGCTGATTTTCACTGACCAGCAGATTTATTTTAACAAATATCAGCTCAGCTGGTGTTCTGTGATATCAGCTGATTTATTTTGACAAAAATCAGCTGTGTCCCGACATGTTTGATCTAGACAGAGAGCTATAGTCTTCTCTCTTTCTGGACCGTGTTAAGGTTATTCTCGTGTTACCAACGGTTTAACACGTAGTTTGCATTTCTTCCCTTTGGTGTTCTGTGGCCGCCACCGTAGACCCCCGTTCTTCCTCACCCAACCAGCTAGCGCAATCCTTTTTCTGTGGGAATCAGCTGATCGTTGTTAAATCTTATCTAACCTAATCTGTGATCGTTCTTAAATTTTCTGGAATGTTTTTCGTTTTTTACCTGCAATTTTTACGGATTTTATTAACAGTTCTAGTTTGACCAGCCAGCCAAAAATTTAACAATATGTTACTTATCTCAAGTAAGTTTAGAATAAACATAACCTATAAAATAAATTTTCATGGTTTATTTTTAAAAAAGGCCCGATTCCATCGGCGTAGCTATCCTAAATTTTTAAGTGGACTGTGGCGTAGGTCTAGCTATCTGTGATACACATAAGTATATTAAATCTATATTTTTTTTTAGTAGGAGGAGGGGAGCCCTCTGATACGTCAGAGGGTGCTGAAGTCTAATTATTTGTTTATGGATTGTTAAATAAAAACATTGTTGGGTCGCGTTCGGTGTGCTTTTCTAGCATTTTTGTTAAATAGGAATTATAACATGTTCTTTCAGCTGCTGCAGAGATGACGTTACATGACATAATTGATATGCACATAGGGTGGGGCTCGTGTTCAGAATTCACATTTTAAAAAGTAAAGACTGTTCTAACTTCTGAAAATCATTCAAATTTTACTGCCACTGGAAACCAACTATAACAGAGGGATAGATCAGTTAGAGCAATTTGGTGTATACGCTAAGGTAGATAACACACAGATTGCTAGGATACCTCGAATATTCCTTAAATATTTTGAGCATTCTACCTGGACAACAAACTGTGGTATACAAAAATTAACAACCGAACCACTTCGTGACAAAATTGCTCTAAAAAGTGATATTATACACTGTGTTCCATTTAAAACTTTCCACTCGGGATTTCTCACGAACTGCTAAACATTTTTAAAAATGCCGAGACATGTCGATTTTGTTTTCGAGGGACGCACTTGTTGGCTATCTTGAAATTTTTGTAGCACGCGCCCTTCGAGGGGTATACTTTACCCCTATATTTTGAATAGGGAGTCAGTATATAGGGGATACCTTGTTTTGAAGGCCTTTTGAATGTCCTTACAACCGTGTAAAAATTCAAAAATCTATCCATTAGTTTTTGAGATAATTGCCTTCAGTGCCGTATATAGAAAAATGTTTCGGGGTGGGCCCGAGGCAGTTTGGGGGGGCCCGAGACCCCATGAGGGCGTATTTTATGCTATTTTATGTTTTTATTCATAAAATATATCGAAAATATCTAAAAAAATCTTAGCTTCGGGGGGGCCTGGGCCCCCCAGGCCCCCCCCCATATATACGCCAATGATTGCCTTTAAACTTTCAAATTTAACATGGACTGAATAAAAATTTAATTAGAATTTTATATTTTTCGGATTTAATTTTTATTTTACCATTCCATGTTAAATTTGAAAATTTGAAAGCAAATATCTCAAAAACTAATCGATGGATTCTCGAAGTTTTTACACGGTTGTAAAGATATTTAAGAGAGTTTCAAAACAAGGTATCACTAGACCCACTTTCTCTATTTAAAATACAGGGGTAAAGTATACGACAAATTTAAATGCGCGCGCAATCCAATACCAAAACTGTTTTAAAACTGTTTTGGTTAGATGGAATGAGCAAACAACTAGTCCTCAAAACGAATGCTGTTAGCGTAGTGATCGATTTACTTCAGTCATATGATCATATGCAAGAGAGTTAAATTGAACGTCCCGCGTAAAGGTAGATCAAAGGCAAAGCATAAATTCGAGAGCTCTAAATTAAAGTTGCACACAGAAAAAAAAAATTTGTGAATTACTTTGCAAAATTGCTTATTTTATGTAAACTTTTTTTAAAAATTTTATATGCAATTACATAGGATTATCAGAATACATTTTTAATTTTAGTACTTTAAAATGCAGTACACTACAGACTGCCTAATAAACTAAATATATCAAAAAATTGAAACCAGCTTGCATTAGCTCATCGTTTAGGGCCAAACTTGTAAACAAATATTGATTTTTTTGTAATGTCACAAGTTTTATGTGAAATTTATATATTTATTTATTTGTATTTTGTAGTTTGGTTTTTACAATATAGTTAAATTTTCTACATATTATAGAAAGCCTCAATACAAAAATACACAAAGTTTTTGGGATTTTATTCATTTTTAAGATGTATAGATCGTGATTCTTCTAAGAAGTTAAGGAAATCAAATTTTGTAGCTTTTACCTTGGTAGGTATATTATAGTTTATGACCTTTTGTTATTAAAGAACCGCCAGTGCCGTAAGCAAAAAAAAAATTCTGAGAAGGATTCAAAAATTTCAAAAAATTTGCATATGTATTATGCAATTTTGATCACCCTTAATCCCCTCCCTAGGTACAGCCTTGAGAATCACTGTGATGCAAAAAAGTTGCATTCATTTTGGTGCAATCAAAATTTTTAAATTGGGCGGATGCCGCGATCGCGACGATTGCAGCGCCGAACTCAATAGGTTAGTGAACTAAAAAAAAGAGGCATAGAATAAGAGTACCATTTTTTTTACTAATCTTATCTAACCTAATCTGTGGGATTACTAGCACAGTATTGCTATCTTAATCTACACTGTAGCAATAGCTAATGACGAAAATCTAAATTAATTTTCTGTTGAACTGGGAGGCTACTACAGCCCCATCGCCCTTACACGCGAACTACCACTGGTCTAAGCGTGGGTATTTTCTGGGAGCGAAACCTTTTTTAACAGATGTTGGATTGTTTATCTTTGTACGAGCACTTGTTTAAAGTTAGACGAGCTTTTTTGGAGAAAGGTGGCAATATCGATCTTTATTCTGTTTGTCTTCGGAATTAAAAGCTTTGAGGGTAAAGTATTGGATTGAAAAATAACATCGCACTGAAAGTTTTCAGATGTCACGTTTGCGCTTTTAAGTATTTGTAGTATAAATTGATTTTGGGGGCACTTTATTATTACAATAATTTCAAAGTTTTATTTATTTATTTTTTTTTTCTTATTTGATAACCGTGACTCTTTCGCCGACACTAAGGCCGCCATTTCGGAACGCCTATTTGCACGGGTCATCGGCCAGTTTTGGAACCCCAGACCGGGTATTTTTTTATTCGGTACTTTTGTCCCGTAGAATGGCCCGACTAAAGGCGTGTGTAACAAAGTCCGCATTCACGGGATATCCGACCTCATCCGGTCTGGTTACCGGCGTGAATGAAGGGGTACGACAATATTATATTTTACACACAAGACGCTAGCGCTACCAAGTCCACTTTCAATCCCTGACTTCGCATGAGCAGATCTACCAATATTATTTACCTCATGTATTAGAATTGATGAATACAGGGTGATTTTCACTTGGATGATTCTAACCACATGAAAATAGAAAGTTTCAAAAACCTAACCTAACAAAACCTAATCAAATCTAACCGAACCGAACCAAAGGAAACTGAACCAATAATTTAAAAAAAAAAAAACTTTCCTGACTTCCTGCCCGGGATCCTAGAGGATGTGAATCCGAACCGAACCAAACCGAACCTAACTAAACTGAACCAAACCTAACCTAACCAAACTAAACTACAACACGTACTGCTAATTAGGTTTAGTTGGGTAGGGTTTGGTTTGGATAGGTTCGGTTCGGTACGGTCCGGTTCGGATTCACATCCTCTAGGATCCCGGGTAGGAAGTCAGGAAAGTTTTTTAAATATTGGTTTAGTTTGCTTTTGTTCGGTTCGGTTTTTTTTTATTACTTTAAGTTTTAATATTAAATTTTGTTGCTATATGTAAGTACTGCGTTAGCGTACCGCACACCTCGGCTAACTGCTCGTGCGACAATAATTTTTCATTAAATTATTAATTTCAAGAATAAAAATGTGTTTATAGACAATTTCAATAAACATTATATGCATATAGAATTTTCGGTAACTTTTATGTGTCCCCCCGGCCCCACTGTGCGACGGGGATCGAACCCGCCACTGTAGCAAGCGAGACTCCTATAACTCACTCGTGTTCAATGCGCGAACGCACCGAGCCACCAAGGCTACAGAAAAGTTTTAAAAGTTCGAGTTTGTAATGGTTTGAACCTAAATTTTTCAATCTTAATAGCACACACATCCATTCACGTGGATTCTATTTGCAGAGGATACGCGGCGATTAGTAGCCGCGAAAGAAGGACATGGCAAGAAAAGCGATAAGTCCCATATACTTATAACATATCCGAGCATTCAAATGATTTAGCACGTGATTTATAGTGACCTATCAGGCGCGGATCTACGGAGGGGAGAGGAAATTCCCCCCCCCCCAAATCCCAAAATATATTTAGTATTTACACACAAAATTCACCTTCTGCTCAGTGTCTAAGACAATTTGACGCAACCGACTTGCCGTGGCCGATTCGCCGCCAAGCCAATTCGCCAACGACACGATTTGCAGCTCGCAGCCGACCCAATTAGCCGCCGGGTCAACTTACGCGGCACCCTATTTTTTGTTTGTAATTTAAGCGGTTTATTTATGCTTTTGTTACAAAGATTGCGACAGACCTTTTTCAACTACTTTCCGATGAGCTACAAATTTTATATTTGACAGGTGTATAGAGTTCCGATGACAATGCAATATAATATTTTTAACACAAAAAATTTAAAATGACAAATCCATATTGACGGCGTTTTTTATTTATAAACCAATTTGTCTTAAATTTGAAACAATATAGTGTTAAGGCTACGTAATACAATATTTTACTTAAATAAAAAAAAACAAAATAGCGCTTCCAAAATGGTGCAATTTTCCATTTGTAAACCGGATGGATAGGCCATGATTTACCACCTCTTTACGTGACAGACGTAGAGTAAACTTTGTTTTGATGGGCACAGCTGATAATCTTTAAAATAGTGAAGTTAAATAAAGAAATTAATATTTATATTTTTTTTGTAAATAAAGTAAATTTTTAAGAATATTTTTATTATATCATTTTGAAACAAGGTTTTTTTTTAATATTATAGAAATCCTTAATTTTTTTAAGCAGCATTTTCAAATACAAAAATTTAATTAAAAGCCGAAGCGAAAGTGTTCATTTTTGCGTGCAAAGTATTCGGCTCACCCACATGAACTCACAACATTCAAAAATAAATGGACCCAGCACACTTCAAGTGAAGTCATGATAATATATCAGCCTTGAAAACAGTCTTTTGTATATATCTCAGAAACCAAATCTCTTACAAAGTTGTTGGTTATAATACAAATTATTGAGCAAAACGTAGTCTAATATATTTGATACGATGATTGATGAAGTTTTTAACAGTCATTAGCATTAATGGATTTTGTCCAAAATCTAATCAGCTCGCAAGAGTGTCGAACACTATTTTACCTAAAAATTTATGAAAATCGGTTCAATGGTTTAGGAGCTATCGTGTTACGAACAGAATTAATATATACACACACACACACAGACAGACATCACGACGATATTGCTAGGATAGGTCAAAATACACCCAAATAACACATTTTCGGCGTTATCTCAAAAAAAAAAGTTTTTTATCGAAAATAATGGTTTTTCTTGCCATTGCTATGCGGGCTAGGAAGGTAAAAATTATGTAGTGCAATTTTGCTTCAAACGAACTTTATTGTAGAAAGTCATTATTAATGAAAAAACTTTTACAATACAAACAAATAAATAAATGAAATAACAAAGCAATGCTAAATGTTGCATACTTTTACGTTTTATTCACCTTTCATCCTCAGAAAAGTTTTGTGGAATGTCCTGATGCTAGTTGAGAATATATCACTGAGATTTCACGAAAATCTGTAGTGCCGTTTTGAAAATATTACAAAAAAACCTCTATCCTCCCGTAGGCCTCAATGTAAACATAAACTTACGATAAGAGCTGATTTCAGGGTCGTGGGGAGCATTTGTTGGCATTGCTTTATGTTATACTTATTTATAATTATTTTAACAATAAAATTGTATATCTTTGTCAAACCACTTATGTAAATGTTTTCACCTCATTTTTATGCCTATTCGCGGGGATTCGTGACAATGGACAAAATTATTTAGTGCGCCCCAGGGCAAAAGTTCCATCCAAACATTTTCCTACCGTCGACGTTATCGTCATTAGCGATCGACACTGACTAATTTTGGACAGAATTTTGTCATTACGGGGTAATTATTTCGAAATTAGGGCCAGTCTAAGCTAGAGGCCCTAAGCACATTTTGCTAATATGTTTTTCCAGAGGTGGGAACTCGCCCACTTAGCACTAAGATCAAATGTGACACTGCTTGCGATACGGGCGAGTTTGGATAGTAGATTGTCCATTAAAAACATCAGTTGTTTTGACATATGCTGTTCATCTGACATTTTCATTCGGCGAGTTTGATGATCTCCAAAAAACAAACAAGAACGCGATCAAATCAGATTTCTTAACCTCGCTTTCTTCGAATTTAATATTTTTTGAAAGGGAGGAGGAGTCCCACATGAGTACAACCATGGGCGCACCCAGGGGGGGGCGGGCCGGGGCCCGGGCCCCCCTAAGCCTTAGATTTTTTTACATATTTTCGACATATTTCAGAAAAAAAACACAAAAAATAGCTTAATATTCGACACCATAAGGCTTCGGGCCCCCCCCCAAGAGGCCTCGGGCCCCCCCCCCCAAGACATATTGTACAACTATTTTACCGTAACATTCAATTCTGGCATGCCGCGGTTGGGTGATACCAAAATTAAATGCAGACCTTTATCATCAAAGTTTTGAGTTTTTTGCATTACTATTTTAATCAGTATTAATGTGTCTTTTACAAATTGTTATTGTTTAATGTTGTGCAATGTTATAGAAACATTTGTAGTCCGGCATTTTTGTGTGATCTTCACTTTCTGAAAAGTCTGCCCAACTTTTATGTACCTAAAGTCTGTTACAAACGAATATTTTCTCTTATTGTTAGGTTTTTTCTATATTTATTGTACCCCAAAAGATAAACCTTTGAGGTTCAAAACTAGTTGGGAACTATAGGCTGAAAATAAAATACTTAGTAAACAAAAAACAGCTGATTTTGATAATATTATTGACATTTGTCAAAAATTGCTCAATGACCCCTCGAGTAGGTTAGCATAGATGCCATCAACTGGTGCCTTGTTGGGATTCGTCAGATAATTTAGGAACCCGACCAACGAATTAAAATTATTAATTTAGGAACCTAAAGTGTTCTCATCGATGAGCTCCTCAATACCTTTGAAATTGCTCTAGGCTTGGTTAAGTTCTAGTTTACATTTCATAAATATATTTTTCACGTATTTTACGTTTTTTTCCCAAAAAAATTTAAAAATTCGATTATTTTATCTTGAAATAAATTTTCGTCATTTAAAGATTTTATAAACATGTTTTCCACGTATTCAACCAGCCTTTTTTATTTCATTTATTTTATTTTAACTGCATTGTGACGAAAGGCGAAACCGGGAAATGTAGATCAAAACCAAGGACGTTTCAAGATATTGAAATTTCTTGGACTTATAATCCGTAATTTTGAAAGCAATTTAAATCTAAATTGTTATTTGTGAAAGTAATGTAAAGAAAAACAGTATAGAGGTAGGTATTGTGGTAATTACACAACTCTCGTTCCTAAAGGACCACGTAACTCAGATGTCACAAAAACACACTTTAAAACCACATGACCCGAATGGTGTGGTTATTTACGTATTTGAATGAATGTTATGTGGGCGGGAAAAGCCTTATGCACTTAGGCCACCATGCTGGGCTCGTTCTACCTTACTATCCATTGTGTCAGCCCTGAAAACCCACCTGATATCTGATATCGCCATGGCTAAGCACACACCGTCCCAAAAGTGACAGTCTTATCGCGGCGTATACACGGCACTCGGTTAGGATATGTAAAGAGGATTTTTCGTCCTTAATAGACCAACGACACTCAGAGCCTTCATGCTATTCTGTTTATTGAGGCGACAGTATTCTGTAAAAAGGCCTGTCGTCACAGTCTTATATCTTTTCTTCCGAGTGTGAGAAAAGACCCCGCTCTGGCCTGCCTCATTTCGTCGGTGTCTTCCCAGAGCGCCTGAGAGCGCCTGTTTAAGTCACATTTTAGGGTCATCATGGTAAGATACTCTGCGATGCCAACCATGGGTTCCGGCCCCACTGGATTAGCTGATGACCTCATTCTAGTCTAGCTAGTTGGTTTCCAAGAATGCCCCATGTCCTGGACCCCAGAGGAGATTAACTTTGTTGTGTCCTGCCAGGTTTTATCCCTACACTCAGCTATAAGTGCAGAGCTTTCTCTAGCCGCTTTCATGGCAGACAGTGCAGCTCTACTGTCTGAGCCACCACGACCTGTATATAAGGCGTGGAAACTTCTGAAGTAAAATTCAATATGGCGCTTCCTTAGGGCGATCGATTGTTTGTTTACGTTTGATATCGATGACATTTTTGAAGCGAAAAAAGTAGTTTCGATTGGATTTTTTATTCAATTTTTAAACGAAATATGTACCCAAGAACTTGCGTCGTTGATTCAAAACATTTTCCGTTAATGGTGATTACTTTCCTTGTCGGTTTTTGTGATTTTTCAGTGCTTAGTCATAGGGGTTGTAAAAAACCATTTGATCGTTTGTACAGTGCATTTATAGTGAATCTTGGGATTCTTGGGGTATTGTCGGATAATCATATAGTGTAGTGATACGATAGCCAGGGAAATAGTGGGTTTAGGGTTTCCAGACGTCCCGATTTTTCATGATTTTCCCGCATTTGGACATCTGTGTCTTTAGTTATATTGTCCCGAAAACCCAATTCTGGCAACTCTAAAAGTTTGGTTTATCCCAGCAAATAACTTAAAAATTTACTTACCATAAGCCAAATTAGACTAACTTAAAAGAATTTTTGTGAAAAATGTGTTGTGTTTTACTTAGGAATGTTCCTAAAGGCATAAAATATGATCTTTACAGACAAACTTAGGAAAAACTGTGAAACTCAAGAAAGTTATAGTCCAATTTAGCTTAGGGTAAGTTAATGTAAGTTAATTTAATCTAATCTAAATTGCGAGCCTGAACGACCTTAAATCATAGGCGCACCAAAGGGGGGGGGGTTGAGGCCCGCCTCCCCAAAGCCTAAGATTTTTTAAACATTTTTCACATATTTCAAGAATAAAAAGAAAAACTAGCATAAAATATGACATTATGAGGTCCCCCAAGACATATTTCTGGGTGCGCCACTGCTTAAGTGGATTCTAAGTTATCCAGTAGTTCTATTTGTTTTTAAATTTGCGTATAATACCCTGTAATTGAGGTTATTTTATATAAATGCTGGTAAATTTATGGCTCAGAAAATTGTGTTCCTGTTTTTTAGAGATGCCAGGTCGTTGCCCCGTTCCAAATTGCAAAACCAATTATAGTAATCAAGGAAAAAGTTACTCAATTTTTAAATTTCCTAAATATGGAGAACTTGTCTAGAAATGGATACTTGCTATTAAGCGGCAAGATTTTGTACCAAGCAATTGTGTGTTTTTTACCTTCCTAGCACGAGCAGCAATGCCCAGAGAAGGTATTATTTTCGACAAATTCTTTTTTTGAGATAACGCAGAAAATATGTTATTTGGGTGTATTCCGTGGCGGATCCAGTGGGGCGGCCTGAGGGGCTCGGGCACCCCCACCGAACCGAACCCCCCCTCCAGACAATGATTATTTAATAGTTCTGCCGCATCACTTTTTTAAATTTGTTAACAAAATCTACTGAAGTTTTCAATATTTTTCGCCTGTGCCGCATTACAACCAACTTTCGACGCTAATTTAATCCGAAAAACTATAAAAAATAAATAGCTTGGTATTTGCTGCCACTTTGGCCCCTTTCCTCAGGAAATTCTGGATCCACCACTGGGTGTATTTCGATCTATCTTAGCAATATCGTCGTGATGTCTGTCTGTGTACGTCTACCCGTAACACGATAGCTCCTAAACCTCTAAACCGATTTTCATAAAATCATTAGGAAAAATAGTGTTCGACAATGTAACAAGCTCATTAGATTTTGGGCAAAATTTTCTGAGATATTTACAAAAAACTGTTTTCAAGGCTGATTTATCACGTGTGCTAATAGGCTGGCTAGGAGAAAAAATTATATATTATATAAATATTATATTTCATTAATGTTTTTCTTTGTTTGAAAAGTTTACGTAGTACACATATAAGATACTAGAAATTAAAAAAAACTATAATAACCTTCGCCTTTAATTCCCAAGAAGCCTTCTTATTTTTTTTCCCTTTTCCTGGTTTTAAGAGAAAAATTGTCTATGTCCATTAATAAATAATTTATTATTTATGAATAGCTACATATATGAATATAGTAATTACCAAAAATGCATTAAATTTCAATCTTTTAAATATTCTTGCCACTGCAAAATACATTATTTGTATTTATTTGCAGTTTCAATCCTATCAATTCATCAATTTCAACAAATTATACATAACCGAACGTATGGCGGAATTGCCCTCATCGGCCGCCATCTTGGATTCGATACCAGGCCTCTGTCGAGAAGGTGGTGTCTGAGCACATGTAAATGTATTTTCCTGACATTGACATTTCTAGGTTTTTATAAACATACATACTGCTCCAGACCTCTCCCCCATTTTGGAGCCGTCGGTATACCAAACCACCCTATTCTGGGTGATATTTTTTAATTATTTAAACGCACTTCCTAAAGCCTGAATCGTTTTAAGATTATATTATTAATGAGTACGTTTGGCAACGCTTTATACCCTAAAAAAATGTGAAAAAATAAGCAGTTCCTTTTTACAACGTTAGTTTGGCGTGGTTTTGTTTTTGGTGCTAGCTTATTGCCCATAGAATAATCCAGTTTTAATAGGTACCTTAGTTTTTTTCCTAGACAATTTTATTATTTAAGACTAAAAAACAAACAAACTGCTAACCATGGAAATAGATGCTTGCTGTAATAGCGCCATCGCGTATAGTGATCTGAAATAAAATTCACCGGAGTTGGCAGTGAAATTATTTGGCGTGAAAGTTCATTTTTCTTTACTGTTATTGGTTTTCTATGGAGGTTAAGGGGTTGATAATGATTAATGATAGATAATGCCAACCTGTATGTACCTGCTTCTTTTTTATTTTAAATAAACTTTTCTAAAAACTGTGAAAGTCAAAGACAGTTGCTTACCTCTGACATCGAAGAAATAACTGGATTTCTTCGATGCCTCTGATGTAACACATTTATCAAAATGTATCCAGGGCCTCTAAGTTGGGCTAAATAATTATAATGAATAAACACATGTGCTAAAAATAGGAAGAGAGGGGAGAAAATTTAAACGAATAATAATTTACGATTAGGAGTTTAAAAAAATACTCCATATGGGGTCGCAATAAAAACATTACATACCTCTTTTTAATTTAAATGACAAAATTGAAGATCCTTGTTCAAATAATTTATAACTTTAAAGTATGCATTTTGACGTCATAGGGTGAAAGTGTAGAGAGCTAGTAGACATTTGTAGTTTGTCATCGATATGTTTTCCCAACTTGATCAATAAGAAGTTATCTGCCATATCTCCAAGCAGAGGGGAGTTATTCCCGTGTTTATAACGGCTAAAAGACGGGTAAAGGGGCAGAATGTGGAGTGTTCTTACAGAACTAAGACTTGCGGAGTCAAGTGTTCTGATTACTGCACCATCTTCCAGGCGGAGCGGAGCATAACTTCCTCCTGATCCCGAGATGCCAAGGTTTATTGCAATTTGCGTGAACAGTCAGTAGCTTCGATAAAGATTCCAAAAAAATTTACATTAGTTGTTGTTGTTGTTGTTGGGTTCCAGGTCAATGGAATGTACAAGGTAATGAGGCGGCCAATAGACTAGCCAAAGCAGGTATAGCCAAAGACGGCAACCAAATTGACGAGACAGTGGTTAACTCAGTAAGCGTTGTCAAAACTCACAATAACAAAACCGTGGTAAAGCTAGCGGCAAGAAGATGGGTTAGAAACCTGCACCATTTCAAGCAGCTGTGGCCAAAATAGAACGTGAAGATAACAGATGTGTATCTTACTTAGGTACAGGTGGGAAATACTGAGAATTGTGACCTTGGTTATCACAGGTCATTGCCTGTTCGATGTCACTCGTTTCAACATGAATGAACCAGAAAAAAAATACTGCCGTAGTTGCAGGGACGATGATGAACCGAACGGAACCCTTTTCATGCCAGGACGAAATGTAATGCTCTGGGTCTTTCTTACTTCCAATATCTAAACCAACGCTCGCCAGATTTACAAACAGCTGTAACTGGTTAAATTGAGCAGCACACAGAAATGGTTAACTTTACTTTTATAAAATTATTTTCAGTGCACATATGTTATCACAACGTAAAGCTACCGGGAGTTCTACATGCAATTAGCAGACGTTGCTAGTTGGTGGTCTGTCACCTTATCTGACTTAACCTGTTTCATGAAGTAAAACTATAGGTAGACATTATTAAAATATTTTAAAAAAAGCAACTTTCTCAGGACTTATTACACATTTTCGAAGAAAATACCTATATCATCCCTTTAAGCTTTATCATGCAAAGATAAAAAAGGTACTCGCAAAAATTATTTTTTATTAAGTATAATTAATCCTCTAGGATGTTTTTTATCTTCAATTTTTATTTATGATATCTTTTTATAATTTGACAAGGCTCTTTCTTATTTTTGAAAAAATTTACATATCATAAAAACATATATCTATGCAGAAAAAAAAATTGTGTGTGCTTAAGATCACACGGCAGAAGTGTAAATTTCAACAAGGCAAAATTAATAATACTGGCCTTCATCTGCATCATATCGCTCGCTGAATGTTCCTCTCACAGTGTGTCGACTCGAGCCAACTTCACCCGAATGAGCGTTAAATAGCCGAGCCTGACGGCTCAGTTCAATTCACTACCCACAAAAACTGCTAAACGCGCCTAAAGAAGTTTACACTTCAAAAGGAAAATTTAATAAATTCAAAGTATACAATTTTGGTATTTTTTGCGAGTGCATTCTTTTGTCTTTGCACAACAGAACTTGTAGGTGGATAATTCAAAACATTAAAAAATAAAACAAAATTATCCCAAAAATATTTTGTTTATTTGTATAACAAAGCATTCGCTATCTATAGAGGATAAATCCCACTGCCCTATTTTCGTCTAAAGTTTCAGAACGGAACCCTTTATTTATTGTATAAGGTTGACCAAGGGTGTCCATAGACTTCCAGATTATTACAGACATGATTTATTTTTCAAATAAGAAAACTTAAATGGGTGAACTAAACTGCTCTGTTGTGGTACCTAGATTTCTATAATGCTCACTGGTGTAAATTACAGTGAAAATATGAACAAAAAAAATTTCATGAGTTTACGCTACCATTTCGTTTCTCCTTACGAAAAATGATCTAACTTTCCGTAAATCAGGAATTTGTTAAGCAAATGTGATGTTTGTAATAGGAATGACCTCTATAAACTTAGCATTACCACTTAAGAATTGGATATTCGCAATATATGCATTAATTGTCGTAAATTTGTCGTAAATTTGTCGTGAAGGAAAAAAAATTGTCGCGCCACCCGTTTTCCTGAAAAGGGTATGTAATGCTAAGTTTAGTGTCAACTTAGCGCTACTACCCCAGAAAAAAATTTCAAAAACTAATAAATGCATTAATTGTCGTGAATTTGTCGTAAAAGAAAAACAATTGTCGCGTCATCCGTTTTCCGGGAAACGGGCTGTGAGCAATTTTGAGATTTATCAGCCAAATCTTAGTGATCTTTAAGCTTTTTCACAAAACTTACGAAGATGTAGGTGATCATATTTAACCTTTTCGCGCAATTGTAAATTTTTGGTGAAACAATCATTATATTACGTTCCGCTTTTACTTTTCAATATAACCTTTTGTGGTGTTTGTGTAAATATTCATTGATCGCCAGGATTTTGCGTTGTTTTAGAAATTATGAAAAAAGTGAACTTCTCAAGAAACATTTATATGCAATAATTGTCGTAAATTTGTCGTGAAAGAAAAAAAATTGTCGCGCCACCCGTTTTCCTGAAAAGGGTATGTAATGCTAAGTTGAGTCTCAACTTAGTATTACCACCCCAGAAAAAATTAAAATTTTCAAAAACTAATCTATGGAATAATTGTCGTAAATTTGTCGTAAATTTGTCGTGAAAAGAAAAATTTTCTCGCGCCACCCGTTTTCCTGAAAATGGTATGTAATGCTAAGTTGAGTCTCAACTTAGCACTCCCACCCCAGTCGTAAAAGAAAAACAATTGTCGCGCCACCCGTTTTCCTAGAAACGGGCAGTGAGCAATTTTGAGATTTCTCAGCCAAATCTTAGTGATCTTTAAGCTTTTTCACAATATTTACGAAGATGTAGGTGATCATATTTAACCTTTTCGCGCGATTGTAAATTTTTGGTGAAACAATCATTATATTACGTCCCGTTTTTACTTTTTAATATAGCCCTTTGTGGTGTTCATATAAATATTCATTGCTCGCTGTTTTCAATGATCAAGCTAATGCCAGGATTTTGCGTTGTTTTAGAATTAACGAAAAAAAGCGAACTTCTCAAGTAATATTATGTTGTCCTTTTAACAATCATAGGCATTTTGCTACAAAGAACGGATATAAATATGTTTCATACTAACAAAACACCATCCTCTAGTAATACTGGGTACCTACTAGTTGTATAGCTTTATTTATTTTATTGTAGGCAAAAGTTGTTACCTAACAAAGTCGAGAAGCCCTCCCTACCCCTTGTTACACTTTGCCAAACTTTTCTCCAAATCCTGTTACGTAATAAAGCATGGGCCTAGTCAGGGTCTCGCTCAGGGTGGGGCAAAAAAGCAAAAAAGTGTACAATCAAATATTTATTTCCCCTTTAATTCTCGTCTTACTAAACGAGCTAAAACCAGGACGGGGCAGGTGACAAGCCAGGGTGGGGCAATCAACCGACCCCACCCTGACTACGCCCATGTAATAAGGCGACCCCTAATAAAATAAAGATCAAGCATAGCATAGGCAATACACGTGTGTTAACGTGGTATGTCGACTTGGCAACACAGCTCTGGGTGCCTATTCTTGAAGGTTCTTGAAGTGAGCGAAATTTTCACCTTTATCTTTTTCACCGTGAAATAAATCCGCGGGAGTTCTTGTGGCGTTTCTAGCCTTACTCTAGGTTGTCAGTTTTGTTTTAGCAACACAATTAAAAGAGATTTACTGGCAGTGAAATACGGTCTAGCAGTAATATAGGATGACCATCTGTCCGGATTTTTCCGGTTTGGTTCAGGAGCGGAAAAACATATTTATGTCCGTTCTTTGTAGCAAATTGAATTAAATAGGACAAGTTTTTTCTTGAGAAGTTCGCTTTTTTTTCGTTAATTCTAAAACAACGCAAAATCCTGGCGTTAGCTTGATCGTTGAAAACAGCGAGCAATGAATATTTATATTAACACCACAAAGGGTTATATTGAAAAGTAAAAACGGGACGTAATATAATGATTGTTTCACCAAAAATTTACAATCGCGCGACAAGGTTAAATATGATCACCTACATCTTCGTAAGTTTTGTAAAAAAGCTTAAAGATCACTGAGATTTGAATGAGAAATCTCAAGATTGCGCACTGCCCGTTTCCGGGAAAACGGATGACGCGACAATTGTTTTTCTTTCACGACAAATTTACGACAAATTCACGACAATTAATGCATTTATTAGTTTTTGAAAATTTTAATTTTTTCTGGGGTGGTAGTGCTAAGTTGAGACTCAACTTAGCATTACATACTCTTGTTAGGGAAACGGGTGGCGCGACAAATTTTTTTATTTCACGACAAGTTTACGACAATTATTCCATAGATTAGTTTTTAAAAATGTTCATTTTTTCTGGGGTGGTAATGCTAAGTTGAGACTCAACTTAGCATTACATACCATTTTCAGGAAAACGGGTGGCGCGACAAATTTTTTTCTTTCGCGACAAATTTACGACAATTAATGCATATATTGCGAATATCCAATTCTTAAGTGGTAATGCTAAGTTTATAGAGGTAGAGGAATGGGTAAGTATTGTACGTGGCACAAGAGTATTTGTAAAAAAAGGTTCGTGTTATGGAATTTAAACGCTAGTAAATATAGTTGCTACAGCTTTTAAATTATTTTTTTTTGAGGTCCATAAAGGTTTGTCAAAAAATGTAACTAAAAATGTTTTAATCAGATCAGTGGTTTATAGGCATGACAAATTACAATTTTTTCGACCTAGCTAATTCTTAGACATAATGTTTCTAACAGTCTCGTTTAGTTTTAGTATTAGTTGATTTTAAGGTTAACCAATCGTACCATAAAA
This sequence comes from Aspidapion aeneum, assembly GCA_963576565.1. NCBI lineage: Eukaryota > Metazoa > Arthropoda > Insecta > Coleoptera > Brentidae > Aspidapion > Aspidapion aeneum. The sequence continues at coordinate 43,044,191 of OY755042.1, forward strand.
TTTGAACCCGGTTGTTTACCACTGAAAACTTATTCATGAAATTTGGGTATAAGTTAGAATCATTATTTTTTATCTCTTTTGATGCTCGACTCAAAGCTTGCAGCATATTTTTACACTTACAGTCCATTCTTTAACACATATTTGTCTTTATGTTTTAAACAATCGCAATAGCTCCAACTTTATTGCCCAGTGGATATCTAAACATGCCATGTTTTAATACACATCGAATAGTTTATTCACTACAATTATTATCCGCCAGTAAACTTTACACACGTAAGGAAGAATATTTATTAAACCGTCACCATATAAAGTTGTGTGGAGGCAAGAGTATTTTTTGCGACTACATTTGTTTTAAGTTGTTGCTAACGATGCATAAAGATTGATAAACAAACGGAGCAATAATTAAAAATTAACAAAGAAGCAAATCTTCATACTTTCAGAGAGTGGAAAAGCTGTCTGAAAGTGCCATCAGATGTTGGAAAAAATTAGATTGCACTGATGTGCCTACAAGGACAACAAGTCATTGAAGACAACAAGGTAGCAGAAAGCCAGTAACTGTAGACTAATTAAAAGCAATGATTATATGTTTAATGTAATATAGTAATTGTTACAAACCACATAAATTAACTGAATAAATTGAAAACATATCACATCTTGCAATAGGAAAACTCCATGACAAGACAAGGTTAACTAAATCAAAGGAAAAGACAAAACAAACGACGACCGCTGAAGAATCTGCTGAAATGCAAGCAAGATAACTAAGAATCTTCGTTTAGTTGACATTTACAGGTGTTAACAAATGGCGGTTTTAATTATATGTACATAATATGGGCCGTAAGGTATAAAAGTTTCTGTTGTAAAGATTGTTGGTTGCTCTATCAAGGCAATGTGCCTGCACATTCAGCAGTAAAGGTGTACATAATTTCCTAAAGACTTCAAGATTGAAATTCTTCTTCTTTATGTTTCATTAAAACCCCTGGGTAGCTATTTTGGGCCTTGTATCGACTGAACGTTCCGCGGTAGGATCTTAGGAGAAGCTTGCGCAATGAAGGTCTTTTCGCATAGCACGTGACGGTTCGGAGGTAATTTAAAGCTTGCCATTGGCTAAGGCATGTGATGGGAACTATCACATCGTTCAAGACCCAGAATAGCTTCCTACCCTGGTGGGTTTTAGCTCTCTATTCTGCCTTCTCTAGTACGACTTTTCGCTTCCTTCTTAATCGCGTATTATTGGTGCCATCTTCGACATCGCCTGTCCATCTTTTTCGTGGCCTGCCCCTTACTCTCCTTCTTGCAGGTCTTTAGTTTATTTTTATATATTTCTATTGGTGTTTCATACATTCTCTAACTGTTCTAATTCATCCGTATTCGGCAATAACCATCTCCTGTTTGCACTGGTCCAAATAGTTAGGTTAAAAATAAATTGAAATTTTTAACTCCAGCCTGCCTATTTGGGATACGAGGGTTCTTTCAAATTTTGCATATAAAGCTGGAATAAAACAGTAGATAACTTTAAAAGACTTTTGTTTTTCGAAGTATTCTCTACGAAAATTAATGCACTTTTGCATGCGCTTAAAGCAATTGTCAAAGCCGTAATTCCACTTTGTTGGTACTGTCAAAATTGCATTCTTGAAGGCGTCGACCGCTTCATCTGGCGGCTAAAACCACGCAGTTCATTTATTTTCGGAAAAGTATAGAAGTCGTTGGGAAGTAGGTCGGGACTGTATGGAGCACCGTCCAACAATTCGACGTTTTGTTGGGTTAAAAATTCAATGGTTTTTGTGCTTGCATTGTTTTGGTGGAGGATGATTTTTCGGGGTTCATTTTTCGAAGCTCAGCCATGACTTTCGGCAAACAAACGGTGATGTACCAATCGGCAGTAATAGTCCATTGATCTTCCAAAGGAATTGATGCTACATGACCTACTTTTAAGAAAAATGTCGCGACCATATTTTTGGATACACTTCGAGAACGGATAACTTTTGACTGATTGATTGATTGATAGACCAATATCGCTATTGCCAATAATTTCAAAAACTCTTGAGTCTATTTTAAAAGATCAAATGAATGATTACTTTGAAAATAATGGTATATTCACTCAAAGCCAATTTGGTTTCCGCAATAAAAGGTCAACAACACTTGCCATTGATCGGCTGACTGAATTTGTTTCAGAAGGCTTTGGGCAGAAACAGGATACCTATGCCTCTTTTCTGGACCTGACAAAGGCGTTTGACTGCATATCTTTTGAAATTCTTTACGAAAAACTAATTCATTATAATTTTGATACAGGTAGTGTTGCCCTTCTCGGGTCCTATTTGGAGAGAAGGGAGCAGTATGTGTTCTTTAATAATCAGCACTCAAAAAAACAGAGGATACAGCGGGAAGTACCTCAAGGCTCTGTGCTGGGTCCTCTGTTATTTCTTATCTACATTAATGATCTGCCAAATTTTAGTAGTATCTTGGATCTGCTCATCATCTTGTTTGCTGATGACACTACTACACTACAGCAATATCATCCATCTGATCCCATAGAATAACTCATCCAAGACAAACAAACACAGATAGAAAGCTGGTTCCTAGCTAATAGACTCAGTCTGAACAGCGCTAAAACCCAAATATCAATTTTTCCTTGCGAGCATCTCCATCGCCATTACAAAGTGATAAATCAGTCAAGTTCCTGGGTGTACACCTTAATGCCGGACTGACTTGGGAGTTCCAAATTAATAATCTTTCTTGTAAACTATCCAAAATAACATTCCTTATTAGAAGCTTATCAAAAAATGTATCCAAAGATACACTCTTAATGGCATATCATGGTTATTTCTGTTTTACCATGTCATATGCGACTCTAAACTGGGGTCATTCAAATAACTCTTCACAAATTTTTAAACTTCAAAGACGTGTGTAAGAATCATTGCAGGTATAAAATATCGTGATTCTTGCCGAGATAGTTTAAGAAGACTGAGATTGCTTACACTACCTGGTATGTTCATATTTCAGTGTCTAACTTTTGTAAAACAGAACATTGATAGCTTTAGAACACATAGTGATATACATCCATGTTTTACAAGAAATCGAGAAAATTTGGTTCCCAGCTACCACAGACTACAAAGAACCAGAAGATGTACTGATTACTACGGCATAAAGCTATTTAATGTTCTGCCAGATGAGGTTAAAGCCCTCCAGATTGAATCCTTTAAGAAAAAAATTAAAAATTACTCTCTCGAGAAATATCTACAAAGCAATTTTAACATGTAATGTTTGTTCCAAAAATGTATACAATGTTATTTATACTATGTACTTTAGAAAATTGTACCTTATTTTGAATAAGATTTTTAGATTCTAAATATTATTTTTTGTAGAAATCAGTAGGTTCTATTGTTTTATATCTACTTTACTATTTTGACTTGTAAAAGCACATTCATGCTATGGGCGCACCCCGGGACCCGCCCCCCCCCCAAGCTTTAGATTTTCTTACATATTTTCCACATATTTCTTGAAAAAACACGAAAAATAGCTCAAAATTCGACATTACGAGTCTTCGCCCCCCCCCCCCCCCCCAAGACAGATTCCTGAGTGCTTCACTGGCACATTTGTGTAGTACTTTAACAATAAATAAACTAAACTAAACTTGAATACGAACTTCTACGGTGTAGAGCTAGCATGTGATGCAAAACCTCTCTGCACCCCCTCCAAGGGTGTGGAGGTGGCGTTTTTTCAAAAAATAAAAACTCAGGTTCGTTTCACTTTGGTTTTAGAAGTCCACGATTTTTCGAAAAATGAACTGAACCGAACCGATCACATAATTTAAGAAACCCCCAAACTAGATCTCAAAAATAGATGCTGATAAAATTTAGGAGACACATTTAAAAGTTCAGGATCAGAGCTTTAATTTTGATTATCGCTTATCTATGTCGTCTCAAGAAGTTTCCAGTTTGACGTTAAATAAACATTATTCGCAATTACATGCTAACTTTTCTAGGTTGGTAATTTACCATTAGTGAAAAAATGTCACCCAAAAAAATAAAGAAACTAATATTCAAATACGTTTCTACGTTTCAAAGGTTGTAACTAAATTATTAAAGAGATTTATAAAAGAAAATGCAAGCGGCAAAAAGGAAATCTACATACCAGACTTATGACTAAGAGTGTTGAGATTTTTATTATCTATGGATAGGTTTGTCCGAGAATCTCTTTGTCCGACGACGGGGCGACGCCCGGCGACTTGAAATTCATATCGGACAATAGAAGCGACACCGCGCAAAATATCTGCCTGAGAAAGTTTTAGGTAAAATTTATGCTGACCTATGGCTGCCAAAGGAATAAATGTTTCCGGAGATAATAGTTGTAGGACTTTTCGAATGCAAAACACGGCGACCTGGCAAAAATATGGGGGACATTTTGAGTCACGACGACGACATCGTTATGGAAGGTCGTCGAATAAATTTCGTGACCTTTTTATAAGCTCCAACAGGATTGCGTAATTTCTAGCCAAACTGCGTACATTTTGAACTCTTGCCAGGCACATTTTGTCTTGTAACTTAAATGTTTTATAATATAACTGGAGTGGGAGCAATAGTTTTGCTCGTCAGCCTGGCTATCCAGTACTTATTATTGGTAGAAAGCAATATACCTCCAAAAAATTGCGCCTTAACGTGGGCTGTTTTTGTCTGTTTTTTTTCAAGTTATATCCCGAGTACATATAAAATTTTCATAGTTTACTATGCACGTGGGATACTCTGCGGACTATTTCCTGAAGAAAATATTGTATGATTTGTTTTTATAATTTATATTACTAAAAATCGTTGTAACTTGCATTTTAATGAGACCTTATATTAATAGACATGACGTATAACTAAAATATCGAGTTGCTGACAGTGAAAAAAAAAACAGTAATGCCTGGCAAGTATGGCCATCTATTGTTAGGTTAAATAAATCATTAGCGAAAACGAAAAAAGCTACAAAAGTTTAAAAATGAGTTTAAACTCTAAACGGATTGCCAAAATTTCAAATGTGGACGAAGAAATTCTGAAATTAGTGCCAGTCAACACAACAAAATTAAAATCATCTTGCTGGAACCAATTCCAGTATTTCTTGGAAGAAAAGTGGCATGATTTAATCAAAATTATTTTTCGTAGATTATAGCAAATTTGGCTTTCGTATTTAGTTCTGATTTAAATTATTTAGGTAAATATTATTGTTCAATTTCTAAAATAAAATACTCCTAACTTTAACCTTATTATGCCTTTTTATACAGAACATTTTAAATGTGATTTCGGTAAAAAACTATGACAATACATATTTTGAAATGTTACCTCGATTTTATTGGTCAATATTTTCTAAAGAAAATAGGTAGTCATACACATTCCTCTTTTTAAATTAAGCAAATATCCAAAGATTTAAAAAACCTGAGGTCCTTAACCTGAATTAATTCTCTTCTTATACCTTAAACATTACACCAAGAAGTGATTTGATGATTAAAAGCTATGTTTTATCTAATCTTATGATAAATTAAGTGCCCCTATATATAGCGGCCCTGACTGGTTTAATGGGCGTGCGTTCGCTTTACAATCAGAAGGTGTTGGGTTCGATCCCATGCCTGCCACTACAAATACGTACCTTCTTTCCGTGTGTACACATTTACTGGAAGTAGGGTTAAAGCCTGTCTTGGGCGAAGTTTGGGCATCAACGAAGTAGGCAAAGTTGATGATCAATACAAGGCCTCAGTTCGGAAGTCACGTTAAACCGGTGGTCCCGTGTTAAAAGCGTGAATGGCGCTAGCGCGATAAAGACAGCTGTGACCGACAAAGGATATCAGGCAAAATTAAATCCTCCTTGAGAAAAGAAAAATTGCCTACCGGGGGGGTGCTTAGCAGGCCGGCTTGCTGGGTCTTCATGTAGTAAGAATGGCTGAGTGAATGAGTTGTGATGGTTGTCCCGGGCACAAAGTCACTTCGAGTCAGATTATCTTGGTGTCCACAGAATTGAGCTGGAAAATTGTCTGCAATAAGCGGACAGGCCAATAAGTAAAAACGAAACAAAAAGTGCTTATACTCGTAGTAAGCACTCCTCGTAGAAAATATCAATTTTTATGTTTTATGAATGATTTCGAAATTTTGACGAACACCAGTATTTACCAAAAGGTCTACAGTGCCAAGTGCTACAATCCTAGTTTTAAAAGTCTACATTTTGGTTGAAGGTTTAACTTATTTTTCCCGTGAATGCAATATTTATATAAATTGTTCATATGTACCTTGCGATATGGGTTATCTTTTTTCGTTGTAAAAAATACATTATTTCCACACAAAGGTTATAAATAAATAAAAAGAATAAAATATTTTGGTTTAAAAATGGTAGCTATATTTAAACCTCCAAACGTCACTAGGAAATGTCGAATAAAAACGGTGTAAGTCAGTGTCAGCTGTCGGCTATATTTTACATGTTAATTTTTTAGACAAGTTAGCGACGATTAAACCGATGGTCGATTGTTTTGGTGAATGTGTAATTGAAAACGATTTCCAATATATCTTGTGCTTTTTACAGTATTTTAATATTGATCTATCTACAGATATAGTTTTAAGTTATTTATGTATTATTTAGCTTTGAATATTTTTGTATATAAATTTTTTTGTCAATCATGGATTATTTCTATTGTTGTTCGAACTTTAAACCACCCCTCAGAGGTGGTACTACAATTTGATACTATTTTTAACGGGAATCCTACGACTGCACGGACTAAATTTCCAAAAAATGACATTTCGTTACAAAATTTTTATGTGGTTTTTTCTTTATTTCTAAAGTTAATTGGAATTTATATGAGATGAAACTCACTGAGAAATACTTACTATCATATTGCACATTAGGGTGAACAAAACAGTTATTTGACCTGTGAGTATTAAAAAAATACACTTAAACCGGTCGGTATCAAGTCTATAGACTTGATACTGAAACGCGGTCTACAATGCTAAGTCTTAAGGTCTCAGTAAATACTGGTGTAAATGTTTTCTTTACAGCAATTTAAATTAAATTAAATTTTTAAATTTCAAGTTTATTTGATTGGCCATAATTGCCCAGTCATATTAGGAATTCACCTGGAAAAAAATAGGTGATTTGTATAAATATTCTCTACCAACTGGGAAAACATCCCTACATATTCTCCGCTAAAATCCCAGGCGTGGATCTAAGGAGGGGAATTTCCCTCTCAAATCCAAAAATATATTTAGTTTTGATACACAGATTACATCTTCTGGTCAGGCTCGAGCACAATTAGCCGCCACCAACACGCCGTGGCCGATTCGCCAACTGGCCGCTGCACAGTGGGTTATATGGAGAAGCTAGCACGACATTAGCCCTGTATATGTTTTTTAAATTATGATAACCAAACCCACCCAAATATATTGTAGAAAGCCCAGTAAATAAAAAAAAATACAATTGAAAAAAAAATCTTTATGTATTTCTTTGTAACAGAGCCCTAAAGTTGAATAATATTTTGGGAAAAAAATTAATGTGTTTTTACAGTATTTTTAAAATAAAAAAAAATAACAAAACAAATAGCACTTTTTGGGTATATGGGTACAAAGTGGGTATAACCAGTAACTGCACTTTTGAAAACTACTAGTTATTTCCTAATTCCATAACCCTTTTTTTGGTTTAAAATTTTTGTAATATATCAAGTTTATTTTCGTCTATATTTTTCTTTGTGAAGCCTGCAGAAACAAGCTTAGCAAGGTTTATTAAAATCTCCACCAGAATATTAGAGTCATTAATATTTTACTCAAAAAACAAAAAAATTGCTGCTCCCAGCTGCTCCTCTTTTTTAGTGGTAGCCCTAAACACTGCCATGTACGAGGTCTTTATACAGTCAGTGTAACAGGAATGGAATAAATTTGACAGCAGATTGAATTTAGATTATTCTGAAAAATCCAGAAATACATCGACTGAGATTTTTAACGAGCAATATGTTTGATCGACATTTTTCTGTATAGATATCGGACATACTTAGTAGTAGCCCCCCTCCAGCATTTCCAAACGGGGGGAGCTGTGAACTTTTTAACTATCATTATATGGTATTGTGTGTACCAAATTTGAAGTTGATCCGATGTCTAGAAGTTGTAGTCTATGGACAAATCAAGTTTCGTGTGCAAGTCGTGCCAACTTTCTGCCGATAAGCTAACTTTGTTAAGGGCATCCCATATATCAGTTTTGACTTGTTGTTATTCTGGTAAATGCGTTTTTTGAAAGATATGGCGGATTCAAAATGGCGGAAAGGCGTATCATTAAAAAAATTGTAACTTTTTTATTTCTTATCCGATTGGAACAAAGTTTCAAATACTTGCTTTGTAATGTACTTAAAAATGTATTGGTCAGAAAATATGTAATTTTTTAGATTTGTCAAAAAAATTAAAAAATTCAAAAAAAAAGGTTAATTAAAAAAAAAAAATTTATTTATAAAACTATTGGAGCTAGAAAAAAAAGTTTATTTAAAAAAGTTAGCTATTTTGATTCTTTATTCAAATCTGGTTCAAATGTTCCAATGCGTTAATTAGTTTTTAAGTTATTTCCAAATAACTGGAAAAAAATAGGGGTCTTTGGGGTATAATTAAAAATTATGCTTTTAATGAAAACCATAAGAACTTTTTGAAAGTAACTTAAATTTGTTTTACATACCTAGCAGATCAGGTTTTGACTTATTGTCATTGTGATAATCACGCTTTTTTTTAAATATGGCGGATTCAATATGGCGGAAAAGCATATTTAAAACCAAATTGTATATTTTTTATTTTTTATCCGATTTTAATACAACAAAGCTTAAATTACTTGATTTGAAATGTACTAAAAAAATACTTTTTAAAAAAATTATTTTTTTTTAATGTTCAAAAAAAAATTGGGTGAAATATGTGACAAAAATGATTTTAATTATTTTATTTTTAATTGACCCCCATATACGGACGTCGCTGAAAGGTTTGTCATAATTAAACCCCACTGACTTACACATTGTTAAAAAGAAAATTTTATTTCCTACAATAAAGTATTGTAGGAAGTATAACACATTTTTGCCAATTGAGCTTAGTTTCTTAAAAAATTTGAAAAAACTTGTAACAGAATTAATTTGTTTGATGATTTGTAAAAATTGATTTAAGTTGTACAGGCCTGTGAAGTTTTAATCTGAAGATCAATCTTAAATTATTATACACGTTTAAAAGGAAATTTTATTGTCTACAATCGACTATAGGTCACAATTTTTGATAGAGAGCTTGGTGTTTAAGATAATCGGGTAAAACCTATGTGGTTTCTTTAATTTTTTTTCATTTTCCTAATAAACGGACGCCGCTGGAGAGTTTGTCATTAGCCTGACCCCAGTGACTAATACATTGTTAAAAAGAAAATTTTATTTTCTACAATAAACGATTAAATAATTTTTTTTCCCAAAAAGCTTAATTTTTAAGAAAATTGGATAAAACTTAGTGATAAATTGATAAATTTAGTGATTTTTAAAAATTGATTTTATTTACGGACGCCCCTAAATTGTTATAGATAAAACTACCATTGCCTTAATATACATCATTTAAAAGGCAATTTTATTGTCTATAACAAAGTGTGTAATATATTTTTTGATATAGAGCTCGGTTTTTAAGAAAATTGGGTAAAACCTGTAATAAACATGTTCCTTTTTTAAATTTATATACACTACCTCAATAAACGGACGCCGCTGGAGAGTTTGTCATTAGTCGTACCTCACTGACTTATACATTGTTGAAAAGGAAATTTTATGGTCTACAATAAAGATTAGTACATATTTTTCCCTAAGCCTAGTTTTTAAGAAAATTTAAAAAAATCTAAAAATTTCAGGACTTGGGGAGTCTGGGGGGGTCTTGGGGGATTTTGCATCTAAAATTTAAAAAACTAATATAATTTTATTTTTAAATTAGATTTTACACATTTTTGATGCATTTCTATGTCATTGTGTCTTTAGGGTGTCAACTTAGATACATTTTTAGAAATTCGAACACGACTATATAAGGAGAAGGGATAAAAAAAATTGGACCAAAAACTTTCGCGGCAACATCCAAATCGTTAGTCTGTGACCTATTAATGTCCATCAAACAACGATAACAATAATAATAGAAATCACCTGTTTTATACTAGATACTAGCCGCGCGCTGCCTTATATGCGTCCGCGTACGATACACCTTCGGTAGTCGTTTTGGTGACAACGAATTGTTTTTTTATTGAAACAAATATAAAATATACATTCATATAAGACTTTTATACACCAAATTAAAGAAAAATGTTAATTCTAAAACTTTTATTTAAACTTTTTTTCTAAATTTTGTTTTGGTGTTAATAAAAATGTAGGTTAAACTTTACTAGCTATACAAAAAAAAGTAAAAATTCAGTTATTTTATTTTTTCTAAAAAAGGAAGCAAAATTTCGAAAAATATAATGGAAAGTTATTTTATTGCGGGTGTTTACTGATTCATTTTAAAAAGTATCTTGCAAAAAAAAGTGGTGGGGGCCATATCTTTAAAAAAATGCATTTACCAGAATGACAACAAGTCAAAACCTGATCTATGGAGTGCCCTTAATAAACCTGGCTTATCGGCAAAAAGTTGGCACGACTTGCACACGAAACCCCCTTTTAAGCCGATTTGTCCATAGACTATTGGTTAAAAATGATATAACCCATTGTGTGCTGATCCGATTGCCCTTCGGGCTAACTCGCAGCCGACCGAATTAGCTGCCGGGCTAACTTGCCGCCGAGACAACTCGCCGTTGCTCGGATTCTTAGTTTTTGTTTGCAATTTTGTTTATTAAATGATTTATACTTTTGTTTAAAATCTTCAGAGCTTTTTTAACTACTTTGGGAAGAGATGCAGATTTCATATTTTAGAGGTGTATAGAGTCCGGGTAACAATGCAATTTAATATTTTTTAACACATCAAATTCAAAATGGCGCAACGAAATTGGCGGAAATTTTTATTTATAAACCAGTTTGTCTAAAATATCTATTTCTAAATTTTTATAAATGTTATATATCAAATTTAAAACTTCATTCATTAACTTATTTATAACATAACATGTATAAATACAATGTAATTGCAGTTTAAAGTAATTAAATACTTTTTAATAAAACTTGAAATAAAAGTCAAAATAGCGGATCCAAACTAGCGGACCATTTCAGTTAGAAACCGACATTTAATAAATTTTGCGTCTTATAGGTTGCTAATTGTGATTTTTGAATACATAAAATAAAGTAAAATACCGGATCAAAAATGACAGACTTTTTATTAACGGATACGTACTTCATTTGGAACTTTGTGGTGTTTAATATCACTGATTATGATTTTTGATTTAAAATTTTGAAAAATCAAAATGGCGGATCCAAAATGATGAACTTTTTTATTTATGAGCCGATATGTATTATTTTTCAAGTTTGTGGTGTTAGAAATCGCTAATTGTGATTTCTATATAAAACTGAAAACAGATCAAAATGGCTAATCCAAAATATCAGATTTTTTCCTTTATAAATTCGAAACTTTAGGATGTCTAAGGTTACTGATTATGACCTTAGCTTATAAAAAGTCAAAATGGCAATCCAATATTGCGGACTTTCCTTTTATTAACCGATGTGTATTTAATTTGAATTTGGAACTTTGAAGTGTTGAAGATCGGGATTATGATTTTTGAATTGAATCTCAGGAAAATCAGATTGGCGGATTCAAAATGGTGGACTTTTCCATTTATAAACCGATATCCACTAAATCGTAAAATCACAATAGTAACCCCAAATTTTCAAAATTAATACGGCTCATAAATGAAAATTTCTGCCATTTTAATTTTATTCAAATTTAATCTAGTTATCAAATTCAGCGGCCTTACACAACTCAGAGTGTCATTTCTTTTATACATATCGGTTCATAAATGCAAAAATCCGCCATTTTGATTTTAAGTGACCCTAAACGCTAAACCCTAAAACTTCCAATCATGAATAAGAAAGTTCCTCATTTTTGATCCGTCATTTAAAATTTTTTTATTATGAAAAGTAATAAATTGCTTAGTTAACAGAAACTCTAAACACCTGTCAAAATTGCAAACTTAGACTACGGCGGCCGGCGGCAAGTTTTACATCTAGCAAAGCTCAAAGTGGATTTTCGCGGAGATTATGTTTGGTGATATGTCGTAGATGCTAGGGAATAATTGTACAAGAATCCAGCTTGCACCTATTTTTTCCAAGTTTCAGGGATTTTTCACCTAATATGACTGGGCTATAATAAACACAGCTATAAAGGAGATTTTTCAGCAATACAAACAAAAGCTAACTTACCCCCGTTTAATAAAGAATTTATAAGAAGACAGCTAGAAAACTCATAAAGTTTTATGATACGGAAGCCAAAATATTGCGCCAGTAGGCACCTACCGCCATCAATAAGACCACTAGGTATACAGCCTTTGTGATAAGACCTAGTAATTCTGGAAGAAGGTAGCTTTATTTTTGTTTATAAATTAAATTTTAAATCCATTTGGCGGAAATTACAATACTTTAGCTGTTGTCGTTTTTGGGATATGCAGGGTAGCGACTTTAAATGAAAAAAAAACACGAAGCCCTGCCGCGCAATTCCTTTTCAGCGTTAAACAGTCGACATCGAAATGGTTTGCGATACACATGCACACAAAGACATAAATTGACTTTGTACATCGAGAATATAAGCAAGTGTAGTCAAGGAGCCGCCAACCAAAGAGCCAGGATTTATAATCCAGGAGCCTGCTACATTTGGAACCACGACGGCGCCAACAAAAATCAACTCACGACGACCGCGACTGTTGTGCTGAACAAGAAAGAAGTCTATCGTCTATAACCAAGTTCTGCATGAGCATGAAGTTAGCGAAGCACCCATCGCAGATCGAATCGTGACTTGGTGGATAATTTGCCGTTAATTAGTCGTGAATTAGTTGTGGAAAAATTAATTTTGTCGCTCTTATTTTTTACCGTTTTTGAGGGTGCTTCGCTAACTTCATATGAAGTTAGCGAAGTACCCTCGTAAAAATGGCTTTTATCAAAATCGAATATGGTGGATAATTTGCCGCTAATTAGTCATGAATTAGTTGTGGAAAAATTAATTTTGTCGCTCTTATTTTTGACCTTTTTGTTGGGTGATTCGCTAACTTCATATGAAGTTAGCGAAACACCCTCGTAAAAATGGCTTTTATCAAAATCAAATATGGTGTTTAAATTGCAGCTAATTAGTCGTGAATTAGTTGTGTAAAAATTAATTTTGTCGCTATTATTTTTGACCCTTTTTTGGGTGATTCGCTAACTTCATATGAAATTAGCGAAGCACCCTCGTAAAAATGGCTTTTATCAAAATCGAATATGGTGGATAATTTGCCGCTAAATAGTCGTGAATTAGTTGTGGAAAAATTAATTTTGTCGCTCTTATTTTTGACCCTTTTTTTGGGTGCTTCGCTAACTTCATAATTTGGCACCCATCGCAAATCGAATCGCTACTAGGTGGATAACTTGCCGTTAATTAGTCGTAAATTAGTTGTGGAAAACTTAATTTTGTCGCTCTTATTTTTGACCGTTTTTGAGGGTAATGAAGGGAATGGGAATATGAAGTTAGCGAAGCACCCTCGTAAAAATAGATTTTATCAAAATCGAACATGATGGATAATTTGCCGCTTATTAGTCGTGAATTAGTTGTGGAAAAATTAATTTTGTCGCTGTTATTTTTGACCGTTTTTAAGGGTGCTTCGCTAACTTCATATGAGGTTAGCGAAGCACCCTCGCAAAAATAGATTTTATCAAAATCGAATATGATGGATAATTTGCTGCTAATTAGTCGTGAATTAGTTGTGGAAAAATTAATTTTGTCGCTGTTATTTTTGACCGTTTTTAAGGGTGCTTCGCTAACTTCATATGAAGTTAGCGAAGCACCCTCGTAAAAATGGCTTTTATCAAAATCGCATATGGTGGATAATTTGTCGCTAATTAGTCGTGAATTAGTTGTGGAAAAATCAATTTTGTCGCTCTTATTTTTGACCGTTTTTAAGGGTGCTTCGCTAACTTCATATGAAGTTAGCGAAGCACCCTCGTAAAAATGGCTTTAGACGTGACGTATCAAAATCGAATATGGGGGATAATTTGCCGCTAATTAGTCGTGAATTAGTTGTGGAAAAATTAATTTTGTCGCTCTTATTTTTGACCATTTTTTTGGATGCTTCGCTAAATTAATATGAAGTTAAAGTGGCACACTCGTCAAAATGGCTTTAGACCTAACCTATCGAAATCGAATATGGTGAATAACTTGCCGCTAATTAGTCGTGAATTAGTTGTGGAAAAATTAATTTTGTTGCTCTTATTTTTGACCCCTTTTTTGGGTGCTCGCTAACTTCATATTTTGGCACCCATTGCAAATGGAATCGCTACTAGGTGGATATTTTGCCGTTAGTTAGTCGTGAATTAGTTGTGGAAAAATTAATATTGTCGTTCTTATTTTTGACCGTTTTTGAGGGTGCTTCGCTAACTTCATATGAAGGTAGCGAAGCACCCTAGTAAAAATAGCTTTTATCAAAATCGAATATGGTGGATAATTTGCCGCTAATTAGTCGTGAAATAGTTGTGGAAAAATTAATTTTGTCGCTCTTATTTTTGACCGTTTTTTTGGATGCTTCGCTAACTTCATATTTTGGCACCCATCGCAAATCGAATCGCTACTAGGTGGATAATTTGCCGTTAATTAGTCGTGAATTAGTTGTGGAAAAATTAATTTTGTCGTTCTTATTTTTGACCGTTTTTGAGGGTGCTTCGCTAACTTCATATGAAGTTAGCGAAGCACCCTCGTAAAAATGGCTTTTATCAGAATCGAATATGGTGGATAATTTGCCGCTAATTAGTCGTGAATTAGTTGTGGAAAAATTAATTTTGTCGCTCGTATTTTTGATCGTTTTTGAGGCTACTTCGCTAACTTCATATGAAGTTAGCGAAGCACCCTCGTAAAAATGGCTTTTGACGTGACGTATCAAAATCGAATATGGAAGATAATTTGCCGCTAATTAGTCGTGAATTAGTTGTGGAAAAATTAATTTTGTCGCTCTTCTTTTTGACCGTTTTTTTGGGTGCTTCGCTAAATTAATATGAAGTTAAAGTGGCACCCTCGTCAAACATGGGCTTAAACATAACCTATCGAAATCGAATATGGTGAATATTTTGCCTCTAATTAGTCGTGAATTAGTTGAGGAAAAATTAGTTTTGTCGCTCTTATTTTTGACCGTTTTTTAGAGTGCTTCGCTAACTTCATATGAAGTTAGCGAAGCACCCTCGTAAAAATGGCTTTAGACGTGACGTATCGAAATCGAATATGGTGGATAATTTGCCGTTAATTAGTCGTGAATTAGTTGTGGAAAAATTAATTTTGTCGCTCTTATTTTTGACCGTTTTCTTGGGTGCTTCGCTAACTTCATATGAAGTTAGCAAAGCACCTTCGTAAAAATGGCTTTAGACATGACGTATCGAAATCGAATATGGTGGATAATTTGCCGCTAATTAGTCGTTAATTAGTTGTGGAAAAATTAATTTTGTCGCGTTTAGTTTTGACTGTTTTTTGGGTGCCTCTCTAACTTTATATGAATTAAGCGAAGCACTCAAAAAACGGTCAAAAATAAGACCGACAAAATTAATTTTTCCACAACTAATTAACGACTACGATATTCTACGTCATGTCTAAAGCCATTTTGGACGAGGGTGCTTCTCTAACTTCATATAAATTTAGCGCAGCACCCTCAAAAACGGTCAAAAATAAGAGCGACAAAATTAATTTTTCCACAACTAATTCACGACTAATTAACGGCAAATTATCGATCTAGTCGCGATTCGATTTGCGATGGGTGCCAAAATATGAAGTTAGCGAAGCAGCCAAAAAAAGGGTAAAAAATAAGACCGACAAAATTAATTTTTCCACAACTAATTCACGACTAATTAGCGGCAAATTATCCACCATATTCGATTTTGATAAAAGCGATTTTTACGAGGGTGCTTCGCTAATTTCATATGAAGTTAGCGAATCACCCAAAAAAAGGGTCAAAAATAATAGCGACAAAGTTAATTTTTCCACAACTAATTCACGACTAATTAGCGGCAATTTATCCACCATATTTGATTTTGATAAATGCCATTTTTACGAGGGTGCTTCGCTAACTTCATATGAAGTTAGCGAATCACCCAAAAAAAGGGTCAAAAATAAGAGCGACAAAATTAATTTTTCCACAAATAATTCACGACTATTTAGCGGCAAATTATCCACCATATTCGATTTTGATAAAAGCCATTTTTACGAGGGTGCTTCGCTAATTTCATATGAAGTTAGCGAATCACCCAAAAAAAGGGTAAAAAATAATAGCGACAAAATTAATTTTTACACAACTAATTCACGACTAATTAGCGGCAATTTAAACACCATATTTGATTTTGATAAAAGCCAGTTTTACGAGGGTGCTTCGCTAACTTCATATGAAGTTAGCGAAGCACCCTCAAAAACGGTCAAAAATAAGAACGACAATATTAATTTTTCCACAACTAATTCAGGACTAACTAACGGCAAAATATCCACCTAGTAGCGATTCGATTTGCGATGGGTGCCAAAATATGAAGTTAGCGAAGCACCCAAAAAAAGGGTCAAAAATAATAGCAACAAAATTAATTTTTCCACAACTAATTCACGACTAATTAGCGGCAAGTTATTCACCATATTCGATTTCGATAGGTTAGGTCTAAAGCCATTTTGACGAGTGTGCCACTTTAACTTCATATTAATTTAGCGAAGCATCCAAAAAAACGGTCAAAAATAAGAGCGAAAAAATTAATTTTTTCACAACTAATTCACGACTAATTAGCGGCAAATTATCCCCCATATTCGATTTTGATACGTCACGTCTAAAGCCATTTTTACGAGGGTGCTTCGCTAACTTCATATGAAGTTAGCGAAGCACCCTCAAAAACGGTCAAAAATAAGTGCGACAAAATTAATTTTTCCACAACTAATTCACGACTAATTAGCGACAAATTATCTACCATATTCGATTTTGATAAAAGCGATTTTTACGAGGGTGCTTCGCTAACTTCATATGAAGTTAGCGAAGCACCCTTAAAAACGGTCAAAAATAACAGCGACAAAATTAATTTTTCCACAACTAATTCACGACTAATTAGCGGCAAATTATCCATCATATTCGATTTTGATAAAATCTATTTTTACGAGGGTGCTTCGCTAACTTCATATGAAGTTAGCGAAGCACCCTCAAAACGGTCAAAAATAAGAACGACAAAATTAATTTTTCCACAACTAATTCACGACTAATTAACGGCAAATTATCCACCTAGTAGCGATTCGATTTGCGATGGGTGCTAAAATATGAAGTTAGCGAAGCACCCAAAAAAAGGGTCAAAAATAAGAGCGACAAAATTAATTTTTCCATTACTAATTCACGACTAATTAGCGGCAAATTATTCACCATATTCGATTTTGATAAAAGCCATTTTTACGAGGGTGCTTCGCTAACTTTATATGAAGTTAGCGAAGCACCCTTAAAAACGGTCCAAAATAAGAGCGACACAATTAATTTTTCCACAACTAATTCACGACTAATTAACGGCAAATTATCCACCTAGTCACGATTCGATCTGCGATGGGTACTTCGCTTACTTCATGCTCATGGACAAATCGGGGTTTGCTAAAAGGGCTAGTCGCTAGACCAAAAATGTTTTTCCCACCGCTTCTAATACAACTACTACTATCGCGGATCCTCATTCGCAAGCTTATGAAAAAATAAACAATAGTATATTTCTAGACATAAGCTAAGTAAAACGTCAAAAATTTTTTCTCCAATTTTTTGGAAAACAAAAGCACATGATTATTTCAGACATTATGACATACATATTTATTAAGTTATTTTCCTTATTTTTCTAAATATTTGAACCCCTCTACTACCCCCGTGGAGCACACTACAACAACAAAAATGTATTAGGCTGAGCCATCGGTACCTTAAATTTTATCTGCCAAATTTGGGTAAAATAATTTTATCCGTTTTTGAGTTGTCGTACCCCAGAGAGACAAATAGACACCATCCCAAAATGTAGGCCGTTTTGAACCAAATAACTTTTTTTTATTGACAATAAAAAAGTTTTTTTTTGCCGATCTCAATATCTCCAGTGGCGGTTAGCACCCTTAAAGAATCTAACCTGGCACCTAGGCACGCCTTTCTGAGCCCGTTGTGCACTACGTACCTACTATGTACTACCATTGAGTAAATAACCCATTATTTATTTAATTACATTATTTATTTATTTACTCAATGGTTCTACTCAGATAATAATTTAAATACTATCTAGTAAATAAAACCCATTAGACTTCCAATTATATTTTAAGCCAGAAATTAGTCATCATTCACAAAATTTTGTAGGTCATTTTAAACCAAATAACTTTTTTTTAGTTAGTTTTTTTATAAAGTTTTTTTTTGCCGATATCAATAGCTTTCTATGAATGAATGTATGAATGTACGGTAGTGACGGTTAGCACCCTTAAAGAATCTAACCTGGCACCTAGACACGCTTTTCTGAGCCCGTTGTGCACCACTTACCTACCGTGTTCGACTCAGATAATAATTTAAATACTATCTAGTAAATAGAACCTAGTAGACTTCACAAAGACAAATTATATTTTGGGTCATAAACCTTTTGACATAATCAACAGGGTACAGAGAGCCAAAATGTGCGCGCACCAGCTGCTAGCTCCAAATAAGCAGTCCATATAACCTGTCCCATGTGGTGATTTCCTGAATGGCCAGGTCACCGAATCCATTCAGAGAATCACCCGATTAACCCACTTTACCATAGATCTTATCTGGTGTGATCCCAAATGTTACGCCAGCTTATGAAAAAAGTATATTTTTAGACAAAAGGTAAGTGAAGCGTCAAAAAATTTTTCTCCAATTTTTTGCCAAACAAAAACACATGAATATTTTTAGACATTTTTATTGACATTATATTATATGACATAAATATTTATTTAGTTATTTTCCTTATTTTTCAAAATATTTGAACCCCTCTACTACCCCCGTGGAGCACACTATAACAACAAAAATGTAATAAGCTTAGCCATGGGCACGTCAAATTTTATGTGCCAAATTTGGGAAAAATAAATATATATATATATATATATATATATATATATATATATATATATATATATATATCGGTTTCACAACGTTCTACGTCTTCCGATACCCAATCTCCCAATCTCTCTGTTTGCCCATAATTCATCATCTAGGCCTCTTATTCTTATTTCACTGTCTATTCTTTCTCTCCAGCCTCTCCTTGGCCGTCCTTGCTTTCTTCGGCCAGTAGGTTTCCATTGTAGTATTTGTTTTTTCTTTGTACATGTCCGTACCACACCAGTTGCTTTGTTCTTATATCATCCACTAAAGTACGTTCCCCCACTATCATAATTTCTCTTATTCTTTGATTTTTAACTCTTTCTCTTATGGATTTCCCTGCTGATAGTCCATCTCCGTAGCGGAAAGCATTTTTTCTATTCTATCCTTGATTGGCCATACTTCTGAGCCATATGTAATAATACTTTTTACAATGGTGTTATATATAAGCTTTTTGTTATGTTTTGATATACTTTGGTCCCAAATTATTCCATTTAATAAAGTTATTGCTTTTCTTTTTTGTACGTTTCGATCTTTTATAGCTTTGTCCAGTGTTCCGTCAGCTGTAATTTTTAGACCTAAGTATTTATACTCATCACAGGACTGAATTCGCTGCCCGGTATTTAAGATTAGATCCTGTTTCATTCCACCGATACACATATACTCTGTCTTATTGAGATTAACCTCTAGTCCCCACCTATTGTACTCTTCTATTCGTTTTCGTGTCATATATTCGTCATAATCCTGAGCCACTACTATCTAATCATCGGCGAAACATAAAGTATACAAGGTGGTTTCGTCCAACGGAGTTCCCATGTTTTGGCATTTTCTCTTCCATATTTTAAGGACTTGAAGTATATCTTGAAGAGCGTAGGCGAGATACAGCAACCTTGTTTAAGCCCTTTATTTACTTGAAAGCCTTTGGTTAGTTTTGCTTTTATTTTAATTTTTGCCTTACTATTGCGGTATAACTCTTTGATGGCCTTAATCAGTTGTACGCTTATGTTTGTGTTTTCCAACGCTTTCCAAAGTAGATTTAGTGGTATACTATCATATACCTTCTGCAAATCGACGTAAAGCAGATGCAGCTCTTGTCCGTATGCCATTTTTCTTTTTAATAACTTGGGTTATACAAAAGAGATGATCTGAAGTCGATCTACCCGCCCTAAAACCAGCTTGTTCTTCTGCCTCCATGTCCTTATATTCGCTCTCCACTTTATTTCTTATTATTTTACCGTATATTCTGCTTAGCGTACTAGTCACAGATATACCTCTATAATTGTCACATACATCTTTCCTTCCCTTTTTGTGTATTGTGGATATATACGACGTTTTCCACTCACTTGGTACTACAGTTCCATTTAAATATTTTTGGAAAAGATTCCGTAATCTCCAAAACAGTTCTTCAGTGCCATATTTAATAAGTTCGGCTGGAATATCTCCGGGTCCGGCAGATTTACCGCTTTTTAAGGTTACGCACACGTTTTTGACCTCAGAGATTGTGAGGGGTACTGGAGATCCCATCGTTCTAATTATATTGTCTCTTGCGTCTTCCTTGAATCCTGCTCTATCTTCAGTTAAAAGTTTTTTAAAATACTCATCCCATTCTTTGTCTGGTATTGGTGAAATGATATCTCTGCATGTTTCTTTTTTAATCGATCTTATAGTTTTCCAGCTTTCGGTACTTCTCCTACCTCCTAAGTAAGAATCTATTTTCTGGCACTTTTGCGTAGAAGTACGCCGTGTTCAGCAAATATCAGCCACTGACAGTGGATTTGGAACATTGGTTATTGATAGCAAGAGCGAGGGAAACAGGCTAAACTTGAATGAGTTTCAAATAAATCCGGATCACTTAAATAATGATCAATCAAATGAGGCATCTCAAAGCAACCCTGCGACCAAGAATGACTACTACAAAGAGACGATGCCACATATTCTAACGGTAGCAATAGTAGTAATGATGGGTTAATGCAAGATTAACAAACAACGAGAGATTATCCTGCTCATAGAGAAAGATTTTATTCCAAAAAACTGTTCTCCTCCTTCCAGAAGAATTTTACTCTAGCAAACTGACAA
Organism: Aspidapion aeneum; assembly: GCA_963576565.1. Taxonomy (NCBI): domain Eukaryota; kingdom Metazoa; phylum Arthropoda; class Insecta; order Coleoptera; family Brentidae; genus Aspidapion; species Aspidapion aeneum. The sequence goes on from OY755042.1 coordinate 43,065,473, forward strand.
TCAACAGGCTTGTTCTAGTCGATAAGCAGTACTACAAACAAACAAGAAAGAGTCAAATATAATCCAAATTAAAAAAAATAGAGACGAAACTAAAAAAACAGACTGAAACCCAGTTTACCATGATTGTCAATGACATCTTTATGATTGTGAGTGAGAATAAAGTTAAAACATGTAACAAGGCGTTTATTATTAGACAAAGTGAAGAAAATTTAATGTGTGGTGAAGAAAAAAAAGACTTAGATGTCAATAATGAACAGGAAATACTGGATAAAAAAGTTCAATGTTTGAAAATTATTAAAATAAAAGACAAAAGCGATGAATTTAATATAGAAGTTTGTACAAAAAGGGTTAATGAAAATAAATGTCTTATTCAAAAGACAGAATTGGAATATAAAGAAATAGGAAAAGGAAAAAATATCTATGGAAAAGTGAAACAGGTAAAAAGCAATAAAGAAGAACATATAGACGCATTTGAGAAGAAAATTGAGGATATGTAACAAAATAGTAAAATAATTAAATACATAGACTTTATTTTAAATTCTGATGGGAAAATGCCAAAAATGAAAGTGGAAGTAGATATTTTAAATCAAAATGTATTGGAAAATGACTTAACACAACCAATCATTGCTACAGAAATAGTTACTAGAGACACAACTATAAATTTAGCTGATACAAATTTGGCCATGAACTTTACTATAGATACTGAAGAAATGTTAAAAATAGATGACAATAAACCAAAAAATGAAAAGTCGAATTAAAATGCGCCCGTTGTTTGTAAACCGAGAAGTTTTCTCGTCATAGAAGTTTTTTACGTCCTAAATTTTAAGAAGAGTAAGAATAATGTTGCATGTTTTTACTTTCTGAATTTTAAGAAGAAGAAGAAAAATGTTGCGTGTTTTTACGTCCTGAATTTTTTGAAGGGGAAGAAAAATGTTTCGTGTTTTACGTCCCTAATTTTTTGACGCAGAAGAAATTCTAAGTGTTTAATTGTTATAATGTTTTGATAATTTTTGTCATGAGAGATTTTTAGTCAGTCAGATTGATGTCAGATTTAGGAATAAAAAAGTAAATAAAAGTCAGACAGATTTTTTATTTTAGACCCATGGTATGGATGGCTAAAAATCTAAATTAAATTTAAATGGCAGGCGACAGGACAAAGCGTAGATGTGCCGCATAAAATGCTTAATGGTAAAGCCATTAACTCGAAAAATCTATAAACACCATATTGAATATCGAAATCAATATTGGGGCAAAGGGCCGCGGAATGTCGTCAAATTCCCATTATGGTTTCGGTTGTCATTTAGGGTCACTTTGTCCGGCGCCAAAGATTTTTTTTGAAAAATTTACACAGTATTTTTTAGCCCGCATAGCAATTGCTAAAAAAGGTATCATTATCGACAAAAAATTTTTTTTCGAGTTAACGCCAAAAATGTGTTATTTGGGTGTATTTCGAGCTATCTTACCAATATCGTCGGGTCGTCTGTCTGTGTGTGTGTCTGTCCGTAATACGATAGCTCCTAAAACGCTAAACCGATTTTCATGAAATTTTCAGGTAAAATAGAGTTCGACACTATGACGAGCTGATTACATTTTAGTTAAAATCCATTAATAATAATGACAGATTTTTGACAGTTTAAAATTTGAAAATATGCTAACTTCTTAAAAAAGCATCGTGCAACAACACGCTGTTTTAGGCATGTAGTAAATAGCATTTTTCTTAATAATTTGTGATATAAGCAAAACCTTCGTAGAAGCTTTCGTTTCGCAAATATTTACAAAAAAATGTTTTCAAGCCTGATATCATGGAGTTAACTTAAAGTGTGCTAATAGGCTAGCTAGCAAGGTATCAGATTCCTCGTGGATCCATTTATTTTTTGTTTGAAATCAAAGCACATGCCATCGGTTTAATACAAATAGTTTTACTTTTTTTGGCAAATGGTCAATCCCCCTATTTCAACCCCGCTGAATCCGAATATCCCGGTTACCACATCGAAATGTTGACAGGGGCTGAGATATTCAACATGGCGGCCAATTCTTATATTGCCCCCGTTGTACATTCAAAATATATATTTATATAACCAAAAAATAATATCATAATACCGATTATGATAAAAGGCGTAAATAATATTAAAGATAATTATGAAAAGGTAAATATCATACAATGATGGTGTACAAGACGCAGACAGCTATCGAATGGTTACTTTAAATAGTCTAAATGAAACTAATAAGGCTAATTAGAGTAATAGCGAATAGGCTGCACTTCTCATGTGATCCACAAAAAATTGTAGCTGATCTAAAAAAAAAGGTTTGAAGGCACTGGAAGCCTACAACAAACAGAAATAGAGAAAAAGACAACCTCTTAATATGTTTATGATAATATTTCACCGCGATAAAGATATCAACAAAAAAATGTCCAGTATTTCGAGGGATTGAAGCGGAAATAAAAGCACTAAAAACCTCAAAATTAGTCCCACAATGCAAAAGATATTAACCTTATGGACACACGCAAAAATATTGAGCTAAAGAACCACGTTGCAGAAAATGCAGGAAAAAATTAGAAAACCGTTTATGTTGGAAGTGACTTTAATGCAAAAAATACCTACTGGGGATCTAGACTGACGAATAAGTGAATATCAATGTAAGCTGATACCAACTGGTAAGTCCACATAATATCCACCAGATCCAGGTAAAATTTCAGATCCAATTTATTTTTCTATAGTACAAGATATATCTTTAATTTTGTAGATATAGAAAAAAGTTTCGATTTACACTCAGATTATTTAACTCTTAGTAAAAACATAATAAAGAAAGAAGCAAATATCTCACTAGTTAATAAGCTGAGTTTATCAGAAAATATAAACCTATCAGTACCATTGCAAACGCCACAACAAATTGATAAAAAATTTAGTATTTCATTACAAATATTTAACAAGCAGCTTGGGAAACAGTACTGTCTGTAATAGTAACATTGCGTATATGTTTGGAAAACTGTCTAAATAGCTATGTTTAATACTGCCAGTTATTTTTTCTTTATTGTTTTATTTTGAATTTTTGGGAAAACCTAACCTTAAAGTTTGTTTTGATATTTTGGGCTTTCTGCAAAAACCTTCAAAAAAGGAAAGTCCGGTTTGGGAAAAATTCCGATCAGGTGATAATTTCTCGCTTTGTTGAAAGCTATTTTCTTTTTGATCACCTGATCATTTTATTGAAATCATTCGCGTTTTTTTCTCACGCTGGAAGTTTGAAGCGCCACCCTGTGTGTGACAGGGGAATGCAGAAACCACTTCCGCCAAAAAACTAGAAGAAGTCACATGTGTTTTCGGGTTGAAGACCGAAATTCCAGACGCAAGAAACGGGCGGCGCCGCCAGAGAATGTTGCGGAATCACAGAAGGTAAGCTTCTAGCGTGTTGCCGATTTTTTCCATTGTTTTTTAGTTTAATAGACTTTGTTTTCCCAGGCGGGGCGAATTTAATTTTGGGGTTATTTTTTTGGGATATCTCTAATTTTTCTCCCCTTCAGGGCTTAGATCTCTATTTGGTCCTTCAGATCCTTATGTTTTGAAAAAGACCTTTGGATTTTACAGTTTTTTTTTGTTAAAAAATTGGTAATTTTATAGTTTTTTTGCAGCAACCATATTTTATCGTTTTTTTGCCAGATTCGGACATTGTTGTTTTTGTACCGCATCGTTTTGAAGGTTGCCCTGAGTTTGGTTTGACCTCGTGCGACGATAAAAGAAAACCCCCGTTCGACATTTGGCAGATACCCGGGCGCCCGTTTTTTTTCTTGCTGGCTGACATTTCATTGACGTTTGTGTGTTCTAACCTCACAACTTCACGTGTTGTTTTGTTAACCTCCGAGGTTAGAAAATTTTTGATTATTCGTCGGGTTTCGAATTTGTTTGTGTGAAATCCGTCGAAATTTACCTTCGTTTTTTGCTTTCGTTAAGCGCGAGATTGTTGCCGCGTTCTTAGCGAACCGTACCCGGGTGTTGATAGCGAAAAAAAACTACTTTTTTGTATCTGATAAAAACCGCTTTGTCATGTCTGACATAAAAGTTTTGAAAAAACAACAAAATAGCGTTTTTAATAAATTAAAAACAACTTATAATAGAGCCGTCGAAGCCCAGGGCAATGCAGAGAAGGCAAAAAAGTTAAAATCCAGATGGGAAGATGTGCCTTCTCTCGTAAGCCACTTCGATGCATTGCATTTTTAAATTATAAGCTTGGATAGTAGTGATCAGATACAAGAAAGCCAGGAAACTTTAGTGCAGGAATTTGATGAAATGAAATACACAATTAGATCGATTTGTCGTGAGCTCTATCCGGAGGAATACCAAGATGCCTCACAGACAGTTTTGAACCATTCCCTGGTAAATGTGGACAGGGGTCTTGAAATTAAAAGAATAGAGGTACCCCATTTTGACGGTAATCTTAAAAAATGGCCCACCTTTTTTGATATGTTTAAGTCACTTGTCCATGATAAAGCTGACATGAGTGAAATAGCTAAATTTCAAGCCTTAAATACCGCTCTGGTGGGAGAGGCCGCATCTGTCATTAGGAACATACCGCTAACCTCAGATAATTATCGAGTAGCCTTCGATGCGATGATTAGACGCTTTAATAATAAAAGACTTTTGGTAACAAATTATTGGACGTCTATTTGTCAAGCCCCTTCTGCAAAATCGAGCAACCCACATGATTTGAGGTTATTGTTGTCCACTTTCCGGGAAAATTTGGAAGCACTGTCAAACTATGATGATGTAGACCTTTTAGATTTTGCTAAAATGATTCTTCTTTTGCAAAAAGTTGATACCCCATTGAAAACTCAGTTTGAGATTGAGTATAGTGATAAGGAAATCCCGTCCTATAAAGATTTGTTTAAATTCTTAGAGAAAAATTGTCGGGCTTTGGAAAATAGTTCTATTTTGAATAAGCCAAAGGAGGTCTCACCTCCTCTACCCCCTAGGAAGGGTGGCAAACCACCCTATCCTGTGTTATTGACTGGAACAGGCCAGTCTGGTAATAAAGGTTGTGCTTATTGCCAGCAACAGCCCTACCATCCCCTTGTGAAGTGTACCAGATTTCTGGAATTAGAAGTAGGTCAGCGCCATCAATTTGTTAAGCGTGAACGATTGTGTTTTAACTGCTTTGGCAAACATGGTGTATCTCAATGCCCTACAAATGCCACGTGTCGTCAGTGCCAGGGTCTTCACCATTCCCTGTTGCACTTTGTGAAAAGCTCTCCGAGCCCCCAAGTTGACCGTCCAGGGGAGACCCCCCCTATACTTAATAGTGAAGGTGCCCAACAGGCATTGTGTACCGCTACACCCAGTAGTAACCATTTTGAACCTCGTAAGAGGAGACCTGTGCTTTTTGCAACTGCCGAAGTTTTAGTGGTAGATGCCAACAAAAAGTTGGTGTCTTGTCGGGCAATTTTAGATTCCGCTAGTGAAGCATCCTTTGTAACTGTCTCTTTGGCTGAGAGGTTAGGACTTAAAGTAGCTCCGAATAAAACTCCTATTGAAGGAATAAATGGCATGATTTCTAGTACATCAGATGGCAATGTAACATTGCAGATAAGCTCGTCCAAGTTTCCTGATAGTTTGTTTTCCTGTGATGCCATTCTTATTCCTAAAATTTGTGGAACCATACCTGTGACTGTTGTGGAATATGATTCTATTCAGTGGCCATACCTAAAAAATTTAGATTTTGCTGATCCTAATTTTGGACAACCTAGTAGTGTAGACCTTTTAATTGGTGTTGATTTGTTTGGTCAGATGCTTGTGCCTGGCTTTAAAAAAGGAGAAAATGGAGGACCTTGTGCAATTAATTCAATATTTGGTTGGATACTCCTTTGTGGTATTGATGGTCCTCGTAAAACTCAAAAACCCATTAGTTTGTTGACCTCAGTGTCTTTCCCTATAGACCTCAGTGTCTGTCCCTATAGAATCTCGATTGGATAGTACCTCTGATGAGGATTTGTGTGAAAAAATATTTGCTACCACTCATTCAAGAACTGAGTCCGGCAGATATGTTGTTCGCTTGCCTTTCAGAGAGCCTCGACAAGAACTTGGTAACTCTAAAGGTCAAGCATTGCGTAGATTTAATATGATGGAAAACCGATTGTTGAAAAATCCTGCTTTGTATAGTGCGTACAAAGACTTTGTTCAGGATTACCTAGACCAGGGGCATATGAAATTGGCAAATTCTAGCCCTGACATCCATTCATATTTTATTCCACACCACCCAGTTGTGAAGGCAGATGGTGACTTGTCAAAAATTCGAATTGTTTTTGATGCATCTGCCAAGACCTCAAATAGTCGTAGCTTAAATTCTATTTTATTGGTAGGACCTAAACTCCAAAGAGATATTGTGTCAATATTGCTTACTTTTCGCCTTCATAGTGTTGTATATTCTAGTGACATACGTCAAATGTTCAGGCAGATTGATATGCATCAGGCTGATGTGTGTTATCAACAGATATTGTGGCGGTTCGACCCAACCGAGGAGATTCAAGAGTACTCTCTTCAAACAGTAACTTATGGTGTGAATTCGAGCCCATACCTAGCTATTCGTACTCTTCACCAGCTCGTTAAAGATCATGGCAGTGGCTTTCCACTAGCGAGCAAGGTGTTGATGCATACTACTTATGTGGACGATGCCATCGGATTAGCTAATTCTGTAGCTGAAGCTTTAGAAAGCCAGAAACAGCTAATTGCGTTGTTAAAATTGGGTTGTTTTGAACTTCGTAAGTGGACTAGCAACACTCCTGAGTTACTAGAATCGGTTCCAGCTAGTCATCAGCAACCAATTTCCTTTGATGATGAATCTGCTGGTTTAAAAATCCTTGGACTAAAGTGGTGTCCAAAATTGGATTCATTTTATTATGATGTGATGCCCATGGAAAGACCTTGTACCAAGAGAAACATTCTTTCTGAGATTGCAAGGATATATGATCCACTCGGGTTCCTAGCCCCAGTTGTTTTGGTTGCTAAATGTTTAATGCAACGTTTGTGGGTCCAGGGTCTTTCATGGGATGATACCCCCTCTAGTGATATTGTTGCACAGTGGCAACTCTATGTGTCGCAACTACCGAACCGAATACCTCGTTATGTTGTGAAGCAAAATGCTGTCACCACTGAATTGCATGGCTTTTGTGACGCCTCAATGTGTGCATATGGTGGTGCAGTATATATTCGACAAATTGAGTTGGATGGAAATATTTCTATCTCCCTTTTGTGTGGGAAAAGTAGAGTGTGCCCTTTGAAAAGTATTTCTATTCCACGCTTAGAATTGTGTGCTGCTGTATTGTTGGCAGAGCTATTGGAGTTTGTTGGCAATCATCTTGATTGCGTCCCGATTGATAAGATTTTTGCTTGGTCTGACTCCAGCGTTACCCTGGCTTGGATAAAATCGTGTCCATCAAAACGAAAGGTTTTTGTAGCCAATCGTGTAACGACTATTCAAGAGAAAGTTCCCCCCAGCTGTTGGTACCATGTAAATGGTAAGGAGAACCCAGCTGATTGCTTATCCCGGAGCTTACTTCCGGGTCAATTGATAGACCATCCTCTTTGGTTTACTGGACCATCCTGGTTGGCCCAGTCTAGTGAAACATGGCCTATGAACCACAAAATTGATGCGTTTGATGCTGATCTACCCCCTGAGGAAAATCGTTTTGTTTTTGTGACAGAAATACCCCTTGATGAAGTACAGCTGTTACTCACTAAGTACTCCTCTTTACGTAAAATCTTGGGCATTGTTGCCTTTTGTTTGAGACCTTTTCGAGTGAAAAAAGATCCTTCTTTATCTTTTCCTACTAAAGCCCTCAATGAGGCAGATCTTTATTATGCTACTTTAGTTGTTGTGCGAGTTGTACAACAAGAAGTTTTTTTTGAAGATTTGAAAAGGATACGTAAGGGTGAGAGTTGTGCTAAGCCTCTTCGAAAGTTAGCTCCTTTTCTTGATTCCCATGGTGTTCTCAGGGTGGGCGGTAGATTACGTCACACTGATTTAGCATATGAGGTGAAACACCCCATGTTGTTGCCTCGTAGTCATAGGCTTACTTACCACTGATTATTGAGAAATTCCATAATGAGCATGGACATCCAGGTCCTCGCTTATTGGAGTACCTCCTAAATCAACAGTTTTGGATTTTGTCGGTGAAAAGTGCCATTCACAGTGTTGTTTCCAAGTGTTTTTGTTGTGCCAGGGTAAATCCCAAACCATTGCACCCATTCATGGGTGACCTTCCTAAATTTAGAGTGTCCCAGGTGAAGCCCTTTTCCCATGTTAGTGTAGATTTTATGGGTCCATTCTCCATCACGTTAACCAAGCATCGTGGTGTAAAAAGTCAAAAGGCTTATGGGTGTATTTTTGTTTGTTTCGCAACAAAGGCCATTCACCTGGAGGCTGTTTCTGATTTGTCCACTGATGCATTTTTGGCTGCCCTCCGCCGATTTGTTGGTAGACGTGGCAGATGTGCTGCCCTCTACAGTGATCAGGGCACTAATTTTGTTGGGGCAAATAACCTCCTTGTGTCCTATTGTCAGCAAGCTGCTGAGACTTTAGCGATTAAGTGGTGTTTTAATCCACCCGCCAGTCCGCATTTTGGTGGACTCCATGAGTCTGGGGTAAAGTCCACAAAAACTCATCTGAAGAGAATTGTGGGGGATCAAATCCTAACCTTTGAAGAGTTGATGACTGTATTGGTTCAGATTGAGGCTATTTTAAATAGTCGACCATTGTGTAGTATGAGCCCTGATCCTTATGACTTTCAAAGTCTTACTCCTGGACATTTCCTCACTTTAGAACCCTTGACAGCCCCTCCCGATGAAGATCTAACCAATGTTAAGTTAAACCGTCTCCATCGCTGGCAGCTTGTTCAGCAGATCCAGCAGCATTTTTGGCGCCGCTGGCATATGGAGTATTTACAGTCGTTGCAACAACGCGAAAGATGGAATACCCCCGATAACCCTCCAAAAGTTGGAACATTAGTAGCGTTGAAAGACGAAAACCTACCCCCATTGAAGTGGTCACTCGGTAGAATTGAAAAAATTTACTCGAGTCCAGATAGAATCCCCCGTGTCGTGCAAGTAAAAACCGCGAAAGGATTACTTGACCGTAGTTTGGTGAAGGTATGTCCGTTACCCAGCCAGTAACCAACCTTCAAAACCTTATGTAGCGTGAATCGTGCTTATTTGAATTAACTTAAGTATGACGTCCATAGTTATTGCGATAAAATTATTGTTGCAAAAATGCTAATTGTTTAGACCCTTTGGGCAATTGAATAACCTTTTTTTTTTGATTTTTTGTTTTTGGGTTTTTCTATAAAAATTGGGAATTTTTATGGTGGGCGGAATGTTTAATACTGCCAGTTATTTTTTCTTTATTGTTTTATTTTGAATTTTTGGGAAAACCTAACCTTAAAGTTTGTTTTGATATTTTGGGCTTTCTGCAAAAACCTTCAAAAAAGGAAAGTCCGGTTTGGGAAAAATTCCGATCAGGTGATAATTTCTCGCTTTGTTGAAAGCTATTTTCTTTTTGATCACCTGATCATTTTATTGAAATCATTCGCGTTTTTTTCTCACGCTGGAAGTTTGAAGCGCCACCCTGTGTGTGACAGGGGAATGAAGAAACCACTTCCGCCAAAAAACTAGAAGAAGTCACATGTGTTTTCGGGTTGAAGACCGAAATTCCAGACGCAAGAAACGGGCGGCGCCGCCAGAGAATGTTGCAGAATCACAGAAGGTAAGCTTGTAGCGTGTTGCCGATTTTTTCCATTGTTTTTTAGTTTAATAGACTCTGTTTTCCCAGGCGGGGCGAATTTAATTTTGGGGTTATTTTTTTGGGATATCTCTAGTTTTTCTCCCCTTCAGGGCTCAGATCTCTAAGCTTCTTGAACATTATCACCTTCAATACTCTGTATTTAAAAAACTGGAAATTAATTTAAGTTGGGCCCATGAGAACTTCTGACGAGCAAGGTTTAATCTGCAGCACACTAAAGCATGTTTCTCATTAAAACATTCGACTGATATTTACTTAAACTCCCTGTAGAGAATGTTTTAAAGGTACATATATAAAAATATATAAATAAATAAAAATAAATCGTAAATATATGTAATAAAAATATTGCGTTTATGTTTGGAACACCCGCTAAAGAGCCATTAATCTTCTTGGACATTATCAGTTTCAACACCCTGTATTTTAAAAACTAGGCATTAATTTGAGTTGGCCCCATAAGAGCTTTTGATAAGAAAGGTTCAGTCTACAACATACTAAAATTTCATGAGGTTTGACGGATTACAGAAATCCCATAAGAGGTGTGCCTGATCCTTTAATATAATCCGTTAATTGTATGTTTTTTTGACTATTTTCAACATTTTATTGATAAATATAAAACTAGGATATTTTAACAAATCTATAATACAAATTGTGAAAGGCTTTCGCGGCCATCCTCCAATGTTGGGTGTGCTTTCGGGCTGTTCGGCCGTCGTCGTTGGAAATTCGTTCTCGACGTTTCGCCATCTCGAGTGGATGGCATCTTCAGGAGATGTTGACTGTTTGTCGGCTTCTCGAAGACTGGTGGTTAGTCTGTATATATACGCCCCGCCCACCATAGCGTATATAACCTGCGCCCGCGACAGACTAACCACCAGTCTTCGAGAAGCCGACAAACAGTCAACATCTCCTGAAGATGCCATCCACTCGAGATGGCGAAACGTCGAGAACGAATTTCCAACAAATCTATAATAGTTTTTGAGTTCACCTTGTAGCAGACCTTCTGCACCCAACCTTCATGGCCTGGGTTGGGCGGATTGTTTCTATCTTTTGTCATACTTGGGCAAAAGCAATATTTGACAAACATTATTTTTAATTATACAAATTTTTAAAAAGTTTGAAATTTATATGTTTTAAAGTTTTTTTTGGGCCACGGAGTACAGTAAAATTGTTTGCCATAAACCGACCAAACCTGATAATTTTCTATCCTAAAAGTCATTTGATTTTGTTAAACTCATATTTAGTACATTTTTTCTGGTCGACTGTACTTTAGCGCAGATTGAAATCCCAAGCTAACTTCAGCCACCTAGATCAAAAATTGTCTCTACTATTACTGCTACTACTACTATGCTCTCTAGCAGTTTTTTCACGTTAGACTTTATGGTCAAAAATTTTATTTTCTTTTAAAAGTTTCATTAAAAATTTAAAAATATTTATTAAAGCTTGTGTCCTTTATTCGCTCAATCAATGTTCCATTTTGACATACAGACCCGAGCGTCTACTGAACTAAATGAACCTTAATATTCGCCAAATGGAGGAATAAATGACAGAGCCATGCGGTGTCGCCTAAATAGACTTCAGGCATATAAGGGTTATATGTGACGTTTAATATCAATTAGAATTGCCCAAGGTAATTACCAAAAAAATTCATACTGTTAGGAACGCGGAAATTTGGCACACCGAGGCTGGTTATTGTGCAAATAGGTCTGATTTTTTAAAATAAAATGTAATTTAAACTTACCTCCGGTAACATTAAAACCTGGCAAGGATTAACACCTTACTATTTTGGATTTTTTGAGAAAATTCCAAGACGTAATTTTCGCTAAAAGGGGTCATTGTTAAAAATGGAGGACGCTTAATCTTTTAAAGCCCTAAATATGATCCGGTAAAATCACAACACGTAATCATGCAAAATAAACCAAACGAAGAAGTTAGTTAGGTGGAACTAGTAACGCACCCTAGAACCTAAATTTGATATAATACGTTAGTTGTATGTTTTTTTTGAGTACTATTTTCAACATTTTATTGCCAAATAGAAAACTAGAATTTTTTACCAAATTTATGTTAGTTTTTGAGTTGTAGCAGACCTTCTGGACCTAACCTTCGTACCCGGATTTAGGCAGATTGCTTCTATCTTTTGTCATACTTGATCACAAGAAATTTTTGACAAACATTATTTCTAATTATACGAATTTCTTCTGTCCTAAAAGTCATTTGATTTCGTTAAACTCATTTTTAGTAATTTGTTTCTCGTCGACTGTCAAGCTAACTTTAGCCACCTAGATCAAAAATGATCTCTCCTATTACTGCTACTACTACTATGCTCTCTAGCAGTTTTTTCACGTTAGACTTTATGGTCAAAAATTTTATTTTCTTTTAAAAGTTTAATTAAAAATTTAAAAATATTTATTAAAGCCTGTGTCCTTTATTCGCTCAATCAATGTTCCATTTTTGACATAGAGACCCGAGCGTCTACTGAACTAAATGGACGTTAATATTCGCCAAACGGAGGAATAAACGACAGAACCATGCGGTGTCGCCTAAATAGGCTTCAGGCATATAACGGTTATATGTGACGTTTAATATCAATTAGAATTGCCCAGGGTAATTACCAATAAAAGTCATACTGTTAGGAACGCGGAAATTTGGCATAGCGAGGCTGGTTAATTGGGCAAATAGCTCTGAATTTTTTTAAATAAATTGTAATTTAAACTTATGTCAGCTAACATTAAAAGAATTAACATCCTACGCATTAGGGTTTTTTGGAAAATTACTAGACATGCCAATTATTTTCCTATAAGGTTATTGTTAAAAATTAATAAATTGTTTGTTGTTTGGAGGACGGTTTATCTTTTAAAATCAAAACACGTAAGGTCAATTCAGCTATTACCGCCCTATTTTTGATACCTTTGTGTTTGAACCCAAATATTAAGATAAATATAGGGTCTGTAGGGGTTTTGTTTGTTTTATTTGATAATCTAGGGTATTTTGTGTATGAATCACATACGTAATATTCCAATATCCACGGTAATTTCCAGTTCTTGATGAAAACATTAAGAAATGGCAATATCAAATGTACATAAGAGTGTCCTTCTTGTAGAATTTAGTATAAAATGTCCTGATTGGTTCTTTTTAAACACATGCATTATTTTACTCATGCATATTATTTTATTGGTGTATATCGTCCCCACACATTTGACCCGTGTCGTCACATTGATTTATCGGCGCACAGTGGCCAAAAACCCTATCTATGTAAATGTACTACTACAACTTTAAATAACGATATAGAGATTTTTTTTTAAAAGAGTTTAATCGCAAGCAAGTTTTTTTCAAATAAGGCAATTTCATTTATGGCGCTTTTTTGGAAGGCTTCACATCGTCTCCTGGATCAATAAATAATGTGACAGCTTTGACCAACGTCAAAAATGATGGAAAGGTTAATAGGCTAAAAAGACCTATTAACGGCAATAATCTCTATATGCAAATTGAGGCAAAAATATTGATATTTATTGTAGAGAGAGCACGCTGCGCAGGAGGTGCTACTGACAACATTGACAAACACTTTAATGACAAATCACAAATGACAATCTCCTTGAAGTATTAAGTTCACAGAATACCACAGGTGATTAGAACTAGCGAGAGAAAGATTGCAATGCTTAGCATTTATTGTATGTTGTCACTCTAAAAAAACTCTTAAATTTTTGTCTCAGTGTCTCATATAGCCGTGGTCGTTCCAGTTACTTCGTATATAATTCATTAAGTTGCGGGTAGTATAATTTTTACATATAGATAATATTCAAAAAGTACTTACTATACAGGGTGTCCCAGATAAAATTAACTACATGGGGTCTTATGAGGATTTTGGAAATGATAAGACATATCATAATTCTGGTTAAAAGGTGCTGTATTAAAATTTAAAATATCTACAAGGGTTTTTCCAAATATCAAGCAAAAACTAAAAATTGCTTTTAATAAAAATAATTTATTTATTGCTTGATATTTTAAAAGTCTTCATAGATATTTTTATTTTTGGGCTCGGAATAGCGCCAATGTTTACCCAATAATCCAAATTTGTGTGTATTACTGTTTTCAAAATTCTTATAAGATACCGTGTAATAACTTTTATCTGGGATACATGGTATACCACAACTATTTTTTAAAGTTTCTAAACAAGTAACGATAACTTTCAATGTGTTATGCAAAGTTTATATATAAAAGAAATATCGAGTGTGCACAAATATATCTTTCACATGGACTGCCTAGGGGCAATAATGTATTTGCGCAGGCCTTAAGTTAAAAACGGGGTGATTGGAGGCGTGGTTTGTTTGTACTTCTTGCTTGGCATTGAAAGCTTTTTTCAGCCTGCGAAAGCCGTGGTGAGATTTCTGAGATATACAAGTCGAAGAAAAAAATGACAAAGACAAAGTAATAAATAAACTTGTCACAAAAAAATTATATTAAAAAATAAATACATATCACATGACTGTCCCAAACCTATTTTGGTTTCACTTCTTATATCATACTAATAAATATAATTTTGGCTTTCTTATTTGAATGGTTTAATAATAAGCTAGTTTATTTATTACGCGTGTATTCCATTAAAAGAAAATAGTTGCTTAACATAAAAATTTTAAAAAAGAAAGGGTTGAAAAAAATGATTTTTAAAAATGTTAATGCCTTATTCGACTTCTAAAAGTTTTTTCCACTTTCGTGCGAGAATTACGTACTTGTTGCCCTCATTTGCTGCGAGAATTCGAATTCCCGCACAAATTTTTATTCGTGGAATTGTCTTTTTAAGCCGCAATTTTTATATGTTTAAATATAAGGTTTTTTATGTTATATAATGTATTTTTAAAAAAACATTTTATGACGTTTTAGTAATTATTAAAAATTGCATTTTTTAAATAATTGGGCGACCTTCGTAGCTTTTTCTAAACGTCAAATATATCAATAATAGAATTTTGCTTGACACATGCATGTCTTGATTTTTATATCAATTTAAACTGTTAGCTCGCGTTACTACGTCAACCGTTTCATTTAAACCACAAAAACGTGTCCAAGCTGTTCGAATAACAGGAGTTCTTGGAAACCATTTTGATTTTTTAGTTTGCTTTAATTGGTGTCGTAACCATGAATATGTCTTTAGGTGTAGGGCGAGAGCCCATGATACTGTATTTTATGCTATTTTATTTTTCTATTTATGAAATATGTGGAAAATATCTTACAATCCTTAGACTTGGAGGTGGCCGGACCCCGAGCCCCCTTTCTAGGTGCACCAATGCTTTAATTATATTTTTATCGTTTGCTTTTAACAACTCTTTACACTAAAACAATGGTGTTACTAACTAAACTATCAATACTTACATTTGCAGGTGAATTTCCAGGCCCTTTTTGGATAAACAAATAAAATATTTGTTTACATTTCAATTTCGTCTAATTTGACATGTTTATTTATAAATTACATTAAATTTTAAAAAAAAGGTACTCATAGGTAAAATATTGTACCTAACACAGGCGGAAAGTGTCTTGTCAAACCTTGGCCCTTTACCGAACGGCGTGCGGTTCGGTAAAGGGTCGCTCTTACCGCACGGGAGTAGGTAAATTATTTTATGCACCGTAATGTCAAAACAAGTTGATTTCATAAACTTTTGTGCACCGCAATATTAAAACAAGTTTATTGCATAAGTTTACTTACATTCGATTGTAGAAGTAACTAAATGCAAATCACTTGTAATAAAATTATATCTCACACTCTTAGCTAAACAATTCTTTATAACGTTTTCGGAAAGTTATTTTTCCACACACGACTGCTTGACCGAACTTCTTAGGCGCAACATGCCGTCAACGGCTTAAGGAAAAAACCAAATACGTAATATATATGGAAAAAACCTTAAATTGTATTTTTTCCTTTTGGTGCACTAAAGGCGTAAGTTCCCTTTCATTACACACGCAACTGACGTCCTTATTGTTTGGTACAATAAGTGCGAAGGCTACGTGTGTAATGAATGTGACTTACGCCCTTAGTGTACCAAAGGGGAGATTTCTTTGTATTAAATTTTGTCAAGTTGAGGTTTTTAGTGATTTTTATAACTATAACTTTGTTGCTACGGGAAGGTTTCTTTCCGAATTGGTGCGAAAAAGTGCAATTTTTCGCACGCAAAATGCATGACTGCTTATACAAAACAATATTATTTTTCAGAGAGATATTTACTAGAGGCAGTAGTTTATTTTTCACGTAGAAAAATAATATACCTATCTACCTACCTTGTTCGGCCATTTACAAATGCCTACGTATTTTATTATTTTCTGCTCGCATGCAAAAAATACCTACTTTGGGAACTGTTTTAAGATAAGTTTGGTGCAAAAGGTACAATTTTTTACACTGTTATTAGATTATATAGAAAATCGTAAAATTAATTGTTTGAGTTTTAGCACTTCTATTGTAAACTAACACAGCACCATTTTAAAGACAATAGTGTATCTGTAGCGTAATATAAAATTTTGAATTTAATAATTACAACAAATTTAATTCTATAAACTTTTTTATATTCTTTATGGAATTTTTAAAACATAATTAAAAAACTATCTAGGGAATAGCCATAGTCTAGTCACGGCGCTGATTCGTGGGGCGTGTCCATGGGCTGGCCGTTTTCGTGTACGTGTAAAGGACACACTTATGCAATTTTCGTATTGTCATCCTTTAATGTGATACTCAAAATCCACTTATAGAGTAAATAGCTAACCGGGTGTATTGGAATATTACGTATATGGTATGAATATGTAAACATTTTTACTATAGGTTTAGATTTTTTACAAACACTTGAAAAAATATTAAGAAAACAGGTTTTTTTATCACCGCCCTATACTAAAAAATTTTGGATTAATAGGGTAACGGCACTAGTCGTTGGCCACTTAAGGAGGTTGTTGCCTTGTATTTATTTATTAATAGAGGAATAAGTTGAAATTTAAATAAAAATTTTATTTTTACTTTAAAACTATACTTTGGTACAAAAAACTTAAATAAACTAAAATACAAGAAAATCGCCAGTCGTTGGCCATGAAAATAAGTCATTGGCACATCTAAATCCAGTCGTTGGCCAGTAGTTAATTTTATTTTATTTATTATAATTTTTGCACTTATCGCAAACAAAATCATTTCCTACAGAATTTTCAAGACAGAAAAAGCGATATCTTCTGAGGCATAATTGGCATCTTACTCCATTCCTCCAAGGAGTGATGTTCATGGTGCATATATAAAACATGCCATTGAAAACCCTGCCTGACACATTAAATGTAATTGGTTGAATATTCGTGAGATTTAGGTTTGACGTGATATTCACGTGATTATCTGTACATTTTCTGCATCTAATCTATTTTCATTTTTTTCCGATTGACTTTTAGCTACTTCCTATTTTGCTATTAAATTTTTATTTTTATCAATTTATATTTTAATATTAAATTTTGGTTGATTGCCTTTAATATTATTTTTTTTCGATTCTTGTTGTCTCAATACTATTAGCTATTTTTAGCTCACACTACTACTATACTATAGTAGTGTGAGCTATAGTGATCCTAATTTTTTCGAGAAAAAAAAAGTTGGTCCGATTTCAAAAATTTATATATATCTTTGCGTTTCAGATGATTTTGAAACTCTTTTGTTGCGCCGTCTGTCTGTCTGTATGTCTGTCTGTAACGACCAACGCGCATAACTCAAAAACCGCTTGCCCGATTTTAATGAAATTTGGTACCTGCGCTGGGTTTTGGGTCGAGATAGCCCATTTAAAAATGAACAAAATCCACCAAACACAAGCCAAATAAAAGGGTGGGGGTATATTTCAAAAATTAGAGTTTATGTAAAAATATGGCGTGTGTGATATCAAACGAAAGGTAATTGCGTCTGGAGTTAAGGGTAGGGGTAAATTTAAAAAATTAGTGTTTATGTAGAAGTATGGCGTGTGTGATATCAAACGAAAGGTAATTGAGTCTGGAGTTAAACAAAATACATTTTAGTTTAAAAAAAAAGGTGGGGGTAGATTTGAAAAATTAAAGTTTAAGTCAAAACATGGCTTGTGTGGTATCAAACGAAAGGTAATTGAGTCTGGAGTTCAATAAAATATATTTCAGTTTTTAGTTATATTAGCTCACACGTACACTATAACTATAGTACCTAGTGTGATCTTAGGTGCCCATAGATTGGCAGAGTATTTTGTTAGATTTAGTTTGGCGTGTTGTGGCCTCATTAATTCTTTTTTCTGGCAGATGTACTTTTAATCCACTTTTAAGTAACGTGTTCTTAATTTCTTCCGATTTTTCATCAGCTTCATCTGATCTGTAACATTTTGCTTAATTGGAGTATTTTTTAATTAATTTTAGCTTTTTCTACAACAACAAAAGTCTTTCCTGTTTTCGGTCTTCTTTTAATTCTGCTATTTCTTATTCTACCAAACACTACAGGAAGGTCTTCCAAGTTGTCATCCATAATTTCTATATCAAAAGGTTCTCCTTGAATATTGGTGTCATTCTTAGAATCATAATAGTAATTTGATTTAATTTTTGTACATTTTTTCTGGCGAACTGGGTGAATTTATGAATGAGTTTTCGGTTTCTATTATTTCGACAATTATGGTTTTTTTTAGGTTTTGGCATTTTGAGTTTCCTGCAACAATAAATGCACGAATGATACTGGCCACGGCCCTTTGCAGGCACACTTTTTTGCCGAACTGCCTTACAAGCATCCGAAACGCAACTTTTCGCGGTCTCATTTGTGCAAAAAGTATTTCTTTACCCATGGCAAGCGCTAAATAGTATATTACATAACAAGAGAAGAAAGTGACAAATTTAACACGAGCGTGAATATTGTGAACGAGGCGTTAGCCGAGTGAAATCACACGCAAGTGTAAGGAAGCTACTTTCTATTGAGTTGTATAGTTGGTCTTTAATATTGCATAAATTAAATGAAACTGCTTTTTCGCACATGTGTGAAAGTACTTATAGTAATTTTCCACACATATGTGAAATAGTTTCTGCACGCAGGTAAAATTTAACATTTTTTTAGAATACAAATCGTGTGAAATCCATCATTTACATATGTAATCGTAGAAAAAAAAATTTACGCACACTGCTTTTTTGCCCCTTTTCTACCGTGACAGTTGCAAAAAAGGTAATACATCAAGTATTTTTAGTTAATGTGTCATGGGCCAATTTAAAAAAACAGTTGTTTAATATTTTCTCACACTCGTAGGAAAAATAATGTACCTAACATGTGGGGAAATCATCTTTTTCGCATTTATTTAGGGATTACTTAAACTCCGCTGACATGTCCTACATGCGTTTTCTAGGTCGCATACCAAGATTTACATTTTCCACACGAGGTAGGAAAAACAATACACTATTTTTAGTTATTGGCCACCTAAATTTCAGTTATTGGCCACCCTGCCAATAACTGATTCTGAGATTCGTCATGGAATAAAGATGTCAAATTTATTTTCTATATTTAAAATAAGCGGCATATTTCTTTTAAAATACTCTGCCAATTTACGGGCACTTAAGCTCACACTAGGTACTATAGTTATAGTGTACGTGTGAGCTAATATTACTAAAAACTGAAATATATTTTATTCAATTCCAGACTCAATTACCTTTCGTTTGATACCACACAAGCTATGTTTTGATTAAACTCTAATTTTTGAAATTTACCCCCACCCTTTTTTACAACTAAAATGTATTTTGTTTAACTCCAGACTCAATTACCTTTCGTTTGATATCACACACGCCATATTTCCACTTAAACTTTAATATTTAAAATTTACCCCCACCCTTTTTTTAAAATATACTAAAATGATTCTGTTTAACTCCAGACTCAATTACTTGTCGTTTGATATCACACACGCCATATTTTTACATAAACTCTAATTTTTGAAATCTTCCCCCACCCTTTTATTTGGCTTGTGTTCGGTGGATTTTGATCATTTTTAAATGGGACCATCTCGACCCAAAACCCAGCCTAGGTACCAAATTTCGTGAAAATCGGGCAAGCGGTTTTTGAGTTATGCGCGTTGGTCGTTACAGACAGACATACAGACAGACAGACAGACAGACGGCGCAACTCTTTTTTTCTCGAAAAAATTAGGATCACCATAGCTCACACTACTATAGTATAGTAGTAGTGTGAGCTAAAAAAACAAAAAAATTAAAGTAACTAAATACCAGTCATTGGCCAGACCCGGCAAACTACTAAGTTTTTCAAACAAAAATATTTCAGTTATTGGCCACTAAAAATACCGCCAAAAGCATAACCTAATATTGGTATTTTTGTGTGTAAACTCTTCGAATATCCCTTAAAAATCATAAAAATGTAAACCTAACAATGTTTCATCCCTAAGCAACTAATTAAACCTTACCGTCAGTTAGCGGATCCTTAAGGATTTCTTAAGGAAAACGTAAAATTCCTCTGTACACTGTAAGCACTCAAAACAAAAAGACGTCTGTTCTATATTGATGTCTCTAGCGAAATGGCGAAATGTCACTCCCGCAGACAAGACAACCCTTGTCCAAAGAAATAAAAAGCGCGGGAGAATCAAATAGCTTCAACCTTATTTCATCAATTAGAAGATAATTGGCCAATGACTAAAGACTGGCCAACGACTAGTGCCGTTACCCTACCACCTTATGGTTTGTCAATTACCGCCCTATATTTTCATTTCATCGTAATGAGATAACCAAATGTAATATTTTAAATTTTGTTGATAAGGTGAAACTTTATAAGTAAATTAATTATTATATAAATGTGAGCGAAAATTTGCTTAATAAAACAATCAAATCAAAGTTGACATGCACAGTATACAGGGTAGAACACAAACACACATATTTTGCATAAGAGTAAAGTACCCTTATTTGAATAGATATAAAAAATATGCACTAAAAAAGTTGTTTAGAATTAAAAGTTATCTTCAGTTGCAAAATTTTAGCCTCCTATGATAACTTTGAGTATTTTGAAATTTTCCGAGGTTTTTTAATGGTTTTTCTATTCTGCATAATCAACATATTGCCACTTTATTCTTGACTCCCACCCATGGCAGCAAGTATATAGCTTTTTTCTCAATTTTTAAAATCATGTCATTGGCGAACATAAACTTTTGGCAATTGGGTTAAAAATATTTAAGTTTTAAAAGCATGCGCCATTTTGGATTTAACCAAAGCTAAAACTTAAGGATACGGCATATATGGTACAAAACCGAAGTTTTTGGTTGTGACCATTACCGTAAAGAATAATTAGTCTCTGATAAATCAATGATTACACAACTCATATCTTGGTTTTAATCAATCTTACTTCACTTTTTGTTTGTTTTTCGAAATGACAATGTACATTTTTATTTTCCTTTTTTTTTCGGGTGTTTTGTTGTTACTTTTGGTTCTCAGAATCATAAAGGCCTTAGCTGGAGTAAAGGTAAAGATAAAGCCAATCTTGACACCAAGTGACGACCTCCACTAATACTAATAATTTTTATTTTATTTTATTTTTAAACCAAGCATTACAGAGAAAAACAATATACCTACCTACACTGTGTTATAGGCCATAGAATTTACCTTTAAATGGTCAGGGGCGTGCATAACATTTTGGTTGTCCGAGGCGAAGGGAAACACTGCTGCCCCTCATTTAAAAACAAAGATAACTTGCAATCGTTTCTTCTGCACCCTACCAACTAGAATTCATTTTGTTCACTTTAGAGATTAAAACTGTACCCTTTCGGGGTATTTAAATGATACTAATCAATCCTTCGGAAATGAAAAGCTAAGCGTAAGCCAGGTTTTCTGTGCCCAGAAGTTTTGGGACTCTCTACCCTTTTCTCTGAAAACTCCATAATATGATCAGATTCTCCATTCCTTAATTTCTTTTCCACCAAATAATTTACCTTAACGTTTTAATTGCAGATTATGTCATTTTTAAAAATTTGGTTGCCCTCTGAAGGTGGTTGCCTGAGGCGGATGCCTTGTTGCCTCACCCTTTGATATGCCCTTGAAATGGTGTTTATCTTATCTTGGTAAGATTTCAATTCGCAATGACATTCCAGAGGTTACGTTACGCATTTGCTTCAAGCTTGTTCTTACTTCGTTGTTTCTACGCAACGTATCTTATCTACGCAGTGCGGTAGCTTATAACCTTCAATGTCATATTCTATACCTTTATATATTCCTGCCAAATAACATGCTACCAATCATTCGACAATACAATGTTAGTTTTACAAAGTAATTTAAATTTTTCTGTAGTTCTACATTCCCAAAATACTGTTTTTTGCACACAATTACATTTTCCTGTTAAAAAAGCGTTAGAGAGTAGACCATGTCACGTGTTATTTATGGACCTCTCTACTACATGAATAATTCCATTGCACATTGAATATCATTTTCATTTTGAGCGACAACAATCAGCCTTAAAGTGGAACGTACCACAAAATTGTTAAAAATTATAAATAGCTACATTTATTGTTGTTAGTTTGGCAAATTTAAACTCTTTATAATATATAGCTGAGTTATTAATATACTCGGTTGCGAATCCAGGATGTCCGGGGGGGAGGGGTCAAGGAGAAAAAAAACACAAAACATTTTTTGTGCGGGATTTAATAAGAATTACCTTTAAAGTTTGTCACTAAGTGCAAACAAAATGTGCCGCAGGCGAAAATTTGAGCAAAATCAGTAAATCTTGCGTCAAAATTCGGAAAAATTACATTTTAGCGAAAATTAAAAAAAAATATATATTTGGTAAAAATCTGTTGCCTATGCCTATTGGTTATTTTTTTTCTGGAACAAAAAAATATAAGCTTTATGTCAAGGAGGGGGGAGCCCCCTGCCCGCCCCCTGGATCCGCCACTGAATATACTTGCCCTTACGAAAACTGTCAAATGTTGCTAAAGGAACTCCATGATATGCGATATTTGTGAAACCTTGTTTGTGGTTGTAGATTTTTTCAGTTACATACAAATAAATAAAAAAAAAATATTGTGTGCCACTGAAAGTTAGCAAAGTACCAGAAACACTGTTAAAACGCTTTGCAAGCACAGTCTGGCAAACTTGAGTTTCTTTGATTTGCTTTCAAAATTTAGGATGCAGTCTGTCCGAAGCCTATTCTCCACCTCCTTCGATCCTGACCATCAGGTCAGCTTTTTTTGACTCATTGATCTTTGGTTGACTGTTGCCGAACCGAACCGAGCCAGCCCTCTTTTTCTGCGCCCTATTGGTTGTATCATCCGTTGTACATGGCCGTACCTTATCAGTTGTCTTTTAGTGATGTCATTTGTTATGATGCATCCCTCGATGCCCATTCTTTCTTTAATAGTCTCATTCCTTATATGATCTGTTCTGGATATTCTCAATGATCTTCCTATTGCATCTAATTCGACACTTTCCATTTTTGTTTTCTATTTTCTGTTACGCGACAAGTCTCTTAACCTAACTTAACTTTGAAACTTTATTTAGCAAGAATATGCTACAATTTTAACAGTAGTAAAGTAAATTAAACTATAATCTAATTGTTAGCTATATAAATATTTATAGCCTAAGTAATATGTTCAACTGTAAAACAATAATTTATTCTATCTACATCCAAATAAATAATACTACAATCAAACAAACTCCATTGAAAATAAATATTTTCTCTATTCCACAAAACAGCGTGCTCTGCTCCATAAAATACTGTTATAATATCTAATAACATTTTCTTTACTATTCTTTTTTCCAGTTCTTTACAGTCTGTTCCTGTCCTATTAAATGTGACACCCAAGTATACATACTCATTGCATGGAGAAATTGTTTGTCCATTGTCTAGTTCTCACTCACTTGATTCGTTTCCAATACATAGGTACTAAGTCTTGGCCACGTTCACTCTTAGACCCCACTTTTGGTATTCTTCATATAGTATATCGTTAGCTACAATTATTTGGTCGTTAGCAAACTGTAGTGTGTATATGGTAAATCGGTCGTTAAGTTGTATTCCTATACCGTGTACTTTACGTTTCTAGTTTCAAAGAGCTACTGCGACATAAGTTTTAAAAGGAGAGATACAACATCCCTGTCTTATAAGCCTTTCGAACTAGGAATTCTTTTAAAAATCTATTTCGAATTTAAATTTCAATTTTGATCCGTTGTATAGTTTTTTATCGCTTATAAGCTTCTCCTTGGCCGTCCTCGTTTTCTTCGGCAAGTTGGTTTCCATTGTAGTATTTGTTTAGGTAGTCTTTCATCATTCATTCTTTGTACATGTCCGTACCACACCAGTTGCTTTGTTCTTATATCATTCACTAAAGTACGTTCCCCCACTGTCATAATTTCTCTTATTCTTTGATTTGTAACTCTTTCTCTCTTGGATTTCCCTGCTGCTCTTCTCCAATCGTCCATCTCCTTAGCGGAAAGCATTTTTTCTCTTCTATCCTTGATTGGCCATACTTCTGAGCCGTATGTTATAATACTTTTCACAATGGTGTTATATATAAGCTTTTTGTTATGTTTTGATATACTTTGGTCCCAAATTATTCCATTTAATAACGTTATTGCTTTTCTTCCTTGTAAGTTTCGATCTTTTATAGCTTTGTCTAGTGTTCCGTCAGCTGTAATTTTTAGACCTAAGTATTTATACTCATCACAGGACTGAATTCGCTGCCCGGTATTTAAGATTAGATCCTGTTTCATTCCACCGATACACATATACTCTGTCTTATTGAGATTAACCTCTAGTCCCCACTTATTGTACTCTTCTATTAGTTTTCGTGTCATATATTCGAGGTCGTCATAATCCTGAGCCACTACTATCTGATCATCGGCGAAACATAAAGTATGCAAGGTGGTTTCGTCCAACGGAATTCCCATGTTTTGGCATTTTCTCTTCCATACTTTAAGGACTTGTGTTCCAAGTATATCTTGAAGAGCGTAGGCGAGATACAGCAACCTTGTTTAAGACCTTTATTTACTTGAAAGCCTTTGGTTAGTTTTGCTTTTATTTTAACTTTTGCCTTACTATTGCGGTATAATTCTTTGATTGCCTTAATCAGTTGTACGCTTATGTTTGTGTTTTCCAACGCTTTCCAAAGTAGTACCACTAAGTAAACTATCATATGCCTTCTGCAAATCGACGTAAAGCAGATGCAGCTCTTGTCCGTATGCCATTTTCTTTTAATAACTTGGGTTATACAAAAGAGATGATCTGAAGTCGATCTACCCGCCCAAAAACCAGCTTGTTCTTCTGCCTCCATGTCTTTATATTCGCTCTTCATTTTATTTCTTATTAGTTTACCGTATATTCTGCTTAGCGTACTAGTCACACACCTCTATAATTGTCACATATTTCTTTCCTTCCCTTTTTGTATATTGTGGATATATATGACGTTTTCCACTCAGTTGGTACTACAGTTCCATTTAAATATTTTTGAAAAAGATTCCGTAATCTCCAAAACAGTTCTTCAGTGTCATATTTAATAAGTTCGGCTGGTATATTTCCGGGTCCGGCAGATTTACCGCTTTTTAAGGTTGTGCACACGTTTTTTACCTCAGAGATTGTGAGGGGTACTGGAAATCCCATCGTTCTAATTATATTGTCTCTTGCGTCTTCCTTGAATTCTGCTCTATCTTCAGTTAAAAGTTTTTTAAAATGCTCATCCCATTCTTTGTCTGGTATTGGTGAATTGATATCTCTGCATGTTTCTTTTTTAATCGATCTTATAATTTTCCGGCTTTCGGTACTTCTCCTACCTCCTAAGTAAGAATCTATTTTCTAACACTTTTGCGTCCACGAATGATTTTTCTTATCACTGATCATTCTTCTCACCTTTGATTGCGCGATTTTGTATTCTTGTCTGCTTCTATATGTCTTTTGGGATAAGTAGGTGTGATATAATTTCCTTTTTTCCTCTATTTCTCTTTCAATCTCAGCATCCCACCAGTATGATTTTCTTCTTTTAGAAGTTTCTTCCACTAATCCCAGCGGCGTATGGGGCGCCCCCTCGCCCCGAGGGTAGTGGCGCCCCATAGGTGGTCGAAGCGCCCTCAGCTTTATTAAGTCGGGCCGGTAATGGCCAATTTAGTGGGTGCCAAAGGAAACTAACGACATGGAGACCTTTTTTTTTTTTGGTTTGTTTTTTTGGTTGCAAGATTCGTGAGAGGCGCCCTTGTGACTTATCGGCCGCCCCCTCACACATGATGACCTTTTTATTTTTTTTGCCCCAAGATTTTTTGTCAGTTTTCAGAGGCGCCCTTTTTAGCTGTCGCCCCCCCCCCCCCCGCCCTTTCGGGCACACTACGCCGCTGACTAACCCTAGTGCTTCTTTTGCAGCTTGGTGGATGCTTAATGTAATACATTCGTATTCCTCATCTGGGGTTTCACCTTTTTGTATAAGTTTTTTACGCTGTCATGTTCTAGGCTTATTAGATTATATTTACAGTGATCAATTTCTTCAATCACTGTATCATCAAGATGTTGTTGATGCAGGCTTCGGCCTTGATAAGGAAAGAGAATTTTGAACTCCAGAAAATAGTGATCACTTCCGCATGCTGATTCACGCTTTGTTCTAACATCTTGAATTTTTAGTTTTGTCTTTTGTTTAGTGATAAGATAATCAATGACGGATTTCAGGTTTTGTGAGGGTTTGGTCCAGGTATATTTGTGTATTTCCTTATGTTGAAACAAACCGTTTTGGATTTTTAGGTCTAATTGCTACTACAAGATCTGCCTGCACAAAACCCACATTTCATCTTCGATGATTAATTCGTCTTCATGTGCTTCCATGTCTCTCTTTGGAGAGGCTGACAGATATTCGGATTTTATTTACTGCAGCAGTCCCTTAGTGTTCTATTCATTGTTGCCGACAATTTCTGATTTAAAACAAGCGACCCGTCTGAAGCGCAGCTGGATGCTTCTTTGCATGTTATCGAAAAGAAATTATCGTTTTGACTAAACCGAAGCGTAAACGATTCAGTGCGCGTGGACTTTAGGCGAGACAAGACCAGAAAATTTAGGCAAACCAACACGTAAAATATTCCTACATTGAAATCAATGGACGTATTCAAACACTTTTTACAATTCTTTTAGGGCGTAGTGTGAATGCGTCCATTGCTTTAAATGAAATAATAATTTACATGTCGGTGACGGTACGGCGACGCTACAGTGTCGGTACGGCGCCACACGTTTTAACCCAACTGCAACACAGCGAATGTATGTTGTATGTATGTAAGTAAATATTTATGTTTGTGTCACGCTAGAGGCTAAACGGCTGAACCGATTTTGGCAAAAAAGGTGTCGTTGAATTGCTACTGATCCCGAAGGTGCTATAGGCTATATTTTTTTAAACAGGAATGACGATGGCGGTCTTCAGACGCCATTTTGGCACATGATGTAGGCTTTAAGTGCATACAAATGATCTAAATTTCAGGCGATTATAATAAAATTCCTTTATAGCCATCGCACTGACTTTTTTTTTCTTTACTTAGCCTTAAGTGTTCATTATTACGTCATATTAGGATTATATTAAGAAATGCTTTAGGCTAAGTAACGAAAAAAAAGTCGGTGAGATGGACCCTTAATTACCCATCCTGTCATTTCCCCCACCATAATCAAAAACCATATTCGCATAATTTTATCAAATAAAGAGCGATTTTAAAAATTCTTTTTTCATACGCTTTCAGATATTTTTTCCAACACCATTTTACTAGTTCCCCACCCCGGTTCTCCCTCTCTCCTCCCTGCCATCCTTATTAGTAATAATTATAGCTATAACTTTCACAAATATAAAGCGATTTCAAAAGTTCTTTCTGCACACGCCTGAAGACTTTTCTCCAACATCATTTTACTAGTTTCCCTCTCCCTCGCTTCTCCCCTCCCTTCTTTTTAGTAATAGTTGTAGCAATACCTTTCAGAAATATAGAGGGATTTCAAAAATACTTTCTACACTCGCTTTTTTTCTAACATCATTTTACTAGTTATCACTTTCCTCTCCGTCTCTTCTCCCCACCCTTCTTATTAGTAATAGCTATACCTTTCACTAATTTAGAGCGATTTCAAAAATTCTTTCGGCACACGCTTTAGGATTTTTTTCGAGACCATTTTACTATTTCCCCCCTCCCTCTCTCCTCCCCCACCTTCACTCAATGAAAGGTAACACTGTTTGCGTCCGTAGAAAATGTACACGTACGTTTTGGGTAAAGCTAAATGAATTGATGCATAGTGCTTTTTATAAGGCTGAATAAGAATTAAACCTAAAAGTTGGAAATAAAAAAAATTTAAATAAAAAAAAAATCCCAACTGCTAAATTTACTTGTAACTACTAGTCGCAGTTCATGAAAATACAAAACTGTATAATTTCGTAAGTGCGCTTTGGGCATCAAAACTAAAAGTTAAAGCATGTCTTACATTATAGGTAAACCTATCAATTTTGTACTCAACTGCGACTAGTACTTTTAGCAGTTTTTTTTATTATTTTTTTTTTTAATAATGTTGCCCTTTCTCTCATAGATATAGTTACACGGTATAGGCTCTCAACTACGGAAATAGTATTTTTGTTTGTTTGGCGGAAACGGAAGAGGCAAGAGAGAGTGCGACAGACATTGAGTGGCGACTCTGTCAACATCCACACAAACACACACACACACACCTAACAAAAACGTGGAAAAATGGAAAGATTATACGTAGCGTCGCGTCATATAAAGCAAAGCTATCTTGTTGAGATGGGGAAAAGAAAACGTTTTGTTATTTTCTTTGAAAAAAAAGTTGTTATTTGTCTCACAACACACATTAAAAAAATTTCACACAAATAAAAAATGCCAAATTGGATAAAAGCTTGCCCGCTTGATTTGGAGTAATTTGATGGTTTTGTGCATGCGCATTTTATACCCTGCTGATAAAGTGTCAGGCTTGCAAGTGTTGCCAATTTAACGGTCTGGGGCGATTTCTATTACTGCGAGAATTGCTATGCTAAAGAATTCTGGTGACAAACTTTTGTTTTTCCAACATATTTGGTATTATCGTGTAGCAAATCAGCTCATTTACGCCACACAAGTTATAAACAAAAGTGTAATGTTAATTATATAAATTTTTCCAGTTTTCTATATAGAATTCCTTAAAAATACCTATCTAAAATGGACAAAATATCCTGTCGACAGTAAATACCTATATCTTTTTTTCTAGTGGGGGAGGGGTTAAATTATTTTTCTAGTGGGTTTCGGTTCGGGGTAATTCCCACATTACCCCCATCTCAAATCCGCGCTTGTTCCAAAGACTTAACTTTATTTCTTTATTTTACCTAAGTACTTTTATTTCAGGATTACCCTGTGTGCTTTTTCTCTTGTCCATTTTTTTTGGTCTGCGCCTACATCCGCTGAGTATCGTTTTTTTACTGTGTGAGTATTTTTTTATCGTCAATTTTCTGTGCGCAATGTTACCGTAACCCCTCCCCCCAAGACTTTCTTTTGTTCCAAAACCGCCGGTGGCCACGTCTCTTATCATTAACAAATATTAATTTTCTAACACAAGTAATTTTAGAAATAAGGATTAAAAAGGGGGCGGGCCGTC
Organism: Aspidapion aeneum; assembly: GCA_963576565.1. Taxonomy (NCBI): domain Eukaryota; kingdom Metazoa; phylum Arthropoda; class Insecta; order Coleoptera; family Brentidae; genus Aspidapion; species Aspidapion aeneum. The sequence goes on from OY755042.1 coordinate 43,094,799, forward strand.
ACACCTGACTGCACACCAAGTAGTATAAGTAGTAGCCTAGAGACTAGATTGTTTAGTTTACACTTGATAACGGTTAGAGATACTTACTAACCGAAACGTCGTGTTTTAAAATAAATAAAGACAATGGAAGTCCGAAATTTTATTTCTACACAAGCATTGTCTATGAGTTTCAAACAAAGAGTAAAAATTTTTTTCTCAGAAATTTAATATTTTGTTATGTTTTTGTTTTAGGTAAACTAATAGAAAACCTGCTAGAGGTGGGTAAGTGTTATTCTACCGTTTTGACGTTCAAATCAGCTGTTTTGTGCATAGGGTTGCCAGGTGTCTCGATTTTTCGGGATTTGCACGCAACTCCTGTGCCCCGAGTCCTGAAAAGACCCTCTTCGGGACACCTATATCAGTATTTACTAAAGGGTCAACAGTGCTACAATCCCAGATCTAAATTTTCGTCGAAGGTTTAACTTATTTTTCCCGTAAATGCAATATTTTTTAATATTTACATATATAAATTGTTCATAAATACCTTGCGATATGGGTCATCTTTTTTCCTTGTGACAAAGACATTTATATTATGTCCGCAAAAAACTTAAAAATAAATAAAAGAATATAATTTTTTAGTTTTAAACTGGCAGCCATATTTAAACCTCCAAACGTCACTAGGAGATGTCCAATAAAATCGGTTGTCAGCTGTCCGCTATATTTGACACGTTAATTAGACAAGTTAGCGATGATAAAACCGATTTTCAATTCTTTTGGTGGATATGTTACTGAAAACAGATTCTAATATATCTTACACTTTTTACAATAATTAAATATTGATACATATTTAGTACAATAATGCAGATATAGTTTTGAGTTATTTATGTATTATTTAGCTTTAAAAACTTTTGTATGTAGGTTTTTTAATCGATTATGGATTAATTCTATAGTTTTTGGAATTTTAAATTACCCCTCAGGGATGGTGTTACAATTTGAGATTATTTTTCACGAGAATCCCATGACCGCACGGACTAGATTTCCAAAAAATTACAAAATTTTTATGTGGATTTTCTTTATTTCAAAAGCTAATTTGAATTTATATGAGATAAAATTCACTGAGAAATGCTTGCTATCATATTGCACATTAGGGTGAACCAAATCTTTGCAGTTATTTGGCCTGTGAGAATTAAAAAAATACACTTACAGTCGGTATCAAGCCTATAGGTTTGATACTTAAACACGGTCTAAAATGCTCGAGTTTCCAATGCTTCCAGAAACCGGCATAGAATCGTTGGATAAATTGCCAACGATTAAGAGTGTTAATTTTAAGCGTAGAACGGTCAGGTTCAGGACACGAATTAAGGAGTTCCATTGTGAGAAAGTAGCCGAAGTCAAAAACGTAACATCGTTTCAGACATTGCTTTGCTTATAAAGGGGTCGAGAATTAAGTATTGCCTCTATTTGCGTGATTAGAGTATATAGCTCTTCAAGAGTCTCCAATGACCCGATGTAAAGTTTTTATAGAATTAACCCCGGCTTCTGCTAGACCATTTTGGTGGACAGCTTCCGGAATTTCTTTTTTAATTTCGACTGATTATGGAGCTCCTTTATAGCTCTAACCAACTTTGAACCCCTATCGCTTGTGATTTCGACACAGTTGCCAGGTCTAGCGATGAAACGTCGTAATGCAGCAACACGCTTCTGTGGTAAAATCCTAAACCAACTCAATGTGGATTGTTTTGACAGAAGTATCGACAAAGACTGCTAAGTGTGATGTGCTAACTTGTGCTCCACGGCATCTTTGGCCTATAAGGGTTTCGATTCTATAGTAGTAGTAGTATAATGGTATATTTTTATTACCAAGTATTTATGAATCGTCAAATTCATTTAGGAAGCTACTTAAAAATGATATATAAACCTTTTGTGGCCAATTATCTAAATAACTCTCGAACTATTTCAAGACAACTCCTCTAACACCATACGTTTTAAGCTTTTTTAATAAGATTTTATGATTAATAAAGTTAAAACATTTAGATAAGTCCAAGAGAATTCCACAGGCAATACACTTAGATTCCAGCAGTTCTATTATTTTATCATTAAAGTCAATAAGTGCCAATTAGGCCTGCATAGTTTAAAAAAACGTATGAAAAACATTTGAATTGTGATGTTCTAATCCGACATGTATGGAGTGTAAGGTTTCGGTTTTAAGCGAAAGCAGGCAATACAGTGTTTCATTTCAGGATGTAGATTTTCGTTGTGAGTTTAAGTAATGATCGATTGGGTTAATCTATGAGATTTCGACAATAATAAGGGATGTTTGATGTCAAAGGAGAGTTGAAAATACCGAAAGCGTCCGCCCACTCTAATGAAACCCAACTCGTCCAAAAACGGCCCGAGTTTGCGAAACGGTTTAGGTAATGGCTGATAATTTTGAATTTTTTGAATGATATCTAAAAACACTCTTCTTAGACTCTTTTGACTAAAACAAGCAAAGCTTAATGTAGTTCCAAAGCGGAAAAGGCGCCTGATAATAAAAGGCCAATTGAGGTTTTTTGACTGTGAGAAAATGCCAAATGATTTTTTGAATGGTATTCTAATTGGATATTTTATTGATTAAATCTATTAAAAAGTTTTCATCTTGAAGTTCCGCCGTAAGTACCACTGATTTTTCCATATACATAATATTCCAATACCCACGGTAACTGCCCATTCATGATGCAAACATGGTTGCTTTCAAAGACATATGCATATTATTTCCACATAGTACGTATTATTGTAATACCTACGGTACCTTACGATGCAGAATGCAAACATATTTGAAATAGCAATATCAATGGGTATAAGTCTATCCTTTGTGCGGTCCTTAAGATAAAATGTCCTGATTGGTTATACTTTTACGCATGAATATTATTTTTATTCTTGTATTCGTTACGTCAAATCATCAGCGTATAGTTGACGAAAACTCTATCTATGTAAATTTGGTATCTGTGCATTTTTCGTATCTTTATTTCTGAGTGTTTGCATCAAACGCCAACCATTGTGTAAATAGGTAACAGAGAGTATTGGAATATTACGTATATGGATTTTTCCCGTTTTTCCTCCTTGCGAACCTCGTCCGATACGTTCAAAGAACGCTTATGTACAAACCTTTATTTTTGACAATCCGTAGTGGGCAAAGTAATCCATGGAGGGCCGTGGAACCAAAGAAAGTGATTTATTAAATTATTTGGCGACAAACCTCTGCTGGAGCACTCGGCAGGGTTTCGGTGAATTAATATGATACCAGAGAAATTCAGGAATCGTTTCTTAAATACGACTCCACTTGTGAGGTGAAGTTGTGCCACAAAGCGTGACCCATGAGTCCGAAAACGCAAGGATTTTATCAATTACGAGTAACGAAGAATTGGTGCGAATGACTAGTTCGAGTAAATCAGCTAATAGAGTAGCTCCAAGCAGTTCCAAGCGAGAAATTTAAACTGCATGTAAAGCCGCGCAACAAGTAGAACGGCGAGCAAAAGCGAGAATGAGCTTTTTTGAGTTCGACGAGCAGAACAACGAACGGAGCGCTTGTGCCCACAAATGCTCTCAGTTTTTTTTCCTTCAGGATTCAAATGTCTGTTTGCCCCTTTATTTTGTCCCGTCCAAACCAACGTACCCTTTATCTTTTATATCTGTGGAAAAACCGACAAGCGATGGGAATGGCTAGGATTTGCCGCATCGTTCGCGAGCACGCCCAAGATCCTGTATAAACTAGTTCGCCGCTTAGCTAAACTGTACAAGAATTAAACTTTTTAATATTAAACATTTTATCCCCATTACCCAAACTCTCTAGAATATGACTGGTGCCGGTCGGCTAATCTTCAGTTGTTTTTTGCTTGACATGTTTTGATAATGTTGCGCTGTTTGTAGTAAAAATAACCCTCGAAGTTTTTGAAAGTAGGTACATTTTTTGAAGACTGATAGTTTTGTTCACATTGGAGAATTAGTGGGCTTATGTAGCATGTATTATCAAACATGCGTTGCCAGTAAAATTAGACTTTTACTTACTGTATTTTACTTACTGTATTTTTGTTTAAATTAAACAGGTGGTTTAAAGTAAAAAGGGATTTAGTGTGGGGACAAAATGGGGTTCCCTGTTATACCTATTTATTACCTATACCCCATTTGGCCCAAAATAAAAGTTGGATTTTACGTTGTCTTTGCAACAAGTGGGCTTATACTGGGTGTGTTAGAGTCTACAACGAAAACTAGGAGGCTGTAATTATTTCTTAATTTTATTAATACTAAATTTAATTAATATAAATGAATTTTTAATTACAACTTTTTATTTTTAAAATAAATATTTGTATTTTGGTTGATTTTTTATTAAATAAAACTTGTCTTTTATTGCCTTTAGATTACATAAAAACCCCTACCAAATTTTACTTTATTGTAGGGGCTCTGGAACTAAATATTTGTACTTATTTAAAAAATAAGTACTACAAATTGCCCCTTTCCCCGAACTATATGGGTCTAATACCATACCTGAAATGGCTTGGGCTATAAAAAAGTTAAGTCAAGATTAGACTAGTCTTCCTGTAAAATATATGAAGCTTTTAATTATTTAAATTTTGACAAACCTATATCTAAAATTTTCCATACTAAAAATAAATAAAACAGACGCATTGACTATGGAAAAATTACCACATCAAACATTAATCCTCCAACCCCAATTCAATAAGACACGCAATTGTAATATTAAATGTAGAAATGGATCGATTTCAACGTAGGGAAAAGGAATAAAATTGCTATTTTCAACATATCTAAGTTTTCTGTTTTACTCAACGCATACGGTAAAATTTGAGATAGGAAAAACAGTTTTTTTAACTTGCCAAAAACTTTCCTTTTAACGAATAATAGATACAGATTTTGTTAACTTTGACGTCTTCTTGAACATAAAGTTTTAAAAAATTAAATTAGAGCATAAATTAAATAAATGGATCCATGACGCATCTGATACTATCCCATTTGCATACTCGAAGTAAACCACGCTATATCAGCCCTGAAAACAGTTTTTGTAAATATCTCAGAAACGAAAGCTCCTAGAATGTTTTTAGTTAATACAAAAAAATGCGTTTTACTATATTCTAAAGACCGCATATTGATGCGATGCTCCGTTACGAAGGTAGGATTTTTTCAATAATTTAACTGTCAAGACTCTCATTAGCATTAAAACCCGGTTGCCACCTAAAGCCCGGTGCCCACCTAGGACTTTCTCGTGCGTGCCCGCGCACGCGTCACATGACTGTCATAACATTTCATATTGAGAACATGTGACAAGTGACCGGGCACCCACGAGAAAGTCGTAGGTGGGAACCGGGTGTAAGACTTTCTCGTGCGTGCCCGCGCACGCGTCACATGACTATATTGAGATTATGTGACGCGTGAGCGGGCACCTACGAGAAAGTCGTAGGTGGGAATCGAGTGTAATGGATATTGACCATAATTTAATCAGCTTGTTACAGTTTTAAACACTGTGTTTACAAAAATCGCATGAAAATTAATCCAGCGATTCCGGGGCTATCGTGGGCCGAACAGACAAACCACAAAAGTGGTCAATTTTTTTAAACACTGTATCTCAAAAGTTATTACGCCTAGGACATATGCTTAAATTAAGTTTTTTTCTCAGACTAGACCACATAATTACCTTCTTCAATATTAGAATCTAGTTAGTCTACTTATATTTTTACCTTCCTAGCCCGCTGTAATAAATGATTAACACACTTACTAGTAATAAATGATTAACACACTTATCAGTGTCAAGTAAGATTTATAATTAATTCACAATATATAAAACATAAAGAATATTGTTTGGATAGTTCGTCAATTCAGCACTATTTTATAATGATTGTTATAATAATATTAATAAGTTAATACAGGGCGATACATACTCATACTACACCGCGCAGCAATGACTATTATTTCTATCCGTAACACAATAGCTCCTAAACCGCTTAACGGATTTTTATTAAATTTTCAGGTAAAATAGTGTTCCACACTATTAGATTTTGGTGAAAATCAATTAATGCTAATGTTTCTCGACAATTAATTTTTTTTTAAATGCTATTTTTTTAACCGAGCATTGCATCAATATGCGGTTTTCGGAGTATAGTTATACCTAAAAACTTCGCAGAAGCTTCAGTTTCCGAGATATTTACAAAAAACTGTTTTAAAGCTAATATATCATCGCTTCACTTGAAGTGTGCTAACACGGATCACCTTTGTTAGGTGATCCGTGGTGCTAATAGGCTAGCTAGGAAGGTATCAGATTCGTTATCGATCCATTTATTTATTTTATACGTTATAGGGTTTTATTTGCTATGTAGAATCTATAGGCTTCTATTTCTGGTTTGCTATTTCAACTTACCGTAACGGGAGCATACTAAATGTTTAATTAAATTTGTAGCAATGACGCTTTGGCATAGCAAATGAGTTTATTTTCGTTTAAATGTGACCTTTTCTTTATAGATAATGGGCGTCGAGGCATTTCAAACTGCCGTTCGCAAGTATTCCGGATGTCTTTAATTAGATCCTAATTACATTTAAACGTTCGTAACCTATTGCAAATCAGTAGTCAAAGATTTCAGCCTATTTGATAAAATATACGTACGATAATAACACTGGTCTGCAAAAAAAAAATTCTTGAGCCCTGGCATTATTTCCGCTGATTCTTATATTAAGACTACGCCTTGAATCCAAATATAGCTTGCGTTTTCTTCTACCACCCACCATTTTTGAGGGAGCAGCCCTTTTACCTAATTTTATCATTTTTCGATAATAATTATTATATTATCGACATAAATTTAAATTTTTAAGTATTTAAGTTTCAAACCCCCAAGCCTTAGATTTTTTTACATATATTCCACATATTTCATAAAAAAACACAAAAAATAGAGGCGTCGGTGTCGGGCCACCTAAGACATATTCCTGCGTGCGCCACTGATAAATCAGAACTTTCGTACCTTAACTTGGTGCTTGCATTCTTTTTATACCCTGAGGTACAACCCTCTCGTTTCAAAAACCAGCAGTACTCCGACAACATGCTTGCACTTCACTTCCCTAAAAACCTCTTTTCCAACTTAGCGATGTCTTGATGAAACCGTTCTTCGTATTCATCTGAGACTGCTCCTAAATTTTCAGGAAAGAAGTCCAGATGCGAGTGAAGGAAGTGCACTTTAAGGGACATGTCACATCCCATGACCTTGTACGCTAAGAGCAATTCCTCGATCTGAGCGACATAATCATCACTTTTATGGTTATCCAAAAAGTTTTTACAAACGTTTTGGAATGCAAACCAAGCTCGTTTTTCTTTTTGATTCAGGTGTTCAATAAACGTCGAATCTTAAAAATGTTATCTAATCTGGGGCCCCACAAGAACACCTTCCTTGAATTTAGCCTCACTAAGACGAGGAAATTTAGTTTTTAAAACTATGAATGCCTGTTTTGTCCAGTGTTTTTACAAACTGTTTGATCAATCCAAGTTTGATGTGCAAAGGCGGCAAGTAAGTATTTTATTTTTAGTATCTTGCGGCACTAATAAGGATCGTTGGCGACATTTTTCTGACCGGGAGTAAATCTTTCTCGCAAAGGCCAGTTCCGTACAATGTAATGTTTATCCAGTGCTCGGCGGTCCCATTTACAAATAAAGCAACAATATTTTATTTTTTTATTATAGTTTCTGCATGAGCGATACAAAGGGGGAGGGGGACTTGGGGGCGAAAGTCCCCCCAAGAATCTAAAAATAGATTATGTTAAAACTATTTATTTTCCTACTTTTTAATATGTTAATAAATAAAAGTGGAAAAAAATTCCCAGCCCCTCCAAGGCGATTTTTTGTATACGCCAGTGGTTTCTGTATATATATATATATATATATATACTTTTATATACTAATATGTTGCTTTATACTTTGCTATAACGTTTATTACCTTTACCGTTAAACTGCTGGCAGCTAAAATTTTATAAACATAATTAGAAAATGCGTATAAAACGGTAAAATCGACAATGTCCATTTACCATTTATGCAAAACACCCCCCCCCCCCCAAACAAATGGCTTACCACCTTGCTATAAATATTAATGTTTAAGAACACTAAACTCTCCAGTCTCTCAGAAATAATGATGTTAAGGCCAAAAAAAAATTCTTTCCGTCCCACCAAACTATCGAAAAGCAGTAAAAATAGGTAGGGGGGTCTCCCCCAAAAATGGGAGGTGATGGGGAAAACGGAGTTCATATTTGGATTAAGGAGGTCATTTTACATAAGAATCGGCAAGAATGGTGTCAGGGCCGATTTTCATGCCGACCTTCACCTTTCACCGGCTACTGACACTAGTAGCAATATTTTCGCGAACGGAAAGTTTGAAGCTTTATTAGAGTAAAAAAGCAGCACTACACTTGCGCACACGTATCAGTATTATTATTCGTAGCAAATTCGAATATGTTATTGGGTTAAAAAAGCGAAGTTGAAGTAACTGCAAAAAATTGCTATTAAGTTTTTTTTCATTTTGGACTTCTAGTTGATCAATTTGCCTCATCCAAACCACAAAATCATATAGATTTATTGTATTTATTGTAACTATCAAAATGGCAGTGTTACATTTAATCGCAACTACAGAATTTTTACTTTAAGAAGTATTAACTCAGTTTCGCGTAAAATGCAGTTTCAAACTTTTTCTTTTGGACTGCAGAACTTGACCTTCCAAAACCAAAAAACTCGCAAATTGTTTTGGATGAGTTAGGACCGGTCTAGGACAACTGGGCGCCGGGCCAACTCGGCGCCGCCAACTGGGCGCCGGCCAACTCGGCGCCGGACTAAATTTTTTTTTTTTGATAAAATGTGTAGATGAAAAATAAAATATATTATTTATATAAAAACATCTTTAAAAAATCCTTTACGCAATTTTTTTTACAAGCTTTTATTTAGCTTCAGATGTTCTGTCTAACTAACTAACTATCTATCAAATCTTGTGAAGCGTGTTTGACACACGTAGTGGTCCCATGACAATACAACATTAAGAAAAAAATATCCTCCCACCCTACCCCCACTCCTTCTATAGAAAAATGTGTTTTTGACACACTTCCCGTTATTCGATTTGGATAAAATTTTGTATACACATAATGGTCCGATGATAATACAACAATAAGAAGAAAATATCCTCCCACCCCTACCCCCACCCCCTTTCATAGAAACATGAGTTTTTGACACACTTCCCATTATCCGATTTGGATGAAATTTGGTATTCACATAGTGGTCCGATGACAATACAATATTTAAAAAAAATATCCTCCCACCCCTACCCCCACCCCTTCCATAGAAAATGCGTTTTTGACACCCTTCCCATTATCCGATTTGGATGAAATTTGCTATATATATAGTGGTCCGATGACAATACAACATTGAAAAAAAAATCCTACCACTCCTACCCCCACCCTCATCTATAGAAAAATGCGTTTTTGACACACTTCCCATTATCCGATTTGGATGAAATTTGGTATACATATAGTGATCCGATAACAATACAATATTAAGAAAAAATATCCTCCCACCTTTACCCCCATCCCCTTTCAAAGAAAAATGAGTTTTTGACACACTTCCCATTATCCGATTTCGATGAAATTTGGTATTCACATAGTGGTCCGATGACAATACAACATTGAAAAAAAATATCCTCCCACCCCTACCCCCACTCCCTTCCATAGAAAATGCGTTTTTGACACCCTTCCCATTATCCGATTTGGATGAAATTTGGTACACACGTAGTGGTCCCATGACAATACAACATTATGAAAAAAATATCCTCCCACCCCTACCCCACCCCCTTCCATAGAAAATGCGTTTTTGACACCCTTCCCATTATCCGATTTGGATGAAATTTGGTATACATATAGTGGTCCGATGACAATACAACATTGAAAAAAAAAATCCTACCACTCCTACCCCCACCCTCATCTATAGGAAAATGCGTTTTTGACACACTTCCCATTATCCGATTTGGATGAAATTTGGTATACATATAGTGGTCCGATAACAATACAGCAATAATGAAAAAATGTCCTCCCACCCCTACCCCCCACCCCCTTTCATAAAAAATGCGTTTTTGACACACTTCACTTCAAATGACTTTTATAAAATTTGTTATATGCATAAAGGTCCGATGGCAATACAGCCCAAATAAAAAATATATTTCTACCTCTACCCCCACCCTCTCCTTCCCCCAATAGAAAAATGAGTTTCCAAATAATTCACGATCAGCGATTTCATTATAATCTAGAATAAACTCTTCTTTATATATTTACCTCTGCCTTTTTCTGCTAGATTGATTCATGCAAATAGTGATATTTAATTGATACGGATATCTTATCGTACTAACATCGTCAAAATTTCCATTTTTTTAACTAATTTACAGTCGAACCTCTCTAACTCGAACCTCTATAACTCGAACCCCTCTATAACTCGAACCTTTTAGGCGGTCCCTGCACTTTTTAAATGTATTTTAACCTATGTAACTCGAGTTTCTATAACTCGAACTCTCCATAACTCGAACTGTTTTGGTTGTCCCTTCAGGTTCGAGTTATAGAGGTGCGACTGTATTTGAAATTTGTTTTTGTTAAGTAAAGTTAAATCCATTAAGTCGACTGTTGAATCTTGGTAGTTGTAGTGTTTGGTAACCTGGTAATACTACAATTTACGTTTATTATTACAACAATGGCGAATCCAGAAATCAAAATGGCGGATCCAAAATGGCGGATTTTCTTATTTACCAACCGATTTGTCTCAAACTTGAAATATTACATTGCTTGAAGTCATTTAACACAATTTTTAACTCAAACTTTAAAAAAACAAAATGGCAGATCCAAAATGGCGGACTTTTTTATTTATTCATCATTGTTTTTGAAATTATACGAAAATGTTTTATGAGACAGAATATTGCATTTTTTTGAGAACAATAAGTTGGTAAGCTAAAAAAAAAATTATACAAAGCTTTTAAAAAAATAGTGGGTAGGTACCAAGTTTTTTAAAAATTATTAAGATTCAAAAGTATTTCGTTAGTTCAGAAATGACAAAAATTAAATTTTTTATAAACGTAAAGTTTAGTACTCGTGAATGAAGAAAACAAAAACTGTTCGTGGCTAAGCGGGTGTAGAAAGATTTTGTTTCTCTTGTCTTTTTCCGTGGGCAGCTCGAAAGCTGTACACTTACGGAGGTCCAAGATCACACCATTAGATCGTGGACCCCTGTCGGGTTACAGCTTTCGAGCTGCGCCCACGGAAAATACAAGAGAAACAAAATCTTTCTATACCCGCTTAGCCACGAATTTATTTAAAATTTTTTTTACCTACTCTGTAAATCTTTTTAAATCTAAATCACTACCTATATGTATACCAAATTTCATCCAAATCGGATAACGGGATGTGTGTCAAAAACAAATTTTTCTATGGAAGGGGGTGGGGGTAGGGGTGGAAGGATATTATTTTCTTATTGTTGTATTATCATCGGACCACTATGTGTATACCAAATTTTATCCAAATCGGATAACGGGGAGTGTGTCAAAAACACATTTTTCTATAGAAGGGGTGGTGGTAGGGGTGAGAGGATATTTTTTTCTTAATATTGCATTGTCATTGGATCACTATATGTATACCAAATTTGATCCAAATCGGATAATGGGAAGTGTGTCAAAAACTCATTTTTATATGAAAGGGGGTGGGGGTAGAGGTGGGAGGATATATTTTTTTTAATATTGTATTGTCATCGGATCACTATATGTATACCAAATTTCATCCAAATCGGAAAATGGGAAGGGTGTCAAAAACGCATTTTCTATGGAAGGGGTGGGGGTAGAGGTGGGAGGATATTTTTTTTTAATGTTGTATTGTCATCGGACCACTATGTGAATACCAAATTTCATCCAAATCGGATAATGGGAAGTGTGTCAAAAACTCATTTTTCTATAGATGAGGGTGGGGGTAGGAGTGGTAGGATTTTTTTTTCAAAGTTGTATTGTCATCGGACCACTATATGTATACCAAATTTCATCCAAATCGGATAACGGGATGTGTGTCAAACACAAATTTTTCTATGGAAGGGGGTGGGGATAGGGGTGGGAGGATATTTTTTTCTGATTGTTTTATTATCATCGGACCACTATGTGTATACCAAATTTTATCCAAATCGGATAACGGGAAGTGTGTCAAAAACACATTTTTGTATAGAAGGGGTGGGAGGATATTTTTTTCTTAGTGTTGTATTGTCATGGGACCACTACGTGTGTACCAAATTTCATCCAAATCGGATAATGGGAAGTGTGTCAAAAACGCTTCACAATATTTGATAGGTAGTTAGTTAGTTAGTTAGACAGAACATCTGAAGCTAAATATAAAAGCTTGTAAAAAACTGCGTAAAGGATTTTTGAAAGATGTTATTATATAAATAATATATTTTATTTTTCGTCCACACATTTTAACCAAAAAAAAATTTTTAGTCCGGCGCCGAGTTGGCCGGCGCCCAGTTGGCGGCGCCGAGTTGGCCGGCGCCCAGTTGGCGGCGCCGAGTTGGCCCGGCGCCCAGTTGGCCCGGCGCCCAGTTGGCGGCGCCGAGTTGGCGGCGCCCAGTTGCCCCATTCCGGTTAGGACTAGCGATACCCTATGGATGCTGCAGCCGTTCGTTCTGCGTAGAGTATCGGAAGTCCTGTAACGATGCTGCACATGCGAGTTTCGATACTGACACTGATACGGACAAAAATAATTGCTTTGTTAGCCTATTGCTTTTTGACTATGTGCACCTAAAGTAAATGTAGCTATTTCCGAATTTCAATTGACAGAAATAGCACTCCAAGAAGAATTTATTATCATAATCCTACAGAATTTCAGATTTCCAAATCCAAATCTATACAATAGTTTGTGAGTTCTTCTTTCGAACTTCTTTTAACAAGAGCCATATTGTATAGAAACGAGAATTTTTCTTTATTGACTTTAAGTGAGATCAAACCCTTTTTTAACTGCTAAAATTGGTAAAAAGTATTTCAATTTTTTTTGTTGGTCGAGCAAGATGTTAGGATCCTGTAAAATTTAGCTACACATTTATTGTGTTAAAAATCCAATGCCTTACATATCGTAAAACTTTTTGAGTGTATCAGATTCGTTTGTATTTTAAACGTTGACATCCTTTGTAATTGAAACATCAATCATGATATTTATTTTTCTTATGAAGCTCTAAAACTACCTTTGACACTTCTCTACCAATCCTAACCACGGCCTGCGCACTGATAGTTCGGTAAGCATTCCCAAGAGGGCACTAATTCCATAATTTTTACAGTTTTTTTCACAAAAAATACCCGCGCTGTTGCTACCTCCCGGTATAATTATTTTATACCGTCAAACTTTTAAAATTTGTCAACTTTTTATATTTGTCAATTTTTTTCTGTCGTTTATAAATGTTTGGTTTTTTTTAAATTTATTGCATATTTTAAATAAGATCTTTATTTGAAAATGGCTTCAACGTGTTACGTATTCAATTACCCTTTCAAAATTAAACCCTTTTATAGATTCCCAAGATATTTTGAGGTAAGTAAAAAAGCATTCCCTTTAGTATGTATACAGTGATATAAGCTTGTTTTATAGAAAGATTTATTATGAAAAACACTTTAATTACTTTCAGCTTCGCCAAAAATGGGACATACAAAATCTGGGATCACGTCAGTGCCCCTCCAAGTTCGCGTGGAACTGCTGTACCATCTTTCTTTGAAACATTTCAGCCCATATTTGACCTATCTAAACCTCTACTTCGAAATGAGCTACAAAACTCAAACTTTGCACAGTCATAGATCATCATAGAATTAACAATTCCTCGAAGTTTCATAGACTTCCATGAAGTAGTAAAGTAGTTATGAAATTTCAAAAAACGTCGAAATTCTCACTCACTTATGTATAAATCATCAAAATTCTACTGTACCTCCAGACATGCTGAAATTTGGCAGACTGATTAAAATTGTGATCAAACCCTTAGATTGGAAAAAATCAAAAAATCCCAAAATTCTAATTCACTCCCCTCCCCCATACATGTAAAGTTATGTAAAAGTAAGATTGCCACTTTCAGAGGCACTAGAGAGCTGAGCTTTGGCAGACAAAATTTTTATTTGCTTCCCTCCCCTATCAATGTAAACTAATGTAAAAATAACATTGCCCACTTCCAGAAATTTTAATTAACTTCCCTCCCCTTTAAATGTGAAGTTATGTAAAAGTAGCATTCTTCACTTTAGGAAAAAATTTAAAAACACCAAAATTTTAATTTACTTTCCTCCCTTATAAATGTAAAGTTATGTAAAATTAACATTGCCTACTTCCAGGAACACTAGAGAGCTGAGCTTTAGAAGGCTGATAGGAACTATGATAAAACCATCGGAAAATATTTTAAAAAACCACAGAATTTTTAATAAGGCATTGCCAAAGTTTTGAGCAATATTCCGCATATTTTACTACTTTAAAATTTAAATATTATCCAAATCCTTTAAAAAAGGAGTGAAATCATAACAAAAACATTTCATGTAAAAAAAAGCCAAGTACGCGAAAGTGGTATTCCGCAAAATGAATTGAGGTAAAAATAAAGCGAAGTTCTTCAGTAAAAATTAAAAAAAAAAGGTTCTTACTAGAAATGGAAATGTTTTTCTAAACTTGGCTATTACGGCTGCAAATGACTCTTAGGCATAGTGCTAAATTGAACATAAAGAAGTTTGGCTGAAATAGCATAGGTTAAAAAAAATATTTCCAAACTAGTAATCATTTTGAAATTTGTAGTGGAGAACTTGGCTTTAGTTTTATCTCAATTCTTTTTAAGGAATACCACTTTCGCGTACTTGGCTTTTTTAGCTCACACATATACTATACTATAGTAGTGTGAGCTATGGTGATCCGAATTTTTTCGAGAAAAAAAAAGTTGCTCCGATTTCAAAAATTTTTAGTTAGGAATAGTTGTATAGGGAATAAGTAAAAAATGTAAAGAAACGCAGCTCAAAAACACTTTGACTTACCCTTGGATGAAAGGAACTTGGTACATGGACAACTGCACAGTCGAATCCAAATAATTCCAATCAAAGTAGTAGCAGTAGTACATCGAAGCAATCCATAAAATGTTTATACACGACCGCGGTCTTAAAAAACACGCATGTGATTTCACTTGGCGATCAATATATATCACTGGTATGGAGAGTACCCCAAGTATTCGCATGAGCTCCGTATAGCAAGACGGACTTTGGAGCACTGCTATATGTAGCAATACAGCAGTAAAGGTATGTATAAAATTAGGAAAAAAAACTTAAATTAAAAAAGGATGGAAAATGGATATACTCAAGGTAGAAAAAAAGCAAAAATAATAAAGTAAAGTCAATGCATTCTTGAGCATATAATTCACCGCGCAAATTCAAATTTTTACCCTTTTTGTAGGCAAGGCATATCTTAGTAACTAAATTAGGTTAAACCAAGAAATAAAAGTAACTTTAAGTATAAAGTTTTAGCATAACTCTAGCAAAAAAAAAGAAAATAAAAAGCATTCTAATTTAGATAAATGTCTCTAAATTTTATATCTTAAAACTAAACGCCGGGACGAAGCATTCCGGCCCCCCTGAAAATACCCAGGGTATGGTGTTTTCTGAACTAAGCATTAGGGAGAGGGCACAATTTCACCAAAGGCCTCTTGAATAAACCTTTGGAGGTTTTAACTGTAGCAACTCTTACTACATTACTACTACCAGGGTGCAATCTACTACTCGTCCCAACACCCAATTTAAGGGAGTGGTTTGATCATCTTTGATCAAAACCATCGTATCAATCGCAATGGGATCAATTTTGTCTTGATTCACTTTAGCGTGCTGTTGCAATGTATGTAAGTAATCTCTGTGCCATCTACGCCAAAAATCACGTTGCAGTTTTTGCAGCAACTGCCACCGAGAAAGCCTATTTAAAGGCACTTGGTCAAAATCGAGGTCTGGAACAGTCGTAAGTGGTTCCAGGCTAAGGAAATGACCGGGCGTCAGTGCAGTCAAATCATTTGGATCTGTGCTGACTGGACACAAAGACCTAGAGTTGAGGATAGCTTCTACTTGCGTGACCACAGTATAAAGCTCCTCAAAAGTAAGCACCTGTTCTCCAATTACTCGTAGTAAATGAGACTTTGCACTTTTGATGTTACTTTCCCACAAACCGCCCATGTGGGGTGCGGATGGAAAGTTGAAGTGCCAACGAATTGATTCGCGATTAGCAACTTCAGCAAACATCTCGTTAAGCATTTTAGCAGAAAGCGTAAAATTTGACGCGTTATCCGAATAGACTACTTCCACGCGTCCTCTTCTGGCCATAAAACGTCGGAATGCTGCCATAAAAGCGTCTGCCGATAAGTCTGATACAATTTCTAAGTGTACCGCCTTCGTACAACCGCAAATAAATAGAACGACATAAGCCTTAAGTCGTTTTGCACCGCGCATGCGGCTCATTGTAATAGCAAAACTTCCCGTAAAATCAACGCCAACGTGTTGAAAAGCTTTTGCTTGTGAAACGCGAAATTTTGGCAAATTTCCAACAGGGGGTTGATAATTACTGGGGCGCGTGCGCCAGCATGTAGAACAACGCGAAATTATTTTTCTTATATGCCTTTTAGCTGCAAAAATCCAATAATTTTGAAAAAGTAAAAATAAAGTCGTGTTTATGCCGGTATGCATATGTTTCTCGTGAGTATGCGCAATCAATAACTTTGTAAATTGAGAATCACCGGGTAAAAGTATAGGAAATTTTTTGTCATAATCTAATTCCGAATTGCATAATCTTCCGCCAATGCGTAAAATATTATTTTGATCCAAAAACGGATTTAATTTTCTCAAAACCTTTGGCAACGGTTTATTATCGACAAGTAAAGAAATCTCGTTTTGAAAAAATTTATTTTGCACGTGTTTTATAAGCACAAATATTGCATTTTGTAACTCATATTGTATTAACCACGTAGAATTAATAATAATTTTCTCATTATTAAATTTACGCGCGCGAAGATTGTGAATAAAACGTAGTATAAAAGCAACAAGTCTAATAAAACGCTTCTTTGGGTGTAGTAATATTATTTTTAGTAAAATCCCATGTCTCTTGTGGCTTACAAAGGAACTCGGGTCCTTGCCACCAAAGGGAACAATTAATTAAATCTGCAGGCAATAGACCACGTGACCCGGGGTCCGCGGCATTTAATTCAGAAGGAACATGGTTCCAATCGCAAGGCTGAATTTTTTCTTGTATGTATGTGACTCGGTTGGATACAAAAGTGCGCCACGCATGTGGTGATCCTTTGATCCAAGAGAGCGCTACCATACTATCCGTAAAAGTAATAGTATTTTGAAAAGCAATTTTATTAGCAAAAGTATTTTGAATAAATTGAATGAGTTTAGCTAGCAAAACTGCCGCACAGAGCTCCAAACGGGGAATACTGATTCTTTTTATGGGAGCGACTTTCGATTTTGCGCACACAAAATACGTTTTAATATCTATGTTTTGATAAACAATACGAAAATAAACCGCCGCACACACACCGCACTCGGATGCATCGCTAAATCCAACAATTTGACAAAATTGAAAATTAGAGAGATCAATCATTCTTGGGATATAAAAATCAGAAAATAATTTGAGTTCTTCTTCGAATTTTTTCCACTATGAAATTATTTCCGGGGGTGCTAACTGATCCCAATCTAACTTTATAAACCATAAGTATAGGATTAAATTTTTTGCAAAAAACGTAACCGGTGTAAGAAAACCTAAAGGGTCAAAGCATTTCGCAAGGGTACTAAGCAAATTACGCTTAGTGCAAATTTTTGTATTATAATTAAAAGAATAAAAAAAGTTATCACTTTGAGGGTTCCACCTCAAGCCTAAAATTTTTAGAGAGTTTGCATCCTCTCGATCCAAAGAGAAGTCTTTGGTTTGTATGTGGGTTGCAGGCAAGTCTGCAAGCAATTTGGGTTCGTTTGATGCCCATTTTTTCAGTTCAAATCCGCCTCGCCCCAATAACTCAATTAATTGATTTTTCATAAGCATGATTTGATCAAAATCATTGCAACTTACTACGCAGTCGTCTATATAGACGCTGTCCTTTAAAATCGCAGAAGCCAACGGTAAGTCTTGATAATCATCGGCTAATTTAAGCAAGGTTCGAATTGCTAAATATGGAGAACAGTTTACCCCGAAAGTCAAAGTTTTTAATTCGTAATCTTGCACCGATTCTTCAGAATTAAAACGCCATAAAATTCGTTGGTATTTGTGTTGATTTTCCTCCACATTTATCATTCTGTACATTTTAGAAATATCGCTAACAAAACAATATTTATGTAGCCGAAAATTAAGCAAAATTTTAACTAAATCTCCTTGTAGTTTAGGACCCGTGTGAAGGGCTTGATTTAGGCTAGACTTATTTAAAGAATGACTCGATGCGTCAAAGACAGGACGAACAGGCGTGCTACTCGAGCTTTCTTTTATAACCACATGGTGAGCAATATAAAAATATTCATGAATTTCTGAGTTATTAGGGGGTGAAACTGCACGCATGTGACCCATATCCAAGTATTCTTGCATTACTTGTGAGTAAGAAGTAAATAATTTTTTATCATTTAGCAAACGTTTTTCAAGCGAATACAACCGACGCAAAGCAAGGGTTCGGGTATCGCCGAAATCAACGGGATTGATTTTAAAAGGTAACGAAACGGTGTATCTACCGTCCACATCGCGTATAGTAGTTTTTTCAAAATATTTTTCGCAAAAAATATCTGAAGGTGAATTTTTCTCCACCGTAGGAACCTCTTCCAACTCCCAGAATTTTTGCAAAGTATTATTTAAATCAGGAGTGGAAATAGTTGCCATAAAAGTAGAAATATTTTTTGATGCAAAAGCAGCATTTTGCAGAGGCACTTTTCCGAGCAAAGTCCATCCGAAGACTGTATTAATACAAGAGGGGGTGTCTGGACCAAAATAAAGTCTACCTTCTTCTAAAAGTGATCCATAAAGGTCCGCGCCAATAAGAAGCTGAATGCCAGCTTGATTATACCAACTGGGATCAGCTAATTTTAGGCCAGTTAAGTAGTGCAACGAATTTTGGTTAAAAGATACACTTGGCATTTTATCGCAAACTTGGTCTATTAATACAGGTTCTAGACTAAAAATTTTCGATTTATTATCGATAGCAGCAATTTTACAATGCACCGCATGGCGCGCAGTAGTAGACATATCTCCTAAACCGTTTACATTAAGCGAAATGTTGGATTTAGGAAGTCCGAGTGCATTCGCACATTTTTTCGTTATAAAGGAGCACATGGCGCCATTATCCAAGATGGCGCGTATTTCGTGGCAATTTCCGTATGCATCACGGATGTGCAGCAAAGCAGTGCAAAGCAAAGTGTCATAGTCGCCAAGCACAGTACCCGCGTGAATAGATTTATTTTCAGTAATCTGATTTTCTACGGGGTTAGTTTGTGATCCACTAGACGTCACAGAAGAAGAAGCAATCACCGAAGCTGGGGAGTTATTTTTTAGGCATAAAAGACTGTGGTGATTTAAAAAACAAAATCTACATCTTTTTTGTGAAGTGCACGAGTTTACTTGATGAAAACTAGCCATGCAGTTGGTGCATCCTGTTGAATTTTCATTGCTTTTTTTATTAAGTTTTTTTTTGAACAGCCACCTTGTTCGGAGTTTAATCAAAACTCGGTCGCTGTGCTTTTTTCGCGAAATCAGTTGCAATAAAATATTGACACGGATACGGTCGCGTGGTGCAGCTCAATTTTTTGCTGATATTATTTTACATTTCTATCGAAAATTAATTGTGACGACTGACTGACTCTTCCCCAGGGATCCCAAGAAGAGAAGAGAAGAAGGAAGACCGACTGGCTCACATCGTAAGTTCAATAATTTCAATTTTTCAAATCATAATTTTTATATAAACGCAGCGCATGAAACATTTCACTCCTCTCTCCAGTTTTGAAGAGCTAAAAAATCTACATGGTCCTTCGAACCGGATATGAGCTCCTAGACATTGTTTTTGTCTATTCATTTGAATTTTTCGTGAACCGAGAACGTGGTTTTACGTTTTCGGTTGACCGCATTGTATTTTTTTGTGAGCCATATTTGTAGGTTGGGACTTCCTTTTTTTCTCAGATTATTGTTTTTATATCAGTCACGAGCAATTGTTTTTTTTGATCAAATTTAAACTTTAATCGTTAAAATTTTAAATTTATTTTGTTGTTTACAATAAAATTAAAAAAGATTTTACTTGTGGAAGGCAAACACACGCAATTTTAATTTTAGAGATTTTTTGTTGATAGATACTTTGCTTTTTGTGCAAAAAGGGCATATAGGTTTTGGTAAAGCAGACGTATTTTTAACTTTTTTTGTAGAGATTTTTTTTTACAAATTTGTTTGCTTAGTCATGGCAACTCCTGCGGTTTTAGCTAAGTTGAAAAAACATAAAGCTAATAGAGCTTCTTGCCTAAGTGAGATCGCCATTGTCCTGGACTTAGCCAGAAGGGCTAAACAGGACTCCTCCCTACATAGCTTATTTAAGGTTCGCGGTTTAGAGCTTGAAGACGTGAAGAAGGATTTTTTAAAACACCATCAAAATGTCATGTCCGCCATTTTAAATTTGCCTGATTGCGATTTAAATGTTGAAAGTTTAATGCGCGATTCTTTTTTAAATGATTATTATGAAATTATGGCAATTTTTAACGATTTGTTTGACAAAGATCAGCCTATAAATTTTTCTTTGCCTGCAAATCGCCGCAGTAGCGTAGCTCCAAACCAAGCTATGAACCAAAGTACATTTTTGCACTCCGGTCCTAACTTTTCTGCGCCAAAATTAGCTCAACTTTCGGTGCCTAGTTTTCACGGTGACTACAAGTCTTTCCAATCGTGGCTAGATATTTATGACTCTCTAGTGCACAATGTGAGTTTTATTTCTAATCGGGAAAAATTTCAATATTTGATTAGTTCCTGTAAAGGAACCGCTCAATCGGTAGTGTCGGCTTTACCCTTGACCGAGCATAATTATCCCATAGCTTATGACGCATTAAAAAAGAGATTTTCTAACCCTCGTCTTATTGCGCAGTCGCACTGGTCAATTTTAGATAATTTTGAAAAAATTAAACCGGACGACTCCAATTCGCTTCGCAGCTTAATAGACACGTACTCGGAAAATTTGGCCGCTCTCAAAAAGTTAGGTTATGATACGGACGCTTGGGATTTTCCTCTTATTATGATGGTGCTTAAACGTTTGGATACTGCTACGGCCACGCGCTTTGAGTTGGAACATGGCTCCAACACGATTCCTTCTTATCGTCAGTTGATAGACACTCTAACAAAATATTGTGTTGTTTATGATACACTCCAAATGACAAATCAATCAACCCCTGTTTCAAAACCTCCCCAGAAACAAAAATCGCACGCTAAACCCCATTATAGAAGTACTGAAAGTACCGCAAGTTTTTTTGTGGATCAACGCAACCCACCCGCATCGCAGTCTTTTCCCCAAACCCCGCCCATGGCGGTCGCTGTTAGATGTTTATTATGTAACCCGCTCGCTTATCATCAATTGTATCAGTGCCCTTTATTTTTAAATAAAACCCCATTTGAACGCTACAATTTTTGTAAATCCAAACGAATTTGTTTTAATTGTTTGAGTAGTGGTTTTCACGAACTTCGTACCTGTAAATCAACCAAATCGTGTCGACAATGTAACTCAAAATTACATCATAGTTTACTTCACTTTGAAAGGGGTTCATCTCGGGTTCCCACTTTACCTGCAAGTCAAAACGCACCCCCTCTTACTAACCCCCAGACGGAGGAAAATGGGCAGAATCCACATATGAACACTCAACCCTCTACCTCTACCTCAATTAATACCTATTCCTTGCAATCACAGGGAACAGCAACTTTATTGGCTACCTCTCTTATCGCGATAAAAGATAAGTTTGAGCATTTTCAAATTTTTCGCTGCATTATTGACTGCGGCTCAATGATGTCTTTTATCACTCAAAAGGCAGTAAGTCGCTTGGGATTAATTAAGGAAAGTTTTTCTGTACAAGTTAGGGGTTTGGGAGACATGGAAACGTCCATTAGCAATGGGCGAGTTAATATTTGTTTTAAGCCAGTCGAAAGAAATGATCTTTATTTAAATACCGAGGCTGTTGTTGTAAATAAAATTAGTGAACACATGCCCTCCATACCACTATGTAAAGACAATTGGCCGCACCTTCTAAATTTGAACTTTGCTGATCCCAATTTTCATATCCCTTCCAGGGTTGATTGTTTAATAGGAGCTGATTCTTTTGGTCGAATTTTACAGGGTGATTGTATCTACGGCTCAGATGACCAACCGGTCGCGATAAAAACTATCTTTGGTTACATTGTTTTGGGGAGAATGGCCGTTAGGAACGCAAATAATTCGCCAATCTCGCTTTTGACTATTAATTCTGACGTGTCACAACCCCCGCTAGAGGTGGTTTTACAACGATTTTGGGAGTTGGAATCCGTGCCTACTAAAATTTGTGTTTCGCCCGAAGACTCTCTCGCAGAAAAATTTTTTGTAGATTCTTATTCGCGCACTTCGACGGGAAAATTCGTTGTTTCGCTCCCGTTTAAAATTAATTCGCCTAGTTTCCCTGGTTGTAGGGAAGTCGCTTTAAATCGTTTTTTTTCGCTTGAACGTCGTCTTTTAAAAACTCCGGAGTTGTATGAAGAATATCGGGATTTTATTCGCGAAATTTTAAATTTAGGACATATGGAACCAGTTCAAGACCAGTCCTTTACGTCAAATTCTTTTTGGATTCCGCATCATTGCGTCTTGCGCCCTGAAAGTTGCACAACGCGTTTACGCGTCGTTTTTAATGGAAGTTTTACTGTTGCCAATCAAAGTTTAAACTCTTGTTTATTAAAGGGACCCAAATTACAGAAAAATATTGTAACGATTTTATTAAATTTTCGGTTACATAAATATGTACTTTGCGCCGACGTAAAGCAAATGTTTAGAAATATTTTAATGACGCCTGAGCATTGGACTTACCAGCGCATCATTTGGCGGTTTGACCCTAGGGACGACCCCCAAGATTTTTATTTAAAAACTGTTGTTTATGGACTAAGTTGTAGTCCTTTTTTAGCTAATCGCGTTTTAATTGAGTTAGCTAACACTGATGGTAAAGATTTTCCATTAGCCGCCGAAGCGGTCAAAAATGACACCTATATAGACGATATCTGCTCCGGGGCATCTGATTACGCACGCGCAGAGTCTCTGCGCGATGAACTTATTTCTTTGTTTCAAAGGGGCGGATTTGAGTTACGGAAGTGGTCCAGTAACGAACCCTCACTTTTATCGCATTTTTCACCCACACTTTTATGTAGTAATCCGCTTTCTTTTGAATCCGATGACCTCAATGATGTCTCTTTAAAAATTCTTGGTTTACAATGGAACCCGACCGTGGATTGTTTTAAATTTTTGGTGAACTCCCAACAATCTACATGCACCAAACGGTCTATGTTATCGATTTTAGCCCGTATTTTTGATCCGCTCGGCTGTCTTGCACCAGTAACTTTTTTTCTAAAATACCTTATTCAAAGACTATGGGAAGATAAAGTCGGTTGGGACGGCCAGCCTTCCATGGAAATAATTCGATTATGGGAAAAGTTTTTATCTGAGGTACATCTTTTGTCTCAAATAGAAATTCCTCGTAGAATTTTACCTGACCAGGCTCAAAAATTTGAGTTACATGGTTTTTGTGACGCCAGCGAAAGAGGCATGTGCGCCGTAGTATACCTGCGTAGTTTTGATTGTGAGAACTTAGTAACTCTAAAATTTATTATCTCAAAAACTAAAGTCGCCCCATTGAAACAAAAATGCACCATTGCACGACTTGAACTTTGCGCATGCGTGCTACTCGCAAAATTGATTTCCTATGTTCTTGAAATTTACAAGCTGAATTTTCGAAAAATCTGTGCTTGGTCAGATTCACAAATAGCCCTATGCTGGATAAAATCGCATCCGAGCCGTTGGCATAACTTCGTGAGTAATAGAGTTTCATTTATTCATGAAAATTTAGGATCTGAATTTTGGTTTTATATTAACACAAAATTAAATATCGCTGATTCAGGTAGTCGAGGCATTTTCCCATCAGAGTTTTTGTCGCTAAATGAATGGTTTGAAGGCCCCACTTTTTTGTTAGATTCGCACGCAACTTGGCCGACTTTTGTGCCTGGTGCTTCTACTATGGCATCCGCGGAAGCACGTACGCTCAATTTATTTGTAACGCAGAATGACCATTTTTTGGAATCTATTTTAAATTATTATTCGGCTTTTTCGAAATTGTTAGATGTTTTATGCATCGTTTTACGATTTATTTTTAATACACGAAATCGAACTACTAAACGAGTGGGTTATTTTACCTTAATTGAAAAAAATGATGCCTTACATTTTTTGATTTTATATACTCAGCAAACCTATTTTAAAAATGATTTAAATAGCAAACAAGGTTTTTCCAAGCCCCTCAAAAAATTACACGTTTTTGTTGATGAAACTGGCCTTTTAAGGGTTGGTGGTCGCTTAAAATTCTCAACATTGCCATATGAGGCTAAACACCCAGTTTTGTTACCCCGCCAATCTAGACTGACCACGCTTATCATTGAGTATTATCATAAAATACATTTACATGCAGGGCTCCGCACTTTAGAGTTTCTTTTAGCGCAACGATTTTGGATTTTGTCGCCAAAGAGAGCTATAAGAACGGTCTTAAGTAAGTGTTTAAATTGTTGGCGACTTAATCCGAAAAATTATGAGCCTCAAATGGGAAATTTGCCTCTCACGCGTCTCTCCCAATTAAAGAGTTTTTCTCATTCAGGCGTTGATTTTGGAGGACCCTTTCAAATCGTCTTATCGGCCGCGCGCTACCGAGGGCTTCGAACTTGCAAAGCTTATTTAGTCCTGTTTAAATGTTATAGTACTGGCGCAGTTCACCTGGAACTAGCTAGTGACCTTTCGTCCGAAGTATTTTTAGCTGCCCTCCAAAGATTTAAAGCGAGACGTGGAGTTAACGTACTATTCAGCGACCAAGGTTCGAATTTTATTGGAGCTAATAGGCAAATTAAGCTTATGCAAGAAGCTACAGCTCAAGAATCGATTGCATGGCACTTTAACCCTCCATCTGCCCCTCACTTTGGGGGATTATGGGAGTCGGGAATTAAATCGGTTAAAACGCATTTAAAACGTGTAATCGGTGATCAAATCCTTACATATGAGGAGTTTTTGACTGTTTTGACATTAATTGAAGCCGTTATAAATAGTCGTCCTTTAATAGCGATGTCCTCTGATGTCAATGACATTAACGCTTTAACCCCAAACCATTTTTTAAATATGGAGCCTGTGTCTGCTCTGCCAGTTCCCGATATGACCTCTGTTTCTTATAACCGCTTATCTCGATGGCAGCTGCTACAGCGTCTGCACCAAGAGTTTTGGAAACGCTGGCATGTCGAGTATTTGCATACTTTGCAGCAACGAAGCAAATGGGTCGACCAAGGCACTCAGCCTGAAATAGGCACTCTTGTTGTTATCAAATCTGACAACCTGCCCCCCACTCAATGGGTTCTTGGTCGTATTTTATCGCTAAAATATGGTGCAGACGGCATAGCACGCATTGCCACGCTTAAAACGGCCAATGGCACGCTGGAACGTCCATTGGTTAAACTATGCCCTTTACCTGTAGAAAAGTGAATTCCTACCGATTTTTTTTTGTTTCTAGTGTGTTTGTCTTACATATAGTTATAAATTGGGAAATTTAATCTTCCTCTGGAAAACATTTTTTTTTCTTAAATTAAAAATTTTAATTAAACTTATTGGGTTTATTTTTTTTCCTTGAATTTTGGATAGTTGGTTTTTTTTTTTAATTTTTTTATTTTAATATTTTTTTTCCTGCAAAAGGCTATAACGCCTTTTGGTCGGGGAGTGTTGAATTTTCATTGCTTTTTTTATTAAGTTTTTTTTTGAACAGCCACCTTGTTCGGAGTTTAATCAAAACTCGGTCGCTGTGCTTTTTTCGCGAAATCAGTTGCAATAAAATATTGACACGGATACGGTCGCGTGGTGCAGCTCAATTTTTTGCTGATATTATTTTACATTTCTATCGAAAATTAATTGTGACGACTGACTGACTCTTCCCCAGGGATCCCAAGAAGAGAAGAGAAGAAGGAAGACCGACTGGCTCACATCGTAAGTTCAATAATTTCAATTTTTCAAATCATAATTTTTATATAAACGCAGCGCATGAAAACATTTCACTCCTCTCTCCAGTTTTGAAGAGCTAAAAAATCTACACTTATTATTTCTAATAAAATCAATGCGTTCTTGAATTGGTTTCATTAAAAAAGATTCACAGCTAAAAATTAGATGTGTATTTTTTGCTTTGCAGTAGAAACACGTGTTTTGTTTGGAATTTGGAGTTTTTTGTGACTGTCTGTTCGCAAGTAAAACTGTTTTATTTCGTGGATTACGGGGGGATCTCGAGAAGTTCCCTGGTCGTGAGTTTTGAACATTATCTTGTTTCATAGACAAAGATAAAGATTCAAGAGACGTGCAATGTTGCTCTAAAAATTTGTAAATATCTTCGTATTTTGGCATTAAATTAGAAGCGTGATTTTGTTCAAATAACTTACGCGTTCCGGGATCTAATCGATCCAAAAGCATGTTCGCAGTAATAAAGCACCAACTATGGGTCGCATATCCCATATTTTTTAAGCAATCAAGGTTTTCCTTGAACGTATCTAGCATTTTGCGCAATTCTAAAACGTCATCATTGGATAGCCGAGGTGAGTTTTCGATAGATTTCCAGTAAGAAAAAGCACGCAAGCGCTTATTGTCATATCTGGAAATCAGCGTATCGTAGCAAAGTAAATAATTATTTCCTTCAAGAGGTATATTTTTAATTAAATTTAAAGCAGGGCCTCTTAAAATCGTACGTAAATATTTAAACTTCTCAATGTCCGAGCTCTTACGCGTATGTACAACCGCATTGTAAATCTCAATAAAGCTTGGAAACTCCTCAACATCGCCCGAAAAAGGAGGGACATTTAACTTGGGAAGAGAAAATTCTGGTTCCGGAAAAATAATTGTTTGATTATTTACCTCATTGTGGCTTCGATTTATTTCTTCAGCCTCCACCTCAAATAAATCATAGTGCAAAGCCTCAACCTCTACGCATCTATCCAAAAAATCTTTTTGTATTTTATTCTGAGCTTCCAGAGCTTCAGAATCGTCTGAAATCAAGATCAGTAAAGCATTATGATGCTTTTCAAAGCTCTTACAACAAGAAGAAAGTTTTTTAAAGTTAACTTTAAACCTTGTGTGAGCAGCTGGATTTGTTTTCGCCTGATTGGCATAGTGTTCAAGCACACTCAACTGATTGACTGCAGTCTGACGCAAGGCCTTAGCCGAGCTTACCTTTTTTTCGGTATCGTTTACCATTTTAAAAGGTTAAAGCAATAGTTAATAAGGGAAGCAAATTTAAAAAATATATCGTACTACTTTTCAAATTCCCTCGTAAACCAAGATTCAAAGCAATAGTAAAAGGCCAGCGGCTTTTAGCAAATATTGAGTAAAGAACAGGAAGTTTTTAGCAAAAAGTATAAATGTTAAAAAATATGCACAAAAAATTTAGCAACTGATAAGAGTTTCTGAATTTGTGTAGGTACGCAAGGAAACGCAAGCCTTACATACATCGACAGCGCAAGAATTTTTAATTTTGAAAAAAAAATAAATTTTTCAAAATTTGTATGCAATTTGTATATTGCACAAATAAAAAATGCAATGCAAGTTGGTACAACAAGTGCAACGTACAATAGACACACCGTAGATAAAATGTAAAACCTAAGATATGCCTTGTCTCAAAAAGACGCAAAGTAAAGTCCTAACTTCAAACACAATTATGCAACTCTGAGAGCACCTATTACGCAGAACGGGAAATCCGGCTCGAAGGACCAAAAAATGGTCGGTCGAGACGTCTTTCGCATGAAAAAGTCAACAAACCAACCGAACTGTAGCAATAGGGATCTCCAGTCCAATAGTTCCCACTCTTAGGTTACACTTTTGTGTTTTTAGTTAGGAATAGTAGTATAGGGAATAAGTAAAAAATGTAAAGAAACGCAGCTCAAAAACACTTTGACTTACCCTTGGATGAAAGGAACTTGGTACATGGACAACTGCACAGTCGAATCCAAATAATTCCAATCAAAGTAGTAGCAGTAGTACATCGAAGCAATCCATAAAATGTTTATACACGACCGCGGTCTTAAAAAACACGCATGTGATTTCACTTGGCGATCAATATATATCACTGGTATGGAGAGTACCCCAAGTATTCGCATGAGCTCCGTATAGCAAGACGGACTTTGGAGCACTGCTATATGTAGCAATACAGCAGTAAAGGTATGTATAAAATTAGGAAAAAAAACTTAAATTAAAAAAGGATGGAAAATGGATATACTCAAGGTAGAAAAAAAGTAAAAATAATAAAGTAAAGTCAATGCATTCTTGAGCATATAATTCACCGCGCAAATTCAAATTTTTACCCTTTTTGTAGGCAAGGCATATCTTAGTAACTAAATTAGGTTAAACCAAGAAATAAAAGTAACTTTAAGTATAAAATAAAAAGCATTCTAATTTAGATAAATGTCTCTAAATTTTATATCTTAAAACTAAACGCCGGGACGAAGCAGTATCAAACAAAAGGTAATTTAATCTGGAGTTGAATAAAATATATTTCAGTTTTTAGTTATATTAGCTCACACGTACACTATAACTATAGTACCTAGTGTGAGCTTAGGGGCTCATATATTGGCAGAGTATTTTACATGAAATTTTTTTGTTACGATAAAGATATCTAATTCATAAAATATTTAAATTAAGATGAAATTATTAAGCTAAATAAAAAAAAACTGTGATTGAGATACCGACATTGTTAAACATTCCCTAAATGACTAGCATGTGCCTAAATTAACATTGATTTATTATATAAGATATATTACAGTTGAAAAAAATCCTGAATGGTGGAATACTGAATATTAGCTAAATAAAAAATAAATGTTGAAATGTATATTTAAAATATTTTAAAGGCTTTTCAATACAAGTAGTGGTTAAGACATTTTGGATTAATTTCACCAAAATGATTTCCTAAAATATTTAAAATAATTTTTAATATAATCTAAAAATTATGGAATATAAATAATCTTTAGGTTATATTAAAAATATTGTTGAATCACTTAGTATTTTTTAAATAAAATTAAAAATATCACCCGTGCGCGATTTTCAAAAAAGCAACATCTTTGGACTGCTTACCCGAACTTATGTACGTTCGACACACTGTATATAATAATAATATAATTTTGAGTGGCCCATCTTAATAATATATATTATAATCTATAATCTTTGATCCTAACCTAATAATACACAAAAGGGAATCACAGATCCCGAGGACCTAGGGATATAAAAAAAATGTTGCCCAGGAAATATTTGTTATTTGTTATAGGGTTTTAAATTTTTACACCAGTATTTACTAAGGGGTAAGTTTAGGTCTAGGTTTTGGTTTAAGTTTAAGGTTTAGGTTTAAAATTTAAATGTGCATTGGTTTGGAAAAAGATTTTTTACCGAAACAGGCCGAAATTGATTTGGTATTTTTACCTGTATGGACGATAAAATGTACTAAAAATTGAAATTTAACACGATTTGTTTTTGAAATGGACCATATAGACCGGAAAAAAGAAGAAAACATGGAAAACTGATTTTTCTACAACTGTCTAATTTAGACTTCTACGTCACTTTAAACACCTAGGTCATGGGATTCCGACTAAAAATCGTCCTAAATTTTAAACTACCTACGGGGGGTGGTTTATCTCATTGTAACTTGAAAACAATCACGTTTTTGTTAATTTATTTGTGAAAAATGTAAAATTTTATCATATTTAGGAACGATATGACAAAATTTTATACGATTTTTAGCTTCAATTAACTATTAGAGCGAGTTTTTTAGGGCAATGTACACAAGGCTGCATAAACCGTTTAGTACTAAATTCTCATATCTCTTTTATATTTTAGCATGTAGCTTATAAACGATATTTGCCTTGACGAGGAAAGTAAAAAAAAACGATCTTCAGATTAAAATCTAAATAAACTCACACACGATTTGTTTATTTAAAAATAATCTTTAAATTAATATAATAAAAAATGTTTTTATTTATTTATTTATTTATTTATTTATTTCAATACTTTTAAAATATAAATATAAATTATTTGGACCAGTAAATCTCCTCTAAATAACGATTTCTGTTGTTAGTTCGCTTCCTGATTATACGCACTAGTTTAAAAAATCTGTGACGGTTGCTTTTGAGATTTTATGCAACTAAATAATTAGTTGAGGAAGACAACAATTTGGTTTTTCCTTTAATTGGTAGATTAAAAAGTAAAGCGGGCTGTTGATAAAGACAGTTTAATAAATAGGTAGCTACCTAAATTTCACATATTTTGTAATATTAATGAAAATTTAGACAGAAATTTTATTAAAGTCTCAAGTAGAGTAGGGGACAATTCGCCGCGGGGACAGTTCGCCGCGAGATTTTTTGTTTTACGATATTACTATTAATTGTTTAAACAGTTTTATTTAACTTGACGTCATATAATATATTTGTTTGATCATAGCTTTTTTCAAACATTTCCAAATAGGTATTTGGTGATTAGTATACAATTCAAAATTTTTTTTATTAGAAAAATAAATAAAATGACGGATCCTAAATGGCGGATTTTCCCATTTATGAACCGATATGCATCAAACTCGGAACTATACGATCTTTCAGGTCGCTGATTATTATTTTTAACTAAAACTAAAAAAAAAATCAAAATGGCAGATGAAAAATGGCGGGCATTCCCATTTACTCACCAATATGCATCAAATTCGGAACTTTTGTGTGTTTCAGGTCCCTAATTATGATTTGTAACTTAAACTTAAAATAAATCAATATGGCGGATACAAAATGGTGGATTTTTTCATTTATGAACCGATTTGCATCAAACTCAGAATTTTAGGGTGTTTTGAGATCGCTGATTATGATTTCTAACTTAAACTTAAAATAAATCAAAATGGTGACCTTTTCCATTTATAAACCGATTTGCATCCAACTCAGAACTTTGAGATCTTTCAGGTCGCTGATTATTAGTTTTCACTTATACTAAAAATAAATCAAAATGGCGGATCAAAAATACTTACCAAAATATTTTGCTTTAAAAGTCCAGATTTTTTTGTAAAAAAAGTTAATAATAAAAAAGAAAACTTTTTAAATTTCAATTCTTTTTGTATTAAAAATTTTTAAAAAATGCATTGCTTTAAAAGTATATGCCATTTTGTGCTAAAAACTATGTGTGCTGCCCTGATAAAGGCCGGTGGGCCACCGGGGTGCTACTAAATCACTTGTAACAATGAACAATAAAACAAAATCCGGCATTTTTGATCCGTCATTTAGATTTTTTTTTAGTTTAAGGTAAAAATAATAATCAGCGACCTGAAAGATCGCAAAGTTCCGCCATTTTGGATCCGCGAGTTTATTTATTTTTCTAATAAAAAAAATGTTGAATTGTATACCAACCACCAAATACCTATTTGGAAAAGTTTCAAAAAAGTTATTATCAAACAAATAAAGAAATATTTTATATGAAGTCAAAAAATTATATTTAATTTTGATAAAACATTTAATACATATAAACATAAAATACAACATTTAACTCAACCAGATTTCGTACAATTGATATTTGAAGTAAATATTCAACTGCATTAAAACATTAATTTGGCTTTTTCATGATACTGAAAAGGCTTTCTATATAAATTTATTGATCATTAAATTCATTTTCTTTCAGGCCTTTGTTGTCCCCTGTTTTTTCAAGTAGGTAATTCCATCCATGTGTTTTTTATTTTGTAGGATTTTTTGTAGTTTTAAACCATTCTTCACAATCATACTTTTTTGTTCTAGCGAAACTTTTGTCTTAATAAAAGCTCATTCGCGTCCTTGACTCAACCTTTCTTAAGGAAAGCTTTATAAAATGAAAACGCTGAGAAATCTCTGAGGACGCCCCGCAAACGTCCGACGTCCGACCTTAAGGCTCGACTATAAATTCCACCCTAAATCAACTTAATATAAATATAAATTTTATTAAAAGCGTTTTCTTTTTTTAGTGGTGTATTTGTAAAAAGGTTTTAGGGGGCCGAGACAGTTTTAACGGTGAGGGGAGACCCCATAAGGTCGTATTTTCTGTTACTTTATATTTGTATTCATGAAATATGTAAAAAATTTCTAAAAAAACTATTAGCTTAAGGGGGGGGGGTTCTCCCTTTACATACGTCATTGGGTTTTTAATCCATTTTGTGTTCAATTGAATCCAATATGGCGGAACGCTTGTAGCAGTCATTTTCCATTAATGGTTTTAATACGCTCTAGCAATACAGACATATTTAAGATGTACGTGCACCGAGATGACAGCAGATGACAATCCCAGTACTTAGTCCAGCAAGTGTCAGTCAAGTCACTTTTACATCATTTTAATAAATTTAAAAATGTATTTTTCAGTTTCGTTTTGTTTGTGCAAGTTATATAATAAAAATTACGAATTATGAACACATTTTCTGACAATGTCAAGTTTGGGAAGTAATTCACTTAAATATCGCTGCATTTTCAATTAAACCTTGTTCCCTACAAACTTAAACCTATAGTTTATACCATTTCTTTCCCGTTTTTTTTTTCATTTTTTTACGAAATCCTTGCCGATTCTTATTTAAACCGGTTTTTTTCATTGCGATATAACCTATGTAGTTATAATTAGTCCAAAATTCCATTAACTTTTATTAAGTTTAAAAGAAATTCAGTTAAAACGTTTCACAAAAGATAAACTATAAGTTAAACTTAAACCTAAAGTTTAAACTTAAACCCTAAACCATCTTAGTAAATACCGCTGTTAGAGTTTAAATAGTAAAAGGAATGGTACAGTGCCAGCCGGTTCAGGAAGTATATTAAGTAATTCAGTGCTGCCTAAAAATACTCATTAACTATATTTTTGACACATTTTTTATTGCTACCATGGTTATCGTTATCGAGTCGGCGCAGTAATGTGGTTACTTGTACTGAGTTTCAACAGTATTTTTATGAGGTGGTGATTATCTTCCTTTCACATTTTTTACTAACAAAAACTTAAATCGTATATTGTTATGACCAGTGGCGTACACACAAAATTACCTTGAACTTTTTTCCATGTATTTGAAAAAAATTTAAAAGTAGGGCAAATATTTTCAATTTGATCAATTTCCAAATTCTTGAGGGACTCTTAAAAGTCTTCAAGCCGTCTCCCCTGTATATGCCAAAAAGAGTTTTTTATCTTTATTGTTAGGAGCATCAAAAAAGTATGTTTCCGGTGACGAAAACATAGTTACTAACCACAAAATTAAACACATCAATAACGAAATTAACGTTAACAGTAGCTAACCAAAAGTACCCTACTCATTTATATTAAGGACACTCATCATAAAGGCAAGCTTTATGGGAATTGATATGAAATTGATTTTCTATTTTTTCGTTATTATTTTTGACATGTTTTCCTCGGTTTTGCATTGGCGGCTTGGTTTTATTTTAAAGATGTTTTAAACGGTCTGAAGTTACCTAAACTATATTTTATGTACTTATTTAGAAATAAAGTTATGCTGCAACAAAGTATCTTGAAACTCTATTATTAATAAATAGATCCTTAGACTGTGCTAAAACCACATTTTTAAAATAAGAACGTGCCGCTTATGCGAAACCGAAGAAAACAAAAATCAGAACCTAAAAATAGAAAATTAGTCAGGTTTCGCTACCTGTAAAGCTTGTTTTACCTTAATTCATATATACTCATCTATCTATCTATTTATCCTTCTTCGATCCATCTTCGGATATAGGCCTTCCTTAATATTTTTCACTCTTCTCTGTTTGTCGCCGTATTCATCCATCTAGATCCCGCATGTTTTTTTAAGTCATCCGCCCATCTCGTTCGGGGTCTTCCCCTACTTCTTTTATTTTTCCAAGGTCTCCAGTTTACAATACATTTGTTCCATTGATCGTCGTTCTCTCTGATATTATGACCAGCAAATTTCCATTTTAATTTTGCTACTTCTCCTCTGGCATCCCTTACCTTTGTTTTATTTCTTAACCATTCATTCGTTTTTCTATCTGATAGCTTTACATGTAACATTTGTCTTTCCATTGATATTTGGGCTTTTATTAACATATCAATGTTGAATTTTGTAAGTGTCTATGTCTGGGGTCCATAGGTTAGTACAGGAAGGGTACATTGGTTATATACTATCGTTTTGAGGTACTGAGCTGAGGATATTTTTACCTTCCTAGCCCGCGCAACAATGACTAGGAAGTTATTAGTCTCGACGAATTTCTTTTTTAAAGATAACGCCGAAAATGTGTTATTTGGGTGTATTTTGACCTATCTTAGCAATATCGTCAGGATGTCTGTCTGTGTGTGTATTATGTTTGTCCGTAACATGATAGCTTCTAAACCGCTGAACCAATTTCATAAAATTTGAAGGTATAATAGTGTTCCACACTCTAACGAGCTGGTAAGATTTTGGTTAAAATCCATTAGTTTTTCAAAATTAAAAAACTAATAAAATGATAACTTTTAAAAGGAGCATCGCATCAATATGCGGTTTTTGGTCAATAATTTGTGTCATTACCAAAAACTTCATAGGAGCTTTAGTTTCTGAGATATTCATAAAAAACTGTTTTCAAGGATGATGTATCATGACTTGAAGTGTGCTAATAGGCTAGCTAGGAAGGTATCAGATCCGTCATAGATCCATTTATTTATTTTTTAATATGTAGCTTAACTTCTCGAATGCTGCTCAGGCCAATCTTGCTCGTCTCTTGATTTCAGCTGTTTGGTTTTCTTTTTTAAGTTTAATAATTTGTCCCAGATTTATAAGTTATTCTTTCTTATCTGTTATTAAGGCAATATTTTCAGCATATCTTAGGTGGTTCAAGTATTGCCCACTTACTTTGATGCCTATTTCTTCTCATCTCAGTTTTTAAAAACATCCTCTAGAGCCTGGTTAAATAGTTAAATACACTAATATAAAGGATATAGTCTCAAATAAAATGAATTCTCATCGAGTTTGATAAACCCACCTACAAAGCATTATTGCGGACAGAGAGGATTACTTTGCGCCCGAAACTGAGTAATGTAGCAATTGAGGGAAGAGTTAGAGTAATGTCGCCCCTCGCTGTCGACAGCGCTAAGCTTTTAACAGAGCTTGTAAATTCTTAGGGAAAATCTGGACTTATTCCGACACTGACCCGAGGATTACAAATTGCGGCATTTTGTACTGCGAACTGAGCAAAAAATAACGACAAATCCGAGAAAATTCCCACCAGTTTAAAATCCCTTAAAAAGTAAACTGAAAAGTTATTAATTTTTATTTCTGAATTTATTTTACCTACTAGAGAGGAATAACAAAATAGTTTTTAAAAATACTAAGCGGCTACTTCTCTTCTGGGCGTTGAAACCCCTGGTTGCTGATTCAAGTTCGTGGGCGGCGCCGGCGTGATCATTAACATCGTGCGATCAGAGGGGCTTTGGCAATTAGGAAACTTTGAATAATCTCTAAGTCACGTCACGTGTTAAGCTGGCTTCCCACGGTGCATAATATTGTAACAGAATTTCCCATATTTTATTTTGAATATTTCTCAGATTTTTTGTTAAGGTCTATTTCTTTAAATATAATATAATATCGGCTAAAGTTTTTTCCCATAGCAGAAAAACATGTGGTTCGTATATTTTACACTCTTAAAGACCAGACAAGAGAGCTTTTCTAATTTTGACATAATATTTGTAATTTTAGGAAAATATATAGCCAATAAATGTCACACTTTAAACAAACTCTTAAGCTTTAAAAATGTTAACTGGCTTTTAGATTCAGACCCTTGTCTATTGATTTATAAGATAAGACCCTTGTCTATTGATTTATACTTTTCTTAATGTTTTCGGATTTAGTGACAGATATATATAGACCGAGAAATATTTTATATTTCCCTAAATTAAAACCAACTTTTCATAGTAGCTTTTCTTTATGTTGCGAATTTTCTTGTCACGATCATACATATGAACAGAACTTTTAAAGTTGATTATAGCGATATCAAAAACGACAAAATTGAGTTATTTTTTAGATTTGATGGACTTTGCTTCCTTATTTGATTTTCAGGTAAATAGATCCAGTTTTCACTGATTTTCCGTGTCACTTAATTTTGATCATATTGATTTCGTTTGGATATCGTAGTATTGCAAGTTTCAAAGGTCACGTATTGTTTTGATCAGTGGTTCATTAAATACTTCAAAGTGGTTAATTAGTAATTACTAAATGTAGAAAAATCAAACAATTACTAAAGGCTATGTAAATATAAGATTTGATTTGTCATATTTTTTAAGAGAAAATTGGAAATTTTCTGGAAAATAGCAGTTGAGTTTTTCACCGGGTTTTCTCAACTTAGGCTATATGCCAACCCGGTTTCGATTTTAAAAGCAAAAAATCGTAGGCACTTTCTTTAAAGGCAAAGTGTTTTTTTTTAATTGGTCAATTTTGATAAATAATTAATAAATTTTAAACTGGACATTACTAGGATGTTCGTTTCATTTTTTAGATCAGTTTAGGTA
This sequence comes from Aspidapion aeneum, assembly GCA_963576565.1. NCBI lineage: Eukaryota > Metazoa > Arthropoda > Insecta > Coleoptera > Brentidae > Aspidapion > Aspidapion aeneum. Next base: position 43,131,589 of record OY755042.1, read on the forward strand.
ACTTTTGAAGTAGCTTTCTTTGTTTTCCGAAATTAGGTAATCTAGGGTGACTTTGAGCTTTAACTGAATTTTCTTATTTGTGGGTGTTCCCGTGGGACGTCTTTAAGAGTAGGCCATCTTTACTTAAATTAAGTCAGGGAAAATTTGATGTTTTGTTCTTTTTTTTATGTCACTGACTGTATTTCTTGTCTCTGTTTTTAAACACAAAATTTTAGGAATAATATGTATATGTATAGGTTTTTTCCAATTTAGGTACGCCTACCCAAATATGTCAAATAAGAAGGGATAATCTGAGAGCAGTTTTTTTCAAGTTGTAAAGTTAAAATTTAGTTCCGTCTTAGAGTTTTGAAAAGTCAGTCGGGTTTTAAAATATAAGCGCGTGCTTTAAACTTTAACTTTTGTAAGTAATGTCAAGTATCAATTATTACACTGCCTCAACCCTTTCTTTATTTGACAAACTTGGATAATTTTAGACAATTCTGTGTATTTACTTTTGATTTGTGGGAAACTATCGAACCGAACCGAACCAAATCAAGAAGTTTAGTTAATCTCAGATTGGCCTGATCTAAATAACTTTGATGGGCAGTTCATATCAGAAACATATCAAAACAAAACAGTGAAATATAGTGAAAAAGAAATATCATCCAATCGAGTAGCAGTTGTCTAGAGGTTTAAGATTTGAATTGGTAAGTAAGCTTACTCATGTACTAACAAGACTGTAGAACGCCAACATGGATTCAGCCCCGAGAACTACTTTGTTTTTCCAGAGGTCTACATTGTTTCAGATGAAGCGCACCAGGAAAGACTCGCATGTGTCATCTTGGTGTTGTGTTCCACTCTATCCCTGTTTCTATTGGGTTCATTCATTCATTACTATCTCACAAAATATTCACATAAAAACTAAATAAAGTAGTTGCCTTAAATAAATAATTAAATAAATATACATAATGACCGCTCGCCCGTTACAATATCACGAGCATGGAAGAGCTGCGCTGGTAGATGTGGCCACTTGCATACTTTCTCGTAGGCAATATTTTTCATTTCTCTTACCAATATCGTAAGATGAGATTTAAATACCGTCTCTATAGTTTCACAAAAGTGTCACATTGACCATGTGATCTGAAGAGTCCCTTAAGGAAGAAAAAATTACCTGTCAACACTTAATCAGTTTCCATTAGATCTTGGACCTCCGTGGGTTACAGCTTTTAAACTGCTCACTGTAAAATAAAAGAGAAACAAAATGTTTCTACGCTCGCTTAGCTACGAAAAATTGTTGTTAAATTGGTACACTAAACTTAATCAAGAAAAAATGCTACTTCGGAACTTTTATAATTTCCCTAAAATTCACTAAATCCTTGAAGCTGCCAAAATTTCCCTGATATGGGAAAATTTCCCTAAATTTGGCAACCCTGCACTAAAGCTTTCCGGATCGTTCTGCCTAGAGTCCCTGTATGTTGTCATATTTGGATATATCCAAATATATCAACATACAGGGACTCTAGTCCTGCGTGAGCGCACGTAGCGTTTTCTTTCGCACCCTTTGTAACACCGACTTTCAGCCGTTTTGTCGCACCTTCACGAACCGACCCCTTCCCACGATGCGTTCACGCGACTTGGCTCGTCCATCTTCGTGATATCACGCAGCGTGGGAAGCCAGCTTTATGTACAAAGACCACTATGATGCGAACCACCCGGGGTATGTATCAGTGCTTCGGAGTAGGAGAACAGATTTCTTTGCAAACGCGTAAAAATGGGTCAAAATTCACTCTTTTGAACAGCGCGGGACTATGTCCATGTTTCCTATTGGTTAAAATAACGCATTTTACACTATGTAGTCACAAAGGATTTGATCTAATATTTCAAACGTCCAGAAGAGGATTGGCTAATAACACTGTTCTAAAAAAAAACTATTTTTTTTATCTGGTACTTGAATATTAATGATTTTTGCCTCCTAAACTGAGATCTACTTTCAAAATTTCTCTATCACGCACCGTTTTTCACTAATTTGATTTTTTTGTTTGATCCATTATTTATGAAAATACGACAGTGAAATAAAGGATATTTGAAGGCAGGACGAACTATACGTGGGTTAATTGATGCCAATTATTATATATTACGTTAATTTATTTAAAAATATATAAAAATATATTTGAGTCCTCTACACGTTCCGTCCTTAGATCCCCCGGCAGGAAAATATTACACATTTTACGTATGTTTTTAACTGCTTTATATTTAACGCGAAAAGTAAGAAGTTTTTACAAAATATATTTTTTTTATTATTAGAATATATACAAATATCGAAAAAGAAAATTAAAAAATAATTTTTTGTATTTATCATCGCAATCTCTTTTAAGATTCCAGCAGTAGTCTGCAAGCATTGGCGATTGCCATTTTCCCTTATACCTCTTTTACATTCCCACTATCTCTTGATGGAAGCGCTCATCTGATACTGCAATCATCTAGAAAGTACTCTAAATGGGAATGCATAAAATGAACTTTCAAAGACACATTACATCCCATATGTTTATAAGCATTTAACATTTGCTTAACTACATCTTTATAGTCGTCAGAACGATGTCATCCGAAAAACTGCTTACATACTTTCTTGAACGCAATCCATGAACATTTTTTTTGTAGACAAATGTGTGTCGAAAGTCTCGTCTTTCATCAGATACCTTATTTGTGGTCCCACAAAAATACCCTCTTTATTTTTTGCATCAGAGGGAACTTGGTAGTGAGGTAGGCAAATCTTTGGCCATTTCTATCCATTGCTTTCACAAATTGCTTTAATAAACCCAATTTAATGTGAAGCGGTGGTAAAATTACATCTTGAGAAGCAAGAAGGGAGATCAATTCATCACATTTTTCTCTCCTACGTTTAATTTTCTGGTTGGTCATACTGTTCTTGCAAAATTTCCTTTTTGAGCAGTTACATAAAAAACAGCAGTACTTCGTATATCCTTCTTGCATGCCAAGTATCATTGCGATTATTTTGAAGTTTCCGCAAATTTTCCATTTGTGATATTGCTATAAAATTTTGTTAATAAATGTTGAAGCACACCATATGATTCTTTCGTTAAACTTGCATAACCAACGGGAACCGAAGACAATAAATTACCATTATGAAGTAATACAGCTTTTAAGCTTGTTTTAGCTGCATCTATGAATAGGCGCCAATCAGAAGCTTTATATAGTCCATCTAGGGCTGTCATTACCCCTTTAATGTCCTTACAGGACATAATGATGTCTTTCTGAAAAAAATTGACAAAATCAAGCTCTCTGTCTATACAAATTGTTACATGTGTGCTTGGCTGTAAAAGATTCAATTCTTGCAAAAGTGAACCCAAAAGCTCTGCCTTACTCCTACTTAGACCTAAATCTCTCATTAAGTCATTTAATTCACCCTGAGACAAGAGATACCGTACTACGTGTTCAGGAGCCGCATATGATGGGTCTGATGCAGACAAGGACTCTTCCATATTTGAGTGACTTTCTGCCTCAAAAGATGTTTCTGCTTCTATTTCTGGCATATTCTAAATTACACTACTGATTTTATATAGATTTTTATTATAGAATTTTAAATTTGGTGAAATTACCAGCTAGATATTATCCTAAATAATTGCATTTTAATAAGGTTAATTTTTACCTGAATTTTACCATAAAATACTGAATATCTCAAAATCTGTGCCTGATAGAGCAATTTAAAATACAGATTCTGTTGTAGAACGAAAATGCCATTTAGGATCAAACATCAGTAACCCGTGTAGAAAAGTGTAACAAGCAAAGAATCGTCTCTGAATTATCACGTGTTATGCGAAGAGACCTTGTTACGCAGGCCTTGTTCCGCTCAAGAACCGTTCTATTACGTTAAGATAGCAGAACAATTTTTGCTGCAACCACATAATATTTGTTCAAATTTAGTGTCTTTGGATAGAGCACTACTACTTCCCTGCTTGCTACTAGGTTGGTTTGGTTTGAGGTGACCTCTTGCTTCTCATGATTGCAAGAAGCTCTTCTGGTACTCGAACGATGTGACCACACGTTTTGACCCATAGCAAACTCTTAGCGGTCGCGTGTTTTGCGAAACGACTTGTCTCGAACAATGGCATAGTCGCCCGCTCTTCAGAGTTAGTGAATTTTATGCATTTGAAGTGAAATCTGTTCTCCTGTCCCGTACCGACTGAACGTTTCTCGGTCGGATCGTCGGAGAAACTTGCGCAATGGAGTTTTTTTGCATAGCACGTGACGGCTTGGAGCTACTTTAAAGCTTGCCATTGACTAAAGCATGTGATGGGAAATATCACAACGTTCAAGACCTAGAATAGCTACCCTGGAGTATTTTAGCCTGATTTATTAGAGCCGCTTATTATTTTATTGTTCTCCTTAGTTTATGTGTTGCCTTTCATCAATCTGCTATTGATTCATTTTTTTTTCTTGAAATTTCTTTTCGTTTTTGTTATAACCTCTGTATTTTCTATTAATTTTTTATTTTGCTATTAAGAATACTGTTCATTGACTAATAATTATTGTCACTTGCATCGTATAACATACTAGTAGTCAATTTTTCTTTGGAAAACTTTTTTTTTGTATTCTTTTGAGCAACCCATAAACTCACTGCACATTTTTGGCACGGGCAACTTTTTAACAGCACCAAAACAGTGTCAGTGGACCACGAGCTGCGCACTAACTTTCTCGAAAGAATTTGCTATAGTATAAAATCCCTACTGCCTTTTGGCTTATGGAACAGAGATAGGTAAGAATTTAATTACCTTAAAAGTTTTAGTGTGTTCTTTATAGGCTGGTTTTAGGTGAAGACCTTGTATATGACTTTAAAATATGTCATACATACAGGGTCTCCAGTTTCAGGATGCGTGTTCGTTTAAAAGAAGTACCCTTCATGAGAGCATTTCTCGCAAATTAAAATATTTTAAGTAACTATCAGACAGCTTTAGTCCGATATCCACAGTGTGCGGTTAGAGTGCTGCTCGCTATTGGACAGATTAACCATAATATCGGAAAACAACTCTCGAACTGCCAATCAATGGTAAAGCAGATTAGCAGAAGTCGTGGTTCAGAGAGACAGCAACTACCATGTGAGTCTATTCCCAGGAATTGTCAGCACTTGAGATGTTGTCTTTTAAGTATCCCTAAAAAGTGAGTGATTTCGTAGAACTCAAAGCAAGCTAAAAAATAAGAAAAATAGCCAGCAACATTATTTTGGCGATACAACCATTAAAAACTCTATTCTGACCAATACTTTGGACAGTGTGTTTGTACAAAACATATGTCAACATAAAGTGACTCTAGGGGTGAGTAAATAAGATCTTATTTTGAATCAATCTTTATTTAAATAGATAAAAAACCCACGTTTAATTTTAAATTCGACAAATTTGAAATTCAGATCAAGGGGATACCTGCATTATTAAAGCCCAGTTAAGTAGCAATCCGAAATACCATACGGTTTCATAATCCTACAAGGGTAAGCGAGCATCCTGTGAATCAAAACATATTGCTGATGTTTCTAAAACTACGGTAAATCGCATTTTCTAAAATTTTAAAAATAATCTGATTATAACACACAAAATTTAAGGTGGCTTAAGAAGTCGTGCATTGCAAACTTTTTGAGTAATCATGTATTGTGTGTAGGTATAATTTGCTGTACCTAGTAGTTGTAAATGATTTGAAAACATAAACGTCATGGTGGGTGTGCTGACCGTCGTCGTTGAAAATTCGTTCTCGACGTTTCGCCATCTCGAGTGGATGGCATCTTCAGGAGATGTCGACTGTTTGTCGGCTTCTCGAAGACTGCTGGTTAGTCTGTCACGGGTGCAGGTTATATACGCTCTGGTGGGCGGAGCGTATATCAGAGCTGGTCAGTGATTGGTCACTCTCCCGAGATTCAGTTTTGTTGTTGTAAGCCAGCCGTTTAGTGTTTTTAAGAACCGGTACACATTGAATTTCTGCTGGTGTTTATGAATTTCGATTGCTTCTCTATAGAGTCTTGGAAAGTATGAAGAGGAGGAGCAGAGAACCTGTGTGTCTTTGAATTTTATTCGGTGGTCTTTACTGTTTAGTGTGTGGTCTGCAACTGCGGATTTTTCCGTGTGTCCGAGTCGACAGTTGGCTGTGTGTTCTTTGATTCTTGTATTTACGGACCGTTTGGTTGTTCCGATGTAGACACCTCCACAGGTACAGGGAATGCGGTATACCCCTGAAGAACTTAGTGGGTCCCTTATATCCTTTGCAGATCTGAGGTGGTTCTCGATCTTCTTAGATGGCTTGAAGATCGTTTTTATGTTGTGTTTTCCCAGAATACGTCCGATCCTATCCGTCACTCTAGGGATGTAGGGCAGAAAGGCTCTTGAAATAACTTCGCGGCTGCTCAGTCCACCGCTACTGTTACTTAACAAAGCCGAGCACTAGAAATAACAGTAACGGTGGACTGAGTAGCCGCGAAGTTACTTCAAGAGCCTTTTTGCCCTACATATACTCTCTATAGAGAATCAATCGAAATTCATAAACACCAGCAGAACTTTAACAGATCTGAAGAAACCCTTAAAATTAACAGAACATGGGTACCGGTTCTTAAAAACACTAAACGGCTCGCTTAGAACATTAAACCTGAATCTCGGGAAAGTAACCAATCACCGACCAGCTCTGAAATACGCCCCGCCCACCAGTGCGTATATAACCTGCGCCCGCGACAGACTAACCACCAGTCTTCGACAAACAGTCAACATCTCCACTCGAGATGGCAAAACGTCGAGAACGAATTTTCAATGACGACGGCTCAACAGCCCGAAAGTTTCCCACCATTGGACGATGGCCGCGAAAGCCTTTCACAAACGACATCCCAGTGCACTTTTCAGATCGGTGTGGTACTTTGGTACCTAACTGTTTAATTTTAGTGTTTTTTTTTTATTTTGAATTTCAGGTCCTACCTATGAATTTTTGTTTAATGTATAATGGGGGGGGGACGTCGTAATAAGTATTTAAATAATGGGAATAGACAAATATGTTTTTATCGCCTTACTGATTTTTTTCAAAAGAAAGCATCATAAAATATATTGTTTGATTTCGTTCCAAAGCCAAAATAAGGGTTGAAAAGTACACTACATTTGTGTCTGGATTACCGTGTCTTGATGTTCCTCAAACTATTTTAAGGATAAAAAACTCAAACTAAGCGTGGTTCTAAGTTATTATTTTTTTGATAACTTGGCCTTGTTCAAAGGGTGCATTCCTATCGAGGTGTAAAAATATAAACCAAAAAAACTTGTTGGTAAGCTAAGATATTTACAATTTTTTAGAGTATTAATATTTACACGACCAATATTTTGCAAAAGAAAATGTACCCACAAAAAAATGATTTAAAAAAAATGCTTTTTCAACAAGTAGTTTTTTCAAAAACTAATTTATAAAAAATAATTCACCAGAATGTCTTCGTTTTTTTTTATAATTTAGTTTTTGCTAAAACTACTAAAAATCATTTTTTTTTATTATTATTTTGGGTACATTTTCTTTTACAAAATGTTGGTCGTCCAGACACAAGTCAGTTGGGATATGTTTGCGTTCAATTGACTACGGTCAGGTTTAACACAAATTTTGATCTCCCAACAATAGAACAAGGAAGCTATGATTTATAAAAAAAGTTCATTAAAAAAAAAGTCGGCAATAATTCTTGCGGCCAATTATTGTCCCCGCGGCGAATGGTCTATGCGGCGAATAGCCTTACGGCGGATCGGCCCGGGGTGAGTTGGCCGCGGCAAATTATCCCTTGTCCGAAGGATCAATAGAAAAACTTCAGAATGCAGTCACCCAAGTTCACGATTGGACCAAAAAATTGCAAATAAAATTGAATAAAATGAGATATATTTATGTCGATTTAACAAAATCTTATTCACATACAAATTTCAAGTAATAAAATTCCCGTAGCATATTCAAAATTCAACTAGAAACACATGAAAAAAAAATAGTCCTATAGAAAAATGAAGTGGCGAATTGAAAGGAAGTCCAATTTAATTAACCATTTATAACAAGGTCCTGCTTTTTAAACAAATATTGACATCAGTATGGAAATATAGTAATAGTGTTTAACTTTGGATTTGTACTAAAGAAACAGTCAATAAGCTTCTTCACCCCAGGGTCCCATGGTCTCTACACTAAATGGAACAAAAACAAATTTATCCACCAATTCTTGATATCGTCGCTGTACATGCAAAACGTCGAATATCAAAACATTGTAATTTTACAGAATCAACAAAAAACTTTTTGCTAAAGAGTATCCACCTCTTCCGATTGTGTGAATGACTTGGAACCCTTTGCATAATACTTTAGGACTAATTTCTGGATATTTTGTTAAATATTTTTACTAAAATATACTTTATAATTATTTTAGGAATAATACACAAAAATCCGTGACCATAGACTTGATCGACATGTGAATGTGGAAGCAACTGAGCTTAAGGGCTTATGCTAGTTCAAATACTATAGACAAAAAGTAACGCCTTTTAGGCTGATCAACTAAATAAAGTAAATAAAATAAAATAGTGTTATGAACACAACAAAATTATGACATACGGTTAAAACAAAATAGGGAGAACCATAACAAAAAAAAAATGAGATGTCAAAATAATTTTGTCTTTTTCAATGTCCATAGACATAGTGTCGTTTTATACCGTCAGCGTCGTCGCCAGAAAACTGAATATTCATTTATATGTGATATTTACCGCAAGACGTTGATTAAACGGGTAATATACTCTTGTTGAGCGTCTAATGAAAGAGACACTAGAGCAGATGCCACCTTATATGTGCCTCGTTGCCATAAAAATATGCCTGATGCCATTACTGGATCTTTTAGACTGGACTCTTGCTGTTGTTGCATGCGCTATAATATTTTTAAGCAATATCTTTAGCCAAGAAAGGATTAAAAGTAAATTAATAACAAATACTTTTCCATAAGAGTTTATTTAAAAACGGTCCTGAAAAACCAGTTGATTTGTTCAAGTTTGTGGTTTTTTTCCGTTGGCCTTAGTTTGGTATTAACAAAAAATTGTCAAGGTAACGTTGAGCGCTCACCAAAATTAATTTTTCTGCAGTTTGCATTTTTGTGGCTGTTAACAGTCAAAATTTTGTCTTAAATTACTTGTGTGTGCCATTTATAAAGTTATTTTTGTTTATTTACCCAACAAAAATCTATGTCAGTTTCAATCTTCGTTTCAGTGGTAGTAATTATTTATTTAATAGGTCACAAATTTCTTTGAAATCTGTGTCAATAAGAGCTGGAAAAAAGCACGACTTGGAACTTTATGAAATGTTACTTGTGAGATGCCTTAATGTAACAGCTCTAAAATAGTAAATGTGTCATCTTATACCTGCATATCCGCGAAAAAAAATTTTGATATTATTTGAAATTATATAATTTTTACGGTAAATTATGAAAGCCGAATTATAATGAATTGAAATTTAAGTATCTGGTCAACAAATCTTGTTGTAATTATATTAAAAAGCAAAGCAAGGCAAAACTATAGTTAATAGTTCCTCAGTTTAGGAAATGTTTAAAAACGTGTTATTATCTTTTAATGTAATTTTATGATGTTCCAGTGCGACCTCCTACTCATATCATAACTATCAAAACACACTAGTTATACGAATGTTCAATCTATCTATCTATTATCTATTAGGCTTCCTCGATCCATCTTTAGAAAAATGCCTCTCTCAATATCTTCCACTCTTCTCTATCGCTGTGTTCATTCATTTAGTTCCCGCATGTTTCTTTAAATCGTTCACGCATCTCATTTGGGGCTTTCCCTTACATCTTTTATTTTCTCAAGGTCACAAGTTTACAATATATTTGTTCCATCGATCATCTTTCTATCTGTTATTATGACCGATAAATTTCGATTTTTTTTTTGCTACTTCTCCTCTGATTTCTCTTAGTTTTGTTTTTTATTTATTTCTCATCCATTAATTCCTTTTTTTTATCTGTTAATCTTTGGGCTTTTGTTGCTTTATTCATGTTTGATTTTGTAAGTGTTCAGGTCTAGGATTCATAGGTGAGTACAGGAAGGATTCATTAGTTACACGCTTTCATTTTGAGGTACTAAGAATATTTTTTATTTTAAAATGTAGCTTAATTTACCGAATGCTTCCCAGGCCAATCTTACTTTTCTGTTGATTTCAGCTGTTTGGTTTTCTTTTTTACTTTAATAATTTGGCCCAGATATATCTACTTCTTTATAACTCAAACAACTCAGCAATTTGTCAAAATGCTTCACAGGTAAAATGTATTTTATTCCAAGGATTTTGGACATTTTTTAAGGTATTGCAATAATAGTTCTTGAATTTTACACAGCAGTGAGAGGGTCAATGCTTCTTTCTCGAATTAACTAAATATCTCGTTTGGTCAACCAGCAACGTTTCTATCCGGAAATATAAAAGCTTGTAGGCATGTATTGAGCATCCGCTTGAGATGCTAACAAAGTGAAAGATCCTGGCACATGTGTTTAATAGGGCTGGTAAACCGACCACAGAAGACTTCTCAAATTTAATTTTACCTTACTGGGTTGGAAAGTGACAGATAATAATTGACAAATGATATTGCAAACTTTTTCTAAGCCATTCCTAGAGAAAATATTTGGTGGTCCATTCCACAGTATTAGTCATTTTTATAGCTAGTCCCCTTTCTTGCTACACAGACCAAACTTGGATTTTATGAGGTCATCTGGAAAATTTATTAGAAACGCATCTAAACAATGACGACTTAATTAAACTTGCGACGGCTTTATTACTCTTTGAGGTTATTACCCGTTTTCAATTAACATTTATAAAGGAAAGCATGCATAAGGTTTTAGAAATCTGCAAGGTCATGATAACCAATAATAAGTCAATACTTTCACGTCTTTCCTTCAAAAATAGCAATTTTTCTTACAAGTTCAGGAAATCGATTTTTCAGAACGAGTTCTGTCAAGCATGTAAGTGCGGAAAAATAGGTTTCTGCAAGCGTTCGGAACAGTTGTTTATCTACGAGCGTTAGGAAAACAACATAATAAAATTATAATAAAAATAAATCCAAACACAACTACACTACATTAAGCTTCCAAAAAAAGAAGTGGTTTAACGAAATTTAACATCATAGGCAGTTTCGAAATGATTTTCCACTTGCCTATTTGTGAGAAATAATTGTGTAATACGTTCAAATATTCAGAAAGAATCGTACGATATGAATTTATATGGTGGAGATCAGGAAAATGGTGCCGAACCACTCTGCACAACCTCCAAGAGGGTTCAGTTCGGTTCGCTTTTTCAAAAAACGAAAACTCGGGCTGGTTTTACCTTGGATTTTTTAATCCAATATTTATCAACATTCTCGAACATACTTTAACCATCCACCCCCATAGGGGGGCCAGCAACCCCCAAATTAAGTCTAAAACGTGATTTTGTAATTTTTTTTTAATTGCTGCAAAAAACACCGTTGAAAAATGAATGGTAATAAAATGTAGTGGGTGCGTTTAAAAGTACAGGATAAGAGCTTTAATTTTTTGTATATCTTTTTAACAGGGTGTCGAATTAAGGGTAGTTTCTCAAAAGTAAAGTGATTTTTTTATTTATACAATTTTTTCTCAAAAACTAGAAGCTTTTTCAAAAAATTTGAGGAAACGTATCTTGTAGATATTGAAACTGTTTACAAAAATATATAGCTCAGCTTCCCAGTTTGAATTTGTAGCTGTTCAGGATAGCTTCAATTTGTGACTAGGAAAAATCCATGTTTTTGTAATATGAAACACAGATTTCTGAACAAGCAGTTTAAGATACGTTAAAATTGGTTATAACTTTTTTAATAGGCCGTAAACTTTCCAATTTACTAATGTATGACATAGCTACATAGCTATATTAACACAACAAATTAACACAATTTTTTTTTGCAGCCGGTTTTTGGCCTGACGGAAGCATCTGGATCCAAAACAAATAGGTGTATGTTTTAGCCAGATCAGTTCTCTTTCACACGATGCGCTTAGAAGCTAAGCAGCTTATATACGTATGACTGGGTTTAAAATTTTCATGCGCGGTGACAACAACGCGGCACTGCATCATATGCCAAGTGCTACGTAGGTATACATTTAAAGGCGATGCTCACGGCCAATCGTTCGAGGACCTACTGGTTGGACACTAACCATTTAGGCTCATACCTATTGGCCGCTATCAATTTAAGCGCCGATCATTTGGACGATGGCCATTTGGGCGCTGTACGTTTGGGTAATAGCCGTGAATAACAAAAAATAATAATGCCTTCACACCTGCTTTATTTGCGACGACTGTTTCGACACCTGCGGTTTTGGCGCCGACCATTTGGGCGATGACAATTTGGGTGCTAAACGTTTGGGCAATAATAGCCGTAAACAAAAAAAAAATATTTATGCTTTGACACCCACGTTTTTTGCGAAGATTGATTGACGCCTGTCATTTTGATTTGGTTAAGGACACTTACACCAGTATTTACTAAGGCGTAAGTTTTAGTCTAGGTTTTCGTTTAAGCTTAAGGTTTAGGTTTAAAATTTAAATGTGCATTGGTTTGGAAAAATTGATTTTTTGCCGAAACAGGCCGCAATTGATTTGGTATTTTTACCTGTACGGATGATAAAATGTCCTAAAAATTGAAATTTAAGACGATTTGTTCTTGAAATGAACTATATAGACCGGAAAAAAGAGGAAAAGTTTGTGCATTAAACTTTATTATTGCCGAATGCGGACCACCCTTAGTGATATTTGTTTAGAATTAACTAAATGACCTAAATTTGTAGAGTAACACAGATAATATGTGCTCCTATTTAGCAAGTATTAGTTATTTGACTAAATTACCCCTCCGAAGTTCAGGATCTGGATACGCCACTGTAGACAACGTGAGAAAAATTAATAGAAACAATTTAGTCATACATCAAAGTGATCTTCACAAATGTAAAGTGAAGATGTATTCGATAAGGCCCTTGTGTCTCTTCGAGCAAGTTCTAGCCACTTTTTCCGTTCTTTTACTGCTGTAGGCACATGAATAAATAGTTTTTCAGGTGTTTTTATGCTAGTATTCGAACACTGAGGCACTACACCCCACTTATACGACATTTTTTTACGTAAAAAACAGTAAAAACACAGACCAAAAACGTATAAACACTTGAATGCCGTGTATATGTCCGCAAGTTTACTGCGCTGTGACTTCATTGCAACGCCATGCTAGAAATGAGCGTTTTAGCGGCAAATTCAAATCGGAAATTAGAAAACTTGATTTTAAATATAGTCATGATAAAATATACTATTTTAATAATTTTGCGTAACTTTTTTCTAAAATTTGTCAAATACCCTAGGTTTACTTAAAACTTATTGTAAATCATATGGGAATTCATAAACCTTACTGATTCTTATTAGATTTTAAAATAAAGATTGTTTCGTCCCCATTTGTACTCCCTTTATTGAGTTATGGAAGCGTTTCCAAATTATTTTTCGGGAATAAAGAAAGCAAAATTAAATCAGAAACGTATTAAATTAAAATTATTGTGAAATGTGGAGATGAGTTTTAGGCAAGTAAAAATAATGCGAAAACTGTAATTTACTACAGCTTTAACTAAAAAATTCCTCTCCAACTAAAATTCTCCACCTTTATGAGTTTGACCCTTATATTTTCCTTTTTGACAGTGCTAAAGAAAACCTACTATTGCTTTATAATCTAGAATAAATACACTATCAATTGATATAAAGGTAAATGCCATTGTGTGTGTAAACTAAGAATATTGATATTAATAATGCAAATAAAAATGTGTAATAACCAACCCCGCTCTCCCACAATAGACATGAAGAAGTTAAAATATACTATTGGAAGTCTTGCTTCACACCAAGTTGTGACCTAATCCTAAGTTTTTTCCACACCTCTCATTTATTTAAATGCCTATAAAATGTGCGCCACTGCTGAAAGGGGGGCGTGTTATACATCGTTAGAAAGTACTTTTCATCAGTCACAATAATTATTACATAGTTATTTTTTGATAAGTTAAAAGTTTGCAAATAATTGGGAAAATACTGTGAGAGAGCACTTTTCAGGGGGGTGAGAGGGGGGATGCCCCCACCACCTTTTTAAAGAAGGTCAACTAGAAAAAGTCAGTTTTAAGTTATTGCTAACCAAAAATAATTTTTTATTCACTCTCATTATTATTTACTGAGCTACAAAAATGAATGTTCAAAATTTTTGTTTGATTTAAAGATTTCTACAAACACATGTATTTTTATATCAAGGCGGCTATTTAGCTTAATATGTATTTAACTGTATACAATGGGCTTTTAACCAAAAATATTTTTTTGAGAAAAAAATAGTGTTAAGGATAGAAAATACTGAGAGAAAAATTTAAAAAAATATATTTTTCCCTTTCTTGAAAAGAAATTGTATCCGCATGAAACATACTCTTCAAAAGATTTTTGAATTATTAAAAAAAAACTATCAAAAAGCACGTTTAAGGGAGGGAACCACCCCTCTGCCAGGGTTGAGGGGTGGTTCCCTTTTGTAAAATGTTCGGGCGAGTGTTATGTCTAGGGATTTGAAATTTCCGGAAAAATTGAGTCATGGAAAAAAACCGGTTTTTTTTTTCGGAAAAGAAAACGGAAAACCACGGACACATTGAAATTGTGTACTCTGATAAGGAAGTTAGCCCATATAAGCCGCATAAAAATTTATAATTTTTATTTAAATCATTATTAAGTAATTTTAATAAAAATTTTGATGAAAAACATTGTGGATTTAATTCAAGATGAAGAAGAGGGTATTGTGGAGGCAGATTCAGATGTCGATGCTTACTCAGACTTAGAAGCCGAAGACTCAGGATCGGACTAGGAGGAAGATACCTCTTAGTTTTTTTGCCAAATAATGTTCTTGTTTTTTGAAATGATAATTTAGTTTAATTTTTAATATTTTTTTACATTTATTTTGTTTAAAAACTTGAAACTAACGTTATTTTTATATTATATGAAAATAAATGTTATTTGATTTTGACTATTGACCCCACCACAAGAATGTATAATTTGGTTAATTTACGTTTATTTGAGCTATTTGTGCTTCTATAAATATAATTTGTGGTTTCTCAATTTTTACATTTTTTTCCAATTTTTCCAAGGTATTTTTCCGGTTTTTTTTCCTAAGCGTTAAATCACTAATCCATGCCAAGAGTGTTGCTTCTTTCATTAAACGCAACATATCGCTTGAATTTCAAATGTAGGACCTGAACTATAACCGCCTAATTAAAAAAATAAAGCTATATACTATGTTCCTGGTCTAAAACAAAAAAAAAAACAAATCGTTTTCGATGCGTAAAACATGCACGCCCCAATAACGTCCAAACCCTTTAAAAATCGCTAAATCCGTACACATGTTTACACGCTCTTTTGAACTAGCACGGCACGCTATTTTTTGCCCTTTCATTGCTGTTTTAACAACGTGTGTTTATTCCTCACACGTGCTTGTCATAGTCTAATTTAATTTAATTTAATTTTCACGCACTCATGCTCCTGTGAGAATTTTTGAAGTACGTTCGATAATTACGAGTTAGACTTGACTGATATTTATCTAAATATAAATTTTTATTTTTGAGATAAAAATGTTTTTATAGAAGGCAATAAATAGTTGCAAAATTATTTTAAGTCTCTCCAATCCACACAGTGATTACTTAAAAAGGCACTGTTTGAATTAAAAAAATAAAGTCGTTTTGACTATTGGGATGATAGATTGCCCCTGCAAATTGGCTGGTAAGTAGACCGCTTTAGTGCGTCAGTACGACGCCATGATTGCTCATAAACTGCTTGACCGATTTTCATAAAAATTTTGGGTCAAATAGTGCTTGCCGTTATAATGAGATATTTATAGGTGCAAGTCTTCTGATTGAATTTAGATTGGTTTAACAAAATCTTATTCGTAGTTTCGAGATGATGTTCGGAAACAGCTGATGTATTGTAGTCTTACTGATCATTAATGTTCTTTTAGCCATTAAATATAACTTTGTCAGCATGTTCACTCAATGTATTTCTTATCGCAGGTGTATTGGATGCTGTAGACTCGTGTAGCGCTATTTTTGATTTTTGGGAAACTTGTATCCCTCTCCCTAATATACGCTCTGATTGGTCCACGCATGCAATTTTTCTCACTTTTGACACTATTGACTATCAGTTTTAAATAAACTTTTTGTTATCATTTCTCTTACAAACGACCAATTAAACAAATTCCGCCAAAAATAATCTCAACCGAAAAAAAATAGCTGCATAATCCAATTATCTAGATGCGTTGTTCCAGGTAGAAGAATAACATTTTAAAAAATATGTTTTATAAGCAATTTTGTATTTAACCATTTTAAATGTTAAAAGATTTTTGGACAAGTAGATAATTATTTTAGCCTTTCTTTGTTTATAAAGAAAGGCTAAAGGAACAGCCAACCCAAAACTTAAAATGAAAATATAGATGAAATAAATGAAACGCTGATAAGAGCTATGACCGAAGTAGGAGAAGATATCGCACAAAAAACGAAAAAATAATAAAATTGTATACCATAAGAGATAAAGAAAATCATGGAAAGAAGGCCAAACCTTGAAAAAGAGGGAAAAAAACATCGATAAAATAGACAGAAATAAATAAAACTATAAGAAAAATGATAAAAGAAAATAAAAGAAAGAGCCAAGAAATAAAAGTTGAGAAAGTTATAGAAAATAACAGAAATTTAGGTAGATATGAAATAATTAAATTAAAGAATATGAAGGGCATAAAAACTAACGTTAAAGAGGATATTATTAATATCACACAACTATTCCATACAGAATTAGACCAAACAAAAAGGGACCCATCGCTAGAAACCATTAAGAAACTGCAAACAAAAATAAAGAACATAAACACAGAGCTACAACCTGGAAAAAGCAAAGCGGAAATAGAAGAGCATTAAAGAAAATAAAAAAGATTAAGACGAAGTAACGGTACAAATGCTCAAGTACGGTGGTAACGCTATAGTTAATATCCTCCATATTCGCCTAAATAAAATACTTAAAGAAAAAATAATCCCAAACAAATAGAAAGAATCCATAACCATTATTCTACACAAGAAAGCCGAGAGAGCACACCTAAGAAACTATCGACCTATAACACTGCTTAATGTAATTTATAAGCTTTTCACGAAAATATTAACAGATAAACTAACAACAAAATTTGGCGGACATCATTCAAAAGAACAAGCAGGCTTCAGAAAAGGTTTCAGTACAATGGACCACATATTAACCATAAAAATCCTAATAGAACCAAATCAAATCAAATCAAATTGTTTATTAATTACTTTGGCCTACATATAATAGGATGACATGTCATTAACGAGCCAACGAATATAACATTTCACTATATTGCGTTTATAGACTTCGAAAAAGCTTTCGATAGCGTTGAGCACTAGGCAGTAAAAGCATATTTAATTATTAGCCGAGTAGATCACAGATACACAAACTTAATAGCCAATATACAGGTTGTTTCAAAATTCAATAAAATAATTTTATTGCTACATTCATTTAGTGAATTTAAGACAAAAAGTTAATATAAATATAGGTCCGCAAACGCTCAATTTTTGAGATACAGGGTGTTAAAACCTTATTGTTTTTTTAGTTTTTTGTTTATAGCTTGTGCAGTTTTTGAGATATTAACCTCAGTACTTCAAAACGAAACTGTACTTACTTTCTGTACTTACCTATGGATCCCATACCTGGACACTTACAAAATCAAACATGGGCAAAGACCAATGACAATGACAAATGTTACATGTAAAGCTAACAGATAAAAAAGGAAATGAATGGAAATAAAATAAAAGTAAGGGATGTCAGAGGAGAAGTAGCAAAATTAAAATGTAAATTTGCCGGTCTTAACATCAGACAGAAAGACGATCGATGGAACAAATGTATTGTAAACTAAAGACCTTGAGAAAATAAAAGAAGTAGGAGAAGACTCCAAATGAAATGCGCGGACGATTTGAAAAAACATGCGAGAACTACATGGATGAACACCGGGACAGCCAGAGAAGAGTGGAAGATATTGGAGGAGGCTTATGTTCAAAGAAAGATGTGGTTTGAGATAACTTTACTGCTCTGTAAACCAGAATATTAAAAATAGATGATACTCCAATTTGCCGATCATAATATCAAACAAAAAAACGATTGATGGAACACATGTATTGCAAACTGGAGACCTTGTAAAAATAAAAAAATAGGGCAAGACTCCAAATGAGATGACCGAACGATTAGAAGAGACATGCGGGAACTAGATGGATGAACTCGGCGACTGACAGAGAAGAGTGGAAGATATTCGAGGAGGCCTATGTCCATAGATGGATCGAAGAAGACTAAATAGATAAATAGATAGATATTTTGTGCCGGATGATGTTGATTCTATAGACCTTCTATGGCTCAGGGTTAGATTTGGTTTACGATTTATAACAACTTCTAAGAATGGAAGAGTATTGCTATCCTGCAATTCGGTAATGAAACGGATGTTTAAATCTATAGAGTTAATATAATAAAGAAATGTTTGGAGGGATTTGTGGCCATGAGCTCAATACATATTTGCGATGAAAGGTGAGAGTAATAGAAAGCCTTGACAGTTCTCGATATTTGTTCATACATTTCATCGTTACATGTAAAGTGTGTTCCCAATTATGCGTAACTTAATTACAGTAAGATCTACCTAATCTAATATGTTTTGGTAAATGCACACGTTTTAGTAAATGCAGCTACACTAATTTCAAATAAATGGATCCATGACAGATCTGATACCTCCCAAGCTAGCATATTAGCACACTTCAAGTGAAGTCATGATATATCAGCCTTGAAAATAGTTTTTTGTAAATATCTCTTACGAAGGTTTTGGCTATAACACAAATTATTGAGCAAAATGTAGTCTACTACAGTCCGAAAACCGCATATTGGTACAATGTTCGGTTAAAAAGTTAGCATTTTATTAATTTTTTAAATCAGCTCGTTAAAGTCTCGAGCACTTTTTTACCTGAAAATGTTATGAAAATCGGTTTAGCGGTTTAGGAGCTATCGTGTTACGGTAGAAATAATATACACAGCCATTGCTAAGCGGTCTAGGAAAATAAAAAGGTAACATTTACCTTGGCTGTTTATCTTGAACAGACTCGATTAAATGAAAAATGACATCTAAACCTAACCACTGTAAACGGTTTCACAGATGGACGACTCGGCAACCTACAAGAGGTTTATTTTGAGCTGTTACTTTAAGGTTTATTGAGGTGGATTAACACTTCATTAAGCTAATGTAACTCGAACGCGTGTATATAAACTGTAGGATTCTAAGTATAGATTTACGACAAGATTTAAAACAAAAAAAGGCACTAACGCGTCACTTAGGCGAATTTCGTGCTATATTGAAGAGTCAGGGGAAACAACGGTGAAAGTCAATGGACCAAGATTTCGGGAAAATTCAAATTTTAGATAGAAACCCTTTGGTTCCATATTGAAAACTCATTCTGTAAATAGGTCACTCTCAGATAGTTATTTATAATGTTTAAATTGGCATAATGTTTAATTAGAACAAATTACGTGAAAAACTTCATTACTATTAGCAAAACCTTAGAGCGATGTGAAAAGATACTAGGAAAAAACGATGAGAGTCCAGTCCAGTCCAAAAATGTTACAAAAAATCGAACAAAGACAAAATTACATATTCTTTAATGTGGCAAGCTTCTCAAGTAGTTTTGTACTTCACGTGCACCAAATTTAGACAACTTTTCTATGTCTATATGTATATATAATGGCCGAAGCGCTTCAACGCAGAAGTGGACTTTCAGCGTTATTCCCCTGACGCGTGGACTTTCATCGTTCTTTCCAAGTGTAATGTATTTTCAAGCCATGGTAAGTCGTGATTATCAGCATTTTTTCCTCTTTTTGATATGGTATACTGATTACCTAAAATGGACTTTTATCGTTTTTTCCCCTGACTCTTCATATGTTTTGAAACAGTATGGTTTAATAAATGCGTCATCAATTGGTGACGTTTCGTATCTATATTTTCGAATTTATGGGCGGCGTTATACGATGAAATATAGTTCACAGAGGTGTAAATTGTGAATTTATTGTCAATAATTTAGTAAAAACTAAATAAAATTAAGAAACAATGTCTCAATTAAAAAAACAAAATTTCAACATTGATTTTTTAATATTGATTTTTCAGCTAAATGTCAAAAACTAACATACCATGTGTCATTCAATGTCATGTTTTGAAACGAGGTAAAAGCTCGTCTTGAAACTACAGTCGAACCTCTATAACTCGAAACTTTTAAGTGGTCCCTGCACTTTTTGATGTATTTTAACCTGTTTAATTCGAATTTCTATAACTCGAACTCTCCATAACTCGAACTGTTTTGGTTGTCCCTTTGAGTTCGAGTTATAGAGGTTCGACTGTATTGCTAAAATGATACATGTCATTTTTTGACGTTTAGCTGAAAAATCAATATAAAAAAATCAATGTTAAAATTTAGTTTTATTAATTGAGACATTGTTTCTTAATTTTATTTAGTTTTTACTAAATTATTGACAATAAATTCACAATTTACAGCTCTGTGAACGGTATTTCATCGTGTAACGCGAATACATTCGAAAATATAGATATGAAACGTCACCAATTTATGACGTATTTATTGAACCACACTTTCAAAACATATAGCATGAGAATTTGCCTAGTCCAGCTGATTTTTATAAACCAAAATCGGGTAGGATATCTCTTTAATGAATAATAAACATTTATGGAATTTTTTGAAAACCAAAGCAGTTTGCTCACAGTTTTTTTAACCAACTGCAGCATGGCGCCGGCGAAAGGAAGGGTAATGTATATATTTGTGTCGCGGTAGAGGCTAAAGGGCTAAAAGGATTTTGACAAAGAAGGTGTCGTTGAAATGCTACTGATCCCGAAGGTGCTATAGGCTATATTTTTGTAAACAGGAATCCACATGGCGGTCGTCAGACGCTATTTTGTCACATGATGGCTTTAAGGCATAGAAATTAACTAAATTTCAGGCGATTATAATCAAATTCCTTCGATCACCCATTGCAAAAAATGTGCTCTAATTTGCTGCAATTCCTTTGTAGTCCTTCCTGCTCCCACCCATCTCCCCTCCTGTCATTTCCCCACCATCTTAAAAAACCATATTTGCATAATTTTATCAAATATAGGGCGATTTTAAAAATTCTTTCTGCACACGCTTATAGATTTTTTTCCAACACCATTTTACTAGTTTTTCCCTCTCTCTCCCTAACTTCTCCATGCCCCTCTTATTAGTAATAGTTGTAGCTATAACTTTCACAAATATAGAGCTAGGAAGAGAGACTTCAAAAATGCTTTCTGCACAAGTTTTAAGATTTTTTTCAACACCATTTTATTATTTCCTCTCCTTTTCCTCTCCCTCACTTTTACTCAATGTTTGTAGAAACGCACCTACCTACCTTTCTACCCTTTGGGCATAGTTCAATGTAATAATTAGGTACCTTAATTTAGTTAATTGAATGGCTGAATAAGAATTAAACCAGTTGAAAATAAAAAAATAATAATAAAAAAAACAGCTAAATCTACTTGTATTAACTAGTCCCAGTTGGGTACAAAATTATCCAATAACCTATTCATGAAAATACAAAACTGTATAATTTCGTAAGTGCGCTTTGGGCATCAAAACTAAAAGTTGAAGCATGTCGTACATTATTAAATTTATTTTTATTAGTATATCCTTATAAAATAATTTTTTTTAAATGTATAGTTATTATTTTTTTTAGCTCGCTTTATTTTTCTTTACATAAAATTTAAACTACAATTCAAACCGAGCGTGACTTGGCAATTAAACAAAGAGTGTAGGTTAGCATATCACTTTCGATGCTGAAACGAACACATTATTTTCTTCATATTTTTATTTTTGTGTTTTGATAAAGCGGCCTGAAAAAATTAACTATTCTACAAGTAAAAAATTTCCTTTTATAAGGACATATTAAAAAAGTTCGAAAATTGCCTGGTTTTCAAAAAATTCCAAAAATATTCATTGTTCAATAAAGAGATATCCTACCTAACTTTTGTTTACGAAAAACAGCTGCACCACCAGTGACGTAAAAATATGACATATATGCATATATAAGATCCATAGATCGGTCTATTCTAGGGACTCTGCTACTTTGCCCAAACGATTAAGTGCTGAATATTGCAAAATTCACCTTATAAATAATTTGCGAAAGATCTGCCACTCTAAATGGCAAATCGAGCACCGTTTAAATAACCCATTGTTGTGTTGATTGCCACCTAAACCGTGTTGCCGTTATAGGGTAAGTGTAAGTTATGATGATCATTGATCAAATAAAGTATTTCAATTAAAATTCGCAGGAAATATAAAATATAAGTATAGTTTTTGCAGTCACCTGAAATGCTCCTAATACGGGGCTCTATCGATTTCATGAAATTTCGCTTCAATCTGCCCTTCAAAAGTTATCGAAATTCATACAAAATCTTCCTGGTATAATTTCAAGCTTACCGACAGAGAAAAGGCGCACTCTTTGCGGGCCGAGCTCAAAGTAATTGTTTTCTGACCGACCCAGTACAGGTGACTAGACGGCACCTGATTGGCAGATTTTTTTGAGATGCGCTTTTAATTGCTTTCAGGTGTTCTTTGCGGGACCCCTTTAGTCGGCAGTATGCAGAGTTAGAAAATAAATCAGTGTCGTTTCTGTAGGTATAGGAATAGAAAGATTTATTATCTATTTTTATTTCTTTAGTTTACGCCATAATTAAATGAAATAATTTTCATGGGTATATCTACCGCCGCCCATGTCACTTTCTTTAAAGGATATGCCGATGGTCGGCTTTAACCTTTGTTCAACTGACTTTGCAAAAACTATAACTATTTTTGTAATATAATCTCTCACAATACTGTACAAAAACTGTTTAAAAAATAAACGAGGTCTGATTTTTCAAAATTTCCTTCTTAAAGAATTACATTCACATGAATTAGATTTACCTAATACCCCACTAAGTACAAAATCGTAAAAAACGTTAAATATATGTTGAAAAAAAAACTGTTTTTTCTAGCGCAAACTTGTGTTCAAATTAAGTCAACTTTTGACATTAAAAAAACATGTTTAAAATCCTAACTAAAATTTCTTGTAAAAGCTTTACCAAAAATATATTTATTAATAACGTTAAGAAACCAACATTTAACGAACGATAATTTTATTAACAATTAAAATAATACCGTCAATATATGGTTATTTTGATAATGTTTTTCCTAAAACTCATTTCTAACGTTGGATTTAAGATATATGAAGCTAATAACTGTTTTGTTTTTTCTTAAATTAAAAAAAGTAATACTAGAAGGCGCTGCTTTAGTTCCACTACCAGAACTGCATGGCCATCGCCATTTTTAGTTGCGGTTCGCTGCAAGTTAATACGAGTCAGTAAGAGAGACGCTTTTTGTTGTTTTGGTTAAAATATTTGCCTTTTTTAAAAACAATCGTCGCAAATTAAAAGTGCAAATAATAATAATGAGAGTGAATACATATTTGGGTCGGAATATCCTCCAGTTGTGTGGGAAATATGCTATAGTTAAAGGACAACAAATAGGTATGCAGTGATTTAAATGAAACATCATAAAATAAGGTAAGAAAAGTAAACTAAAGTTAAAAAATGGTTTTGTATGGAATATCGTATACCAACGTTTCGCCGTGGCCTGTTAACCGCCGAACCTTAAGCCGCGTATTCATTTGAGGCAGAATTCTCATGCGTCGCTGCGAGGCCGAACGGGCATACGCATATGTATGTGCTTTAAAGGCGTGGTTAACAGCCACACGCATGGACCTGCGGCATGCGGCGCCATCCAATCAGAATTGAAACTTCAAAGGACCATTCAGGTGAATATTATTTGCCTCAAGGCGAGTACTCACTTAAACATGAATGCGAACAAGGCACTAACTACAAAATTATTGTTTACATAGAATTTTAAATTTAATATTTGAAAACTACGGGGCCGAATGTCCTTTACTGAGTATCGACTTCACGAAAACCTCAACAGACTCTTGCTGCTCTGCGTTTCCAAAATAGAAGAAAGTTATTTACGTTATTTAAGTTACCTTATCTTTAAAGAAATTTAAAAAATATATATTTTTTCAGTAGCAAAAAGCATTTATTTTTCAATGTTAGAAAAAAAAAATATTTTTCACTATTAAAATCATTATTTTTTTAACGTTCGAAAAACATCTAAAAAAATACATTCGTTTTTTGATATTGAAAATTTTCTTTATTTTCAATTTTTTTAGAAAAACATAGGATTATTTTTCTAACTTCAGAAAACGGGTTATTAAGCTTCTTTTTTACTATGAATATGACGTTAGAACTAACATCCAACCTAACGTCATGTTTTCAAAATAAACATTATTTTGACGTTATTAAAATGTTTTTGCGTTTAGTGGGACAACTAAAGCGTTGTTATCATTTACGTGTTTCTTTATTATTTGTTATTTTTTTGGTGAGGAACATATATTGTTCCTACAACGGCGCGCTTATACAACACGTGTTTTTATTAGGTATGTATCTAAGGTGTAAAATTAAAATTAACTTAATTTAAAAAAAATTAAAAACTAGTCAACTAAATAAGCCTAATAACGTCAAAATAAAAGTAACAGCATAACGTACAAATAAACACAAGCAACAAATTAAAATTAAAAATGCAAACAAACAAAAAACAGAAAAATCAATAGCAGTTTAAAAATAAGAAAAAAATTACAATGTTAGATCTCAAGTAAGTATAAATATTTTAAATAATAGGTGGAATTAAATAAATAAAATGACAGCTAAAATATTAAAAAATTAAATAAAAAAAAATCTGATATATATATTAAAAACATAGAAATTTTACAAAATAACAAGGTTTAGACAAAATCATAAAATAAAAATTATAAAATTAAAAATAAAGTAAAAAACCAAAACAAATTATAAAGGACGTTTATTAAAATATTCTTCCAAATCATAGTATACTTTCTCTAGTAGCACTTTTTTAAGATTTTTTTTAAAAGCTCTTAATGACTGACACACATGATTTTATAGAGTTTGGAAACTTGTTGAAGATTTTTCTGCCCAATAGCATATTTTTTTTTATAAGTTTAGTTTTAGGAAAAGAGAGCAGTAAGTCAAAGATTCTACGAGCAGACTTGATTGGGATCCCCTTAATTAATGATAGTTCTTAAACATAATAGCACTGATTTCTAAAATGAAGAATGAGGTAAGAGTAAGAATTTTTTTGCAAAACAAATAAAAGTTTTAATAAATATTTGTTAGCTGAACCCCAAAAAGCTATGCCATATCTTAAGTGAGATTCAAGTGAGCATAATAGATTTACTTTGCTACTTTTGGGCCAAGTTCAGCTCTTACTGTTCGCACTGTAAAACAAGCAGAAGAGAGTTTCTTACTTAGATTAATAATGTGTTGGTCAAGTTTAAGCTTATTGTCAATAACTACTCCAAGAAATTTACTAGCCTCTTTCTGCTCAAGTGGTTCATCAGCAAGAACAAGTTGACACATGTCACCCTTAAATGCTAATATATTTGTTTTACTTATGTTAAAAGCTAGCTTATTGGCATCATATTTTATTTTTGTAAATCAGCAGACACTAATTCTTTCAGCAATTCCTCGTCTTTGTTATGCCATAGAACGCTCATGTCCTCCACAAAGAGGGTAAATAGACCAGAGATTTTGAGTTGAACTAGGTCATTTATATATATTTAAAAAAGTAGAGGCCCCAGAACAGAGCCCTGGGGAACTTCACACTTTACCTCTTGAGCTGACGAATATTGGTCCGAAATAGCAACCACCTGAATACGTTCATCAAGATATGATTTAAACAAATCCAAAACAAAAGCCATACCTTTCTAGTTTGTTATATATCTGATGTGGAAAGCACTAGAACATCACCTCTAAGCCGGTCCAACTGTATCCAAGGGTATGCGATTTGGCAAGCTTGCTCCAGTACCACTTATTTTGGTAACCTGAAGTTCGGTGCACAACCCGAACCGAACCGAACTTCAGTTTACCATTTTCGGAACGATACGGCTGGATCATGGGGCTGAAATTAAATTAAACATAATACTGAAAATTAGGTAAAACATTGACATGAATTGAAACAAATGAAGAGCAAAGGCGTTATTCACGTTACGTTTAAAATCGCTTTTTATTATGGCGTATATCGACTTTTTTCGTGGACCAGATCGTACAGAAAAGCTTTTTTAAACATTCAAATTCAAAACTTCTTTATTCAAATGAACCTAAGCCTAAATTACAATACCTGCAAATCAGTCTCAAGTTAAAAGAATTGTGTCATTTAGGATGAGTACAATTTGTTTTGGAGGCAAGATACCTTTTTCAAATTGTTTATTTTGCGTTACAATGCACTGAAGTAGGTACCCACGAGTCTGTTGATATCAATATTTTGTAACAGTCAGGAAAATTGAAATAAAATATTTTAGTTATTCAATTCTTTACATATTCAGTCAACCATTTTTCTTTTAACGAGCATAGCATTATAACTCAATGAAATCTCAAAAGAAGGAGAATTATTAGAAGTTAGTAGAAATGCATTTTATTGTAGGGCAGTAGTAAGTTTCTTTAATATAGAAACAAGAAATCTATAAAAATATTCTTTTAATATTTATAATATACTAAAAAAATAATTACTGATACTGGGTTACTGATACTGCACTTTTTGGTAACGCTGTGAAATTTTAAACATAGTATCTTGGACTCATAAAAAAAAATTTAGCTCGATGTGAAATTTTTTCGACGGTATATAGGCCCTTTTTTTCAAAATGGCCGTCAATTTTAAAAAAAAGTTAGTCGTAAACAGAAGTGTAAAAAATATCATTTCTGCATATTTCGACCATGGCGAGTTGAATGCAAGCATTCTTAATCTTATCCGACCCGTACTTCAGCCGTAAATTTAAAAAAAACTTATGCGAAAATTTTAAATTTTGGTGTCGACTGTAACCAGGCGCGGATCTACGGGAGGGGAAAAAGAGGAAATTTCCCCCCCCCCCCAATTCTCAAACTATATTTAGTTATAAATATATATCTTAATTATAATTCTAAATGGGTTGGGTTGGGTGAAGGATGGTTTCGCTCGACTCGCCATGGCAGATTTATGCGAAATCGATACCTCGATTGTACCGGTACAGTCAACCACAAAAGTTAAACAAGTGGACTAAAACTGGCATTTCCGGCCAAAGTAAGAGTCGGATGGAGTTGGAATTGGTTTTCTTCGACTCATCATGATTAATTTATGCACAAATTATACTAAACTTGACCAGGTACAGTTAACTTTAAAATTTCGAATTTTTGCGTATTAAAAAAAAACGGATTTACGGCTGAAGTACGGATCGCATAACGGTTGCATTCGACTTGCCATGGTCGAAATAGGCAGAATTTATATTTCACACTTCGACTAACTTGATTTTTTTTTAAATAGGCGGCCATTTTGAAAAAAGGGGGCGTACATAACAGTTCCCGTTGAACAAATTTTTGGTTACATCAAACAAAATTTTTTCTTAAGGACTGAACCAAGATTCACATTTCGGAGCGCTACCCAAAATTGCAATATCAAAATTTGTATTCACCCAACTATAAACAAACTGCTTTGAGATGACTGTGACTGTGCTATATTTCCATTTGTGTTTTCTCGATCTGCAGTAGACTGCAAGGCGCCTGCGCCGGCGCTGGGGGCTAGTACAGGTAAAAATAAAAGAACAAAAAAGATTTTAGTACTTATTACAAATTATAGTTTCATTTAATAAATTAAATAAATACCATGATGGATCTGATCTGATACCTTTCAGAGTATTGATGCGATGCTCGGTTAAAAAGTTAGCATATTTTCAATCTTTAAACTGTAAAAAAACTGTCGTTAGCATTAATGGATTTTGACTAAAATCTAATTAGGTCTTTACAGCTTTGTACAATATTTTGCCTAATAATTTCATGAAAATCGGTTTAGCGGCTTAGGAGCTATCGTGGGCTGAATAGACATACACACACAGATATCCAAACGGACATCCATGATAATATTGCTAGATAGGTCAAAATGCACCCAAATAACTTAATATTCCTTTTTCGGGTAAACAAGATTTCAGTTAAATACCAAATTGCAAATAATGCAAGGACCTAAAACTATAAACAACAAGTGAAATTAAAGAAAGAAAAATAAGAAAAAAGTTTTCTGCTTCGGCCGGGGATCGAACCCGGGACCTCTTGCTATCTAGGCAAACATTCCACCACTGAACCACCGAAGCCATACATAAATTTTTCGGAAACTTCTACCTATGCAGGCTGCGGTGTCTCAATACAAGAACGAGAGACTCTCAGGGTATTAACCCGACCAAGTCATCCAACCAATCTCTAAATTCTTCTTTCCCACTGTCAAAGGTATGATAACTCAAATTAGACGTAAAGATCAACGTCTGAAAGCATGAGATCACCTTTTCGTGTGTTAAAATTTCTAATCGCAAATGGGCGATTTGCCAATATAATTATCAAATACCAAATTGCAAATAATGCAAGGACCTAAAACTATAAACAACAAGTGAAATTAAAGAAAGAAAAATAAGAAAAAAGTTTTCTGCTTCGGCCGGGGATCGAACCCGGGACCTCTTGCTATCTAGGCAAACATTCCACCACTGAACCACCGAAGCCATACATAAATTTTTCGGAAACTTCTACCTATAAAACTTTTTTCTTATTTTTCTTTCTTTAATTTCACTTGTTGTTTATAGTTTTAGGTCCTTGCATTATTTGCAATTTGGTATTTGATAATTATATTGGCAAATCGCCCATTTGCGATTAGAAATTTTAACACACGAAAAGGTGATCTCATGCTTTCAGACGTTGATCTTTACGTCTAATTTGAGTTATCATACCTTTGACAGTGGGAAAGAAGAATTTAGAGATTGGTTGGATGACTTGGTCGGGTTAATACCCTGAGAGTCTCTCGTTCTTGTATTGAGACACCGCAGCCTGCATAGGTAGAAGTTTCCGAAAAATTTATGTATGGCTTCGGTGGTTCAGTGGTGGAATGTTTGCCTAGATAGCAAGAGGTCCCGGGTTCGATCCCCGGCCGAAGCAGAAAACTTTTTTCTTATTTTTCTTTCTTTAATTTCACTTGTTGTTTATAGTTTTAGGTCCTTGCATTATTTGCAATTTGGTATTTGATAATTATATTGGCAAATCGCCCATTTGCGATTAGAAATTTTAACACACGAAAAGGTGATCTCATGCTTTCAGACGTTGATCTTTACGTCTAATTTGAGTTATCATACCTTTGACAGTGGGAAAGAAGAATTTAGAGATTGGTTGGATGACTTGGTCGGGTTAATACCCTGAGAGTCTCTCGTTCTTGTATTGAGACACCGCAGCCTGCATAGGTAGAAGTTTCCGAAAAATTTATGTATGGCTTCGGTGGTTCAGTGGTGGAATGTTTGCCTAGATAGCAATAGGTCCCGGGTTCGATCCCCGGCCGAAGCAGAAAACTTTTTTCATATTTTTCTTTCTTTAATTTCACTTGTTGTTTATAGTTTTAGGTCCTTGCATTATTTGCAATTTGGTATTTGATAATTATATTGGCAAATCGCCCATTTGCGATTAGAAATTTTAACACACGAAAAGGTGATCTCATGCTTTCAGACGTTGATCTTTACGTCTAATTTGAGTTATCATACCTTTGACAGTGGGAAAGAAGAATTTAGAGATTGGTTGGATGACTTGGTCGGGTTAATACCCTGAGAGTCTCTCGTTCTTGTATTGAGACACCGCAGCCTGCATAGGTAGAAGTTTCCGAAAAATTTATGTATGGCTTCGGTGGTTCAGTGGTGGAATGTTTGCCTAGATAGCAAGAGGTCCCGGGTTCGATCCCCGGCCGAAGCAGAAAACTTTTTTCTTATTTTTCTTTCTTTAATTTCACTTGTTGTTTATAGTTTTAGGTCCTTGCATTATTTGCAATTTGGTATTTGATAATTATATTGGCAAATCGCCCATTTGCGATTAGAAATTTTAACACACGAAAAGGTGATCTCATGCTTTCAGACATTGATCTTTACGTCTAATTTGAGTTATCATACCTTTGACAGTGGGAAAGAAGAATTTAGAGATTGGTTGGATGACTTGGTCGGGTTAATACCCTGAGAGTCTCTCGTTCTTGTATTGAGACACCGCAGCCTGCATAGGTAGAAGTTTCCGAAAAATGTATGTATGGCTTCGGTGGTTCAGTGGTGGAATGTTTGCCTAGATAGCAAGAGGTCCCGGGTTCGATCCCCGGCCGAAGCAGAAAACTTTTTTCTTATTTTTCTTTGTTTAATTTCACTTGTTGTTTATAGTTTTAGGTCCTTGCATTATTTGCAATTTGGTATTTGATAATTATATTGGCAAATCGCCCATTTGCGATTAGAAATTTTAACACACGAAAAGGTGATCTCATGCTTTCAGACGTTGATCTTTACGTCTAATTTGAGTTATCATACTTTTGACAGTGGGAAAGAAGAATTTAGAGATTAGTTGGATGACTTGGTCGGGTTAATACCCTGAGAGTCTCTCGTTCTTGTATTGAGACACCGCAGCCTGCATAGGTAGAAGTTTCCGAAAAATTTATGTATGGCTTCGGTGGTTCAGTGGTGGAATGTTTGCCTAGATAGCAAGAGGTCCCGGGTTCGATCCCCGGCCGAAGCAGAAAACTTTTTTCTTATTTTTCTTTCTTTAATTTCACTTGTTGTTTATAGTTTTAGGTCCTTGCATTATTTGCAATTTGGTATTTGATAATTATATTGGCAAATCGCCCATTTGCGATTAGAAATTTTAACACACGAAAAGGTGATCTCATGCTTTCAGACGTTGATCTTTACGTCTAATTTGAGTTATCATACCTTTGACAGTGGGAAAGAAGAATTTAGAGATTGGTTGGATAACTTGGTCGGGTTAATACCCTGAGAGTCTCTCGTTCTTGTATTGAGACACCGCAGCCTGCATAGGTAGAAGTTTCCGAAAAATTTATGTATGGCTTCGGTGGTTCAGTGGTGGAATGTTTGCCTAGATAGCAAGAGGTCCCGGGTTCGATCCCCGGCCGAAGCAGAAAACTTTTTTCTTATTTTTCTTTCTTTAATTTCACTTGTTGTTTATAGTTTTAGGTCCTTGCATTATTTGCAATTTGGTATTTGATAATTATATTGGCAAATCGCCCATTTGCGATTAGAAATTTTAACACACGAAAAGGTGATCTCATGCTTTCAGACGTTGATCTTTACGTCTAATTTGAGTTATCATACCTTTGACAGTGGGAAAGAAAAATTTAGAGATTGGTTGGATGACTTGGTCGGGTTAATACCCTGAGAGTCTCTCGTTCTTGTATTGAGACACCGCAGCCTGCATAGGTAGAAGTTTCCGAAAAATTTATGTATGGCTTCGGTGGTTCAGTGGTGGAATGTTTGCCTAGATAGCAAGAGGTCCCGGGTTCGATCCCCGGCCGAAGCAGAAAACTTTTTTCTTATTTTTCTTTCTTTAATTTCACTTGTTGTTTAAAGATTTCAGTTACTGCGCATGCGTCAGTTTGAAACATACTCCGTTACGTCACTACATTATTTGACAATTTGTGAAAAATTTAAGGTTATGTTCTTATTTTCTTTCTTAAAACTTGTAGATTGGGTGAAAATGTATCAAATTGTGGATTAAAGTGGTAGATTCTCTAAAATTAATTGTGTTACCGAACTATAAGCCACTCTTAACTTTATCAAAAAATTATAAAGAAAAATACAAGAACTTACCTATGGAATGGCACTCCCTTAAATCTCCCGGGCATTTTTTCACATACTGCACATGTTTTACTTGAATTATTTCCCATTACATATTTACAGAAAAAAAAAACATAATTTTACACTACAAATGCAAAACACCGTAAAATTTAAACAAATAGCAAAAGTTACGTCTACCGACACAGCAGCTGTCTGTCTACTTGATAAAGCACACGTATGCGCACTTGAAAATTCGCGTCTGCGAATTTACAGCAAATTCTTTTGGGAAAAAAGTGCAGCACTAGTGCGTCACTAGTGCTGTTTTCGTATTCTTTTGTTAAAACTAGTGCAATATTTTGTATTCTTTTGAGCAACTAGACAAACCCAGTGTTGCACTTAGTGCACATTTTTCGCCACGGGCTATTCGAGCTCGTGTTGCACTAGCGCACTTTCATATTCTTTTAAAACTGAACTAGTGGAATTTTTTGACAGCACCCAAACAGTGTCAGTGGACCACGAGTGACACACTAACTTTTTCGAAATAATTCGCTATTAAATTTGCCATTGTTTCCAAAGCAAGCTATGAGTGCTTCAGTTTTCGATTTTTTTGAACATGTATTTATGCTTTAACATATTTGCTTAGAACAAGCCAAACAAAGAACTAACTAAAAATAAATTAATAACAAGTTTTGCTAGGACTCTATGAAACAGCCGTCGTCGCCCGGTCGTCATCGCTCGGTCTATCCGTTCCCCGAAATAAATTAAATCTTGTCTTTAAAATGCAGTGACCCTACTCTGTGTTTTATGTACGCTGCTTTTATCTTATTCCCGTCATACTATAAAGCATTGCCCCTAACTCCAACTCTCCAAAGTTTTACCAATTATGATTGTTAGTCGTTCAGAAAGTAGGTGGGAAATTTGAGGAAACTTTTCATCTTCACCGGGCGAAAATAATTATTTATTGCGTGCTTAAAAGTCGTCATTTGTTAGCAAACTTTTGCCCGAAAGTGCAGGATTAAATTGTACTTTGTGATTTAAGGGTTTAGCTATAAATGCAATAAAAAAATGCAGTTGCAGCAAGAAAAAAAATTGGACGAAAAGTCACATTTCGATATTTTCTATTTTCCAAAATTTTTTTTTTAATTTACCCATTCATAAAGCACAACCACAAACTATATTGGAGATAATAAAATTTGGTGATTGGTACCAGGGTGTTTAAAAAAAAATTAAAAAGAAGAAAGAGCAAGAACCTTACCTTTTTAACTGTTTCAAATTATTGCACAAAACAAAAATTAAAAAAAAAAAAGCACCAAACTGCTAAATTAACTTGTAAGTACTAGCTGCAGTTGAATACAAAATTGACAGGTATACTTATAATGTACGACAGGCTTCACCTTTTAGTTTTGATGCCCAAAGTGCACTTACGAAATTATACAATTTTGTATTTTTATGAATCAGGTTATTGGGTAATTTTGTACCCAACTGCGACTAGTAGTTACAAATCAATTTAGCAGTTGGGCGTTTATTTATTTAAAATTTTTATTATTTCCAACTTTTAGGTTTAACTCTTATTCAGCCTTATAAAAAGCACTATGTATTTACCAAAAAGTACGTGTAGATTTTCTACGGATGCGAACTGTATTACCTTCCATTGAGTGATGGTGGAGGAGGAGAAAGGGAGGAGGGAACTAGTAAAATGATGTCGTGAAAAATCTTAAAGCGTGTGCCAAAAGACTTTTTGAGATCGGTCTAAATTCGTGAAATAGTTACAACTATTACTAAGGAGAGTGGGAAGAAGAGAGGAAGAGGAAGGAGGAAACTAGTAAAATGATGTTGGAAAAAAGTCTTAAACCGTGTGTAGAAAGAATTTTTGAAATCATTCTATATTTGTTCAAGGTATAGCTACATTTATTACTAATAAGGAGGGAGAGAAGAAGAGAGGGAGGAGGAAACTAGTAAAATGATGTTGTAAAAAAGTCTGCCAAGCGTGTGCAGAAAGAACTTTTGAAATCGCTTTATTTTTGTACAAGTTATAGCTGTAACTATTAGTAATAAGGATGACGGGGAGGAGAGAGGGAGAGGCGGGGGGGAGGAGGGAGAGGCGGGGGGAGGAGACTAATAAAATGGTGTTGGAAAGAAAATACATACATACAACAATCGAAAAACATTAACTTTCCTTTCGCCGGGCTGCAGTTGGGTAAAAACAAAAGTTTTGTTGTTTATTTGAGGTTAAATTTTAAATGACATGACACTTATTGTCGCGTGCGAAAAGAACTACTTGCTTCAATACAGCGGCTTACGCGGGAGGGGGGGGTCTCTTAGGGGCTAAAGTATGACCCGTAAAACAATTTTTTTTCCAAAAATCAAGATTAAAATGTATAAATCTGCTCTCAAGCCCCCCTCAAGATCCACCTCTGCATATCGATCCGCGCTTAAGCCCCCCCCAGCCCCAGGACTCATTTCTGCGTCCGTCACTGTTTAACAGATGTATATTCTGCCGTCCTAGCGTAACCCCCGTATGTAAATCTTTTTAGAAATGCCGGAATATCGATTGCAAATTTATATTTTTTTGTAGCTTCAACCTTTACGTTGTTAATAGTAGTTGTTTATATTAAAAAAATAGAAGCTCTAAATCCTTATTTATACGTTAAAACATTTTATTTTATTCATCTTATAAAATCCCATTCGAGGTTTTTTACATCTACATATTTTGTTAATTTCCAACGAAAAAACCTCGTTTTTAGCAAATACAGGTATTTGATCTATGCCATTGTTGAATTTACTTAGGTAAATCAACGGATTTGGCCGATACCGTTATTTAACGTAGAAAATCTAGCCATTAATTAAATGAAATAGTAAGATATGATTTTTTTTTAGTTACTTTAATTTAAAAAAAAAATTCTTCCCACATAGCACAGTCACGTGTTTAACACGTAAAGAACGCGTGAGAAAAAAAAAACGTTGCTGCTAGAAAAAAAACCTTTTTCATATATGAAAACAAGCTCAATAGGTCATTCATTAACATTACAAAAAATAACGTTGCCGAAAACGGCGTTGCAAGAACGCCATTACCAAATTAAAACAGCAATATTTTCACGTTATTTTCAAAGACTAATTCTAAGTAGATTTCTCTTAAAGTCAAAATTACATTAGGTTCGCGCCTTATCTACACGAATTTTAAAACGCGACTTGCATGACTTTTCTACCACTACTACTTCTTTTTGAGATTTTACTAGAAGCAGTGTAACCTATTGGCGACATTTTTCACTTCGACGAAATCTATCCTGGAATGCTTGACATTAATATTTTGTGCAAGTATTTACTGTTGAAAAATCTTGTTTATCTTTTAAAATTGTCTTGAAGTATTGTTGTCTTAAATTGTAAACTTTTAAAACTTCCTTTCGCGTTACTTTTAAGTTAAGACTTATTAAAAAAAACGTTACAAAAAAAGACGCAGAAAGTTATTACTTTTAACAAGTCTTTATCTAGAGGGCTTTTAAAACAGGCTTTCGCGCCTTTTTTTTATTAAAAACATGTAGAGGAGATAAAACGTGACAAAATAATATGCAAAAAATTAGTAGTTAAGAAGTCTTTATCTAGTGGCATTTTTGAACATGTTGTGGAGGACTTTTTAAGTGTTAATTTGGCACATGAAAACAACGAAAGTAAGAAAGACGTTATATACATGCAGCACCAAAAACTTCAGCAAAAACTACATTTTTATAGCTTGATTCGTCCTGCTTGTTTTTTAAGCATGTAGATTTAACAAAACAATTATTACATGGTATAAGGTTGTTTTCTAGTAAAATATAACGTTATTATCTTTGTTCACGTTAATTTAACGTTGATGTGAATTTTCTGCTATGTGGGTTACTACACGTAAAGCTTTGCAATTTATGACCCTTTAAAGTAGCACCACTGTTGGACAAAATTTGATGGTTTTTCCTCATAAACTGTACATGTAAGTACCCAACCGAGTTAAATTTTATTTTTTGGATTAAATTAAGGGTCATCAATTTGATTATTATCAATTTTTCATTTCGATGTCTCCGCTTCGAGATATAGCGTAAAAACTGAAATTGAAAAAAATTCTGTTTTTGCAAAACATAAGGGTCGTTTGCGCGCTTGTTTGGAAACTGGGTTACATCTAAGACCACAAGTTTGGCTTTTTCCGACAGAGATGGGATCGGTACGATCTATGGCCCCATCTTAAGAGTTTTTTTTCAAATAGTTCCCGAGATATGGTTCTTTAAAATTTTAACTAAAAACTGATATCATAAAAACGACTGAAGCGATCCAGACTTTGCTATGACACCTAATGAAAAAAGTTTTAATTTTCCCAACTTTAAAAAAAAAGAGGGGGGAGATAACCTAAAAACTTGATTTAAAAGAAAGCTTATTTCACTTTTTCGATGCTGATATTGTTCTTTTTATAATGTATATTTTGTTTCTGCTGTAAATTAATTTTGACGGCTCACTTGCTCGCACCGTTTATGTATTAAATAATAATAATGGTTACCGGCAAACTAAAAATTAATATAATAAACAAAGCGCGCGTTAGCAACCGACAAGATTTGACAAGTCGAATTTTTACGCACTAAACACGTATTTGACAGTTGCTACGCAAAATACCTGTTTGTAATTGCAAATACGGGTAAAGCGTTTGGTAAACTAATAATACTGGGATTAGCCTTAGTATATCTATTTTCAAATACGTTTTTAAAATTATTTAATTTTACATATTCTAGTTCAAATGCGGTCATTTAACGTAGAAAATATTGAAATTTACCAAATTTTATTATGCTAAAGGCAAAAAATCTCATTTTAATTTTTTTTCAAATACGGGGTTAGGCTTAGGACAGCACTATTGTCGTCGTATGAAAAACAGTAACAGTTACGATTTTTCCAAAATAGACTAAAAAATATAGTTGGTATTAAAAAAAACTCTTCTTTCCGTTTAGGTAGAAATATAATGTTCTAATAATAACACAAGATAAGTTTTGTGGCCGCAGGCAACAAAAAATCTGCTCTTCTCAGCTTGGGTCGCAATTTTTGAAAATTTTCTAGAACAAAGGAAGCAGAACAACACGAACGTAGTTTTTAGTAGAAAAAAGCTCTTCTTGTTTCGGTTTTGTGGAATTTTGGGATGCATAAATATAATTTTCGTTAATCAAAAAAGCAGTTTGTTTTTTTAAGAAGTAATAAAATAACTTCCAAACGTTAAACTCGTGTTTTTTAGGTTAGTAAAAATTTTCCTCAAAGGGCCTACATAATCTAAAAAATCGGTATGCCAGTAATTATCGATAACGTTAAACTTAGTGCAAAATATTAGGGACTTTCGATGTCGAACCGAACCGAACCGAACCGAACCGAACCGAACCGAACCGAACCGAACTGAACCGAACCGAACCGAACCTTTTGCACTTAAAAATTTTGATTTTAATAAAAATTTATTTTTTGATACCTCTAATACCGAACTACACAAAGATAAAATTTAAAAAAATGTTGCGAGTCCTTAAATCTACAGGGTTGGGCAAAAATATCTATGGTTTATAATTTTTCCTAAAAAATTACAAAATTTGCAAAAAAAAATTACTACTGTTTAGAAACAAGAACAAGAGGCTTTAAGAAAAATAATTGAAAATGACAAATAATCGCATCAGTAACCTTAATACAAGACAATTAATTAAAGAAATCGTCATTTTGAAAATGTGACCCCTTCGATTTTTTATATTTTTTTGAAAAAAAAATGCTCCAATAATTTGTCTATTGCCATAAAAATTTTTAAAGTGGGCCGATAAGTATAAGTGCCAAAAAGAAAAATTTTGTGTAAGTGCGCGGATGCCTTGGCCGTACGTATATGTATATGGGCAAGCGAGCAGACTTATTGAGGCGCCCGAGGTGTGAATCAATATTCATTTTATTAAAAAAAGTTGTTTTGCTTTAACGAAAAAATCTTTTTTTTTTTATTCTGACACAGCGGCGTCACATTGAAGGGCCAAGACGGGCCTTGGCCTTCCACTGTTTAAAACTGGCTAGCAACAATGTGGCACATTTTTCTAATTAGACTAGGTACCTATTCCCGCACTTTTACGACACTCGACGCCACTATACAGGGTATCCCAAATTCAATTTCTTTGGGAAGTCTCGACCATCACTTCCGACCCAACTAACAATTATAGTAGTGGCTACATGCTCCAAAGGCTTTCCTACTTTCTTATGGTAGAAATGTGGTGATCTCAACCAAAATTCCTTACTTTTTAGTTCTGACTACTGTTTAGTATCACGAAAAAGTAGAAGTTTCGTAAAAACGACCCTTTAAACTACCTGATAGGATTGTTTCTTGATAGTCTAATCTGATAGTCTGCTCTACCACAATAGCACGTTGCCAAAGTTTTACTTTCTTTTTAGTCGTTAATTCGTAGTCACCCCGCTATTTATATGTTACTTAATTACCACTACAAAGTTGGGCTTAATTGAAGTCGCAAACGGGTGTATCCGACAACTACCTTATAACTTTATATTTTACTACATAGTTTTGGGTCATCATAGTAATATCTGATGTAATAATGTAGAGAAAATTACTTTTGAGGACAACCTAAAAGTCACAAAAACTTTGATTTTGTTTTTATGTCAATCCTTCAAAGTAGAGACTACTTCCTATTTCTACTTTAAAAACGTAAACATCTTAAAGTTGCCTGTTGGTCGCGACTAATGTTAACCTTACTTTTTGTGGCTCCTTAAATTATTGCGAATTTGTTATAATTTATAATCAATTAAAGCAAGTATCGTTTATAATAAATTCTTAGCAAAGTACGACTTGTAAGCAGAATTTTAAGTTGTGACTTAAGTGCAACTAATACAAGTGGTATATAAGTAGATCGAAAATGCTCCCTGGTTGTCATTGCTACGTTTTCATTCGAATTGAGTTCGGTTTAATCTTATTGGAATAAAGTCATAATAACACTATTATTGCAGTATTTTGACAGAGAGAGATGTCCCAAAAATTTGGTTCTGTTGTCGCGAAAAACAAATATCTAAATTTGGCAACCCTAGTTAAGTTAGATGCTAGGTCAATTTTTAGTTTTTATTGGTAGGCTTTAAGGTAGGGTTGCCAGATCTGTTTTAGGTCAAAACGGGACTAGTTAAAAAAGAAGCAAAAATAGCAATAGCAAAGCAGAAAAAAAAAACATAAAAATACATATAGAAAGTTTAAGAACGTTTGTGAGCCACTCATTAAGGCCGCTTGACATGGTGCATGACGCGCTGAAAATATTTGCAAACAAAAAATTTCGGTCAAGTTGTTGCCTGCAAAAAATCTTCTTTTCGTTTGACATTGTGCATGGCCATGCATTGATTACCCAGAATCTAGGTAAAAATTCCCCAGTTTGCATGCAAGTACAGTTTTTATGCAAAAAATGGCACCGGACCGATAAAAATGGATTGCCTGCAACAATCAGCTGGATTTGTACTGCGCATGCACCTGGGCAAAATTTTATGCATTTGCCTGCAAATTTTATTGTCATGCACCATGTCAAGCGGCCTTTAATAATGATGTCCGTTATATGCACTTGTGCGCAAGCATATGTTAAAAAATAGTTTTATCATTTTTGTGTTGCAGTTGACTTCTTAACATAAAACAATTCATGTGAGATAAATTGGTAAAAGTTTAAAATTTTGTGCCAAGTTTGAAAAATGGGACAAAGGACGTCCCGTTAATACCTTGTCCGCCTTGATTTTATATTGTAACAATGACAAAAATATACCGTTTTAACCTATAAGCACATTGTACAACAGCATTCCCCAAATTATGCTGAATTGATGTACGGTACTTATATATTCAATTAAAATTTGTTTACTGCTTTAATGTAATAATT
Source organism: Aspidapion aeneum (assembly GCA_963576565.1). NCBI lineage: Eukaryota > Metazoa > Arthropoda > Insecta > Coleoptera > Brentidae > Aspidapion > Aspidapion aeneum. The sequence continues at coordinate 43,171,311 of OY755042.1, forward strand.
AATACCAACAATCAATTCAGCGTTGAGAAACTGTTCGATGTTGCGATGCGATAGAAAGACCTAGTACCACACCTTCTGACACTTTTTAATATTTTATGTATCTGTTCCCCAAATGATGACTTTCTAGTCGGACAACTTTCTCAATAAGTAAAATTAACGTTTACTTAAAATTTATTGTAAACCATGTAGGAACTCATAAATCTTACTGATTCTAATAAGAGTTTGAAATAAAGATTGGAAAATTTAATTGATTTTAATATGTTTTGTGCCCATTTGAACTATCCTTACTGAATTATGGACGAGTTCTCCAAGTAATTTTTCTAGTATAAAGAGAACAAAATTAAATTAGGGACGTTTTTATTAAAAATGTTTCTGAAATGTGGAGATGAGTTAGAAGTATAACAATCTGACAATAATTTGAAAACTGTAATTTACTACAGCTTTAACTAAGAAAATCATCTCCAATTGAAATTCTCCACCTCCATGATTTTTACCCATATGTTTTGGTATATTATAAAAACTTTTTAAAATTTACTTTTATTTATTTATTTTTTGGATACTTTACATAACATATAGAGAAAAATTTAATGAAAAAAAGTAAATATTTATAACCTTACCTACTGCCTACCTACAAAAGAAAAAAAGATGAAATATTACATAATGCGTAATGAATCGTTATTGCCAAATTAATTAAATCATAAATAATAAAACAAACTAAGTTGAAACCTGGTTGAAACGCCATGGAAACGCAGCAACCGACGGCAAGACGACAGTACGGATTTATGTGTGTGTGTAAGAGAGAGCGCGAGACAAAGAGTAAATTTACTGAGAAGAAAAGAGACAGTGCCATAGCAAAAGGGAATTTCTATTTCACTGACCATCATTTTAACGACCAACGTATTTTCGATAAAAAACCGCCTAGTTTGTGGTTCGGTTCGGTTCGTGAAGTACCACTTCTAAACAGCTCTACTGACCTATCACTTAACTACAACTCACTTTTATCCCTAAAAACCAACCTTCACATAGCTTCTACCACCCTCGCTTAGGCTTAGCTTCTACCATCAAAAAATCAACTACTACCACCTTCCGTAGTAGAACCTAAGGGAAGGTGGAAGTACTTGATTTTTTTGTGGTGGAAGCTGGGAGAAGTTGATGTTAGAAGCTAAGCAAAGGTGGTAGTAGTTGGTTTTTTAGGGGTAGAATCTAAGCGAAGGTGGTAGTAGTTGGTTTTTTTGTAATAGAAACTAAGCGAAGGTGGTAGTAGTTGGTGTAGAATCTAATAATTAAATGTATTTTTGCTATAAACCTGAGCTGTAACTAAATAATAGATAAATAGGTAACTGTATGGCAGTGGTAGAAGCTTTTATTCATTAGTTATGATTTGTTTCGACCCTATACAATTTTGTCTGACGTGAAATAGTATAAAAAATCGTTGGTCAGTAATATCCAAGTCAGGAAAATTTGGGTCAGTATAATAGGCAGGCCTCAAAAAGTGTTTTGATTTATAAACAAATAAAAATTGGCTTTGGTCTTCTGTTTTTTACTAATCTTATCCAACCTAATCTGTGCTTCTGTTAAAATGGCTTATTGATGATTGATGCCACAAAACAACGAAGCCTTCAAGTTTATTACAATGCAAATATTCTGCAATCAAGTACAATCTACATAGAGAAATGATGAAGGTACGTAAACCAAAGGAAAATAGGTAAGGGTGAGAGTTATGGACCATGGGGAATACGCCCTTTTTATTGGCTTTCATTAGTCAGAATAATTTTTTTTTTTTTTTTTTTTTTTTTTTTTACGGGTATGCGCACTTGCAAGGAGATCCCTATCACGCTCGAGAAGCGGCAAGTGCGCGGAAATGTTGGTGCGTGTTGGTTTTGAAACGGTTCAGGTTGTAACCTGCAGGGAAAACTGTCGCAGGGAGTTTATTCCACAGCTGATGATATCTGTAGGCAAATATTTTAAATACTATATATATGAAACACATCGCAGACGCCCCATGTATAAAAATTTCCTTTTTTTGTTACAGGATCCACATTTTCAAAGACGAGGAAACCTCTACAAATGTGAATACAGCAGATTTTGGGAAGATAGGTATACAGGATAATCCGAGAACTTTTACAGAAACCTCTGGCCTAGTTTGAACTAAAGAACAAAAAAGTGTTTGAATTTAATTTGACAAAATGTTATTATTAGTACTACCTACCTACTTTGAAATTACAATAAAGAACATAAGTTTTTTCATAACACACTGAGGTGTGTCAGGCAACAATTATAAATGTAACCCCCCACTATCCCCATGAGATCCACTATCCCACAAGATCCACTATCCCCACAAGATGTGAGGGGGGTTACATTCATAATGAATACCCCTGTACATGTGGCAATGCATTAATCCTAAATCATTTTTGTTGTAGTCAGTAGAGACCCATATGTGGTCGTGGTGCATCGAGGTCCACTAGGGCCTGCCACCACTTTAGAATACAATAACCCTGTACATCCAAAAAATTGATGTCTTTTGTTTTATTTAATGGTCATGTCAGTGGAGGTCCCAGAGGGGGGGGGGGTGGCATGTTCCTCCCTTTTTCCCGAGAATTACATAAAAAATACAAGACACATGTGGTATTACACACCTGAGCAAAAAAATAAGGTTTTATAACTAGATAGATAGGTTCAAAAACAATCCCCCCCCACGATTAAAACTCAGTTTCCACCTATGTGTGCCTACATTGCTTAAAAAATCTCATTAGGTGATCTTGCATTTAAACAAGTCAATCTATGTCCCGTTGTGTGATACATTTTTTGAATCAGGGTGGGCACACATATTTTTCTTTGAACCTACATTAGTATTTGATTATATATATTGATTTTACTGTTTTTCAAAAAACTTCGTAAAGGTGGTTCATTCACTAAGGTAAACTAGGATCACTGCATCCTGGAAGCCTGGCGTCTCCATGGGTAGCGACAAGCCCACGTGACCTGCCTCGGAATTTCCATGGGCGACGCGTCAACTTACCTCGGAATAATTAGAGTACCCACACGCAATTTTTATACAATATTGTAAATTAACCTCGGAATTTTTAGAGTACCTACAATTTTTGTACAAGTTTTTAAAGCGATCTCAGAATTTTTAGAGTACCTACAGTATGTAAAATATTAAAAAGAAAAAATTAAACACTATACTTATATTTTAAGTTTTTGAACAACTTTTTATTTTTATAATATAAATTAATACAAAAAATACGACAACAATTTAATGCATACACTTTTACTATTAGAATATTATTTCTGTGGGGTTACCCTAAATTTTGCATCTTTTGTAAATTTCTTATAGTTTCTAAAGTCATTTCTGTGGTTCTGCCGTGCTTCCAATCAGGTAGACTTTGTACAAAACATGATTTTTTGAAAAATATTCCAAAACTTTTATTTTTGTGTTTTACATCGATCAGTAAGTCTTTATTTGTTTTTAAAATAACATACAGTCTTTAAAGTTTTTTAGATTTGGAATTATAACATTTAACGGCATTGTTAGAGATACATTACTTAAATATTAAATCAAGTAAAACAAACTTCAAACCTATCGAGACTTCGAGCCTTAAGGTAAACCTGGACGATCACTCTAAAGCAGGAATGTTCAGGAAGCCAGAATAGTTTTTAATGGTACCTAGTCTTATTTCTACACTTTTGTTATTTTAATTTGATGTCCCATGTTAGTACCATGTATGTCTAGAGTACGTACATTTTACGTTTAATTGGATGTACCATGTACGTACCTAGTACGAGTTTTTACGTACCCCACATAGCAAAAAAATCACATCAACATTAAATTAACGTGAACAAAAATAACAAAGTTTTTTTTTACTTTAAAACAACCTCATACTATGTAATATTTATTTTGTTAAATCTACATGCTTAAAAATAACTTAAAAACAAGGACAAATCAAGCTATAAAAATCCACTTTTTGCTGAAGTTTCTGGTGCTGTGTATATAACGTGTTTTTTACCCTCGTTATTTTCATGTACCAAATTCACACTTGAAAAGTCTTCTACAACATGTTCTAAAATGCCACTAGATTAAGACTTCTAAAACCTACTAACTTTCTGCGTCTTTTTTGGTCACGTTTTTTTTAACTTAAAAAAGACGCGAAATGAAGTTATAAAAGTTCACTATTTTTAGACTACAACACTTCAAGACAATTTTAAAGATGGCGCTCAAGGCAAGAGAAAATATCTATATATCTATACATATACATTATGTTTTTTTTTAAGCTAAACAAGATTTTTTAACAGTAAACACTTTCACATAGTATTAATGTGTCTTTATCAGGTTAAATTACTGATGCTTCGTGATCGTAAAGGATCAGGGATCAGTTTCTTATCAACAGGTTTTTGGAGTTTAGAGGCCAAAGCACTGCCTGATAGATTTCGTCAAAGTGAAAAATGCCGACAATAGGTGGCGCTGCTGCTAGTAAGATCTCAAAATTATTCGGTAAAAAAGCCATGCAAGTCGCGTATTTTTTTTACCTTCCTGGCCCGTGCAATAATGGCTAGAAAAGGTATTGCTTTCGATGAAAAAAAATGTTTTTGAGATGACGCCGAAAATGTATTTATGTATTTTGACTTATCTTCGCAATATCGTCGTGACGTCTGTGTGTGTGTGTGTCTGTGTGTGTGCGTGTATGTGTTTGTGTGTGTGTGCGTTAGGCGTGTGTGTGTGTGTGTGTGTGTGTGTGTGTGCCTCTGTGTCTATAGTAAAGCCTTTTTTTACAATCATTACAGTATAGCTACTTTCGATTTTAGACCTTTTGTTTTTCGATCTTTTGTATTTTCGACCTTTTGTACTTTCGACCTTTTGTAATTTCGACCTTTTCTATTTTCGATCTTTTGTACTTTCGACCTTTTGTATTTTCGGCCTTTTGTAGTTTCGACCTTATGTTTTTGACCTTTTGTACTTTCGACCTTTCGTGTCTTCGACATTTTGTTCTTTCGACGTTTTCTTCGCCGCCCGCTTTTGTTTGGACACCGTAATAAAATAATAGTAGGTATATGCTGTGTTTACTTTTAATTCCGCGGCAAGATTTTTTAAGCCCGAGCGGAAGGATGGCTATAGTTTGTTAAGTGATTAAAATGGACTTTAATGCCAATGTTTATATACTAAAAATAATAATAATCATAAAATAAATAAATATTAAACCACTTACTCCGGTACTCTAGTTTTAGCATGTCAACCCCCGGTATATAATAATACAGCGGGCAGTGATAGTTTTAATTTTTTTTGTGAGCTTTGGGCGCGTTGCTATGGTAGATATTAAACAAAAGTCAGTCAGACGCTAACAAACATAGAAAAAAATGTGCAAAAAATAAAATTTATTTCATAACAAACTAAATAAGTTTGAATTAAATTTTTTAAAGATGGAACAAACGAGGGACCAAAGAATAATTCCTACTTTGAGATGGACATTGAAAAGGCCGCCAAAGAAAGTAGAGTACCGAAAATGATGCAATAAAAAGAATGTCAAAAATTTCACCGAAAAGGTATTCCTGTTTTTTATCCTGGAGAAGTCTAGAAAGTTAAATGCTTCCTTTATATGAAGGCTATGCCAAAGGACACAATAATTATCGAGACCAACCAAGTCATCAGCAAAGTAAAGTAAACTTCTGCCAAGGTGGAAGCAACAGAATAACCGTTATCGTGTATCATAATAGTTTTTGGTTTTTTGTATATTAATAAAATAAAATGATCCAAAAAACCTATAATTTTTCCTTTATGGTTTTAAAGAAATTACTCTTAATCACCTAAGTCCATGAAAAAAGGGATTAAACGTACACTTTTATGCCCTAAAATAAATCCAACAATAGTTTTCTATATTTTATAAAACATGTCAAATAATTTTTGGTTTCTTGCGCTGTGTGGGTAAATATTGAAATCATAAAAATCATCGTTTTTCTTCGACAATCTGAAAAGCATTATTTGAATGGTTTGTTTATTTGGACAGTCTAAATATATATACCGAGTGTGACGGACAGTTATTTACGTAACATTTGTAAACCATTATATTTTTTTAAATACAAAAAAAGCTACGCTCCTGACAGTGTCAGATTCGTCATATAACCAAAAATATTTAGCTGTCGTGTCGCTACCCAAAGAAGACACTACGTCTTCGTGATGCAGTGACCCTAAGGTAAACATAGGTGGAAACCGGTCCTGCCTCAGTGCCCCCTCTAGATAATTTTTTAAATAAAAAACTACATAAACATCTTATTAACATTTATTTCATTTAAAATAACTTATTACTAAATCAAGACATTAAAAGCCATACTAAATATATTGAGAATGACAAAGGCTGACCTGAAATCAACCAGGGAAGAAGTCAACTTAAAATTTGTCTGGATCAGCAAATCCTTGGTTAAGTAGGTTCAGTAGGGCAATGAATGATTGTTTTCATTGTTGATATTATAAAGGCATTGCATAATACACATGTTGTCGGGTGATCTATTTATAGGAATACATGGTGGTTGGGCATTTGTTGCAGTCCCTATCATGTACCCCAATGGTGATAAGGAGACCTCATTGGCCTTTAGCAGCTAGTCATAAATCATAGAGTTAGTTCAATTGCAATACTTCTTTAGCATTTCTGGTTACTACAAGCAGTGATCTAAAATTAAAAAAAAAAAAACAATGTGATAAATAACTCAGATTTTATACACAGAAAAAAGTGTTTGGTTGAATCAAATAAACCAATTTATTTGAAAAAAAATATTTGGATTAAATAAATCTTGTTTGGATCAAACAAATATATTTATTTCGGACAACAGTACATTTTGTTACGACAAAAAACATTGTACATGTGAATTAAATAAATTACATGTTTAAATTTTTTTGGCAATAATAATATTTAAAAAAATATTGTTTACCGTATACTTAAATAATTGATTTTTTTAAAGCAACTCAATTGCTGTTTATTTTTTTAATGCTCAGATTGACTAAATAATTGTTTCAATTATATAAATTAATAATTTTAATATTGTTAGATAATATTATTTGAAACATCTAAATTAAGTTTTTGTTTATAAATAAATATACAAATACGATTTTTTTAAATTCCTTCTTTCTTGGTTTTTATTTCCAATAGTAAACCATTTTTGTATACATGATATATATCACGTAAAATTATTTGACTCAATCAAATCAGATTTTTGACTTTGTCAGTGCATATTCTTCATTGGTCCATAAAAAAAAAAAGCCAAAGTAATTTAGTCGCTTTAAATAAGACTTAAGGGATTTTAGTATATGGGTTTCTGCCATTTTTGGTTTTTAAGAAAAATTTGGAGGGTCCCAAGGACCGCGAATCTGCGTCCGGCTCTTTTTTTTTATTTTGTTTTTTTTTTATTTGTTACTTAATTACCTTAGCCTAACGTAAACAGACTCAAACCAATCCAAACCATCCCGACACCCCTTTTTGCGTTAAAAAAAATCGCCGGACGCGGATTTTGGATCTTAGGCAGGCTCCCTAGTAGGTGCCCTCATAAAGAACTTTTCATGAAAAATTATAAATGGCAAAAACCCGTGTAGGTATGTAAATTATTTAGTATACAAGTTTCTGCCATTTTTGTTTTTTTTTTTTGAAAAATTATTTATACTACTAGGGCCTCTAGGATTTTTTTTTTTTTAATAAAAAAACGGGTACCGGAGGGCGAGGTTGTAATGTATTTTTTTGGTTTGGTATGGGTTGGCTTGAGTTGATTTGAGTTTGTTCAGGTTAGATTGCGTCGATTTAGAAAAAAAAATTAAAAACTCAAAAAAATTAAAACTATTTTTTTTTAATTCTCCGATCGCCGATTCAGGTTCCTAGGGACCCCCCTAAGTACCTCCAGAAAGGATTTTTCATCAAAAACCAAAAATGGCAGAAACTCGTATATACTAAATAATTACCAAGTTACCTAATAAGGTTAAATTTTTATGAAATTAGATTTTAGAAATTATCTGTAGTTCTTAAATATGCTAATAAATAACAATAAGTACAACCTCAAGTACAACTTTTTATCTTCTGTAAATAACAGCAAATCGCTACTGCGCCGACGCAGAATAACGATAACAATAACTAAGTCGCAAAAGAACGGTTCAAAAACACCCTATATAATATCTACAAGAATTTTATTTATTTCAATATAACAAATAACCAAAAAAGTGTAGAATAAAATCGATGTACCTACTAAGGTGAACTCTCTAGCTGTCTCGCTTCTAAAAATACTGTTTTGTCTCATGTTCAATATGATAAAAAAGAGGAGCGCAACAGATCTTTTTGTTTTTCTAATGCACAACAGACAAAGAGTTTCGATCCAAAGTTGTCCGATTGATTCGCGGAAATCCGACCAATAACATTCCGCCCTAAAGTTTAGAATTTTATTTATTTGATTTAACTAATTTTCTGTTAAAACCATTAAACTCACCATTAACCTGCTAGTACTTCTCTAGATTGCTTAGCGTAAACATTACAAAATGTGTACACAGCTTGTGAAATTTTTGTGAAATTCTGTAAAACTTTTGTGAAATTCTGTGAAATGTTTTTTGAAAACATTTTTGTGAAATCCTGTAGCTTGTGTGTGAAATTTTGTGAAATTTATTTGTCTTTGTGAAATTTATTATTATTAAGGGACCGGAGCTAAGGCGGCGACCTTACTTTTTTAAATGAGATTTACCGGGTATTTTGGAAACTATACTGCCGTCCTAAGCGTAACCCCTGTATTTGAATTTTATATGAAATGGAGTAAATCGCGTTTGAATGTTTGAAATTACATAGTGCCTTATGGAAAAAAGAAAATTTTAAGTGACTTTTTAAATACTTTTTGTAGTTTTTCGATTGGTTACATTAGTATAAACAATAGAGTATATTATTATAATTTGTCTTAACCAACAATCGCATTTTTGGATTTTTTTCAAGTATGGGGGTTAGGCTTAGGACGGCAGTATACAATAAAAACTTTCTGTTCTTAAATACGTCCATGTAAACTATATTTATAAAATACATTCACAGTTGCAGTGTTGCCAATTGTGGGAAAACTTTGCAAACACCTTTATTATTTTAAAGAAACACCCTGTCCAATTTTCCATTTTTGGATTTTATGTATGATGTCGTATACCTATCTTCAACCGTTTTTAAAATATTGACAGATGAAAATTAACATTTTGTAACTTTATCAGCCCGTAACATCAAAACTATTAAGAATAGAACAAAACGGTTTCTACATTCCTATCTCGGTTTTTCAAAAGCTATTTTATACTATTTAGAATTAGTTCAGGGTTAAAATATTCCATGGTTAATTTAACCCTGGGTTAAATGTAAAAGTAGTCTAAAGCGATAGCTTGTAAAAAGCTAAGATAGGTTTTGATTTTACGGCCTGTTAAAGTTACAAAATGTCAATTTTTACCTGTTAATATTTTAAAAACAATTACAGACAGGTATAAGACGTTATACACCGAGAAAAATATCCATGCAACAATTTTAAATACGCTGTGCAACTGAAATTGTGCAAAAATATAAAACAATTGTTGATATAAATGAATAAATCTGTTTTAATGTTACCAATTGGATTGTGTAACTTATTTTGTGTAAAAATATTACACAACAGAACAATTACTCTCAACAGCGTAGTGGAAATGGGCTTATTGTGTTATAAATTTACACAGATAAAATGTAATTTTTTTAATGAAAATTTGTGCAAAAATACTCCAAATTGTAGAAATCATTCGTCGGATTGATTCGGTAAAAGTCGTTTCAAGGGATCGCCCTACCGCATCTGGCTTCCTTTAGTGTTCTGTGAGTTTAAATTTGTGTTTTGGCTTGTCAGTGAGGTGATCCGTACAAGGTTAGTGTCATTAATTGATAAGTTCTTCCGTCAACGTTAAACGTGTAATGGATTCTATGGATTTTGTAGAATTAGTTCTCGAAAAACTGGAGGAATGGGTGCCTACTTGCAGTCCACAAAGAGAGATTTCAGGTTAAGTAAATTACTACACATAGGTCTACCCTAGAGTCCCTGTCTACCCAAGCTTTTGAGTATAGTTGATTTTTCTTTCTGTAATTTAAAAAACGTGTTTGAAAGTAAATGACAACATTGTCCCCAAAATTGTCTTGGTTTAGCCAGTCCGAAGCTCGAAAACATTTCTGCGCCCGCGCACTCTCTTAGGAATCACTTTCAAGAATTTTCGCAGAGAAAAAATTGGGCTTCTTGACCAAATAAAACTATTTACAAAATTTCAGCTTGTTACTCATGGCTTATCCTATTTTTGGTCTAAACTGCGCTTTTTTATAACGGCCGATACTAAAATTCTATATTTAAACATTTTTTTTATATTTTTTAGCTTGAACGATTTTGCAATGGCATATCCGGAAAACAAAGACAGTTTTTTGACAAATGTGCAGAAGTTTGTTCAAAACTTTGGGTGCTGTTAAAATCAAACGCAATTTACCAGAGATCAGATACAGCGATCTGAAAAGAGTTTCCATGAAGCAGACGAAGGTAAATGATAATTTTTGCAACACCACTATTTTTGATTAACTTAAAATTTGTAAATTAGAAGTCAAAAGACATATTTTGCCTGTCTTACTACCATGGTATCTATAAAACTGTAACCTTTATTTAAAGGGTATCAAAATATCAGTCAGAATAATTTGACTATTACATAGAAATCCTTCAATGTCCGTTAAACTACTATTTTTTTAGCAGCTATTTTGTCTTCGCTGCCTTCCTTGCAATTTCCAAACAATGGAAAATCCGAACAACGAAAGTCCAGCAAACAAAAATCTTTAAATAGATATATTTTACACGTTCAGGTAAATTCATTAAGCATAATAATATTGGTTAAATAATTTAATAACTAATGTGTTAAAATTTGTTGTACTCATAAGAAAAACGAAAATAAAGGTCTTTTAACAAGTGATTTTTTAGTTTGGTATTTTTTTGTCAAATAAAAATTAAACATTGTGTACTTGTTATAAAAAGTAAGAAAGCGTTTTTTAAAAATATATACACAAAACTTAAAACAAAATGCAATGCAATGCAACCTATTGAAAAAAAAAACATCTACAAGATTTTGTACACATTCAGGGATACTTTTCATTTAATTGTTAAAGAAAATTACAGAATATTATGTAAAAAATTCATATTTTTAACTATTTTTACATAAAATTGTAGGAAATATATGCACAAAATTGTGCAATTTTGGGCGTAACTAAAATTATTTATTGTAAAATATATAATATATTATACTGATATATTATATTTTTTGTGGTAAAAAGAAAAATTTTACTGCAAAATATGACACATAAAACATCTTCTAAAATATAACTACATAATTGTGCATTTATATTGCACAAAATAGAATAAGAAAATTACACAATATTGTGTAAAATGTTTTCATACTTGAATATTTTGCATTCTTTCCAAAATTTTAAAAAAGTTAATGCAAAATATACAACAAATTGTGCAAAAATATGTGAAATTTTACAATACAGGCCTGTACAATAATAAGCATTGGGCAAAAAAACAGTTGCACAGTTGTTTAAAATTTTACAATAAATTGGTTTTATACCCATTTTGAAAACAAATTGTGCAAAAAAAATTTACAATAATTGTTGAAAAAAATTACATACATTTTTCTACATAAAGAATCGAAAAATATACATGGTGTTTCTTTTAAAATAATAAAGCCAACTTTTCCTGCAAATGGCAACACCGCAACTATGAAAGTATTTTGTAAATATACTTTACATGGACGTATGTAAGAATAGAAAGTTTTAAAAGTTTCTATCGTATAGTTTCCAAAATAATCCAATAGGCCACTCACTTTGGAACACCCGGTATACGCTCTATATTTTGGCAAATTGGAATAGACCTTGTCTTTCTGTTTCCAAAACTACCTATTATACCTAATACCTTTTTCTCTAACACTTTTGAAATAAAATGACAAAAACAAACAAAAGAGTAAAGCAGACAAAGAGTCATCGATAATTTTTCTTGGTTAACTCATTGCTCTTAATGAAAAGGTTTTGTCATTTTATTTAAAAACCATTACATAAAAACGTAGCATATTAGGTATTTTTGGAAACAGAAAGGAAAGCTTTATTCAAAATTGCAAAAATATACAGGGTATTTCATTTTAAAAAGTAACGTCGCTGACTTCGCTACGTCTCCTTAATGACTGATTCCAATATTAGCATCAAAAAAGATACTTTTTGCAAACCATCTGAGTATGTGAAATTTGACTTCTCTGTTTATTTTGATTTTGAAGATATTAGGGGGGTCTCAGGCTTTTGGGCCACCCTGTATATAGGTTAGTGGTCTTATTTATACCTTGGAAAAAATTACACAAGTATAATCTAATTAGTATTTAGGAAGTATTTTTGTTTTATGCATATTTGGTTAATTTTATGTTAATTTGCCTTTAAACGTTTTTACAATTTTACATGTTTTTTGTACCTACCTGCCTATTTTTGAATTAAAATACTTTTTTTCGTGCAAAACATTTGTTTTTACTTGTACAACGCAGTATTCTGACGGGTCACCATGTAACTGTTTATTAAATGTCTAATCTAATTAAATACATTTTGTTAAAACGACAAGAAAATAAATTAGGAATATTAAAAAAATAATTCAAATAAGAAGCAATATTTTGTAAAGCAATCAAGGAAAACAATCATTTAAAACAATTATATTTGGTTTAACAAGTACCCTATTTGTTTGTTTGAAAAAAACTTGCAATAATAAATATTTACTTAAATTTAACACACATTTATTTATAATAAACAAAATAATTTTACAAATTTATTTAATAAAATTTTCGTTAAATAAATTATGTTAGTAAGACAAAAAAATATATTTAGAAGATTAAACAAATTATTTATTAAGAAAAAACAATAAGTTTTTTAAAACAATCAAGGAAAACGGTAATTTCAAACAATTATTTTAGGTTTACTAACTACCCTATTTGTTTGTTGGAAAATATGTTTTTATATTGTGAAATAAGTTAACTCTTGTTCTCACAGAAATATTTACTGAAATTCAACAAAATATATTTTAAGTTTAAACAAATATTTATTTACATCAAGTAAAATAATTTAAAAAATTTACTTAATAAATGTCAGTTATTAAATAAATTTTAATATTAAGACAAAAAAATATGCCTAGAATATTAAACAAATTAATTTATATGAAGATGTAATAAGTTTTTTAAAGCAATCGAAAACAGTCATGTTAAAGAATTATGTTATTTTTAACAACCACCATATTTGTTTGTTTGAAATAAACTTGTTATTGCAAATAAATAAATTAATACTATTTGGTTTAAATATTTCAAATTATTTGATTTAAATATATTTTTGTTTGTCAATTAAACCAAATATTTCTAACGCATCAAATAAATCTTTTTTAAAGAGACTAAATTAGTTATTTGAAAACAATAAATATTTTTATTTGAACCAAACAAGAGGACGTTTTGGACCTATTGAAATAACGAATTTGGTTGAGTCAAATAATATTTTTTGGTGCAAATAAACACTTTTTTCTGTGTAGTTATTTGATTCCAAATAATAACTTTTCAACTAGGTTAGACGAGGCCATAAGTCCATGAATACATCCTTGATGAGAACATAAACTAGGCCTTATTGTAAAAGCGTAAAAATTAGCTATGTGTTTTCTTATATCTTTGTTAATAAATATTAATCTATCACTTCATTTTTAAAGTTTTTTTACCTGAGTTTGTTGATAATATCACTTTAAAGTGGTATGATGTGCGACCACTTCGTGGTGTTACCTGTGGATCTGACCACCATCTGGTAAAAGCAAAAATATTATTCCCTTTAAGAAAAACAAATAAGGACGAAAGTATTAGAGAAAATGAAAACCTAGAGTGCATCGAAGACAATCAAAAATACAACTTTAGAAGTCTAGAAATCGAAAGTACTCAAAGGTTGTATCAGAACCGATTAGATCAAAAATTAATTAACACAAATCACTCATTTGAAGAGATATATACAAACATAATAAAAAGCTTGAAGAAAGCAAGCAACGAAGCTGTTGGATACCAAGATAATAGAAATAACAGGAAGATGTGGTGGACGGAGAAAATACAGGAAATGGTCAAAGAGAAAAAACGCACATACTTGAAATGGCTCAGTACTAAAGAGCAAAGAGACCTAGAAATATACAGGGAAACCAGAAGACAGCTAAGAAGTTTGATACGCACAGAAGAGAATGAAATGTTTGAGAGCAAATGCCACAATATAAATACACACGTAGGAGGTAGGCAGAGCTCTGAAGTATGGAAATTCATTTCTACAGTAAAAAACCCAACAAAAGAAAAAGTAAACATCCAGATCATCAAACCAGAACAATGGACAGAACACTACAAGGGACTGCTACAGGAGACGAGACCCGAATATCTAACAGCCTCTCCGAGGAGAGACATAGAAGTATATGGAGAGGAAGTAATCATCGAAAAAGAAATGACAAAGAATAGTATAAAAAAGCTTAAATCTGGAAAAGCTAGCGGACCTGGGGGAATATATGCTGAAATGCTCAAATATGGATCAGAGAAACTACTCGAAAATCTCACATATATTATTAACCAATGCATAAACGGACATCCAGTACCTAATGATTGGAAAATTGCATTCATATCCTCAATACATAAAAAAGGAAACAAGCTGGATTGTAACAATTACAGAGGAATTTCAGTCACCAGCACTCTAAGTAGATTGTACGGTAGGATTCTTAGAGATCTAATAGAGAATGATTTTCATGAGCAAGAAGAAGAAGAGCAAAGTGGGTTTCGTGCAGGCAGATCTTGTAGTGATAATGTTTTTTGTCTTAAACAAGTAATTGAGAAAAGAAGCGCCAGAAATATAGAGACTCATGTTACTTTTGTGGACCTACAAAAAGCATATAAGACCGTTCCAGTAGAAAAATTATGGACGGTGTTGGAACAAACTAATATCAATCATACATACATAAAAGCGATAAAAGAACTATACAAAGGGTCAAAATCTAAAATTAAAATTGGAAATCGACTTTCAAAAGAATTCCTGGTAACAAAAGGCTTAAGACAGGGATGTTGTATCTCTCCAACTCTTTTTAAAATATATATCGCAGTGGCTCTAAAAAACTGGAAACGTAAAGTGCACGCCATGGGAATACAACTTAACGACCGATTTACTATATATACACACTACAGTTTGCTGACGACCAAGTAATTGTAGCTAATGATAAAGAAGACATGGAGTATATGATGAGAAAGTTAACGGAAGAATACCAAAAGTGGGGACTAACAGTGAACGTGGACAAGACACAGTACTTATGTATTGGAAACGAATCCAGTGAGTTAGAACTAGACAATGGACAAACAATATCTCCATGCAATGAGTATGTATACTTGGGTGTCACATTTGATAAGACAGGAACAGACTGTAAAGAATTGGAAAAAAGAATAGTAAAAGCAAAAAAGGTTATTGGATGTCTTAACAGTATTTTATGGAGCAGAGAGATAAGAAAGAATGTAAAATTTAACATATATGAAACAATGGTAAAAAGCACGTTGTTGTATGGAATAGAGACTTGTCGCGTAACAGAAAAATACAAAACAAAAATGGAAAGTGTCGAAATGGATGCAATAAGAAGATCAATGAGAATATCTAGATTAGATCACATAAGAAATGAGAGCATAAAAGAAAGAATGGGAATCGAGGGAAGCATAACGGATGACATCACTAAAAGGCAATTGATATGGTACGGCCATGTACAACGGATGAACGACGAAAGATTACCAAAACAGGTCCTAGAGTGGCAACCAGTAGAGCGCAGAAAAAGAGGACGTCCTAAACTAGAATGGCAACAGTCAATCCAAAGATCAATGAGTCAACAGAATCTGACAGAAGATGATTGTCAGGATCGAAGGAGGTGGAGAATAGGCGTCGGACAACGTAGAAAAACGTTCTAAACCGACATAGTAGTAGTAGTGTCGATAATATTGTAAAACAAAATAATTTGTTTAAAACTTTTTTGTTGTTGATCCTCCTTAAATGTCAATGACAAGTGACGTCTGTTGCTGACGGTCCGGTCGATATAACTTGAACGTCGTGATTTGCTTACCCGCGCGGTTGCTGACATTCTCTAGTAGTTTTTTAGTTGCGGAGAAAAGTCGGTAACACGTTCCCGTAACGGATGAGGTAGAAATTTCAATGTGCTATCTAGAACTATAAGGGAATGGAGACACAAAAGTAGTAAGTGACAAGTAGCCGTAACTTAGGCTCACTTTCAAGTAGCTCTCCCCTCTTTGAAGGAATAATTTTTGTACGCCATGTTTTTTTTTTGAAGGACAGAAAAATTGTTTTAATTCGTGGAGGGTGTCCATGTGGGTAATATTTTTAATGGAATGAAAGGGTAGAAACAAAAAACATAAATTGTTTCTGGGTCTTGCTCCCACAGTGTTTTTATTGGTAGACCGGTTTCGCCTTACAAAGGCATCTTCAGTACATTCAACACTACAAGTAAAAATCGACATTTTGATTTTGATAACATGCCCATCAGACCTGTTGTCAGTTTTAGTAACTCTCCCACATATAATTTAGCTAAATGGCTAAACACAAAATTCAAAAATCTAACCAACTGCCATTTTAAAAATACAATTTCAAATAACTTGGACCTAATCAACAAAATTAAAAACATACCTATTCCGGAAGAGGCTATTTTAGTCTCATTTGACATAAGCAACTTATTCACCAATACCACCGAACCGTACCCACAAGTGAGGTCCTGGATATTATAAAACAAAAACTAATTGACAGCAACCTGTCTGATAATGAAGTCCTGGAGTATTATAAACTTTTTGACATTTGTTTTAAGCAAAATTTTTTCACTTTTAGCCAGACCCACTTTAAACAAAAAGATGGGCTGGCTATGGGGTTACCCCTGGCACCCCTAGCAGCTGATCTATTTCTAGACTATCTCGAAAATAATTTTATACTAAAAAATAACACCTATTGCAAACACTTAGTCTACTATTACAGATATGTCGATGATATACTATGTCTGTGGTTAGGAGGCCTTAGACTTCTTAAGGAATTTCTAGATTTTCTCAATTTAATACATTCAAAAATTAAATTTACCTTGGAGAAAATAATTCTCAAATAAATTTTCTAGATTTAACCATTTCCAGAGTCAATGGAACACACTCCTTCTCTATTTATCGTAAGCCTTCAAATACTGGGGTAATATTAGATAATTCTACCTTTCATCCAGTTGAACACAAAATGGCTGCACTAAACAGCTATGTATACAGAGCACTAACGATTCCCATGAGTGAAATTGCCCTTAAAAACGAAATTAATACAATTAAACAGATTGCAACAACTTATAATTATTCAGAACAACTGATAGATAAACTAGTCCAAAGAAGAAAACTTAAAAACAGCTATAGCCAAATCTTACCTCCACCTCCTTCACGACCCCCACCCCCACAACCACCTCCCTCACCTTGTTCAACTCCCATTCTCCCTCCAATCTCCCCATTTTCTCCCCGGTTTCCCCTACAAAACAATTTGTCACCAAACAATCTGTCACAAAACAACCTGTTACAACCCACACAACCTAATAACAATGAGCTATTATGTCACTCTTACATTTAATGGCCCCAGCTCATATAAAATAGCAAAAATATTCAAAAATAAAGGCCTAAAAGTACCCTTTAGATCAAAAGACACTCTAGGCAACATGCTTTTAAATAACAAAGATAAAGTGGACACCTTACAAGGCAAAGGAGTCTATATGCTAACACGTAACACCTGTCAATCTGCCTATGTAGGTAGAACCCAAAGAAATTTTAAAATCAGGTTCCAGGACCATTTTGGGGACATTAGACTGAACAGGGAGGGCGGTAGTAAGTTTGCTTTACATGTTCTAGATACAGGCCATCCCCCAGATTTTCAATCTGGTTATAAAATACTACATTTTAACAGAAATCTTGACACCCAGAAGAATCTTGAAGATCTAGAAATATATAGGTTGTACAAAAATAACCCACAAAAAACTCTAAACCAACAACTTCGCTTAGAAAATAATAGCTTACTAAAATTATTTTTTGAAAATTAAACCTCTCCTTATCATCAAAATATAAAAACCAAATCATTTAATTGTTTTTGTCCTGAAAAATATGTTGTTGGAAGGGTTTTCTTAGAAAAAAGATAGATAAGATATATTTTAATTCATTATAATCCCCAACTTGTATGTCCTTTGTATCGTTTAAGTGTAAAACAATTTTTTAGAATTTATTTTAGCCTATGTGACTACTTTTATAGGAAAAGTTTAACATTTTTAAGTTTTTTTAAGTTTTAGTTCTTTTATTATTAAGGTTTGTCCTTTTCTGGTTTGTAAACTTGTCATTTCCCATTAATAATCTAAAATATCAGGGTACCTTTTTTTTCCTCAGGCCACTTAATTTAATGTATTAAAAACTTAAGGCTTAAAAAAAAAAAAAAAAATTAGTTCAGCAATCCTTTACAAAATAGCACCACAAGCTACAAACTAACATAACCTTAAACAAAAATAAAAAGCTGGTCCAACAAAAATCACTGTATTCTTCAAAATTATAAAAAATAGTTTTCTGAATGACAAAACTTAAAAAATGTCATGCATACAATCATCCACTGTTGACTAAATGCCACTTGATATTTTAGGTAAGTTTATTTTATTTTTTATTAGTGATAACTTTCATTTTTCCAAGAAAATTTCAGGGGTTAAATGACAAGTGGGGTAAACTAGAGAAACCTAATGAAGATGCCTTTGTAAGGCGAAACCGGTCTAACAATAAAAACACTGTGGGAGCAAGACCCAGAAACAATTTATGTTTTTTGTTTCTACCCTTTCATTCCATTAAAAATTGTTTTTCTTATTTTAGTTTTGGAGCCCATTTTACAGAGATATAATTTTTCGTACACAAATTAATAAAAGCTTTACCAAATATCCATATTAAAAACCATTTGGTCGGATTATCTGCCAATTATAAAAACATAACCTCAAAAACCACAACGAAAATATTCCATCAGCTACCAGAAAACGGCTAAATTTTGCAGGCGCGCCTATTTTTTGCAATAAACATAATGCATGTTGCACATAAAAATTTGCATCGCAGTTGAATTTTGACCTTTGCTCGTTAAATCTCGTAATTTCAGATAACACAGTACATATTACAGACATAACCAAACTAAACAACTTAGCGTGTTTGTTTACTGTTGTGTTCCATATTGTATTATAATAATTCTACCAAAAAGAGACGATTATATTATTTGCAACTACATCGCTACTTTTATGCCATTACGGAAAAAAAACTCTCTACGACGTAGTAGATACCTGGCTGCGACGTAGTAGTTTAGTTGTTACTACAGTGACTTTAAACACTTGGCCTAGTAGTCATAACCAGAAATTGGATCCCCACTTAGGGAATTAACACGTCGCTGTATGGTAGAATGAGACGTAGCGGGAATACGTTGCGGTTACCTTTAAGAAATTATTTCTAATTGGGGTTTCGTCGTGACAACTTTAAATGTTTATTGGGGAGTGTCCGGTAAAAAGGAAAGCGGTTTTTTTAACTCTGCATTTTGGGAGCGGGGCTTAACTTGCCTAAAAAAATACCTAAAAATAGACTATACAAAAACGATTTGAGCAAAAATTTAAGCTTTATAAACATCAAAGTTATAGCCCCCCTTCCCGTAACGCAGAGTTAAAAAAAAACCGCTATTTTTTGTACTGGATACTCGGAAGTGATGGTCGAGACTTCCCAAAAGAAATCAAATTTGGGACACCCTGTATAGTGGCGTCTAGTGTCATAACAGTGCAGGACTAGGTATTCTAATTAGAAAAATGTGCCACAATGTTGGTAGCCGGTTTTAAACAGTGTAAGGCCAATTCCCTTCTTGGCCCTTCAATGTGACGCCGCTGATCATATGCAAGGGGGGGGGGGGGTGTCAGAATGAAAAAAAAAGCAAAACAACTTTTTTTAATAATATGTAATTGATTCACACCTTGGGCGCTTCAATAGGACTGCTCGATTGCCCATATACATAATAAGTACGGCCAAAACCTCTGCGCACTTATACAAGAATTTTTCTTTTTGGAATTTATACTTCTCGTCCCACTCTAAAATTTTTAGAGGCAATAGACAAAATACTAGAGCATCTTTTCTTTCATTTCATTCATTATTTATCATTTTCCATATTTTTTCTTAAAGCCTCTTGTTCTTATTTTTAAACAGTAGTAATTTTTTTTTGCAAAGTTCATATTTTTTTAGGAAAAATCATGAACCATAGATATGCTTTAGCCAATTAAGAAGATAGAACACCCTGTAGATTTAAGGAATCGCAACATTTTTTTCAAATTTTTTATTATGGTGTAATAAGTAGATATCTATAGAGGAACCAAAAAATTAATTTTAAGTGCACAAGTTTAAGTGCCGGGTTGACATGAAAAGCCCCATTAATGGAACTTAAACATGCATGCATGCAAAAACCACATATTTTATTTTTATTGATAAAGATGATGGTAGATGGTAGGTGGTAGACGCTTTTTACTCATTGGGCGTCGACCGGTGAGATACCACCATGCCAGAACTGAGTAGCGCTAAGTGGTATCACCACGTTCCGCTACTGCGCTGGCTGTCCGGTTCCAACAATGAGTAACAGATAGCATGATGGCGCCTCCAGGATTAAAATATTCCGGAGGTAAAATACCCGACCACTCGGATCTCCGGGCGTCGGGTGATCCTGGGGGTCCTTCATGCAAAGATATTAAAAGAAGACAAAAAACTCAACTCAGAATTGATATTAGCAATATAAGAGGATTAAGTACCGACATGAATTCAGTTCACCAACATCTTGAAGAACAAAGACCTGACATCCTTGTTCTCACTGAAACTAAAATCAGTTCTGCAACACCTATTGTGAACTATCTTTATCCCGGCTATGACCTACACCACCGATTTCGACATATTTTGGTATCTGTGTGTACATTAAAAATAACCTTTCATATCATCGAGAGGAGAAGCTAGAACCAGCGAACCTCGATATCATATGGCTGAAATGCACCTCAAAGTCATCGACCAAGTTCATTTGCTGCCTCTACCGACTGCCAAGTAACACCGAGTATCAAAACTTTTTTACGACATTATCCGAAAACTGTGATAGTATACAGTCTAACTATCCACATGCGAAAATTGTTTTTTTAGGCGATTTCAACGTCCACAATATACCCTGGCTAAAACACCACAACAAAACAGATAATGAAGGCAGGGAAGCAGAAGCTTTTGCCATAAGTTGTGGTCTAACGCAGCTTGTCGATGAACCTACCCGTATCTCAGAAAGGGGTGAATTTGCAGCGCTTTTAGACTGGTTCCTAACTACAAATCCTGACTTGTACACAATTCAAGTAGATCCCCCACTTGGTTCATCCGATCATAAACTTATAAGAAGAAAGTGCGAAATGTTCATACCGCCAAGCCAACAATCACTTCCTCGTAAAATGTGGCACTATAAATCGGCAAAATGGAATGACCTTAAACAGTTTTACCTGGATTTTCCATGGCAAAAGGTTTGCTTTAAAACAGCTGATCCCACTATTTGCTGTAATGAAATAACAAAAGTAATCTTATCTGGAATGGATGCATATATCCCACATACAATAAAACGCAGAGCTAATGCAAAACCTTGGTTCAACAGCCAGTGTCAAACGGCTGTACAGAAAAAACACAGAGTATATAACCTTTGGAAACGACAACAAACCGCTCAAAACCACACAGAATTTATAGAAGCCAGAAATAGTTGCAAAATTACTATTGACGCCGCCAAAGAAACATACAATCAAAGAATAAAAAATAGGTTGCTGAATTGTCCAAGTAGTTCTAGGTCCTTTTGGTCTCTTGCAAAAGCCGTTGAATCAAACTTCACCAAGTCATTCATACCACCACTTACAGACAAAAATACTCACTTAGCCACAACATCAGAGGAAAAAGCCAATATGCTGGCCAAAATCTTTTCCTCCAACTCAAACCTAACAGTGCCAAATGGAAAAACTCCACCGTTCATTGAAAGGGTTTCCCACAGTATGCCACAGATACCCTTTTGTCACAGAGAAATACGAAAATCTCTTAAAAAGTTGGATACAAACCAAGCAATGGGTCCAGATGGCATTACCGCGATAGTACTCAAAAATTGTGCTAGCGAACTCACCCCAACTTTCGCAAAATTATTCAATTTATCTTATAGGCAAGGAGTATATCCATCATCATGGAAGTCTGCCGCAGTACAACCCATTCCAACGAAAGGAAAAAAGACAGATCCGTTAAACTATAGACCAATTGCTCTACTTTCGGTGATATCAAAAGTAATGGAAAGAGTTGTGAACAATCACCTAACCAAGTACTTGGAAAAGTACAAAATTATCAACGACAAGCAATACGGATTTCGAAAATATAGGTCAACTGGCGATTTACTTACATACGTCACTCACTTATGGCAAAAAGCGATTGAGTTGCGAGGTGAAACTAGAACAATTGCCTTAGATATATCTAAAGCATTCGATAAAGTCTGGCATGAAGATCTGCTCAACAAGCTCAAAGCAACGGGATTGTCGCCGAGACTTTGCACTTGGTTTGAAAGTTACCTTAAGGATAGATCCATTTATGTTGCACTGGATGGCCGCAACTCCAACTCTTACCAAATAAATGCTGGTGTGCCGCAGGGAGCAATCCTTTCGCCAACACTTTTTCTGATTTATATAAAGGACCTCATAGAAAAAACAGTAAATCCACTTTATTGCTTTACAGATGATGGCAATGTAGTCTCCTCAGTCATACCACCCACATGTCTCTCCGCACGTGAATTCCATTACCTTAGACTAACTGAAATATTGTCACGAGGGGGTTGTCGTTACTATTTGTGTTCGTGTTGCGCACAAATAAAGAGGATCGTAAGATAGTTTAAGGGTTTATTTAATACTAGTTCAAAGATACTTACACACTAATCACTACTGTCTGGCCCAGTTTTCTAATACAAATATTATTCACTTGTAGGTCGGGTTCAGCTCTCGATCAGAATCTCTTTACTGTTTCTATACTTGACTATTAAGAACTTAAGTACTTAGCGTACTCACTGAACTAAACCCCGACTATCCGTTCTTGATTGGTTTTATAGAAGCATGTGATTACAAACGTGTTTCAATCTTAAACATAAATCGTTTGCACCACATACTTCCTAGGTTGACGTCCTAATACTTTTACATCAGGTCAACCAACCAAGTTCCGGATAGCATGCCCAAATTACCTACATGACAATATCACAGATAAATAACGACTTGGAGATAATAGAGGACTGGGGCAACAAAAACCTTGTACAGTTCAACGCGCAGAAAACCCAAGCAGCCCTGTTTTCAAAAAAGACCAGCACCGGTGAGCCAAACATTATGCTATCTGGAAGTGCTGTCGCATTGCAGAGCCAGTTGAACATCTTAGGAGTCACTGCAGAGACCAACATGTCTTGGCACAATCACATGGCAGATATAGCTAAAAGGGCGTCCCAAAAGCTTGGGGTGCTATTTCGTACAAGACATCTGTATACACCAAGCCAACTGCTGACACTCTACAAAGCCCAGATTCGACCAACTATGGAGTACTGCTCACATATATGGAGTGCGGCACCCAAACATACCTTAATGCTTTTGAAGGTATTATCACGGAAAATGCTCTGAAGAGTTGGCACGTATGATCCCCCCGGGAGTAGCACCTACTAGGCGAACACGTCAAACAGACGGTAACCATCAATTTGTCAAAATAGAGGCACCAAGAACCTCATTATATCAGAATTCATATCTCTGGAGAACAGCATCGCTGTGGAATAAACTCCCTGCGACAGTTTTCCCTGCAGGTTACAACCTAAACCGTTTCAAAACCAATACACACCAACATTTCCGCGCACTTGCCGCTTCTCGAGCGTGATAGGGATCTCCTTGCGAATGCGCATACCCGTAAAAAAAAAAAAGAATATTTGCTTAATGATATTACGACCAAAATTATAGACTGAGATTTTCCCTTTTCTTATTTTAGCAAGTCTGGCTGCTTGACATCAAATTTGTCATCAAATAAAATCAAAAATGTTTTGAAAGTAATAGCACAGTAACCCAAATTTAATTTTAAATATCTTTAACCGGCCTCTTTTAATGCATACCCGTGGACCTAATGTTTTATTTGGATTTATTTCAAAATACAAATAAACAGTTTAGCAGCGCGCCTAATTATCACAAAGATAGATGCCGGATGCTGGCCGATATTTGGCATCCATTTTACGACCAGGGCTGACTTAATTCTTTCAATATTTCGGGAAAAGAGGCTTTTTTTTTTCAAGAACTTATAATCAGGCGCGGAACTGGATCAAAATCTAGGGTGGGGTTAGTAATGGTCGACGGAAAAATTATTTGCTTGTTTTTGTTCTTACTGGGGGGCAGTGGCGTATATAGAAAAATGTTTCGGGGGGGGGGGGGGGGGGGGCCGAGACCCCATGAGTCCGTATTTTATGCTATTTTATGTTTGTATTCATGAAATATGTGGAAAGTATCCAAAAAAACCTAAGCTTCGGGGGGGCGCCGGGCCCCCCAGGCCCCCCGTATATACGCAACTGCTGGGGGGGGGGGTAATTAGCCCTATATTTATTAACTAAAAGTACTACATATGCTTTTTTTCTATAGAGGAGGTAATTACCACCAGTTAAAGTATAGGAAACAAAAGTAGGTAAGTATAACTAAAAATTTTGTTTTCATCAATTAGAACGGTTTAATTGCTTCTAAGGGTGAAAACTTTTACGGCATCAAGATGAAATAAATCGGAGCAAAAATTTGTTCAATGTTGCTTCAGTGGAAACGAAGCGTTATACAAAAATTTTCAACAAATCTGGGGGCACGGCAGTGCTTCGCCAAGTTCGCGTAAACTGCTGAACCATCTTTTCTTGAAATATTTCAGCCCGTATTTGACGACCTATCTATAACTTTACTTCGGAATGAGCTACGAAACTCAAACTTAGCACAGTCTACAAAGTAGTAAATTAGTTACGAAATTTCAAAAAACGTCGAAATTGCCACTCACTCATGCACTCACTTATGTATAAATAGATTATCAAAATTCTACTGTACTTCCAGACATGATACAAAGCTGAAATTTAGCAGGCTGACAGAAATTATGAACAACCCTTTGAAAAAATCAAAAAACCCCAAAATTCTAGTTTACTCCCCTCCCATATACATGTGAAGTTATATAAAAGTAACATTGCCTACTTCCAGAAACGGTAGAAAGCTAAGCTTTGACAGACTGATAGGAAATATGATAAAACTATGGAAAAAAATTTAAAAATCCCAACATTTTAATTTGGTTCCCTGCGCTATAAATGTAAATTTATGTAAAAGTAACATTGCCCACTTCCAAAAACGCTCGAGGGCTGAGCTTCGGAGAAGGCCAATGTGAACTATGATAAAACTATAGAAAAAAATTTTAAAACACTAAAATGTTAATTTACTTCTCTCTCCTATAGATGTAAAGTTATGTAAAAGTAACATTGCCTACTTTCAGGAACGCTAGAGAGCTGAGCTGTAGACGGCTGATAGAAACTATAGGAAAAAATCAAAAAAGTTCAAAATTTTTATTAAGGCATTGCAGAAGTTTTTAACAATATTGCGCTTATTTTACTACTTTAAAACTTAAATATTATCCAAATTCTTTAAAGAAGGAGTGAAATCGTAACAAAAACATTACATGTAAACAAAGCCAGGTGCGCGAAAATGGTATTCCGTAAATAGAATTGAGATAAAAGTGAAGCCAAGTTCTCCAATACAAATTTCAAAATGAAAGGCTCTTACTAGTTTGGAAATGATTTTCTAAACTTGGCTATTACGGCTGCAAATGACTCTTAGGCACAGTGCTAAATTGAACGTAAAGAAGTTTTGCTGCAATAGCAAAGTTTAAAAAAAACCTTTCATTTAGAAATTTGTATTGGAGAATTTGTTTCACTTTAATCTCAATTCTTTTTACGGAATACCATTTTCGCGTACTTGACTTTTTTCATAAAATGTTCTGGTATGATTCAATTTTTACCCAACTGACAGATTTTGGCAAAAAAGGTCTCGTTGAATTGCTTCTGATCCCGAAGGTGCTATAGGCTATATTCTTTACACAGGAATCAACATGGCGGTCTTCAGATGCCATTTCGTTACATGATGTAGGCTTTAAGGCATACAATTATCTAAATTTCAGGCGATTTTATTGAAATTCCTTTGATTACCCATTGCAAATGTCCTCTAATTTGCTATAGTTTCACTTTCACAAATATAGAGCGATTTCAAAAATTCTTTCTGCACCGCTTTAAGACTTTTTTCCAACATCATTTTACTAGTTTTCCCCTTCTTCTCCCTTTCTTCTCCCCACCCTTCTTATTAGAAATAGTTGTAGCTATACGTTTCACAAATTTAGAGCGTTTTCAAAAATTCTTCCGGCACACGCTTTAAGATTTTTTTCGACAACATTTTACTAGTTCCCTCCTCCCTCTCTCCTCCCCCACCTTCACTCAATGGAAGGTAACACTGTTTGCGTCCGTAGAAAATCTACACGTACTTTTTGGGTAAAGGTAAATGAAATGTAAATGCATAGTGCTTTTTATAAGGCTGAATAAGAATTAAAACTAAAAGTTGAAAATAAAAAAATGTTTAAATAAAAAAAACACCCAACTGTAAATTTACTTGTAACTACTAGTCGCAGTTGGGTACAAAATTACTCAATAACCTGATTTGATGAATATAAAAAACTGTGTAATTTCGTAAGTTCGCTTTGGGCATCTAAATTAAAAGTTGAAGCATGTCATAAATTATAAGTATACCTATCAATTTTGTACTCAACTGCGACTAGTACTTACAAGTAAAGTTAGCAGTTGGGTGTTTTTTTTATTAAAATTTTTTTTTATTGTTTTAATTTTCTATGTAGAAAGCCGACCCTGATTTTATTTGACAAATCGCCAAAATTTCGAACTAATGGCAAGGCGTCCACTATTAAGTATTGCTTTTGGGCTGTCTATTTTGCAAATTTGAAGGTGAGAACCCGCCTTTAAACACATTTATTATTAGATCTGTTGATGCAGTTTTAATACCTGCCACACTAAAGGCAAAAAATAATTCAAGTAATAAATATATAAAACCAATCAAACAGCACAAGAAAAAAAGTTGTTAAGTTATTAATTTTGCAAAACTCATCTGCTTTCGGTAATTGCAAAAAGGTTTATAGATTATCAGCTAATCAGTAATCATTGGAAATATAAAAATAAAATCAATCAGCACACTTCAAGTGCGGCCATGACATATCAGCCTTCAAAACAGAAAAATATTCTCAGAAACTGAAGCTCCGAAGGTATTGGTTATAAAACAAATTATTGGGCAAAATGTAATCTACTATAAGCCGAAAATTGATCGGGTGCTCCGTTAAAAAGTTAGCATTTTTGAAATTTTTTAATTGTCAAAAAACTGTCATTAGCATTAATGGATTTTGACCAAATAGCTTGTGTCAAACACTATTTTACCTGAAAATTTTTAGAAAATCGGTTTAAAAGCTATAGTGTTACGGACAGAAATATACATAAACACACACACACAGACAGATATCACGACGATATTGCTAAGATAGGTCAAAATACACCCGAATACCACATTATCGGCGTTATTAAAAAAAACCAATTTCGTCGAAAATAATACCTACCTTTTCTACCCATTAATGCGCGGATTAGGAAGGTAAACCATTAAACTAGAACAGCACAATGATTTTAATGAACCATGCACACTTCTATTAGGCAAGTTAAGTTGCACAGCTATTATTATCACACTTCAAGTGATGCCATGATAATTGTACAGGGTTTCTCCAAAAGGTCTGTACAAGACTTATTTTGACCTCAGGAATATGTGCTAAGATTTTGTACAGACCTTTTAGAGACACCCTTATTATATTGGCCTTGAAGACAGTTTTTTGTAAATATCTAAGAAACTAAAGCTCCTACGAAGTTTTTGGTAATAACACGAATTATTGAACAAAATATAGTCTACTATATTTTGAAAACAGTGTACTGGTACGATGCTCCATTAAAAAGTTAGCATTTTTTAAAGTTTTTATATGTCACAAAACTGTCATTCGTATTAATGGATTTTAACCAAAATCTAATCAACTCCTAAGAGTACCGAACACTAATTTACCTGAAAATTTTGTGAAAATCGGTTTAGCGGTTTAGAGGCTATCGTGTTACGGACAGAAATAATATACACACACACAGACAGACATCACGAGGATATTGTTAGGATAGGTCAAAATACATCCAAATAACACATTTTTGGCGTTATCTCAAAAAAAAAATTTTTGTCTAAAATAATACCTTCTCTAGCCATTGCTACACGGGTTAGGAAGGTCAAAATTGGAATGTAATAAAATTCAAGTATGGCCATAAAAAGATCGAGAAACTTGGCGAGTTTGTAAAAAACGTTTTTTCTTCGAAAATAAGCAAAATAATTGTTATAATCTGGTCTAATCAGTTTTTTTTTAAACATACATTGTTTTTGAACACGAGATAAGATAGTGTTTCTCTGCAGGGGGATTTTAAAAAATATCTTCCATTTAAAATATATTTAAAATAAGGGCAACGACGTTAGTAAAATACCCAAACTAAACTTACCATAAGCAAGATTGTGTGTAGGGAAGGGTAGGGTAATGCAGTAATGCAGAATTGGATTGTTAATTTTTGTTCACCAATTGTTTAATTTCGTGTCAAAATTCTAATAAACAATACCTTGGTTAATTTGGGGAAAAACAAATGATTATTTGAAGCAGTTTTGATAGACTTTTATTTATCTTTGTTATTATTTCAAATTTTTGTAAATTTATAATAGGTAAAACCTTAAAAGATAATTAAAGCAAAATTTCGTGCCAAATCAAGTGTAGGTTTTAATTAAATTTATTTAAACTGACGTCAAATCGAGTAATCACACGCAAACAATAGTAATATTTATGTTTTACTGAACTGAATAGTAATATTTATGTTTTACTGAATCGTCGGTAGTAATATTATTTTATCCACAAATATTTTTTATATTTTTTTACCGTCCCAGCTCTCGACTCTTTAGTTAAAAATGGGTTAGTTTAGACAAAGATTTGAAAATAAGGTTAAAAATGTGGTAAAATTTGTTTGTGTCTATAGTCTTACTAAACTTACCATAAAAGCAAGATTGTGTGTAGGGAAGGGGAGGTCAATGATTCGTCATGGGCAATGATCCATACTCATCTGAAGTTGAATTACATTGTTAATTTTGGTCACCAATTGTTTAATTTTGTGTCAAAATTCTAATAAACAATACCTTGGTTTATTTCGGGGGAAACAAATGATTTTTTTTAAGCAGTTTTGATAGACTTTTATTTATCTTTGTTATTATTTAAAATTTGTGTAAATTTATAATAACTAAAACCTTTAAAGGTAATTAAAGCAAAATTTCGTGCCAAATCAAGTGTAGGTTTAAATTAAATTTGTTTAAACTGAAGTCAAATCAGGTAATCACACGCAAACAATAGTTATATTATTTTTTCCACAAATATTTTTTATATTTTTTTACCGTCCCAGCTCTCGATTCTTTAGTTAAAAATGGATTAGTTTAGACAAAGATTTGAAAATAAGGTTAAAAATGTGGTAAAATTTGTTTGTGTCTATAATCTTACTTACCTAAACAACAATTTTTGACCAAGCAATGAGGTAAAACAATCTTAAGGGTAGTATTTTTTTAGATTACAAACATGCTTATCATTACCCCCAACGTCGACGAATCATACGCAAACGACACATCTTGGTTTTATTAGTCTTATCCAAAATCATTCGTTTTAACTAACATTTAACATTGATACATCCTAGCCTAGGTCATTATTTCCCAAATAGTCAGATATCATTGGCGCACGCAAAAATTTTTCAATTTTAATCTTGATTTTTGGGAAAAATTCATGTTTTTGGGGTCATTATTCAGTGGCTCTGTTGGGGGCTTAAGCCTCCAAGCCCCCTGCGTACGTCACTCCTGAGAATTGTATTGTCGTTGTCATATTAATACCTTTCATGTGTAAATCGTAGAATTTTGTAAAAATTGATAAATATTTAAATTTGTTATCACATAGGATAAGTTATAATTTGCCAATATAAAACATAGAACTTTATTTTTTGTCATATTGTCACATAGGAGGTATTAAAATGACAATGACGACATATGGTTTCAGAATTAAGTAGAATTATGCTTAGGTGCGTATCATTTGCCTCCCTACCCCTATGATAAACTATTTTCACTGAGGGGATATTTAAAAAATATCTTCCTTTTAAATTATATTTGAACTAATGGCAACAACGTTAGTAAAATAGCCAAAGCTCTTTCTATTTTAGTCTTACCATCTATGATATTAAAGCTAAAATAATTTATGTTTTACGATCAAAAATTTAGTGAGCCATAAAATGTACACATTTCATCGTCATCATCAAAAATATTAGCTATAGTTTTATTGGACTAAATTATTAGACCTTAATAGGACAAAAAAAGGAAACATTTGAATTATTATTACGCACAGTGTGCCTGAATGAAGTATAGGTTACATAAAAATGGTTCCAAAAACTAATTGCACATTTTAAATATGGACACTTTCCTAACTTAAGAGCCATATTCATATAAATCCTAGCTGATCCTCAATTTTTTGCCTTTTTTCTAGTTAGTCTAGGTGCTGGCTCCTGTCAGGTGTGACCTAATATGTGCGCTCAGTTTGACTGCGGGGCTTTGTTAAGCACCCATAGCAGTATAAACAAAGTTTCCCATAAGGACGAAACGGTTAACTGTCAACACTTATTAGTTGTTCATTAGATCTTGGACCCCCGTGAGGTTAAGCTTTCAAGCTACCCACGGAAAAATATAAGGGAAACAAAAAACTCCTTTTTGCCCGATTAGCCATGAAACTTGTTTGATTATTAGTATTTCCACTTGCAAAATAGTTAAAATAATACCCATGCTCATTTTATTGTAGCTACAATATTATTGACATTTGTTTTTATTTTTTATATAGAAGGCTTTAAACCTAAAGACTGCCTTAAAGAGGGTGGTTTCTGAAACTGTTCACAATAATATAGAAAAAGTGAATTTGCAGTGAAACGATGCATCCTAGAGAAAAACGTTGAAATCAATTTTTATAGTACTTTTAATTTCGCTTCTTCTGATGTATTACTTAGCATCCTAGCTTTGATAATTAGCTGTACAAGCCAGCTACAATATTCAATTTTGTAAAAATTCCAGGTTTTCGCTACAAAATCCATTTTTTTTCAAAAGTTGTAAAAGATATGATAATGATCAGAAGGAGCCGAATTAAAAGTACTATAAAAAATTATTCTTAACGTTTTTCGCTAGGATGTATCGTTTCGCTGCAAATTCACTTTTTGTATAATCTTGTGAACAGTTTTAGAAACCACCCTCTTTAAGGCAGTCTTTAGGGGTACCATCCATCGAACTTTAAAAACATAAAGTCAATATCCTCTTCTTTGAAAGGTTTAAAGCCTTCTATGTAACAAAAAAAACAAATATCATTAGTATTGTAGTTACAATAAAATGAGCATGAGTATTATTTTGATTCTTTTGCGAGCGGCAATACTAATTATCTTGGTATATCTCAAAAACTACTTGATTTATTAAAAAATGTTTAATGATAAAATTTATTTGCCTGTAAAAAAGGAGTATAACAAGCCTTAAAAAATTAAAATCAGATGACTGGGTAGGGAGATACGCCTAAACAAAAAAAATTATCAATTCGGCGGCCATTTTTAAATATGGCGGCCAAACGACCATGAGTGCGACCACGTTATCAAATTTTTTTTATACACCTATGGGTGCTTAACAATACCCTGCAGTCAAACAGAGCGCACATATTAGGTCACACGTGACAGGAGCCAACGCCTAGACTAACTAGAAAAATGGCAAAAAATTGATGAAATTTCAAAAAGAGGATCAGCTAGGATTTATATGAATATCGCTATAAAGTCAGGAAAGAGTCCATATTCAATATGTGCAGTTTTTGGAACCATTTTTATGTAACCTATCCTTCGTTCAGGCTCACTGTGTACGAGTATTATACAGCATCTATTGTAGTAAAACATATATAAATATATCTGAGTAAAACTATTAAAACATACAATACAATAAATAAAGTTTTGTCCACGTGGGCTAAGAAAATCGTACTTAAATAAGTAAATATAAAGATTATCTAATAATAGTCTTAAAGAAGAAATTCAGAAAAAGTCACCTTAATAAACAATAAAGAGACTATTTCCTTGAAAGGGATAGGTATATTTTTTGCAAAGTCACTTGAATAACTCCTATTACGGGGTTCTATCGATTTCATGAAATTTTGCTTCATTCTGCCCTTCATATAAAATCTTCCTGGTATAAGTTCAACCCTACCGACAGAGAAGAGGCGCGGCTCTTTGCGGTCCGAGCACAAAATTTGTTTTCCGACCGACCGAGCACAGGTGGATAGACGGCACCTGATTGGCAGATTTTTTTGAGATGCGCTTTTAATTGCTTTCGGGATCCCTTTAGTCGGCAGTATGCAGAGTTAATAAATAAATCAATGTCGTTCCTGTAGGTGTAGGAATAGAAAGTTTTATTATCTATTTTTATTTATTTAGTTTACGCCATAATTAAATGAAATAATTTTCATGAGTATATCTACCGCCGCCCATGTCACTTTCTTTAAAGGATATGCCGATGGTCGGCTTTTATCTTTGTTCAACTGACTTTGCAAAAACTATACCTATGCTAGCTAACAATTTGACATATTTTATATGGCTCGTAAGCAATACTTTAACATTTAAATATCGTTGACATACACCGTGCCGTATGCGAGCAATGTCATCTTCATCCCCTATCAAATCTACGGCGACGCCACCACCGAAATTGAATCCGCGGTGGTTGTTGGCGTCGTCGTCGGTCGGTGGGCAATCCGAGCATGCCGTCGCTCAGTGCAGTGCGCGGCGTCGAGACGGCCGGTATGTTGCCAAACAATTGCATGTAGATGCGTCCCGACGTCACGTCTATGCAGACGACGTCTCTTAAGACGCTAGCTTTTGAGGCAAAGCAACGTGTGGATGGTGCGATTTTTTTAACACAAAGGTTTTTTACTTATTTCATGATCTTATTGTGATAATGGCTCAATGATGACGTGGTGATACTTCAGTTAGTTTGTTTTTGAGTTATTAGGATCAAGTTCTCAAGTGATTATCAATCAAAACAACACAAAATATTTCATTTATTATTTAATGCATTAGCATAAAAACAATGCCTAATAAATTGAATGTGTTTATACAGAAAATGAGATATCATATCATAAGACAAAAATAAGAAAGTGGGTCAATTTTTCATATAGTAACATTAACAAATATTTAGCATTATAAATAATGCCAAATATTTGCCCGTCTGCGATTAACACGTTAGACCGGTAGAAAAATTGTATATTTTCTAATTTTTTATTTTACAATTTTATAAACCACTTCTTTTCCAGCTGATCATCTCGAGGTCTAAAAACACCAAATTATTTTATTTAATTCTGCATATATTTAATAGGTAACTCTCTAAAATGTACCTACTCTTTTGTTTGATCCATGCATGAAGCTCCAAAAAATTACTCACAACATACAAAAATGAGAAATTTTATTTTTAACGAACATGAACAAAAAAAACTAAAACCGCCAGATGACATAATATTTTGTAAATTTTTTATCGTTTTTTTTTTTAATAAAATTTTATTTAGCTTCTCACAACACATGAAAAATATTTTTAAAGTTTAAAAACTTCTTTGGTTGTTGGAGAAAAGATATTAAAGGTAAGCAACATGAACTGCTTGTGAAAAAATTCTGGTTGTGTGTTAAAATTTGAAGTTACAACAAATGTTTTAGAACTATAATTGCTTAATTAAATATTGAAAATTAATATTTATATTAATAAAGCATTAAAAGGGTTGTAACACAGAGGCGTGCGGTGAAATTTCAGACGAGAGAAGCAATTTCTTTTTAAACTTTCTTATTTGTATTTCTTCTATCCTTTTTAGTCTTTGGCAAACTTTAATTGTTTGCTTTAGCCTACCCTTATTTATGATACCTATTTATCTTTTCATTAAAACTTTGGGAAGAAAACTCAACAAGTTAATCAAAAACACATTATACAATCACACAACACAACTGTATAGTTTTAACGGCCGTTGCAATATCGTTTACCAAAACTGAAGCCCGTGCTGGCGCGCCATTGTGAAACGCGTATGTACGTGATGGAACACACTGCCTAGTTCAAAACTAAAGGGCGCGAACTAAATTCTCGCATTGGGAATGCATGCATTGACCCCCGCTTTATTTTATATAATGAGAGAAGTGATTGTATCTGCCGCATAGAACTCGCGGCTACAGACTAAAATGCACTCTGGCTCTTTCGATTTCGAGGTTATGTTTTAATTGTTTTGTTTTTGTTTAAATAGCCTGGAAGCATGAAATAAATAAATTTCTTCGATGGTGGAAGTGTTTGAAGTCCTTTCGAGTTTTAAAAATTAGTATTAAAAATATTTGTCGTGTCGTTAGTTTGGTCAAATTTAGTTCAAAATAGCGCTAGTAACGAAATAGGGTGTCTTTCTAACATATTTTTTCAAAAAAAAAACTTCCCTGGCTTCTTTCGCGGGATCCTAGCGGGTGTGAAACAAAACCAATAATTTGTAAATTAATTTTAAAATTATTAATATTTATCCCACGGGGGTTACAACCCAAAAGCCTTTTGATATTTAAATGTTTGTTAAATACCTCAAAATATTTGTTTAAACTTTGAGAGCAAATACTTGTTTAGTAGTGCCTATTCATGTATGGTCTGGGGTTTGGTCCTTTTTTAAGGGTTGATTTACTTTCCTTTATTTTTGTATTACCTAGAACTAGAGTCGCTGATCCAATGCTTATTCTAAAACCCCAGATTCTTTTGAAGATTGTGTTTTAATGAATTTAAATTTTATAAGAGTAAAAACGACATTTAATAAATTTTTGTTAAAAGTTTCTAGATATGTAGCTTTTTGTTTTTTCATTGGCATCAGAGCCCTTTATTTACGAAGTGCTAAAAAGCAAAGTTGGCTCATCAACCTGACCTAACCTAACTGAAACCTTCCCTAACTGTGCCTTAATTTACCTGTCGTTAAGGTATGGTTTTAAATATATTTTGTTTGGATCTTACTTAAAAATTTGTAGGTATGTAGCTTTTTGTGATTTCATTGGCATCAGAGTCCTCTATTTACGATGTGCTAAAGCAAAGTTGGTTCATTTACTCTATTAATCCGATTGTTTGCTTTTCTGTGTTCAGGCATTGAGTAAATAACCCATATAGAGTTGCCACTGGCGAGCTTTAACATATTGAGGGGCAGATGGCGCTGAAATGAATTCGTCCAGTACGCAATACTCAGAGACAACTACTATGATCTAATGGCATTTCTATGATAGGCATCGCAGCCCACGAGAAAGATCGGCCCGGGCGCGGAAATATCACGTGACCGTAGGAGGCTCACAAAAAAACGCCTCACGGCCCGCTGTCATTATAAAACATGTGTGTATTCAGTTTTGGTATGTTTGTTTACGTCGATTTTTTTTTAATTCGGGCACGAATTTTATGTGAATTTTATCAAAGTTATTAAAATAACGCAACCCACGAAAAATACTGTAGTGGGCTGCGTTAAAATAGTTAATGGCTAATGAGTAAATTATAAAGAAAATACCTATAAGATAAAAAATGCCGCGAACGTGTAATTAGTGTTGTTCCTTGTCGGTCCAACTATAAAACTGAAACTAATATGTTGCAAACGGGAAAAAAGTGGTAAAAGATAAGATCTTGGATAAGATTGATCAAGTAATCGACATCCTTAGTGACATTTTCGATAGTGAGAATGAAAAATGTGTTCAGTTGTCATTTCTTATTGAACAATTAGGTCTCTTGAAAAGGTAACCTGAAAATCGAAGATATGGTGGATACACTTTAATGTTGGCTTCATCTTTCTTTATCCAGTCATCCAGTGCATACATGTCCATTTACAATTCTAAGGTAATATGTCTTCCGCACCCTCGCAATATTAAAAAACTGATTTGTAAAATATTGTTAACAGATAGTAATTTCTCTGGTAGTGTGAAATATTTAAAAAGTAAGATACAGCTTTTAAAAGAACATGAGTTGGTAGTTAACTTACACTTTAATAAAATATATATTAAACTTTGTGCTGGGTAATTTTTCAAAAAATTATTGACGACAACTACATTCAGTTCATTGAATGTGAAAACCATCTCACTTATTCACAAAATCACTTGTTTCCTTTTAATAAATTATTGTGAAATGTTTTATATTGAAAATTTTTCGTCAGATAACTCTAGCGAGTGTTTTTGTGGAGAAAAACTATTATCAAAGCTTGAAAAAATTAGTTTAAGGGCATGTAAGGATTTTTTAAATAATTTTATTAAAAAGCACAATGATTTAGTGTCTGCTAATAAATCTTTGAATAAGAACTCAGACAAAGATGATGACACTCAATGAAAAATTAAAAAACTAACAGCTTAGGTTTGATATGTCCAATTTTGAAAGACTTGTATAGATTTGAAGTTACTAACGATATTATGTACCTAATATATGTACCTGAAGATCTTAGAGTGCAAATTTTGTATAATTTTTTATTTTATAGATTCAGTTCTTTTATCCATAACAAACACATATCAGCAAAATATTTTTTCAATTTTTGCCTATAAAGGAACAAAAATTTTTTGTTAATTTATTTAAATTGTGTAAAAACATATAATATATTAAGCAATACAATAAGAATCCTGGGACTCCACGTGACCGCCGACTTGCTTATAACGCGCCATGGCCGGTCTTTATCGTTGGCTGCGGATAGGCATGAACCTCGGAAATCGCACATGTAACTAAATCGTACTAGCAGTCCCAGAATATTGCGTACTAGACGAATTTATTTTAGCGCCATCTGACCCTCAATATGATAAAGCTCGCCATTTGCACCTCTATATGGGTCATATACTCAAAGGTTCAGGGCTGTGGATCACGTGCTAAAACCGATTGAACTGACTTAACCTGATCTATAACCTTACTTACCTGTCGTTAAGGTATGGCTTCTAAAACTAAACATAAACAAAAAATGAGGTGATGTAGTTGTTACGTGATTATAGCATCAAAAGACTTTTTAATATCTGGTCTACTTTTTTGGTACGTTTGTTTGGTACTTTTTTACTCCAATCAATGTGAAACATTTTACTTCTTAAATTTTCCAATATTTTTTTAAAATATTTAAAAAAAATACAGAGTGGCATAAAAACCTCTGATAGATTAACCTTTCTGGTATTCTTGATGTCATCTTTGTCCTCGTATATCCACATTTTATGTGGCCTCCCTTTTACTCTTCTTCCTGCAGGTCCCCAGTTGATTATTTTTCTCGGTATTCTTGTCTCTTCCTGTCTCTGTATATATCCCAACCAAGTTAATCTTCTCTTTTTGGTGAAGCGTAAAATATTTTGCTTCCGTTAATTATTCTCTGGCATATTTTCTCTATAACATACTTTAGTTTGTTTATGTTTGCTTCTAAGTATATAAACTTTTCCACTTGCTCGAAACTATAACCAAGTAACTGAAAACTATGAGCATAATATCTCTCGTTGTTTTTTGAGAAGTTAGTGTATTTAGCCTTAGACTCATTTATTTTCTGATTTGTCTAACTAACTCATATTTGGCGTCTGACTGCAATTACTTCAAAATCCGCGACAAATGGTTTTTGAGTGAGAAAGTTTTGAAAAAAATAAAAATCTGACGTGGCAGAATTCTATGTCTTACATACCGTAACCAATCTACTTTAGGGTCGCCTGGATCACGTGCTAAACACTCCTTTGAAACAGCCATACGAGTGAGATTTGTTCCGGCCGGCGCGGCGAGAGCAATGCGGTCTCAAACACAACGTAATAGCAGAGAACATAGCTTTCTCATAAATTAAAATTCTCATAAAATATGGTGTACATGAATCCCTATGCATCGTCATAACTGACAAAAACAAAATCGTCCATCCATCATAAATGAAAATGGCATCACTCTCCAATGGCAAAAACGGAATTATTAATAACCGGACATTATACAAAAAAGTCATTCGTCAAAACAAGACAAAAGCAAAATCAAAGTTTAGTACCTATAACGTCTTATCAAAACCGGACAAAATCAGAAGGACAAAATCATAAAAAGGGGCCGGGCCTAGCATGAGCAACTCACTCCTTCCTTTTCATGTATACTGGTTGCGTCACTCTTCCTTTCATACAAATCGGTATGATGGAAGTTTGGCGGCAAATTTAAATGGGGAACAAATAATATTTTTGTTTTTAAACCCAAAAATACATACAACAAAATGTTTTTTCCTTTGATTAGCTCCCCTGTTCTTCTCTTGAGAGGTCGAAGTGGGTGTTAACCGAAGCGAAGCGAACCGAACCTAACCTCTGGGTCAATTAATTGCAAATAAATCCTAAAGGCGGGCTCAAACGACTCGTGTACTTGGCAAATACACAATTATTTGCGTACTTGGCAAGTATGCGAGCTTTGCGAATTGCGATACCAAGCAGGGCGCTCACACGACGTGTACAATTTACAAGTACAGACAAGTATTTTATTGGCAAGTGTACGAATAATCGTGAGCCCTTTGACTTGGCCCATTTTTACCGACCACAAATGGAAAACCAACGGGCAAGGGCGGATCCAGAGGTGCTTCTCGGGGGGGGGGGGGCACTTTAGGTGACATTCTTCGTTGGTAAAAAACGGTATATATTCTTTTAAGCAGCATTTTATTGAATCAGGCAGTGGTTGTAATTTCGATGATAATAACAATAGACATTTTCATGCGCCGCAGGCAAAAATTTTAAATTTTTATTAGCAAAACCCTTATTTTTTACTTATTTTTTGTATATTCAAAAAATTCTCGGGGGGGGGCAAGTGCCCCTAGTGCCCCCCCCCTGGATCCGCCACTGCCAACGGGTGACAAATAATTGTAAAAGTAACCCACTCACACGACATGGCAAGTATACGCAAGTAACAATTATCCGTCAAGTACACGAGTCGTTTGATCCTGGTTTAACCTATGGGGCCAACACGTGACCTTTTTTAAGAATCGGCCTTACTTAATGAAAATGCCGTATGTGCTATAGTAATCCCCATGTAGATACGGCTTTTCCATTAGGCATAACAGTAAGAAATTGCAGTGCAGGACGCTTTACCGAACCGAATCGAACCGAACCGCTCTTCTTTAGGTGAACGTCACAAGCTAGGCCCGGCCCCTTTTTATGATTTTGTCCTGTTTGATTTTGTCCGGTTTTGATAAAAGACGTTATACAGAACTTCGATTGTGCTCTTGTCTCATTTTGAAGAATGACGTTTTGGATAAAGTCCGGTTATTAATAATTCCGCTTTTAATACAGGACTATTATGCCATTTTCCTTTATGATTTAAGACGATTTTCTATTTGTCCTTTATAATAAACTATGGGGGCCCGTGTACATACTACGCGGGGCATCATTAGCGCTCCGACAACCAGGTTTATGGTCTAAAACTCAGATTTTGTTAGTGGTAAATAAAGGAGCTAATTCGGCCAATGTTAAATGTAGATATGCTTTTATTTCGGTCAGCAGTTTCGATATAGACAAACCAGTTAATGCACTGCAAGTAAGTAAGTAATAACAAGTAAAAATACCCGCTAGAAAAAATAAGTAAATCGAGCTCGAAATTTTCGATCCAAGCATTCCAAGCTAATGTTTTAATTTGAAATCCTTGTTTACACTATCACCCGTTCTTTTTTCTATAGTTTCTGGTTCTTTTTTATCTACCCCAAAATTGTTCTCTTGAATATTTGTAGTTAAGTAATTTTCGATGTTTTAAGATAGGTAGGTATTCGTTTTCCAAAGCTGGTTCAGTTCAGCTATGTTTGTTTCCTTTGTCACCTTCCTGTCTTCCTGTTAGCCCTGCATTCTTTGCATTTCTTTGCATTCCTAAGCTAATCAACTCTATTGTTGTGGAAAGTGTCAAATTTTTTACAATGAATTAGTTGGTTGTTTTTCTAATCCTTTGTTTATAATATTTATGTTTAATTAACATATTTTCAGTAATAAAGGACTACCTACGTGCATTTTGTAGAGCATTTTGCTAATTAATACACCAACAAACAAATGTCCCGCAAATTGAAAACCAACGTAAAATAATACCCTTTTTCGATATTATATTACCGTGTATGCAGTCATGGATTACTATATATATTCCAAAATTAATTATTATCACACATAATTTAGGAATAAATATCAGAAATAATATTTTATTTAGTGTTGGAACATGTCTACTGTAGCTTTTTCTCCAAAGTTCCAATAAGTTGTATAAAACAATGTTAACATCTTGATTTTCCACAAAAAAAAATTATGCAAAATTTATTTAGATCCTTAAATATTTGTTGCCTTTGTTGTGAATAAACACTACAAAATTTCATATTAATACGATAACGGTTCCTACGTTTCGTATATTTCCATAATTCAAATTCACTTTTTTTAAACCTTTTATACATTCAATATCTGGCGAAGTCTATTCTTATGACCTAAATTAAAATGAAATTATCATAATCCAAAATCCGCATATTGATACGTTGATTTTAATTTAAAATTAGTATTTTTCTTAAGTTTCCAACCTAAACCTTGCAATAGTGAAATTTAAACAAGCTCTATTGGATGACCCAGCACTATTTTTCCTGAAATGTCATCAGCACATAGAAATTAGAAAAAAAAACGTTGGTTTGGGGGTGTCTGGATACAAAGGTTATTCTTTACGGAATCGAATCCAGTAGACAGAAATCTTTTGCTGAGTGTGGGAGTGGTTTCATGCACGTCGCCATCGTAATGAATCAAAACAAGTTTTTGTATTTCGTGCAAGAATTTTATTTTGACGGAGCGCTTTCCGCTAAAATGACCATTGTCTTTTTATACGAAAAATAAGAAAAATGGGCTAATAGTACATATTATGATTTAGATGCTAACTTAACAAGCTATCAATTGGTTTTAGCAAAGACTATTTGCAATTAAAAATTCGCATTGAGTGGATGGCCTTAACTGGATATTTAGCAAAAACATATGCTAAGAAACGTTTTATAAACTCTTTGATTGCCAAGTCTGCTGATTGCTGGACATCACAAGATAATTGCTTAAAAAACATTTTAAGTTAGGCAACACAGTTTCAAAATTTAAAATAGCTTGTTTACATTTAATTTAATTTTAGAGGTTACATTGGCGCTTTCTATAAACCAATATATACATACGCTTTCAGTGAAGAGGAGTGGCATTCATAAAATATCCTAGTGTGGCTTTCTTATAGGTGTGAGTGTATGTGTTACTTTCTTTATATGAGTTATGTGGGTCTTACAGTCTGGTTGATGTAGTTTTTGGGGAAAGGTGTTATGTGTGTTTGTATAAATTCCTGCGTTTTGTTTTGGATGGATATAAGTCCGGTTTTGACCTATCTATTATTGTTGGTATAAAAAAGTGGAAGTTCAGGTTCTTGCAGTCTCTGCTGTAGTAGAATGCCCTTTTTAACCTGTTTTTTTGTTTAGAAAATTTTGAGGACATTTTTGCAGTTCCACATCTTGTGTAGTTTATTGAATTAATGTGGTAAATTATTTTAGATTTTGATTGTTAAATGAAATTGTGCTTAATATATAATATATTGTTACAGGTTTACAACAACAGTTAAAACGAGAAAATGTCAAAAACGATAGGTCAATTTATTTTGACAACTCAATGTACAAAAACGTCACTAATAACTTACTACTGAAATCGGCTTATTAACTTCGTGTTAATATCCCGCTATTACTACAGCTCGTTATCTCTGACTGATTCTCGTTGCGCGATATCCGGCCTTATATAGGGTCTTCGATCTTTCGCGAACAATCTATCCTTTTTCGACACTAGAAGGCTCGCGTCCAAGTACGAGTGTGAGTCATAGATAACGCAACTAAAACCTAGACTAATAAAACAACCATAAAATAAGTCAACATAATACTACACTCAACCTAAATAAATTCTAACTATAAAATTAAAATAACTTAAATTTGTAAAAATATGATTAATTTTTTTGGGGTATTGATAGGTTCTTTTATTCGTCCCTCTAAGGTTCTTGAGGTTTTTTCTATGTATGATGCTGGGCATGGATCACATTCTAATTTTTATACTTTTTAGTTTATGTTATACCCAAAATAGGGTTAGAACAAGAATACATATTTACAATAAAATAAATGAGTTTGAGAAAGAAAAAGACGTTGCATATATAGGGCACACAGTCTAGGATTAAGTAGAAGCCTTAAGATATCCAAATCCTTTAAATGGCTTAACTTCGCCAAAGCTTATTGCATTACTCGAACCACCGACCGACCGTTTGAATATAACATTCGCGGCGAAACTGTTGAAACTTTAGTAGTGTTTCCCATTTGTAAATTGTTTTGCTTCAATATTGATCATTTCAAGTCCAAAACTTTATTCGTTAATCAGATTAAGTACAACTAATAGAGCAACAAACATAACAAATTGAAATTAAAATCAAGAAAGTTGTATGCCAGGGTTTGTTCATTGCATATTTTATTTAACGCCTACTTAACGAATTTTGAAAAAGTTGATGAAGAATGAGTGCAGGCATAAATAAATGTAGAGTTGTTTTAAAATACACAGTTATATTTTAGCAAAAATCTTTGAAGATTTGCAATAAATGATGGACAAACTGGTGCAGTACATCGAAGGCACTCATTGTAAATAAAAGAAAATGACAAAAAAAATAAATGGATCTATGATGGATCTCATACCTTCCTAGCTAACCTATTAGCACACTTCATGTCATAATATATCAACCTTAAAAAAAAGTTTTTTTGTAGATATCTCAAGAACTAAACCTTCTACGAACGTTTCGGTAATAACACAAATTATTGAGGAAAATATAGTCTACTGGATTCCGAAAACCGCATATTGACGATGCTCCGCTAATCAATTAACATTTTTAAAATTTTGAATTGTCAAAAAATTGTCATTAGCAGTAATGGATTTTCACCAAAATCTAATCGAGTGTTGAACACTATTTTACCTGAAAATTTTGTGAAAATCGGTACAGCGATTTAGGAGCTATCGTTTTACGGACAGATATAAACATGGACACACACAGCCAGACATGACGACGATATTGCTAAGATAGGTGAAAATACACCCAAATAACAAATTTTCGGCGTTATCTGAAAAAAAAAATTTCCTCGAAAATAATACTGTCTCTAGCCATTACTGCGCGGACTGGAAGACTTTCAAAGAATCATAAAAAAACTTGTTCAGTACATCGAAGAGTATGATCTGACCTTGGATTTGACACTCAATGTAAATAACAAAAATTGACAATAATAACAAAAAATTAAATAAAAAATTTACTTGTAAGAATTAGTCGCAGTTGAGTACAAAATTGATAGGTATACCTATAATGTACGACATGCTTCAACTTTTAGTTTTGAAGCCCAAAGCATACTCACGAAAGTATACAGTTTTGAATTTTTATGAATCAGGTTATGGGATAATTTTGTACCCAGCTGCGACTAGTAGTTACAAGTAAATTTAGCAGTTGGTTGTTTTTTTTATTCAGATTTTTTTTATTTCCAACGTTTAGGTTTAATTCTTATTCAGTCTTATAAAGAGCCCTAGATGCATTTACAATTTATTTAGCTTTACCCAAAAACTACGTGTGGTGGAGGAGAGAGGAAGGAGGGACCTAGAATAGTGTCGAAAAAAATCTGAAAGCGTGTGCCGAAAGAATTTTTGAAATCGCTCTAAATTTGTGAAAGGTATAGCTACAACTATTACTAATAAGGAGGGTGGGGAGAAGAGAGGGAGAAGAAGGGGGAAACTAGTAAAATTATGTTGGAAAAAAAGTCTTAAAGCGTGTGCAGAAAGAATTTTTGAAATCGCTCTATATTTGTGAAAGGTATAGCTAAAACTATTACTAAAAAGGAGGGAGGGGAGAAGAGAGGGAGGGGTAAAATGATTAAATGAAGTATTCAAGCTTGTGCAGAAAGAACTTTTGAAATCGCTTTATATTTGTAGAAGTTATAGTTATAACTATTACTAATAATGATGGCGGGGAGGAGAGAGGGGAGCAGGGAGGACTACAAAGTAACTACAAGAAATTAGAGGAGATTTGCAATGGGTAATCAAAGGAACTTCAATAAAATCGCCAGAAATTT
Source organism: Aspidapion aeneum (assembly GCA_963576565.1). Taxonomy (NCBI): domain Eukaryota; kingdom Metazoa; phylum Arthropoda; class Insecta; order Coleoptera; family Brentidae; genus Aspidapion; species Aspidapion aeneum. The sequence goes on from OY755042.1 coordinate 43,215,769, forward strand.
GGATAATTTGTATGCCTTGAAGCCTACATCACGTGACAAAATAGCTGAAGACCGGCATGTTGATTCCTGTTTAAAAAAATATAGCCTATAGCACCTTCGGGATCAATAGCAATTCAATGACACCTTTTTTGTCAAAATCGATTCAGCCGTTTAGCCTCTAGCGAAACATATTTACCTACATACATACAACAATCGAAAAACATTACCCTTACTTTCGCCGTGCTGCAGTTAGGTCACAATAATAAAGCTGGTTCTAACCTATTAACGAAATAAAAATATATTTGTGTCATTGTTTTAATTAAATCCCCGTAGATCATAAAACGGACAGACTGTGCGTCGTAGATAATGAAAATTGTCAGTTGAACTTGAGTTTTGTACAAATGTTTTAAAAAGCAAATACTTTACAAACATAACTTTAAAACTCGATTCATAAAAATTTTTAATTTTAAATTTTGTGCATTTCTCGGCCAAATTATGAGAGTCGAATCTAATCCTGCTCCATTGAACTGGATTCAAATTATCAGATGGCGGCGGAATCAATGAACTTCTTGCGCTGGCAGTTTTCCGAGCTGTAATTTCGATAAGTGCTTTTTGAAAAGTTTGAACGTCAACGGTTTTACGTTGAGACGCGCTGATATCTGATCAATCGAATGCTGTTTCTCAAGCTCTGTAAATGAAATTTTTTAATTTTGGAAATAAAAAACAATTCAAACAGATCCGAATTTATTTTACATAAATCCTAGTAAAATCTACAATAATAAAAAGCCCAGTTTTTTTTAAGCACAAACCAAAGTGGATCATTTAAATCCAATTATACCTATGCCTAAAGCTACAAAATGATTGCGTACATGGATTGAACGCCCAATCTGTTCTTTACTTAGCAGTACAAAAAATGTTTGGGTAGTACATTAACAAATTAAATATATAATATTTTATATATATAATTAATAAATAATAAGAAATAAAGTGGAAAGCGAATATAAAGACATGGAGGCAGAAGAACAAACAGGTTTTAGGGCGGGAAGATCGACTTTTGATCATCTCTTTTGTATAACCCAAGTAATTGAAAAGAAAATGGCACACGGACAAGAGCTGCATCTGCTTTACGTCGATTTGCAGAAGGCATATGATAGTATTCCACTAAATGTACTTTGGAAAGCGTTGGAAAACACAAACATAAGCGTACAACTAATTAAGGCCATTAAAGAGTTATACCGCAATAGTAAGGCAAAAGTTAAAATAAAAACAAACAAGGGTGCTGTATCTCGCCTACGCTCTTCAAGATATACTTGGAACAAGTCCTTAAAGTATGGAAGAGAAAATGCCAAAACATGGGAATTCCGTTGGACGAAACCTCCTTGTATACTTTATGTTTCGCCGATGATCAGATAGTAGTGGCTCAGGATTATAACGACCTCGAATATATGACACGAAAACTAATAGAAGAGTACAATAAGTGGGAACTAGAGGTTAATCTCAATAAGATTGGAGTATATGTGTATCGGTGGAATGAAACAGGATCTAATCTTAAATACCGGGCAGCGAATTCAGTCCTGTGATGGGTATAAATACTTAGGTCTAATAATTACAGCTGACGGAACACTAGACAAAGCCATAAAAGATCGAATCGTACAAGGAAGAAAAGCAATAACTTTATTAAATGGAATAATTTGGGACCAAAGTATATCAAAACATAACACAAAGCTTATATATAACACCATTGTAAAAAGTATTATTACATACGGCTCAGAAGTATGGTCAATCAAGGATAGAACAGAAAAAATGCTTTCCGCTACGGAGATTACCTATTGAGAAGAGCAGGAGGAAATCAAAAAGAGAAAGAGTTACAAATCAAAGAATACACGAAAGTACTTTAGTGGATGATATAAGAAAAAAAACTGGTGTGGTACGGACATGTACAAAGAATGAATGATGCAAGACTACCTAAACAAATACTACAATGGAAACCAACTGGCCGAGGAAAACGAGGACGGCCAAGGAGAAGCTGAAGAGAAGGAATAGACAGTGAAATAAGAATAAGAGGCCTAGATGATGAATTATGGGCAAACAGAAACGAGTGGAAATTGGGTCTCCGAAGACGTAAACGTTGTGAAACCGATAAATATATATATTATATCAAACTTTTAAGTTTCCCGAAAATTATTTTTAAATTAAATTTTTTCGTACACGGCTACAGCTACAAAATATCTACGTACATGGATTTAAAGTACAAATTATTCTGTATTTCGCATTACCAAACCATTACGTTGAGACGCGCTGATATCTGATCAATCTAATGCTGTTTCTCAAGCTCTGTAAATCCTAGCAAAACCTACAATAATAAAAAGCCCAATTTTATTTTTAAGCACAAACCAAAGTCGATCATTTAAATCCAATTATACCTATCCCTAAAGCTACAAAATGATTGCGTACATGGATTAAAAGCCCAAACTATTCTCCATTTAGCATTACCAAAAATTTTTGGGCCTTGGTAAATTAACAAATTAAATCTAATTATACCAAACATTTGAATTTCCGAATTTTTTTTTGGAAATTTTGATTTTTCGTTAACGGCTAGAGATACAAAATGTTTGCGTACATGGATCAAAATCTCAAGCTATTTTCTACTTAAGAGTACCAAAAACGTTTGGCCCTTCTGGTAAATTAACAAATTAAATCTAATTATATTAAACTTTCACTTTAAGATTTCTATGAGCGTAATCGATTACGTAATAAATCAATTAAAAGGTTTTTGTAAACATAAAAGTTATAAGGTAAGTTAAATTTTGTTTTATCCATGACATAGAGCTCTTTGAGCGACAAAATTAGGTGTTTGTGTAAAGGTCGTACGATAAATAGAACCGGAGATATGAAATGGCCTCTCAGGATAACGTTAACCTAGAAGGCCCACAATTTCTAAATATGTATACTGGCATAAAGTCGACATGCCAGTGGAAGTTTCAAACCTAATTTTTCTGAATGGACCCTATTATTTTCTCGGAATAGCCTGCTCTGTTGAAGTCGACACGTTGCTCATCCATCATGGAAATTTATGTTTGCTTTTCGGATAATTCCGGCATGATTCATCCTTGCGAAAAATCTGACACTGATTTTAATCCAGCCTTCAACCCCTCACTAAAGGTCCACTTGAATTTTGACGCATTTCGGGCACCAAAATGATTTTTAAATTTTAAATATATTAATATTTTATTAGCAGTTGCGAAATTGACCCAAAACCCTAACTTTTAACCTGAAAGTTCCTTGACGAAGTGCAGTATGTATTGCTCGCCACTTTAAACTAATATTAAATCCCGAACCGAACCGAACCTTACTGTCCTCTAATGCTGGTTCATTCTGGCATACATTGAATCATTTTGCAAGATCCCGTGGCATTTCCTTTCTGCAAATAGGATGCCTCTTATCAACTAACCCGTTCAGGTGGTTTCTTTTCCGATTGTGATTGAAAATAATATCTGTCTGCATACTAATGCCGCTTTGAAATTTCTGACCATAAACCATCTTCTTCTAACTTTATTTGGTTCTTTTACAAATTGTTTTCGAATATATGCATCATATCTAATATTTTCACAAAAGAGCTTAATGCTTTTCTTATTCACGTATTGAGGTCGCTGTGCATTTTTCTTCAGCTTTATTTATCTTTTTGTTAACCGGTCCTGACGCGTTTTAACCATATTTTTATCCTGGGCCGAACTTCGCGGTGCATCAGGAGATTTTTCAACTTTACTCCTTGAGATTTTATGTGATCCATTACCAATTATCGGAGTAAGAATCTTTTCTGAACATTAAGATCTTCATCCAGTTAGCCGTCGGGTTAGCTGTTGCCAAAATGTCCGTACATGTGTTTAAAATTCCTCTATTTACCACATCCATTGGTTGGGAATTTTCTAAGTAAGAATCTCCCTTGAACAGTAGAATCCTCACCCGCTTGTCCGTCGGGATCTATTTGTTAAGGATTTTGATACTTAATGCATTGAGACTTAATTTATAAGTTGGACCAAGGCCAACACAAAAATAGAGCCACGACCCTGAAAAAATCAGCTGTTCTCCGGGAGCTGAATTTTACATTGGGTCTTATGGGAGGTCAGACGTTTTTTTATGATATTTTTAAAATGGCACGCAGATTTCCGCGAAGTTTCAGTAAAATATTCTTAGACACCAACTCGCTATTTCACCAAAGTTTTGTAAGGAAGCAACATGATTAAAAGGTAGAGATTTAGCATTCCTTATTTTAAATTCAAATTACCCGCCATGTAGCACATGCCAACTGTTATATTTGACATGTATTTGACTTTGTCACCTTCGCTTGTGATTTAAACTTTATTTTTGTGTAAACTAATGAAGCGGCTATGAAAAATTATGGATTACTATAGAATTAAAAAAAATTTTTTCTAAAAGAATGTAGTAAAAACAATCTCAAAACCGGCTTTATTAAAAAAATACTCTGCCAATACATGGGCCCCTAAGCTCACACTAGGTACTATAGTTATAGTGTACGTGTGAGCTAATATAACTAAGAACTGAAATATATTTTATTCAACTCCAGACTAAATTACCTTTTGTTTGATGCCACACAAGCAATGTTTTGACTTAAACTCAAATTTTTGAAATCTACCCCCACCCTTAAAAAAACGAAAACTATATTGTATTTTGTTAAACTCCGGACTCAACTACCTTTCGTTTGATATCACACACGCCATATTTTCACTTAAACTCTAATTTTTGAAATATACCCCCACCCTTTTTTTAAAATAAATCAAAATGTATTTTGTTTAACTCCAGACTCAATTACCTTTCGTTTGATATCACACACGCCATATTTTCACATAAAATCTAATTTTTGAAATCTACCCCCACCCTTTTATTTGGTTTGTGTTCGGTGGATTTTGTTCATTTTTAAATGGGACCATCTTGACCTAAGACCCAGCCTAGGTACCAAATTTCAATAAAATCGGCCAAGCGGTTTTTGAGTTATGCGCGTTGGTCGTTACAGACAGACATACAGACAGACATACAGACAGACAGACAGACAGACAGACGGCGCAACAAAAAAGTTTTAAAATCATCTGAAATGCAAAGATATATAAAAATTTTTGAAATCGGAGCAACTTTTTTTTTCTCGAAAAAATTAGGATCACCATAGCTCACACTACTATAGTATAGTATATGTGTGAGCTAAAATCAAATATTCATAAACCGTCATTCCAATTTCAATATTTTAGACAATCAGCTGTGTCGTAACGTGGCTATCAAAAAAAAATCAGCCCCGGATGTGACGTCAACAAAGTGGAGGATCGTGGCCCGTCCGGTTTGATAGCCCTGGTTGGACCCCCTATTTTATAATTTATTTAGGCAATCGGAAATCTTGCCAGTCATAGTAGTTCGAACCCGAAATATTTTTGAAGGCAATTGGTTTCATTTCTTCCTTGCAGAATATTTTTGCGGTAAATCACATCTATTTGTATTTTACATCATATTTCCAAAATATTCTTGAAAATGTTTTAACTTTCTTGCGATATCATTTATGATTTCAATCATAATTTACCTGTGAATACATAAGCTTAAATTTGACAATGTTATTCAAGCCGCCATGTTGTTTTGCTGCTTTAAAAAATCAAACTTATTGTTCATTAGAATAAGTGGTTTCCGAAAAAATTAATGTTAGCACTCTGCTTGGTAAAGTAAAATTCATCTGATTATTTCCCAACATTACTTTGAAACTTCTAAATAGCAAGGGAATCAACAAGACACAGAAACAAAGCCAGTTAAATAAAAAATATTAAAGGGATTTTTTTGGGGGGTTGTTAAGGACTAATAATCCATCGCACCGACTTTTTTTTTGGTTACTTAGCCTTAAGTGTTCCTTATTACGTCATATTATGATTATATTAAGAAACGCTTTAAGCTAAGTAACGAAAAAAAAGTCGGTGAGATGGACTAAATAATAATTCAGATCAATAAAACTCGCTATTAAAAAACTCTGCTTAATTATTAATTTTTAGCTCACACATATACTATACTATAGTAGTGTGAGCTATGGTGATCCTAATTTTTTCGAGAAAAAAAAAGTTGCTCCGATTTCAAAATTTTTTATATATCTTTGCGTTTCAGATGATTTTGAAACTTTTTTGCTTTTTTGTTGCGCCGTCTGTCTGTCTGTCTGTATGTCTGTCTGTCTGTCTGTCTGTCTGTCTGTCTGTCTGTCTGTCTGTCTGTCTGTCTGTCTGTCTGTCTGTCTGTCTGTCTGTCTGTCTGTCTGTCTGTCTGTCTGTCTGTCTGTCTGTCTGTCTGTCTGTCTGTCTGTCTGTCTGTCTGTCTGTCTGTCTGTCTGTCTGTCTGTCTGTCTGTCTGTCTGTCTGTCTGTCTGTCTGTCTGTCTGTCTGTCTGTCTGTCTGTCTGTCTGTCTGTCTGTCTGTCTGTCTGTCTGTCTGTCTGTCTGTCTGTCTGTCTGTCTGTCTGTCTGTCTGTCTGTCTGTCTGTCTGTCTGTCTGTCTGTCTGTCTGTCTGTCTGTCTGTCTGTCTGTCTGTCTGTCTGTCTGTCTGTCTGTCTGTCTGTCTGTCTGTCTGTCTGTCTGTCTGTCTGTCTGTCTGTCTGTCTGTCTGTCTGTCTGTCTGTCTGTCTGTCTGTCTGTCTGTCTGTCTGTCTGTCTGTCTGTCTGTCTGTCTGTCTGTCTGTCTGTCTGTCTGTCTGTCTGTCTGTCTGTCTGTCTGTCTGTCTGTCTGTCTGTCTGTCTGTCTGTCTGTCTGTCTGTCTGTCTGTCTGTCTGTCTGTCTGTCTGTCTGTCTGTCTGTCTGTCTGTCTGTCTGTCTGTCTGTCTGTCTGTCTGTCTGTCTGTCTGTCTGTCTGTCTGTCTGTCTGTCTGTCTGTCTGTCTGTCTGTCTGTCTGTCTGTCTGTCTGTCTGTCTGTCTGTCTGTCTGTCTGTCTGTCTGTCTGTCTGTCTGTCTGTCTGTCTGTCTGTCTGTCTGTCTGTCTGTCTGTCTGTCTGTCTGTCTGTCTGTCTGTCTGTCTGTCTGTCTGTCTGTCTGTCTGTCTGTCTGTCTGTCTGTCTGTCTGTCTGTCTGTCTGTCTGTCTGTCTGTCTGTCTGTCTGTCTGTCTGTCTGTCTGTCTGTCTGTCTGTCTGTCTGTCTGTCTGTCTGTCTGTCTGTCTGTCTGTCTGTCTGTCTGTCTGTCTGTCTGTCTGTCTGTCTGTCTGTCTGTCTGTCTGTCTGTCTGTCTGTCTGTCTGTCTGTCTGTCTGTCTGTCTGTCTGTCTGTCTGTCTGTCTGTCTGTCTGTCTGTCTGTCTGTCTGTCTGTCTGTCTGTCTGTCTGTCTGTCTGTCTGTCTGTCTGTCTGTCTGTCTGTCTGTCTGTCTGTCTGTCTGTCTGTCTGTCTGTCTGTCTGTCTGTCTGTCTGTCTGTCTGTCTGTCTGTCTGTCTGTCTGTCTGTCTGTCTGTCTGTCTGTCTGTCTGTCTGTCTGTCTGTCTGTCTGTCTGTCTGTCTGTCTGTCTGTCTGTCTGTCTGTCTGTCTGTCTGTCTGTCTGTCTGTCTGTCTGTGTGTCTGTATGTCTGTCTGTAACGACAAACGCGCGTAACTCAAAAACCGCTTGGCCGATTTTAATGAAATTTGGTACCTAGGCTGGGTCTTGGGTCGAGATGGTCCCATTTAAAAATGAACAAAATCCACCAAACACAAACCAAATAAAAGGGTCGGGGTAGATTTCAAAAATTAGAGTTTATGTGAAAATATGGCGTGTGTGATATTAAACGAAAGGTAATTGAGTCTGCAGTTAAACAAAATACATTTTAATTTATTTAAAAAAAAAGGGTGGGGGTATATTTTAAAAATTACAGTTTAAGTGAAAATATGTCGTGTGTGATATCAAACGAAAGGTAATTGAGTCCGGAGTTTAACAAAATACATTTTAGTTTTTGTTTTTTTTGTAAGGGTGGGGGTAGATTTAAAAAATTTGAGTTTAAGTCAAAACATGGCTTGTGTGGTATCAAACAAAAGGTAATTTAGTCTGGAGTTGAATAAAATATATCTCAGTTTTTAGTTATATTAGCTCACACGTACACTATAACTATAGTACCTAGTGTGAGCTTAGGGGCCCATATATTGGCAGAGTATTTTAATATTCTGAGCTATCAAAATCTGTCATATCAATGTTTGCCAATTATCTTACTTTCAGCAAGTCAGTCAGTGTTAAATTTACCGACTCTTTCAATTAAACGAAGATGATAATTACATTAGCTTCATTGGAAACAATTTTCGAAATTATTACTGAACCTGACAGTTACGCTGGAAATATCTATGTTTTAATTAATTCTTTTTAAAATTTAATCACAATAGATGTCAATCAAAGTTTTTTATCATCAGAGTATTAACACTATTAGTATCATGGCATTTACCCAATTTAGAGCTTCTTATTTTGAGTAAATTTGCTTGCTTCCTTCTCCAACTGCCGTGTTGCGCTACCTGTTGTAGCGTAATACTACACTACATGCATATTCAGAAACTATAAAAATTAGTCTACAGGAACAGCAATACAAAAAAAAAAAAATAATACACGTAGCAAAGTGTTTGAGGGCAAACTCAATAAGCAGCCCAGTTTAAATTTGGTCATTTGCAGTACCATACTGTATTATATCATTGCACGTATAATTGGTCAAAATCGTTTGCCGCATGGCGTAGTTAAGATTATTTTGTGAGACAATTAAAATCACCAATAATTATAAAATTATTGTTCCTCGCCTTATGCGCTTTTGCCCCACTGTCCCCTAATAAGGAGTACCAGCTCTTAAAAAACCAAACCGACTTCAGATAAAAATTAACTAATTACTGTTGCCACCGAGACGAGAGATTCTCGCCTCTCGTCTCGTCTCGCCCTCTCGAGAGAGATATTTTCACTCGAATGGAAGCTCGATACGAGACGAGAGAAAGGCCCTCTCTCGTCGAGATATTCTCGTTTCTCTCGTTCTCTCGAGCAAAAAAGGCTGGTTTTATAAATTTTTATGATTTGACATTTGTTCGTATTGACCTATTATAGAGGTAAGCTGATATTTATGTACTGTTTTTTTTAAATAAAAGGTATGCACAATTTGTCATATAGGTATTCCTTCCTTAAAAACATGTCTGTGGGCTTACCTTTCGTCTACTTAAAATCAGATGAAGAAAATTCAAAAGTGTAATAAAATTTTACTGTTACTGTTAGTTGATGCTTATTAACCTACTGAACATTTTTTTTCCGAAATTATTCATAAGCGGGAAATTTTAGTTTTCTTTTCTAGCTTTTGGCGTAAATTGTTGTTATTTAGAAATCTCTTAATTTAAAAAAAAAATGTCTTTGGACGATTCTTTAAAGAGCGAAAATTATGAAAATCAAATTTTCTTGCGGAAATTAGTTGATTTTTTTTTTAATATGGAAAATTCAGATTAAAAATCTGCTAGTTAAAAAAAGTTTAAAGGTTTCTGTATTGTGCGTTTATTTCAAAAACACATATTAATTTCTTGCGAAAACAAATTTTTTTCTGAAAAATTACAAAAAATTCTTCTTCTTATCTAATTTTTAAAAAATAACTTTTGGTTTGTTTTGAGATAAAAACACATTTCCGCAAGGAAAATCTGGAAAATTCCATAGAGATCCTTAAGAACCAGGTATTTTAAATAATAGATTTATTGATTTATTTTTAAGGATTTATATTATTGGCAAAACACAAAATAATCTTCTATCAACAAACACTTGGGATTTTAGGTACAGTTTAAAAAAAAAGCGATGCAAAACTTTTCCACAGCTTTTATTGCATCGGCATCAACGAGGTATTTTAGTACATTTATTGTATTTACTTATTTATTTATTGTTTGCATAAATATACAGAGTATATGCCAGAATGGACTTAATACTTTATTTTGGAAACAGTAAATACGATAAAAAAAAGGATTCACCTTGAAAAACACTTTCACACAGGGTATCTCAAAAACTTTTTATAGCTGATATAAATCACGAGACACGAGAGACGAAACGAGACGAAAGAAAGGTTCTGTCGAGCGATAGAAGATTCCTGTCGACACGAGAGACCCATTGTATCTCGCATAACGAGACGAGATCAGAGAAGGCCTTATCTCGTCTCGTCTCGCCTAGCGCCAGCACTATACTTAATCCTAGGTAGTTTTTTTATTAAACGTTAAAAAAGACTTATGTATTTTAATTATATTTTTAGTGTATATTTTGTATACCTTTATTTTTTTATATTTCCCTCTTACCAGTGGCCACTTGCTCCTACAGAAAATCAGCTTAGCTCCACACGATAAATCCGATTACGGCCGACTTCACGTATAATATTTTACCTTTGCTCTTATATCCTCTTTCCTCTCTATATTATTTTTTTGCCTCGGTTCTGATGGACTTTGTGAAAAATGAAAAAGTTAACTAACGCGAACGTTTTGGCTGACCGGAAGTAAAATTAATGATGTAAAAGTTTACCCAGCCATTAGCCGTATGGACGTTTTAACTTATTGTTTCTTTACGTGTAATTTAGCTGTGGTGGACTTTTCAAGCAATTATGTAATTAAAAAACCAACGAACAGTAATTAAAAAACAAACAAGATAATTATATTTAGCTACTTTAAGGCGGCTGCCCAAGGCGAGCGATGCTATAATATATAGTACAGATTTTACAGGGCTATAACTATTATTATAGGGTGGCTCGTGTAAAGCCATAACCTGTAATATGTAAGATATAATCAGTGTTGCTAAATTTGAAGATTTTCCTTCAATATGAAGGATTTTGAACAAAAATTTTGACTATTGAAGGATTGAATGGTTTTATCGAAGGATTTTGACTATTTTAAGGCAAACTTAAATAATATTTTGCAAATATTTCAATAATTTTACCAAACATATGTAGGAAAATTTAAAATACCTTATTTTTAATTTTGATTTTTATAATTTTTGGTTTAAGTTTATAACTCCTTTATATTTGTTTGGTATTTTCTTCCATCTTTATTAAAAAAATTTGTTCATGGCATAAAGTTTTTTTTTTGGTGTCCACCACCCACCCATTACTGTTTTGAAGTAATAATATATACAGTGTGTCCACGGATTGAGTGCACGTAAAGTATAAATGACAAATTTTCCATTTAGATTCTGATTTTCTGGGCATTGCTCCTGCTTGGTCTTAAACTAACGTCATAAGAAAATAAACCAAATCAATTAATATACAGGGTGGTTAAGTAGGCTAATTCGATAAAAAGTGTTTAAACTAAAGTACAGTTTTTTTAGGAGTCACAAAAGTTATTAAGAAATGTTATTTAGAATTAAAAGTAACAACTAACTCTCAATTATTAGAAAAATTAGGTAAAATTTTCATAACCGACTTTTACGTTTTGCTGTACGTAACTTTTCATTTTAAACAACTATTTTTAATAACCTTTTCCGATATCTTATAAAACAATGGTACTTCACTCTTAACAATTTTTATAAAACTAGCCTACCACCCTGTATATTAATTGATTTGGCTCATTTTCCACCCTGTATATTAATTGATTTGGCTCATTTTTTTAACATCTTAGTTTGCGACCAAGCAGAAGCGATTTTTGGAAAATCAGAATCTAAATCAAACATTTTTTGTCATTTGTTGATGAACCTGACTTGCACTCAATCCGTGGACACACTGCATAATAAATTTTTAATTCTCAGAATTCAACTAAATTTTTTTTTACAAAATGTCAACATGTCATCAGTATACGCGAACCCCAAGAAATAAAAGTACTGCCATTGAAACCAAGACATTGGTATAAGTATATGACTACGACTTTCTCGTGGGTGCCCGCTCACGCGTCACATGAACTCAATATGAAATGTTATGACAGTCATGTGACACGTGCGCGGGCACCCACGAGAAAGTCGTAGGTGGGAACCGGGTTTGAAGGGTTTTTGTCACTTAGTTGAAGTGAAGTAGTCAAAAGGAGTGGCAACACTGGATATGATAGCGACGCCCCCGGTATTGTAAGATATATTAGGCGTACGCAACCGCCTTTATGCAGTCTCTCTCTTTTTTTATTGTCCAAAAAGTTATATCAAGGAACATCTAAACCTTTTTTTAAATGTCTTCACAGCAATATTCTTCTTTGTTTTGATATTCTCGTCCAGGAACACTACTGCCAACAGACAGTAAAACAAATGAACAGTCCAAATGCTCTTGAGTTTCTTCATTCTACAATATTCTTCTTCTTCTCCATTTTCGATTTATGACTTGCATGCCCAAAGCCAGGGCCTAGAACCTAGAAGGGGGGGGGAAGATCAAAAGGGATCAATCCCCACCGAAATGTTTAGGTTTTAAAAATAACCAAATATTTGGTAGTGATAAAGTAGTAGAGATATGGACAATTCGCATTTTTTTATGGCAGAAAGAAGTTTTATTATCTATTAATTAATTTAAAATTAAAATATTTTTTCTTGGAATTTCAAAAAAAAACTCTTTTGCTTAATAACACAATAATTTTATTTGTAAACTGTTGTGTTTTAAATAATATTTCTTGCCTTGCCCACAGTGTATATAAGTTATCTATACTGTGCATTGACTGTAATTTTAATAAATTCACCTTTTCTGAAAACTCTTTATGCTCAATACAATCTGTTTCTAATGATGAACAAGAGTTTTTGGGCAAAAAATCGTACCTACGCCAATGGTGATTATCCAATAAAAATGAAAAAAACTGTTTCGTAAAAAGAAAGCAAACATTACGAAAATATGGTTAGTGAAATCAAAATGTATGTACCAACACCGCTAGAGGCACTAAAATCGAAATTCTTACCAAAAAAATAAAATTTTACACGCGACTGGTGCCGACCTGAACGTTTTAAACTTAAGAGCGAATGTGGAGACAAAAAACGTCCAATCGGCTCATAAACCAAAATTTGGTTTAGTGGCGGCTGGTGACGTTATAAATTGGGGGGACTAACTAATTTTATTTTAGCATTTTACAAACAAGCAGCTACTTGGTGTAGTTTTTAGTTTATTTGTTTATAAATAAAGTCTATTCGCCCGCTTATTTGCGCAAAGTGCTCGGATTAGCACCAGTTTCAGACTTAACATGGCCTTGTAGAGCAACCTCAAAAATCCCACAGAATTTTAAACAATCTATTAACCTACTAAGTATATGTCTATTTTTTTCCACATTTTCATTATGTTAGGTAATGTTTTGCCTATAGGCACTATTCAATTGGCACCTAATATCAGTCGTGCGTAGCATAGAAAATTCTATGTGGTTATTTAAATAAGTAGCGCTTATTTTGTGTCGCCACCCATGCAGGATCACTTCGTGGATTTTTTATAATAAGACAAATAAAGCAAAAAAAAGCATTTTGTTTTTTATAACCGCACAACCAGTTTTCAACATCGTATAATTTTTTATTACTTGCACTAAATTTTACTTACTCGTTGGCCTACTTAATTTTTTGGTCCGGCCTATGTGGCCCTAAAGATTTTATTAGTAATCGAAGTTCATATGTCAACGTATTTGAATTTGTACAGTTAATTATGTAATCGACGGTATTTATTTCCATTTTGAAAACAAACTAAAACCTAAACAATGGACAGGCGACCGGCAAGGCTTTTAACTACTGACCCTGACGTACTCCAAATCAAAAAAACTCATACGTCTTCACTAAGGATAGAACCGGCAACACGCAGGAAGGGCAACGAACGGTTTGACACAATGAATATGGCCGACCTCAACTAAAACAAACATACCTCCCGCCCCCGCTCGAGAACAGCTACCCATACACCGCTGAAAAACGGGTGAAATTAAAGTTTGTCCCGCGCGGTGCTGCCGGCTTGTAATTATTTACTCTAGAAAAGTTTACCCATTAAACCACAGACTACAAAAAAGAACTAGACATGACGTAAAGAAAGATTTAACTTAATAAAATACTGGTTGTTGTCTATTTATGGGAGGGCACTGCCCCATTGCCCTCCCTGTAGCAGCCGCCACTGGTACAAACGTCAAACAAAAAAACTTTTAGGAAAAAATGAATATCTCAAAAACTAAACACAAATTAGAAAATTTGAGAATTCGCTTTTTTCGACTCTTCTTAACCATCCTTTTGATAGTTTAAAAGGTTTTTAAAAAAATTCTACCAAATGTTAGTTTTGTTACACCTGCATTACCTCCTTCGGTCAAATTACCTGTAATCATTCAGTTACATTAACTTAAACTATCTTGTATATTTTTTTTTAATTTTCATTGTTTTTGTCAGAGTTGCTCAACAGTTACTCGGATTAATTTTAATGGAACTTCATGTCTTTTTTGAATTAAAGTACGTTTTTTGATATAAAGTATCATTTAAAAGTTTATTTGCTGTAGAAACTCGTTGGCCTACTTATTTCCTATATCTTCCCGTTAAGAACTTTTTAATAAAAGCCGAAGCAACAAGTTTAAAAGTATAATTTGGTTTAAAAGAAGAAACATCTAAAAATAAATTTATGGATTTAAATACTTAATAAAACTCTATTTAAATTACGCCCTGAATTTGGAAAAGCCTTATTTTTTTTATAAATAAACGAATGAAGCAGTGGCGCACCCAGGAATATGTCTTGGGGGGGGGGCGAGGTCTCTGGGGGGGCGAAGCCTCATGATGTCGTATTTTATGCTATTTTAACTTTTTATTCATGACATATGTGGGAAATATCTAAAAAAATTTTAGGTTTTTATTTTTTTTGAAAATTTTGTATGCATCACACAATATCACAGACTGAATATAAGGCATGTAAATAAATTAACTAAATATTTTTTATACAAAAACAGTACATTAAACGAAAAAAATCAACAGGCGCTTAGCAAAGAATGAGAATTGCAATAATAATTTTTATACTTACCAAAAAAATATTTTGTTTACTCCATAGTCTGTAAGAGACTTTAATTTTTTGTACAAGGCAGTGGCGCGCCCAGAAATATGTCTTGGGGGGTAGGCGAAATGCCAAATGCCGTATTTTATGCTATTTTATCTTTTCACTCATGAAATATCTGGAAAATATCTAAAAAAATCTTAGGCGAACCCCGCCCCCCCCTCCGGGTGCGCCCTTGACAGGGTGTTAAAGTAAAAAATCCAAGTAATACCAAAATAAATTATCCTTATAGTCACTAAAAACATAATCCATAAAAAAATATCTTTTTTTTTTTAAACTTCACAATTTGAAATTTAGTTCTCTAGGAATAAGGTACAATTTCAAGGTAAAAGATATGTAGTGTCCAACTAGATATCTTTAGCGATTTCCGGCATTTTTAAAATACTTTAAGTTCAATATTTGAACCTTAGTTGACGTATTTTACGGCACTGCAAAATAAAAACAAAGTTATTTTTTTTTAATGTTTTATTTTTGTATGGTTTGAAATGTCTGCTTGTCAAATAAAAATATATTAGTTTTTTTGCTCGTGTTGTTTGGGATGAAACACAGCCGAACCTGTCAACACAACAACGGATCCTATCCTGTTTAAATAGTGCCGTGGGCAGAAATAAATCCTGGGGGGGGCTTGAGCGCGGATCAATACGGAGAAATGGATCCTGGGGGGACGCAGTTCAATATATTTTAAGCATGATTTTTGGAGAAAATGTATGTTTTACTGGTCAATACTCAGGTGCTCTGTAGGGGAGGGGGTTCAGCCCCTAAGCCCTCCCCTGGGTACTCCACTGGTTTAAGGTTAGGTTAACACGCCCTTTCAAAAGAAGGACAAAGGCGCTATTTTATAGCAAAATAAGTTAGGTTTGGACCTATTCATATTTTCCCCTACCAAAAACAACAACCTCAAAAATTCTTGTCGAAATTGGAAAATGTAAACGTATTTACCCTAGTTTTGTTTTTTAAATTTTCGCGCCAAACTATTTGTGTGCGCGCGCTACCTCTGCCGCTTGTCGCGATGTTACCAACGATGCAAAACAATAGCCTTCTTGTGTATTGTGTCTTAAAAATAAATAAATCGGTAAAAAGATTCGTAGGAAATTTAATTTGCCAGATCTCTTCAGCTCCTCTTAGATCTAATTTTTAACATAAAAATTGTTGAAATCAATTTAAAAGAAAATTGAAAATTTTAATTGAATTCGTATATCTCTCGTATCGGAGAGCAGAATATCCAAGTATAAATACAAAGGCACAATTATTTTATAAAAAAGTATAAAAAGTAAAAAAAACTAGGTTAAGCCTTGATTTTTTAAATTCCATTGTTCAAGTTGGTTCGAAAGAGAAAAAACTTTTAGCGGTAATACTTGATTTTCCAGTATTTGAAAGAAAATTACTTTTGCGTTTTTAAGTTTTTAAAAAGTTTTTGATGAAAGCTAAAAGCAGTGAAAAAAAATGAACCAGGACCATATTGTACGATAATAAAGTTGGCGGTTTTATATCCTAATATGTTGGCGCCCTCCGTTCGCTTCGACTTAAAATATAAAGGTAAAAAAAAACTTATAACTAAAGTAAGGAAATAGATTCCTTTTAAATATGCCTATAAGTATGTGCTTCTTGTCAGATTCATAGTTTTACAGTTATGAGGCGAAACATTGCGCGGTCATTTTGAATTTTGACCATTTTTTTTCATTGTTGGCCATTTAGGTACTTAAAGCCTAAATTATCGTGTGAAAAAAAATTCGTTATTTTAATTATTATTTGATATTATTGCTGTCATGTTCACTTTTTCTCATCTATGGGGTAGGTTAAAACAACACAATTTTAGGGGGCAGCATAAAACATCTAAAATTTTTGAGATTACCCATTTAAAAAGTTAACTAATAAATAAGAAATTTTTTAGCGCACATTACTTCACAGAAGCTTGGAAAATAAGTGGCTCTTATATTTAAAAACATAGTTACACCCATCCATAAAAGTAGACCTAGACAAGAAATTGAGAACTGTCGGCCAATAGCAATAGTATGCGCAGTTTAAAAAATATTCAAAATCATAATATTTGATAGACTTTTTGCAGAAGTATCAAATAAAATATTTCCCAGACAGCATGGCTTCTTACCCAAAAGATGTACCTTTACAAATCTAACAATTTTCTCGAAATACGTACAATGAGGCTTAAACAGAAACAGTCAAGTATATGTTTACACGGATTTCACAGCTCTATTTTGGGATGGACTGACTGGAGTGGATGTTTCTCTATATTTAAATATTTTAATTCAAACGTATTTGTGAGCAAACACAAATTTATCAGTTTGTAGGTCTACTATTTATGTAAGTTCTATTGGTGTACCCCAAGGGTCAAATCTCGGACCACCTTTTTTATTATTGCCTTCAACAAAATTATTTCTGAGGTAAAAAATGGGGAAATATTGGCATTAGCCGATGACCTTAAATTATTTGTTGAAGTTTTCTCATTGGAAACTTGTGAGACACTTCAAAGAGAATTTCAGGACACAGCCGTATATTGCCAGGAAAATGGTTTTTACTTAAATGTGTGTAAATGCTTTTGTAACTCATTTAGTCGTAACAAAAAATGATTTGAGTTTGATTATACAATTTTTTTTAAAACTTTTTTCCAATAACAAATGACTTTTTAAAACACGACTGAAATTTAAACTCAGAGTATGTACCTTATAGTTTCAGGAAATTTAAATTTTTGGTATTGTATTTTAACGTGTTTTGCGTTTGTATAACAATTTTTAATCAATTTTTTAATTTAAGGAACCAAACAAATATGAAAAACATGCTCTCTTTATTTCAGAGGCACTGATGATGGCCAAAAAGTGGTCGAAAACGCACTGCCAATGTTCTAGGTATTTTATAAAATAGATGTATAAAAAGTATTAAATTTAGCACAACTTATAATAACAATATTTTAATTGATTTGACTTTAATTGATGCCCTTTTTCAATTTATTAACCGGTACACTGAGAAATTACGCAAAAATTACGTTCTACTCAGGGCTAATTATCTAGTTTTGGAGCCAAGACAAATTTGTTACTGAGAATAAGTCCAAAATTATCGACAAAAAAATTAGATAAAAAAGATTTCAATATGGAAGCCGGTTCGTCAAAATGGCAAATATCACCACTTTCTACGGCCTCAAATTTCATTATAGTAAAATAATTAAAAGCCAGTAATTTATTTTTAAAGAGTTATTAGCGGTCAAATATAAAAAATGGGTTTAGTTGACTTCTAACCTTGAATGACCTTGAAAAACCCTCTCAAAGATAAAGAAAATGTTGTTTTCAAACCACGCAAAAACCTTGACCACAACTAACCAAATTCTTTTATGAATAACAAAAATATCCGTTTAAAAGTATCCTAGAGCCTTTTTTCTTTTGTGACAAATTAATTGTTATTGAAAAATATTTTATAATACGTTTTTTACCGTAGGTTTCTTTAAACAAATTTAAAAGTTACAACCTTCGTGGATCAATAAATAATAATACAACTTCCTTTACTAGTCTATTGGTAACAAAAAATCGCACCATCTAAGTTTTGTAATGTTGTCTTTTAAAATGATAAATTAGAAAATAGAAGAAACATCTCAAACACCTTTTAAAGTAAATTTTAGTATTAGTGTTTTAGGGTGTCCCAAACTTTTAAGCAAAACAAAGAGGTATATTATTTGAAAACTCCAGAAAATTCATGGTTTTAGGTATGTTTTAAAAGAAAAACTGAATTTGAGTGCTAAACTTCTTTATTTTTAATAAAATAAACAAGCTTAGCACTCAAACTCAGTTTTTCTTTTAAAACATACCTAAATAAGTAGGTATATTATTATTAAAAGTTTTTACTTATTTAGTCCTTAGTTCAGGACCCCTTTTAGTAATAAGTAACTTTTTTGTAATCCGTAAAACAGACAAAAATTTATAAAAGCTAAAAAACTTTTTATTCAATTTGCGGGAAAATATTGCTTTTTAGTTATTAAAGCAGTGGGTTGTATATCATCAGGGCCGATTTCGCTGCCCCGGGCAAAAAGGTAAAAAATGACTACATGACTTTATAATAAAAACAGAAAGAAAAACCCTTTCACACTCAAATAAAAGTAAAATAAAACGTGAATAAAAAAATTAATATAGGTGTTAAAATTTTTTATGTTTTGATTTGAAAAAAATACAAGTGGCATCATTAATATTTTTGCATTAAATTGAAAATAATGTTGCACAGAAAAGGCTTCCGACAAATTAAAAAACACTATAAAAATGATTTTAAAGCAGTTTTATTTTATTTTTATAAAAAAAAATGTGTCTTTCGTTCTGTCACAACATTTAGCGCGTTGACGGTTGGTCTTATTTTGACGAAACTATAGAAATTGTCGTTTTTTTTTATAGTGACGTTTCGTGATTGGCATTTTATCATTTAAACTAATGGAAATTCGTCATGGCGCAAAAAATAATTTAAAAAAAAAACAAACTATAGTTAGGTATTTCGGAATTCATTTGAGGAATTTTTTTTTTCCAAAGGGGCGCTTATGATTTTTTTCAAACTGAAACTCAGACCAATAAAACATAGTAGTTCTTAAAAAAGCTGAATTGAGGTTTTGATATTTTATTTAGATTGTTCTGTATTTTTAGTTTGGTTGTGGATTTGGTTTTTAATACACAATAACTATAGCCATCTTTCAAAACATGTTTTGAATTAAGAGAAATTAAAATTTTATTAAAATTCCACATATTAATTTATAAAAAGTATTCTAATAAATATTACTTAGTTTATTCATTTTCTTTATAAACTAGTTAATTTTACAATTTGCCGCCCACAAAGGTTGCCGCCCTATGCAAGCCGGGCCCGAGGGCGGCCCTGATATTATACACCAAAGATCTAAAGTAATACTGTTTACCTCGAGGCGAAAAAATGTGTAGCCTATGTTTCCTTCACTACTTATATTAATAGGTAGTATTTTCGTTAGGCAGAAAAATGCCGAAAAATGGCAATTGATAATCGAGTAGATTTTAATGTAGGACGTTAATAATAATCAATATATATACTCTTTGCAATAAGGCTAGTCCTTTTGTTTAATCACCCCGTAATTCTGGTAACAAAACGCACGTGTATTCTTAATTAGGTTTTAAACCATAGGTTCCTAAGGTAACTGATAATGGACGATGCAAAACTAATTATCAGTTACCTTAAGGTTAATATAATCGGTCACCACCCTTTATAATAAGGGTGATGGATCGGTGTTTAAACTGTCAATTGTTTTGAAATTTCTGACTTTGAAACATTATCGCTTATTTTATATTTAAATTCTGATGCTGATTTGGAATAGTTTTTTGAGAAAAGTTTCTGTCCCAAAATGATTTTATGTAGTGAAAAATTTATGAACAATTGGGGTGCCCTGCCGCCAAAGTTTCTACATTGGAAGATTTTCAGTGCGACTGACCATATAAAATAGTGATTATTTAATTCTTTCAAAAATGTTATTTTCTACAATGTATTTTGAGTTGGATTTGAGCTAAGCTTTGCAATTTGTATTGGTAAAAATTATTATTTAAAAATAAGATTACGCCCTGTTTATAATATATTTTTTGTAAATTGAAGTTTTTAAATTACCTAAGCAAAATGACTTAATAAAAGTTAAATTAATATTATTTGTAGTTTCCACAAATGAACTTTAGCTCGACTCATATTAATGTAGTACATACTCATTTCTTTGTTACAATAAGTATATAAGCATTAATATTTTTTGAAATTAAAACAGTATATTATACTTTTTAATAAAAAAGTTGTTCATATGAAAATCTCACATTTTTTATGGTGGACACATAGATCTTTTAAAAAATATAAAGTTCCTAACTGATTTAACCGCAGAGGCTTTGGGAATTTCAACAAAAACAGTATTGAGACAGAATCTTTGTGAGTGAATTAAAAAATATATTTTAGACACAATATTTAAACTAGAAATAGCTATATTGAGGGTATTACTAATTACCAAGTTTAAAATGTTGCAGTAGAACTGCTTATAGGATTAAGTTCAAATCAAAAGATGAAAATTATTATACTAAGCTTTATTTGTATGGTTTTGTAAACTTATTTTCTTAAAATAAAATAAAACCAATCGAAAAACTAAAAATCTAACTAAAAAACTAACTAGGCAAAAATAATTTATTCTCATCGTCCAAAAAACTCCATCTCATGAACTGCCATCTTCAGTTATGACGAGAGGAACGACACCAATTTAGCTCATTTTCTCAGTCTTCTTGTTTTATAAATCTTTTTTAACAGTAGTTTTACAAACTTTTTGAATTAGTTTTTTAAATGCGTTGTTTTGAAGGGCATCAAAGAGTCTTCATACTTTTTGTCATTATTGTGTTTCTTGAAATTCTGCTCTATAGTTATCACGGATGGGACCGAAGATCGAAAAAAGCATGGAATTTTCGAATGAACAGTTTATCTTTGTCGCCAATTTTCTTGACTATTTTTCTGAGAATATGTGAATACTTCTAAATATCTACTTTACAAAATATTTTGACTACTTGACAAAAATTTTTTGTTTTGAAAGTTTACTTTCATTGTCAATTTAAGCTTTGATAGACAGACAGGCTTGCAACTGCCAACTGCAATCTGGGGCCAACAATGATTTTCGAAGCTATTTCCTGTCTTCTTTATAGCAGAAAAATAAAAAAGGATAGCAAAGGGACTTGGGGTATTGCAAGGACTATACAATATACCTACTTATACGTAATAATTATAAGGCTCGCCAAAAAAATAGAAGACATAGAGGGCACCTTCAGTAAATGAATTATATACGAAGTAACTGGAACGGCCACGGCTATACATTACCTATATGGGACACTGAGGCAAAAATTAAAAGAGTTTTTTTTGGAGTGAGAACTTACAATGTATGCTAAGCATTGCAACTTTTTTCTCTCTAGTTCTAATGACTGGTGGTATTCTGTGAACTTAATACTTCAAAGAGAATGTCATTTGTGATATGACATTCAAGTGTTGTTGTCAGTATATTTTTGAAATTGTTTTTGTCGAACAAAAATAAAAAAAGAAACATGATGCGTTGCTTGTAAAAACAAGTTTTATATGAGTGAAAAGCCGGTTTCCTTTTTGAAGTAAGTAGTTTTGAATATTTATAAAACTTTATTAGTAACTAATCGCAGTAAAAATCCAGTTATAGATTAAAATCATCAAACGTCCGCGAACTTTCAAAACCACAGAATATCATAGGAGAGTAAAAGTAAGAAAGGAAAGGTAGCACCTCCTGCGCAGCGTGCTCTCTCTACAAAAAATATCAATTTTTTTGCCTCACTTTGCATATATGTAAAAGCCTATCCAGTTATATAAACAGTCTGATAATCAAGGATTTATACAGAAAACAGAAAAGGTTAATAAATTTCATTAAAATGAAAACACGTTGCTTAAATCAAACTTTAAAAATTTTAAAAGTGATTATTTACCGTGCCTAAGATTTTTACTAATTCTTAATTTTATGTTCAAAAAAAGTCGTATCTTCAGCTAGGTATTTATAGTCTTCTAATTTTTTTAGCGAATTAAACAAATTTAATTAATTACTTAGGTATTTTTTAACTTAAGTAGTCACTAAAAAGCTATTTTCTAATGCGCCTTGTTTGGGACATCCTGTATACTTATAGATAGGTATATTTATTTTTATTAAAACTAAAAAGTTTTTCTTCTTTCAGGCTAAAATTAGTATTTGTTCCGTCTCTGCTGAAAAGTCAACTGCAAGGTGTTTAAAAAAAAAGAAGTATCAATAAAATAAACATTTAAAACCAATAAAAACAAACAGTAGTGTATCGCTTTTCTAAAGAAACACTATGAAGTGAAAATAGTGTCAAAATTAGTGTACAGTTTTTATGAATATTTCACAAGAACGTTTTAAGCTTTTTGTAGGAATGTTGATAAGTAAGGAATACTAAGGTGAGTTTTTACATATAAATAATCAAAACGTAATGTTTTTGCATGTTTTGTATCCATTTGTTATTTATGCTCAATTATTAATTGTATTGTTATTTTTTGTTTGCATTGTTTTATGTTGATTATTTAAAAATTATTTGAGTTAAATAAGAATGGTTTTAATTCAAATAAATATTTGTTTAAATAGACTAAACAAACGTGTTATTAAATTAAGGTCGTTATTTATTTGTCAATCCCCAAAATTATACAAATTTTTCTTTAATCTAAGCAAATATTCATTTATAACAAATAAATTATGCATTTAACTTAACATGCAAGCGATATAGTTGGAGCGTTACCCACGATCTAAACGGCACTGAGGGATATTTTAAATAATAATTTCGTCTTCTACAAAAAATTGTTTTGTACTTTTCGTTCTAAAAGCCTTTGTTTTTGAGAAAATTGGTTAAAGCATCTTTGGAAGGGTAATACTTAGGTAGCTTGGAAATATTTCATTTGATAGGCCTTAAAATAAGCTTTAAATTTTCTGTCAAGTTATTTACTCAAAAAAAGCTGATCAAAAAAACTTATTCAAAAATCTAAGATGGCTTGACAACGTTCCTAAAGGGAAAGGGTCAAAGCTGATACTATGTTTAATAGAACCATACGAGCTATTGTTTGTGTCCAGTCTTGGTTTTATGTTTTTAAAAAGTTTTGTATTTTTATCTTTAATCAGCCGCCATCTACAATATTTCAAAATGCTCAAGGTGCCAGAGTGGTATTAAACGAATTCTTAAATCAGAGCCTTTTGACTAATAAAAATAGCAATAAAATTTTCTATATACTTCAAATCCAGGTTAGGGGCGATAGTGCCGATTATCTTCATTACTATTAGCTTAAAACAAGATTATGTTCGAAAAATAAGGCGTATTATATATGTCAAAAATTGTTTATCACAGCATAGACATATATAGTGTTGCTTTAAAAACCAGCAAAAAAATCGACATAAACGAGATTGTTATTCTCTCGGTTATTCATCATTTTGAATATCAGAATTATATAAACGAAAATAGCTGTATAGTACCTCTGACCAGATATATTTTTAATCATTAAATAAAAAGTGATTACCTATCTTAAGAAATAAAAGACAAATAAATAACTCCGAGGTCCTTACTTATAAGTAAAATTATTTTTGAATTCTAAAACTTTTAAGGGAAGGTGATCTATGATGACCCCTTTAACTGTATTTATCTGTTATTTAAAACCAGTTTGGGTTACAAATAAAATGCTATTGCAAAAGATTAGGCTATTAGATGGTGCTACTAAATTAGTTTTTTTCCTTTCTTTGAAGAAAAAACCGTAAATATTAAAAAATATCAAGGGATGGCATATGTTATTCAATAATTGATTTTTGAAAACTTTAAAAAGATGATTTTCACAAAAAAATTACTTTTTTATACAAAAAAAGTTAATTCAAAGCAAACTGTTGTCATATTAAGATAAAACAGTTTGTAGTAAATAATGCCTCTTAAATATGTTCTTAAGCAAAAAACGAATTAAAAAGAAACGTCTAATTAGCAACATCTTTTTTGCCTGTGTTTTTACTTATTTTTTATTGAAAAATATTAGTCTTTTTAATACATTATTTACTTATAAACCTAATCTCAAAACTGGTACCTATCTAAAACATGATAAAAAAAAACCTGCTTTGGTATCTTTCTTCGAATTGTCTCCGTTTAGTCATTTAGAACATGAAATGCGTTTTGATACAGGAATTTTTTACATAAGTTACTTACAGTGGTAGATCCAGGGGAAGGCATAAGAGCCCGGGCCACTTTGGCCCCCCAGGAAATTCTGGATCAGCCACTGGTTACTTAAGCACAATAAATGATAATGATTGATGGTTTATATGTGAATGATCCTTCCACCCTATTTTGACGGTGGACCAAATTCGATGTTTTTTGGGGTGTTTAAGTATTTCTAGCCGAGATAAATCAAAACGAGTAGACATGTCCTAGGCTTGATTTTAGAAACGTCTTTAAATATATAAAGCGCTTCTTAAAAAGCCTCGTAGTTTTTTGGGGGAGGGGATTTTGCAAAGAATGCATTTTTGAAGGGGGTCCAGAATTTTGAACATTTTGTTTTGGTGTAAAGTATTTTTTTAATTTTTTTTTTAAATAAGTAATCCCGTCACTTTCAGTTTTTGAGATATTACATAAAATTATTTTTTCTTTATGAAATGACCTCTGTATTTCATTATCTTCTTTATATTTTTTTATATTGTTCGTTTTTGTTTCATTTTAAAATATTTAAAAATTATTAATTTAAGAAAGAAATGAAAAATAAAGAAGTCATTAAATCATTAAATATAAAAAACTATAAGAAAATTAAATACTGAGTATAAAACTTTATTTAAAAAAACGTTCTTAGCTGATTGCAAAAATTTTATAAAAAACTCACATAGCACAAAAATCACGTCAACGTTAAATTAACGTAAACAAAAATAATAAAGTTATTTTCTACTAGAAGACAACCTTATATATACAAGGAGGAATCAAACTATAAAAAATGTAATTTTTAGTGAAGTTTTTGGTGCTGTGTATATAACGTCTTTTTTACCCTCACTACTTCATATGCCAAATTCACACTTGAAAAGTCCTTCACAACATGTTCTAAAACGCCTCTAGCTAAAGAATTCTCAAACTACTACCTTTTTGCGTCTTTTTTTGTCACGTTTTCTACCAACTTTTTTAAATTAAGTGACGCGAAAGGAAGTTCTAAAAGTTCACTAGTTTAAGATTACAACACTT
This sequence comes from Aspidapion aeneum, assembly GCA_963576565.1. NCBI lineage: Eukaryota > Metazoa > Arthropoda > Insecta > Coleoptera > Brentidae > Aspidapion > Aspidapion aeneum. Next base: position 43,241,406 of record OY755042.1, read on the forward strand.
CAAGACAATTTTATAAGATGGCGCTCAAGGCAAGACAAAATTTCTATACATATGTTAGCTCCGCTAAATTTCAAATTCTATGCAAAATCAGTTTGGGCAAAAGCCTACCTATAAATCATCCAATTCGCCTTTTATAGGACTGGCTGGCACCTCAACTAATTCAAGTACGGGAATAAAATGTTTCCGGTGTAATCAAGGTCACGTGCTTTCGAAATGTCAAACATTTTTTGATCTCTCACCTATCGATCGCCTATCTTTCGTCAAGCAGAAAAAATTATGTCTAGCGTGTTTTCATCCCTTGCATGGGGTAGATACGTGCAAATCAAAATATTCATGCAGGACTTGCAATAGTAAAAGGCACCATACTTTAACTCATATCTTAGAAACTAATCAAGAGTCTGGAAGCCAAGATACTAGTCCTGTCATTCACACACCACCTGTCAATAATCTTCATGTGTCATTAATACCTCAGGACCTTCAGGTACCTTTCTTTTATGCACCGCCATAATAGATGTTATGGACGGTTGCGGAAATTTTCAACCTGTAAGGGCACTGCTTGATTCTGGATCACAGACAGGATTCATCAGTGAAAAGTGTATTCAGCGTCTTAATCTTCCTAGGCGAAGTTACACCACTGAAATATTCGGATTAAATCAGATGTCTTCTTTTACTTCCAAAGGGCTCGTTCAATGTCACATTAAGCCACAAGGACAGGTCACTCCTTTACTTAATTTAGAAGCAATTGTCGTTCCACAATTATGTTCCAATATGCCTACATTCACTTTGAACGATAATCAGTGGAAACACTTGGAAAACCTTAAACTTGCCGACCAATCTTATTTCAAATCTAGACCTGTGGACCTAGTTATTGATTGCGAGCTATTCGCACAGATATTCAAGGAGGGCAGGGTTCTTGGACAAATAGGGCAACCTTTAGCCCTACTATCTTTGGCTGGGTCGTCATGGGAAAAGTTGACGAAGTAGGTAGTCTTACGGAACGAAACAGTTGTTTTTTAACGAGTCATTCACCTCCTTTATAGGTCATTCTCCCTAGGTTTTTGGGAAATCGAACATAGCGTAAAAAACAAATCTTATCAAAGGAAGAAAAACAAGCAGAATCAATTTTTACTGCGAGTGTAGTACGGCAACCGAGCGGTAGATTCATGGTAGATCTTCCGTTTAAAGATAAAATAAACCCTGACCTAGGAAATACTTATCCGCAAGCTTATCGTAGATTTTTACTTCTAGAAAATAGATTACTCAAAAATCCTGATCTGTACACTGCCTATTCAAGTTTCATGCAAGACTATATCGATTCTAATCATATGAGTTTAGTTTTATCTAGTCAACCAAAAGTCGACGTATCATGTTTTTTAGCACATCATTGCGTACTAAAGCCGGAAAGCTTGAGTACAAAATTAAGGGTAGTCTGGGATTGTTCGGCAGTCACCCCAAAAAATATTAATCTCAATGACACGTTGTTATCTGGACCGAAACTTCAAAAGGATATTGCTTCTTTACTCCTTACGTTTCGTCTTAATCCTATCTGATATCAAACAGATGTTCCGTCAAGTCCTTATCAATCCTTATCACCGTCCTTATCAAAGGATATTGTGGAGGTTTTCTCCACAGGACCCACCTTCACTGTGGGAACTTTCTACTGTCACTTTTGGCATGACATGCTCACCTTTTCTAGCCATGCGTAGATTAAATGAGCTGGCAGAGAGAGAAAAGGAACGTTTTCCTATGGCTAGTACTGTTCTAAAAACGTCAATCTACATCGACGATATCTTGGGAACTAGCCCTTCACTTTCTGAAGCTCTTTCCCTTCAAACGGAACTCAATGATTTGTTGAAGTCGGGAGGATTTGAACTTAAAAAATGGGCAAGCAATTGTCCCGAGTAATTGGCAACATTGCCAGAATCCGATCGTCAAATGCCTCTCTCTTTTGACAAGGAGGAACCACACTTTATCAAAGTTTTAGGACTTCAATGGCATCTAAAAAACGACATTTTTTCTTATCAATGCCGAATGATGGACAAACCCCCAACCAAACGTTCTATTTTATCTATCATAGGAACAATCTTCGATCCCTTAGGTTTTCTTTGTCCCTTGTTGCTACAAGCAAAATTTATTTTGCAACAGTTGTGGATATCGAAAATAGGCTGGGACGAAGAACCAGATTCTTCTATCATCGCCTCTTGGAACAAACTTCGTTCCAAATTCCCGCTTCTTTCCAATTTTCAATTACCCCGACAAATCGAACTGTCAAAAATCAATACCTGTTAAATCATCGGCTTCTGTGACGCTTCAATTCGAGGCTACGCAGGCGTCGTATATTTTCGTGTAGAAGAGGAAAACAATATCTCTGTTTCTCTCATATCTGCAAAATCTAGGGTCGCGCCTATAAAGTCACAAACTTTGGCTGGGCTAGAACTCCTAGGCGCATTTCTTTTAAGCGAATTAATTGACTTCGTTTTATCTAGCTATGAAGGAAAAATAACATTTACAAATATCGTTACTTTCTGCGATTCGCAAGTCGTATTGCATTGGCTTTCATCCCCTCCTAATCGCTGGCAAACCTTTGTTGGAAATCGAGTCAGTAGAATCCAAGAAATCATTCCCTCAAACTCGTGGCGCTACATTCCTTCTGCTTTAAATGCAGCCGATATTACGTCACGAGGGGCCACCCCTTCACAGCTCATGTCACATGACATGTGGTGGAACGCACCGTCGTTTTTGTGGTCTCCCGAAAACGAATGGCCCGATTTTCATAAATCAAAAATGCCGATTGATTTCGGAGATATTAATCTGGAGGAAAAGCTAAAGGTCTGTTGCAATGCGATAATTGACGTTAACTTCTTAGATCAGCTTCTTATCAAATATTCATCTATATCAAAAATTCAACGTATCATTTGTTATGTCCTTCGAATAGTTAACCTTTTTCAAAACCATTTCTAACAAAAACCCACTAAGCCGCCGGACCAAAAAGTTATTTTTGAGAATATTGTTTTTCCTACCACCGGTGAGATGCAAATTGCGTTATACCTTCTTATCAAACGCGTTCAAGGTTCTTGTTTTTCTGAGCTTTTTTCCGCGTTATCTAAGGATAAACCAATACCGAAACCTTTTCGAAAACTTTCACCTTTTCCTGATGAAAATAATATCATTAGAGTCGGTGGCAGATTACAAAAATCTGACCTTTTGTCTTATTCTGCAAAACACCCCGTCTTACTTTCGAGTAACCATCGTTTAACTACTATTCTTATCGAGTCCACTCATCGACAATACCTTCATCCTGGGTTTAAAACATTACATAATCTGCTTTTACAGCAATTTTGGATATTATCTGCCAGACGGGCAATTCAAAGAACCATATCCAAGTGTTTGCAATGTTTTAGAATCAACCCTAAACCCTATAGACCGCCCATAATGAGTTCACTTCCCGCTCATCGAATCAATCAACTTAAACCTTTTTCGAGTGTAGCTATCGACTTTTGTGGACCTTTCTTTGTGATTCCTCATCGTTACCCTGTGTGTTTGTCTGTACGGCCACACATTGCGTCCATTTGGAATTAACCATGGAACTGTCCACCGAAGGGTTCGTAGGTGCATTCCATCGGTTCATTTCCAGACGTGGAAGCGTGACGCAATGCTGGTCAGATCAAGGCAGTAATTTTATAGGGTTTCGTAACCAATTACTTGATTACGCGAGAAGTGCGTCCACCAGACTTTCTATTCGTTGGCATCTGGGACCTTCTCTCAGTCCACATTTCAATGGCCTGGCAGAAGCTGGCGTCAAAAGTTTTAAAACTCACTTTGTTCGAGTTGTCGGCGACCAGAAGTTGTCTATCATGGAAATGTCCACCCTTACATGTCGCATAGAAGCCGTACTTAATAGTCGCCCTTTATCTCCTGCCTCTTCAGACCCACACGATCTTCAACCTCTTACCCCTGGGCATTTTTTGACCCTTGAACCCCTTAATTCAGAAATTCCGGAGTCAGATTTGTCCGAGGTTCCCCGAAATCGGCTCTCGAGATGGCAACTTATCCAAAAACTACATAATGATTTTTGGAAAAGGTATTCTGTAGAGTATTTGCATACGCTACAACAGCGACACAAGTGGGCTGATTCGTCCCCAAATATCAAATTAAATGATTTGGTTATCATAACGAGTGATCACATTCAGTCACCTTTGAAATGGCCAGTCGGTCGGGTCATCGAACTGCATCCCGGCGGAGACGGTCAGGTGCGTGTTGCGACGGTACAAACGGCTACCGGTGTTTACAAGCGGCCAGTTGTATTAAAGTAATTTTAATTTTTTCTACCTATTGAAGTCAATTATTACAATAGGTAATTCTTTATTATTTTTTTTAAATTTTGTTTGTTTGTTTTGACTTTTTCGGGTTTTCGTTATCTCTAAATAAACTTACGCTACTTATCTGTTTTTCATTCATTTATATTTATCGGTCGATCATTTTTTTTTATCTATATCTGTCCGGCTGTATTCTAAAATTGTGTGTTTTGGAGGGCAGTTATGTTAGCTCCCGCTAAATTTTGCGGTGTTTGTAAATTTTAAAACCACACAATTGGATGACGGACAGAGTGCATTTTCGCGCATTTTGGACATGCGCACCAAGAATCAGGGAGATCCTTTTTCGACCGCCTCGAGAAATGGCGTGTTAATTTACTTTCTCCAACTATTTCAAATTTCTACACTTGAAAGTGCTTGATTTTGGTGTACTGAAGCATAGAACTAGAAACTTCAGCCCTTCAGCTACGTGGTGACATCATTAGATCCAGACAGGGGCCCCTTGGAAGTAAAGAAATTGGGTGCAAACTGGTGAGTGCTTTGTTTCTGATTTCCGTTGTGTGGTGCCCACAATTGACCTATGGACCTTTTTAATTATTTCGTAATTTCATATCAATATATTTATGTTTGTTCGCGCTTTCATTAATTAAAATATATACAGTCCGTTGCAGTTATCGTTTTTCTAACTGCGGGCAAACATACATCCATTACGTCTTCTTTAAAAGCTAAAGAAATTTTTTTAACAGTAAACACTTTCACACAATATTAATGTGTCCTTAATTAATGGGACCTATTGCAATAGTACCAGGCACAAATTGTCAATATAGTTGAAAGTTTCGCATTATAAGAACAGCTGTCTTCTTTCAAAATTAGACCATTGTGTATTATAAGAGCCGGAATTAATAGTGACGCCACTATTAATGGAAAATAAACGACTGGATTTCTAAATTCGACTTTGGTATTTCAATTTTATAAGATCAACGGTCAGTTTTTAATGCGAAACTGTCAATATAGTGCCCGGCACAATTTGTGCCTGGCTTTATTTCAATAGGCCAATAATAACTGATGCGTCGTAGTCGTAAAGGAACAGGGAGCGGTTCACTAACTGGTTTTTGGAGTTTAGAGGTCAAAGCACGTCGAAGTGAAAGCTTGTTTTCATATATAAAATAAAGGTTTTTTCTAGCAGCTTTGAAAATAAACGTTGTTTTTTCTTACGCGTTCTTTACGTCTTAAACACGTGATTGTACTATGTGAGGACGGACATTTCTTAAGAAAAATACCTACCAACTTTATGTAATATCTCAACATCCTAAAGGAACAGATAATATTCAGTTTGGCAATTGGATTCTTAATAAAAAAGCCATAAAAATTGCGATTGCCACCAAAATTAAATTCTCATAGATAAGAAAAATTATAAGTCCTCTCCTTAGATGCAGAGTTTTTAAAATCCCCTATAAGTTAAAAAACTAGGAGGCCTATCAAGAAGTGCTTTGATATTTGAAGACGTCTCGAGACTCGTTTATACCTATCTATCTCAGCTAGTAATACGTAGAAGCTTAAAAAACTTCCAATTTGGCCACCCTGTGCACTACCTAGTACCTAGCTAACAGTCGCGTAGCTATCGCTGGGCAAACCGGGGTAGTTCCCAGGGCCTCGGCAAAAAAGGGACCCCAGCGGCTCCAGTAAAAACATCGTTTTTAAGCGGCAATAAATTCGTAACTTAAATGTAACAAAAAATTTGTTGTTAAAACAAATTTTAACTTACAATCAACATTTTTTTCGATTTTTTTTCACATAAATTACTCAACTATTCTCATATACCAAATTGCAAATAATGCAAGGACCTAAAACTATAAAAAACAAGTGAAATTAAAGAAAGAAAAATAAGAAAAAAGTTTTCTGCTTCGGCCGGGAGTCGAACCCGGGATCTCTTGCTCTCCAGGCAAACATTCTAAGCATTGAACTACCGAAGCCATGCATACATTTTGGGAAAACTTTCATCTATGCAGGCTGCGATGTCTGAATACAAGAACGAGAGACTCTCAGGGTATTAATTCGACCAAGTCATCAAACTGATCTCTATAATTCTTCCTTCTCACTGTCAAAGGTATGAAAACTCAAAAGTTAGACGTAAACTATCAACGTCTGAAAACATGAGATCACCTTTCGTGTGTTAAAATTTCTGATCGCAATGGGCGATTGCCAATATAATTCTCAAATACCAAATTGCAAATAATGCAAGGAGCTAAAACTATAAACAACAAGTAAAATTAAAGAAAGAAAAATAGGAAAAAAAGTTTTCTGCTTCGGCCGGGACTCGAACCCGAGAACTCTTGCTCTCTAGGCAAACATTCTAAGCATTGAACTACCGAAGCCATACATAAATTTTCGGAAAACTTCCATCTATGCAGGCTGCGATGTCTCAATACAAGAACGAGAGACTCTTAGGGTATTAACTCGACCAAGTCATCAAACTGATCTCTATAATTCTTCCTTCCCACTGTCAAAGGTATGAAAACTCAAAAGTTAGACATAAACTATCATAGATGGAAGTTTTCCGAAAATTTATGAATGGCTTCAGTAGTTCAATGCTTAGATTGTTTGCCTAGAGAGCAAGAGATCCCGGGTTCGAGTCCCGACCGAAGCAGAAAACTTTTTTCTTATTTTTCTTTCTTTAATTTCACTTGTTGTTTATAGCTTTAGGTCCTTGCATTATTTGCAATTTGGTATTTGAGAATTATATTGGCAATCGCCATTGCGATCAGAAATTTTAACACACGAAAAGGTGATCTCATGTTTTCAGACGTTGATAGTTTACGTCTAACTTTTGAGTTTTCATACCTTTGACAGTGGAAGGAAGAATTATAGAGATCAGTTTGATGACTTGGTCGAGTTAATACTCTGCGAGTCTCTCGTTCTTGTATTGAGACATCGCAGCCTGCATAGATGGAAGTTTTCCGAAAATTTATGTATGGCTTCGGTAGTTCAATGCTTAGAATGTTTGCCTAGAGAGCAAGAGATCCCGAGTTCGAGTCCCGGCCGAAGCAGAAAACTTTTTTCTTATATTTTTTTTCTTTAATTTCACTTGTTGTTTACTCAACTATTATTAAAATTTTTGCCTGGAGCGCATTTTATTTTCATTTGGTTCTTTAGTTCAGAGTTCAAACTAAAAGCAACACAAACAAATGGTTGGTTTTTACTGCCTTCTTGGTCCCTCCCCTTCGGACATCCTGGATACTATACTGTAAATCGTGGGCTTGGAGCAACAATCACGTAACCAGTGTGTATTTATTTCTCGAAGCCCTCGAAATGTATATTTTATATTCATAAGGTTTATAAAATAGATTGCTTTAAAATACGTTGTAAAACAATTATGGAATTAATGATTTTGCAAATAGAAAAGCAGGATTTTATTTTATTACTATTTTGTTGATAACCATTTTAAATTCATATTAACTAATGAGGGCCCCCAAAAAATTGTTTGCCCTGGGGCCCCACGACTTCTAGCTAGGCCGCTTCTTGCTAATATACTGCCGTCCTTGGTAAGACCCACCCATAGACGAATGTAAATAATTAGTATACTGTAGACCCACCTATCTGCAAAAAAAAATCAAAAATGAGTTAGGACCGAAAATGGCTTTAAATATGTTACTTTCATCTATTTTTTAAAAAAATGGCTTTAAATATGTTACTTTCATCTATTTTTTAAGAAAAATACACCAATTTTTGTTCGGAAGTATTTAATTTTGAAAAACAAAAAAAAATTGGCAAACATTTAAACTTTAAACTCGCTTTTCTCGAAATAAGTGAAAACGTAGATAGGTGGATCTTACTAAGGACGGTAGTATAGACAACCAGACAATCATGATCGGAATAAAGCTTAGACCGCACTAAGCGGAACTAAACTGCAGCGGAACTGCGCGAAACGATTTTCTGGGGGGGGGGAGGGCCAAAGTGGCAGCAGACACCAAGAAAAAAATTTCTGAGCTTTAAATTTAGGGTTTACGCTGCACGGCACAGAATTATAGATTAATCGTATCGTGTAGCGCAGTTACGCTTAGTGTGGTCTAAGGTTAAACCTGCCAAGTCCTACATAGGCGCAGTGCCGTCATAGGTCACCTTCCCCTATTAATTCTTTGTTTAAAGTTTGGAAAGAACAGTCTTAAAGCTTTACTAATAAACTGTTTCTTTCTCTGTTTAACGCAACGTTAGATTCCAAAGAAAATGCATCATCGTAGTCAGCCATGATCGGATAAGAGATAACAGGTGTTGGTGCGGCAGCGTCGTCGGTTATCTTGCTTATCAGCTAGTCTATCCCTTTGAGCTTCGAAGCAAACAACCAAACACACATACACAGGCACAGGTTACAATCTCCAGCTGATAAGATAACTTAACTTTGTTTAGTGAACGGTATATTTTATTATCCTACTTATTACAAAATATTGGTTCGACGTAAAAATTCATATCGTGTGAGTGCCCTGTTTGAAAACAAAAAGGCAGTTCGTTTTGTGCGTGTGAACTGAAATTATGTTGCACTCCTTAAACGTGTTAGCCGGAAAACTGTCTCCTGGAAGTGCCAGTGCATCGGTAGTGCAAAGCGGGGCGATTCAACCTTCGGTTCTGGATACCAACGCTAATCGGGTTCATCCCTATTTGAAGCAGGGTACAACAACGTCTACGTCCAGCAGGTGAGTCCCTGCCACATTTTCTTTAAATATGCTTATTGTTTACAATATGATAAAAATACAAATTTTTAATTTCTCTATTTTAACCCAAACAGACAAAAAAGATTTGGTTTAATAATTATACCTACTATATATACGCAATTACCTTTATTATTAGTCCACAGTACACCGTTCTATTTTTGAACTAATGAGCAAGATGCCTAATTTTCATAAAATCGCTTCACAATGCGAAGATGTCCAACGTTTTTCTTTGCGAAACTCCTTGAAAGTGATTTCTAACAGAGTGTTTAGGCCAGGTGTAGACATGTTTCGAACGTCATATAGTCTAAATTTTACGCATTTGTAATGACGTCACCAGGTGAGAAAAAAACGTATGGCGTAGATATTTTTATATTTACTATCGTTGTTGGGCTCAATTTTGTTGCATCTGCGGCTCGCTGTATCACATTCTCAAGTGCGATTCCATTTTGGACTTGTTCCCTTTCCAGTTAAAAAAAGCCAATATATTTAAAATTATCAGCTGCCATTGTTCATTATACATATTATATTTGTTTCTCGGCATTTTACAACATTTTAAAATAATTTCCGACAAGTTGACAAACTCATGTTTTTGATTGACAGTCACAGATACTTCACATAATCAATTACCTACCTATTTAAAAAATTAATTAATTATAGACACTACTTTTTTTAAAGTTTATTGTCACCGCTGTTAATCATATACTAAACAAAGATAAACAAAAATGACGTCATTACAAATGCGTATAATTTGGACTATACTAGCTAAACCAAGCAACCGATTTGTAAGACAATATTGCCATTTACTTTAAAAAACGCTTTTAAGGCCACAGAAAAAAATTGAAATCACTTAAGGAACAACAGTAAAATTTACAGGGTATCCAATAAAGGTTTTACACCCTCATACCAGAGACTCCTTAGACCAACTTACTTTAGTCCCAAATGCCTTCGTTTCCGGGATACAGGGTGTTAAAGTTAAATAACAAAAATCGATGTTTTTAAATATAATGAATAGTTCTTCAATGTATTATTTTTAAAATTGGTGCCCAGGAGTTTATTGAGATGCGAAATCTGAATATGGACATCTTTTAACTGTTACATAATTTTTTTTCTCAGTGTATTTTTTTAACTTTTTTTTGAACATTTTAAATCAAAAAGGATTTACTGTTATATTCCGCTAAAGTAAGCCGTTTTCAAGATATTTTTGTTTTTGATGTTCGATGCCGCTTTGGAATAATTAAATTATTTTAAATAAAATAAATGGATCCATAACGGTTCTGACACCTTCCAAGCTAGCCTATTATCACACTTCAAGTGAAGCCATGATCACATATTAGCTTTGAAAACAGTTTTTTGTAAATATAAGAAAAGAAAGAAAGAAAGAAAAGCTCCTCGAAGTTTTTGGTTACAACGCGAATTATTGAGCAAAATATAGTCTACTATATTTCGAAAACAGTGTATTGATACGATGCTCCGTTAAAAAGTTAGCATTTTTTAAGTTTTCAATTGGAAAAAAACTGTGTTTGCTAGGATAGGTCAAAATAAATCCAAATAACACGTTTGTGGCGTTATTTGAAAAAAAATTTTTTGTCGAAAATAATAACTTCTCTATTCATTGCTACGCGAGCTAGGAAGGTAAAAATTGAAAAATTTTAAAATATTAAATAAACTGTATTTTGGGATAATCTATTTGGCACTGACCCCATTTCATCCTAAAAAGGAAAAAAAAATAATTTTTTTCAAAATAATTTGAATATTTTGGTGCGGTATCAACATTAAAAACCAAAATACCGCATGAAATCGGCTACTTTTATCAAATGTGAAGAGTAGTACCTTTTTAACCTAAAGGTGCTTGGGATATTACTTTCATGCCAAAAAAATTAAAAAACGACACTGAGAAACAAGATATGTTTATTTTAAACCCTCAGAAGTGCAGAGTAAAGCGCCCTCTAATGGCAACAGTGAAAAGGTGTTCGTATTCGGATTTCGCATCCCAGAAAACCCCCAGGCACTAAGTTTGAAACTAGTACGTTAAAAAAAGTTTATAGTATTCAAAAAAATCAAAATTAAGTTTTTAACTTTTCAAATACCTTTGATATAATGCTAAATGCCTAAGATTTGAAACTTATGACAGCATGGTTTTGACAGCAACATACGCCTTTTAAGTAGAAAATATTTAAGTCATTAAGATAAGAGCACATCTCTTCTTTCCAAAGACGTATCTTTGTCGAAAACCATGGTGTTCTCAGTTCAAAATCAGGGGGTCGATTTCATGCAAGATTGACCGGCCAATCTCTGACTTTCAACAAGAGATTGACCAAAGGCCAATCTCCAAAGTATCTAGTAAGCTAGGAAAAATTTTAATCTATTATTATAGGGACATTATTGATTTTTTTGCTACATTTTATATATTTTTACTTACCTTTATGCTTTTTGCTTCAGAATATGTCCCCAAAAGGTCCCTTTTCCAGCAACTATCCGAGTTTTTGCCGTTTTCCGACATTGAATTTCATTGTTTTTCTCTTTAAACTGTCAAATGTTAGATTGAACAGAGACAGGGGGGGTTTAAGATATTTTTATTATATTTGCACCTAGTAGATATTGGAGTATTTTAATGTTATTAATAAATTAATTCCACTCTTTGTAAGTTTTCAAATTTTACTATTTTAAATAAATTTTAGTTAGGTTAGGAAGTTGTTTAAGTTGGACTACTATATTGTACACAAACCGGAAAATGCTTGTGCTTGGCACACTAACTTGTGTGACGCCGTCCATAAATTACCTATGAAACACGTCGAAAATTGGAGAGGTTCAAGAAAATGACCACGGCAGTGCCTCGCCAAGTTCGCGCTGCTGTACCATCTTTTCTTGAAACATTTCAGCCCATATTTGACCTATCTAAAAATCTACTTCGGAATAAGCTACGAATCTCAAACTTTGCACAGTCGTAGATCTTCATAGAGTTAACAATCCCTCCAAGTTTCATGAACCTCCAAAAAGTAGTAAAGTAGTTACGAAGTTTCAAAAAACGTCGAAATTGCTTGAATTTGTACTTTACTACTTTTTGAAGGCCCATGAAACTTGGAGGGGTTGTTAACTCTATGAATATCTACGACTGTGCAAAGTTTTGAGATTCGTAGCTTCTTCCGAAGTAGAGTTTTAGATAGGTCAAATATGGGCTGAAATGTTTCAAGAAAAGATGGTATTTGGCGCGAACTTGGCGAGGCCCTGCCGTGCCCTCAGAGATATAAAACCAGCTACCCTAATCCGTAACTCAACATTTTTCCTAAAATTTTCTTGAACCTCTCCAATTTTCGACGTGTTTCGTAGGTAATTTATGGACGGCCCCACACAAGTTATTGTGCCAAACACAAGCATTTTCCGGTTTGTGTACAATATAGTAGTTCAAACTAAACAACTTCCTAACCTAACTAAAATTTATTTAATTTGGAAATTTGTGTGGAATTAATTTATTAATAACATTAGAATACTCCTATATCTAATGGGTGAAAATATAATAAAAATATCTTAAACCCCCCCTGTCTCTGTTCAATCTATCATTTGACAGTTTAAAGAGAAAAACAATGAAATTCAATGTCGCAAAAACGGCAAAACCTCGGATAGTTGCTGGAAAAGGGACCTTTTGGGGACATATTCTGAAGCAAAAAACATAAAGGTATGTAAAAATATACAAAATGTTGCAAAAAATTGAATAATGTCCCTATAACAATAAATTAACATTTTTCCTAGCTTACTAGATACTCTGGAGATTGGCCTTTGGTCAATCTCTTGTTAAAAGTCAGAGATTGGCCGGTCAATTGTGCATGAAATCGACCCCCAGCAGTCATTTGGCTTTATATCAAATGCATTATGAATTTGACCCAACGATTTGTTTTTTTAATGGATCTCAGAAACGCAGTGTTGCACTATAATTAGTTGACTTAAATCGACTTATTTTGGCCCAAGGAATGTGTGGTATCAGTGTGCAAAGACCTTTATGAGACACCCTGTATAACTAAGTGGGAACGTATGGCGTGTGAAACCAATGACAAAGAAAAATACCGTACTTTGATTTTGCAAGTTTTTTTGTATAATATTTACGCATTAATTCTTTTGAAATAAATATAGGTATGTTTATCGTATTGGGAGTTTTCTTGATAAGAAAATAATATGCTGGTTTAAAAATGACGTGTATTTGTATACATTTTTGAACGATGCAGTATACGGACGTAATTCTTAGTCTACATTTTTAACAACGATACTGCACTGTCAAATGAATAATAACAACAAGAAAATTAAATTTGGTTTTTTTTTGTCAAATAATCAAAACGTTTATTAACATAGCATAAAACTTAAAAATTTAAAAATATAAAATTCAAAAAAGTAAAAAGTGTAGAAACAAAAAGGAAAAAGAGAACCAAACAAAAAAACCCTGTTTAAAAATGTTGAAATAAAAAATGTAATCAAAACCCTGGTCCTTCTAAATGATCCAAACCTTCGAGGCCGCATTACCTCGTTGAAACAGCTAAACTGATTTTTTGTGTAATAAAGTTAAGAGATTGATCACAAGAGATCTTTGATGAAATGTCTTGAATCAACTTCTAAGCCCAAGCAATCCAAGGCACTAATGTTCAATAGCAATTAGGAAGAGATAGAAGCGATCTTCCAGCTCTTTATATTTCAAATGTTTACTTGTCTCTGCAATGTCAGCAGCTGATCCAGTCTCTTTTGATGTTTTGCTTAAATATGATTATTTACCGATACCTAGAGGTTCTAAAATTGCAGGGTTATCTGCTGAAATTAATGCGCGTTTAATTATATTATCAAATAAAGATAATTTTGAGTTATATATTAATTATTAGCCTATTTTTCAATTTTAAATTATTGTATAAATTTAATTGTACGATTTTATTTACTTTGTTGAAGTTAAACAATTCTCAGAAGTGTCAAAATTCATCTAGGTAGAAAGTCAAACGACTAAGCAAAAAGGCTTCACGGGCCAATTTTAAATGGTAGCTCACACGCTGCGTTTCTGCCTTAATAGGCTTTTTTTATACCCAAGCAGAACCACAAAATAAGGGACGGAATGGAGACCAACTGACAAATTTTAAGGTCGCTTCGGAGACAGATATAATCTACTCCTAGTAAACATCTGGGGCCCTGCATTTTTTTGCAACTAAAAAAAAACTGCATCGAGGTGGAAATAGAGACAACATAAATTAATGTCGCAGAGCAACTCTTGAACTGCCAATCGACTAAAACAGTAAATGTGATGCAGAGAGATCTAAAGCTACTGTTTCGCGCGTCTACTTTCACGAAGTCTCAGAAGAGCACAAATTCACGATGACTCCCTTAAATGGACAGAGTTTAAAATAACTGTCAAAATAAATTTTCTGCGATAAATATAATGTGTACAGCGTGTCTCATATTCGATGGGATTAAATTGAAAACTCGGTTGTTATTTTAGCCGTTAGAAATGGTGTAGATTTTTGCATTACCCCGTGGTTTCGCTAATACAGGGAGTAAAATTGCATTTTTAATAATTCCTTGTATCTCGCTTATTTTGCGAGATATTTTTATTCTGTAGAAAACTTTTTATGGCAACTTTTTTAGGGAAAAATAAAGATGTTGTCAATTTGTTAAAATATTGTTTTGTTTTTGAGATATGGTATTTATCATTAAAAAAAAATTAAATACGGACCTTGATTTTTTTATTTATTATTTTGATTGGTTTCATGCTATTATTATTCTAAAATAATAAAACCTTAAGGTTAAAAGATATTTAATATTTAAAACAAAGTTTTAGTCCGAACCTGGAAATTTCCAAAGTAAATATAAATTGCAAGACACAATAGCTGAACGATTTTTAGATTATCTGTTGTAGAACGTTAATTAAAAGATTTATAAATAAAGTAAAAAACGTTTAAAAGTAAAATCATAGGAATCATCTGAGGGTAGCACAGCAACTCATGAAATTTTCTTCAACATGGAAAAACAAAAGCGTGGAATTAACATTGTCATTTTACTTGTCATTTTTGTGAATGGCCCACTCAAAATTATTCTAAAATGGCTAGAAATCGATCATATAATGTGATATGTTTGACTACTTTATTCAAGCAACAAAATCCCAATATTTAAACGGCAGAAATATTTCTTTTCAAAATGCGTTAAGAAAAATTTGCAGGTTCAGACTAAATTTTTTTTTTTTAATATTTATTATAACTTTTAACCTTAAAACAAAAAAATACAAATGTTTTATTATTTCGTGATAATAATAGCATGAGACCAATCAAAATACTAATTAAAAAAATCCAGGTCCGTATTTAATTTTTTTATGATAAATACTATATCTCAAAAACTAAACAATATTTAAAAAAATTGACAACGTCATTATTTTCTTCTACCATAGTTACCACAAAAAGGTTTTTTACAGAATAAAAATATCTTGCAAAATAAGCAAAATATAACGGATTATTAAAAATGCATTTTTTTCAAGAACTCCCTGTATTAGCAAAACTACGGGGTATAGCAAAAATTACACTATTTTTGAAAGCTCAATAAAAGAGCACGGTAAGGTGCAATCAGAAAATAACCGAGTTTCCCATTTAATCCCATTGGAAATGGGACACGCTGTACAAACATCCTAATAAGCGAACAATATACCAAAGTACCAAAGTGTCCGAATATAAAAGGTTTCACTGTATATTTTTTTGCTTTATTATTCGCTAACTAACTAGATTATGTTACAGGCATGTCAATATTTGCTTTAACATTATATTGTTTAAAGAAGCCATACATGCACCACATAATTTGATTTGCACCCAACCATTTAAAATTATAAGAAGTATTTTCCCTTTGTCTAGTCAGGGCTGTAACTAGGGGGGCATCAGTCCCCGCCAAGAAATGTTTGGGACTCAAAAATAATAAAATATTTAATAGTAATAAAGTAGTATGGATATGGGCAATTCGCATTTTTTTGTATGGCAGAATTGAAGTATTATTTATAGGAGAACTAAAGTTTGATAAAGTATTCTATTTAAAAAAAACGAAAGGCGTATTTTACAGATAAATGTATGCAAACTAAGTGGCAAAATAATTTTATTCATAAACAGTTGTGTTTTAAATAATATTACTTGCCTTGACCACAGTGTATATAAGTTATACAGACTGTGCCTTGACTGCGAAATTAATCCAAGATTTGAGCAGCTGCTGAAAAATAGTTCAATTGTTTTTGTTGTGTTTTTAAACTGGATTTTTACCCAGTCAATGACAAATTTGTGCTCGACAAATATAAATTTGACTGAAAAAGTATGCTGGGTTGAGTTATTTTTCAGCCATCAAAAAGACTTAGGTAACCACCTAAACTTTGAATGGTGTCTGTCTGTCTGTAATACGATAACTTACAAATCAATAAATTTAAGCCATTTAGGTATATATGATATCGCCTGTAGACTGACTTTTTCTCACTCGAATACGAATCTCTTCCGATCTATATCCCAGTGTGTAGTAAATGCACATGGAAACGATAAGTCACGTTCTAATATGTTTGCTCCGGTCGTTAGCCGGGCATCAGATGCGGAACGTGCTAGTATGATTTTTCCATAAATAAACTTATCGGGGTTTATCACGCAGTTTCAGAAAAGCCAATTGGTCAACGTGGTATAATGTAAAATAGGAAATATCTGGATCCATGACGAAAATGGCACCTTTTTTAGTTATTACTTTTCTTAGATATATTGATCACTCATTATACTTTTAATGGGAAATATGTAAGATTTTTCCTAAAACCCAACATTTTTATGTTCGCCTTTTGTGTATTGGTTTTTAATAAAGAAATAGTGCAAAATATATTAGAAAATAGTTATCACATTAACAGAAATGGTTAATTGAAATATGTAATAAAATATAGTCTGTTTTATCTAAAAAAACATTAACCATTAATTAACATCATTTTTGGTATCAGATTGAAACGACTCCGGGAGAATCCTAGATAGACACTCCTCTTATTTATACTAAGGAATGCAACAATTGTGTAAAATATAATCACCCTGTATGTACGGATCTTGAAAACCAATAGTAATGTGCATTGGATCACGGAAATTTGTTTGAACACACGTTGTTCAAAAACTAGTCGTAAACATTTTATTCCAAAGGAAATTTGTTCGAAAACATTACCTTTAAACGGAAAATTGTTTGAAAACATTTTTGTCAAACGAAAATTTGTTCGAAAACGTTTTCTTAGAACTAACTTTTTTTAAGATGAATAAAAATTTTTTCGTTTGAATTTTTTTTACGTTTTTGTGGGTTGAAAAGATTATTGAATAAATTTCCATTTGAGAAAAATGTTTTCAAACAAATTTCCTTAAAAAAAATGTTTTCGGACAAATGTTCGTTTACAGAAAATGTTTTTGAACAATTTATAACAACTTATCATTTGAATTAAGGGAGACAAAAATTGTGTATAAATATAATCACCCTGTATGTACACTCGTCCACTTTTTTAATGTCATCTTAATATTCCTACATTTGTAGAATACGAAAAAACGGTGCATTGTTTGGCAACCCCGCATAATTTCAAGTATCACGACTTTCCAGAGGAGTTTAAGCAATTTTAAGGTGACACTAAATAAGTGGACGACCGTACGCATCCTAAAAACCAATAGTAAAGTTACTATCATTATTTTTGGGATAACCTTTTACGATTCTTTCTCGCTGGTCTATACTATTTGTTATGGTAAACAGCTGATTACCATTAAAAAGTGATTACAAAAATTATGAAATGAACTAATAGTGTGCATTGGGTGACGGAAATTTGTTTGAAAACCCGTTGATCAAAAACTAGTTTATGGAAACTTTTTATTGTTGATGTTTCCTTTTTTTTTGTTTTTTTTTAGTTTTACAATTTTATTTATTTCTTTGATTTTATTATTAATTTTATCAATTGTTATACATTAATTATACCTTGTTTTATGGAAAAATGTTTGTTTGTAAACATTTTATTCCAAAGGAAATTTGTTTGGATACATTACCTTGGAACGAAAGGCTGTTTGACATTTTCGTCAAACGAAAATTTGTTCGAAAACGTTTTCTTAGAACGAAATTTATTTAAGAGGAATGAAATTGTTTTTCTTTTAATTTCTTTTTACAAAATTCTGAGGGTTGAAAACGTTTTTGAACAAATTCCCATTTGAAGAAAATGTTTTCGGTTTTAAGGTGACATTAAAAAAGTGGGTGACCGTACGCATCTTAAAACCCAATAGTAAAGTTTATTTCATTATTTTTGGGACAACCTTTTACGATTCTTTTTCGCTGGCCTATACCATTTGTTTTGGTGAACAGCTGATGACTGTCAAAAAGTTATCTCAAAAATTATGAAATGTCACGGAAATTTGTTTGAAAATACGTTGTTCAAAAACTAGTTATTACAAAGCATTAGTTCAAAAATGTTTGTTTGTAAACATTTTATTCCAAAGGAAATTTGTTCGAAAACATTACCTTGTAACGGAAAGTTGTTTGAAAACATTTTCGTCGAACAAAAATTTGTTCGAAAACGTTTTCTTAGAACGATATTTTTTAAAGATAAATGTTGTTTTCCTTTGAATTTATTTTTTACAAATTTTTGTTGGTTGAAAAGTTTCTTGAACAAATTTTCATTTGAAGAAAATGTTTTCGGCAAATTTCCGTTTGAAAAAAATTTTTGTTTAAACAAAATGTTTTTAAACAATTTTCTTTTCGAACAAAATATAAGAAGAAAATGTCTTCAAACAATTTTCCGTTTGAGCAAAAACATTTGAACCAATTTCCGTTACCCCTCTGTATTATACGAGCATGACTATGCACACAAAACTGCACTTTTATAATTTTCGAGAGCACCCGAATTTTCCACGGGGGAATCTTTATGACAGATCCCATCAAAAAGTTGCGCTTAGTATTCGGGAAGTATCCCGAATGTTTTGCGGCTCTCGGGGTGATTAAATTTTAACGGTATCATATTCGGAATGCTAAAGCCCATAAAATATATGCACGCTCCTAACTAAAGATATTCGCGAAATTGGGTGGGTACTTAAATTTGTAAATTAAACAGTAAAAATTAGTCCTTAATGATTGACATTTTCCAGCCCTGTACATTTAATCTAAAAATTAATTTATACAATTTGTTACCATTTAACAAAAATAGATATGATTGAAGTGAGACAGGGTCAAAACAAAAAAAAGAAACAAATTTAAAAAATCAGAATTAGATTTAGGGGCAAGGGGGGCAATATGGGATACTTAAGTTTATAGGCTTATTTCTCTAGGCTAGATATGTTATCTTTATGTTTTAATTTTTTTAGTTTAGGCGATTTAGAACTCCATAGTACTTTTATTTTTATTTTTTCAAAGAGTTGACTTTGCCTCATTTTACCTCGGATACGAGGCAAAATGGGGTACCTATATGTGGCAAAACAAGGAAAGCGGTTGTATAATTTAGAATCAATGTTCTTGTAAGACAAGTTTTATGTATTAAAATACTAACCAATATTAAAATACTTATATAAAAATTTAGTATTTACAAAATTTATTAAGAATTACACCGAGCTCGTCATCGCTCTCGACTCTCCTTCATGAATTTTGCGCCCAGGTTTTTACAAAAACAAGGCAAAATGGGTTATAGGTTACTAAGTATAACAAGGTACCCCAGTTTGCCCCTATGAAAAAAACCCCGTTTTGCCCCAAACCACCTGTTAAATTCAAACAAAAATCATACACAGTAAAAGATTTTGCGGGAAACGCGTTTAATTATGAATAATACTCGTATATAAACCCGCTAATTATTCAGTGTAAATAAAATGTTGTATACTCTGTAAAAAATACACTAACCATCACAAAATGCGCAAGCTATTTTACAATAAACAGCGCGCAACATCACAATATTGAGCACAAACCAACTTAAGCTGAGCCGACCGGCACCAATCATCTTGAAGAGAGTTGAACCAGTCATGGGGATAAAACACATGATATTAAGAGGTTTTATTCTTGCGCAGTTTACCTAAAAGTATCCCCTTTTACTCATGTACATCATTTTGCCCCCATTTCCTCTATTTATATTTAATTATAAAAATTAGTCAGACTACACATTTATAACAAAACGTAGTATATCATATGTATTATAAAGGTTTCAAGGTCAAACTTTAAGGAGTGGAATGTGAAAAGAAGAAAACATTGTGCATCAAACTTTTTTATTTTTAAGATACAGGATGTCAACAAAAATCATATTCAAAATGTTAAGGCCCTAAAAATATATGCACGTTTCTAACGAAAGACATTGGCGGAATTGATTAGGTATATAGTAGGTACTAGGAACCTTTTGCACGCCCTCCTTTAGCTAAGTTTATCCGTTATAAATGACAGATGTCACGTGATATTTAGAAGCCCAATTTTGACCTTTTGCTGACACAATTTTTCATCCTTTATCCTTTATCTTCTGTCAAAAACCTGTTAATAGTAAAAAATTTAAAAATATATTTTCAATTAAAATTATATACAGTTTTTATTTGAACGAAGTGACCAAATAATTTGTTTTAAATTTTTCTAGAAAATTGTAATTTTTCTAGAAAAATGTGAATAAGAAAACTTATAACAAATGATGCAAATATTTAATACAGTTAGATTTTATATTATTTCCAAGCACATAAAATAGGT
The DNA here is from genome assembly GCA_963576565.1 of Aspidapion aeneum. NCBI lineage: Eukaryota > Metazoa > Arthropoda > Insecta > Coleoptera > Brentidae > Aspidapion > Aspidapion aeneum. The sequence continues at coordinate 43,262,104 of OY755042.1, forward strand.
TATAACATATTTGAACGATTTTTCTCAGTGTAAGATCATATGAGTATAAGTTCATACACTAACACATAGGTTTTTATCTAATTTTTTTTTGTCATCGAAAACAATGCCTTTTCTACCAATTTTAAAAAAAATTACCCACCCAACGTGTTAAAAACAATGTTTTTCTTTTGTGGAAGTTGCAAGTTAGAAAAATGGTTAAGAACACCTAGAAAAATAATAAACTGGAGATTTCTAGGAAGTAGAGTAAAAGAGAGACCAGTAAAAAGATGGATATACGATGTCAAAGATGTCATCAAGAATATGGAAATAGGAAGGTGACGGAGAATGGTACCAAAGAGCGCAGAATAAAGTCCTTTAGTCAACCAGGCTAAAACCCAACAGGGGTTGTAAAGACGCTTGAAGAAATTAATAATTTAAGAAAACCTTACCACTATAAGAAGTGGAAAAAACTGTAAAAATAAAAGGCACTTAAAAATATTGGTCGTTAGTTTCTAGAAAAAAATTAGATAACAACAAACTAATAATAATTTAAAAATTACACTAAAAAGAATAGAAAAAAAACTGTAAATCATTCTGCAAAGAAAATTGTGACAGTGTGACATTGGGAAGTGTTTTCTTTATTTTAAACGTCATATTTACCTGGATAAGATGCTGTGCCCGACCTGTAACAGCATTGCGGCAAAGCTCAAAAAATTAATCTTATTACAGGGTTTTAAGTTTCCAGCTTTACTTTTACCCACAGTTGTAAGAAGTATAATGGAAAATACGACGCTCAGGTGCAAAAAAAGGAAGGAAAGAACAGGCCGAGTTGAATGTGCATAAAATTGAATCTTATTATCTCCTTGAAAACTCAGTTCTTCCAGTATATAAGCTGTTTCACAGCGCAATTGTAAAGCTTTTCTTAGAAGAGCTTTTCCCACGGCATCAGTTTGGTTTATTTAGAAGCTTAAATTATATATAAAATTCATTTGTTTTTGTTTCAAACCAAACATTTTAAAGATTTATTGATTTAAAAATTTTACTTTAAGAAAAGTCATATAGAGCACGTGACATTTTCGGGATGAATTCCTGACATTGAAAACTGACAGTCGATCTTTCAAAATTGACATACCAAAGTCGAATTTAAAACTTCGTCGTTTATTTTCCATTAATAACGGAAGGCAGTATTTATTCTGGTTTATATAGTAAACAAAGGCCGTATATTCAAAGATCACAGCTGATCTTATAATGTGAAGGTGTCAAAATACTGCCTGGCACTATTACAGCCTGACTTAATTGCAATAAGTCTCGATTACAATAGGGTGTTTTTGGGTAAGATAATATAACAGAAAATTTGACAGCTGTTACCTCAATAAGAATACTGGTAACTTCCAAGGCAAATAAAGACAGATTTTTGAACAGTATAAATAGGCATAAAATAAATATCAATTTGGTAATTTCAAATAACCTTAAGCTTTTGTTTAGAGTATGTGGTCCTTGTATCAGTATACGAAACAATACAAAACTACTCTTAAAATCAACTGTCAGAATAACGATAACGTTAACAGGTCGCCGGTATTGTAAACAACCATAATCAAACCTAACCTAATGCGCATACTCAGTAACAACAATATGGATAAGAAGTGTGAAATAAACGACCCAAAATATAAAAATATGTTTGTTTTTTTTTTGTTGAGCAATGTTATTTTAGATTTTTTTTATTTAGAATTTATTTTATGATTATAGTTTTAAACATAAACAATTTATTAGAAAAGCGCTTTTAACAAATTGCACTTCCTGGAGTTTATAAAATATCTAAGTCAAGTCTTGCTTGCACCCATTGTCCCGATCGCTGTCCACCAGCAAAAAAATTCGAAATCCGTATATTTCTATGAGCTTTTCGATGCAGATATCGAATCTGGGGCCAAAAAATCTATAGATCCCTAGAAAGGATAAAGAATACCCTACATCTTTAGAATGTTATTAACAGTAGTTTTTGTTAAATTAAATTGATAGGGTCAGGTTCACAGTGATGGATGAGTTTGCGAACAATTGACAAAGGTAAGGGTAACATCGATTTCAACCTCTCAAAAAGAGGACAAACTATGTTTTCAAAAAATTTTCCGTTGGTAAAAAACGTTTTTGAATAAATCGTTTTTAAACAAGAGGCCATTCAAACAAAATGCCATTTGCACACAATGTTTTCGAACAAAATGTTTTCGATCACATAGTATTTCTAACAAAATATTTTTGAAAAAAATGCCATTTGAACAAAATATCATGCTTTCGAAAAGAATGTTTTCGAACAAAATGCTTAAAACATGTTGTTTTCAAACAAGTTACAGCGGCCCAAAAAACATGAAAAACAATATGTATCTTTAAAAACCCAAACATCCTCAGAAACCAATCTAATAATTTGATATTTAGAATAGAGGTTAAAAACAAGGGACATATTCACATAAAAAAATTTGAAAAAAATTTATATTTAAACTATCGTATAAAAAGCTCTAATACATGCTCTAATACATGTTTCAATAGGTACCTTTTGCACGCCCTTCTTTAGCGAAGTTTATCCTTTATAAATATGACATTAAATGACAGATGTCACGTGATATTTAGGAGTCCAATTTTGACCTTTTGCAGACACAATTTTTTATCTTTTATCCTTTATTTATCTGCCAAAAGCCTGTTTTGTGTTCTGTAGGCAAAATTAATTAAAAAGTTCCGAAAACAACTAGGGAAAAACTGAAAGAGCCATACTAGTGAAAAACTGCCAGGAAAATATAGAATTAGGTGTGTGTTTACTGTTTAATTCTTATTTTTTTACGCACTTTACAGAACATTGATGACTTTTGGTGAACACTGTTGCCAAACAACACATACCTACCATTTTTTATACCTATTATAAAAAATAATTTTCAATAACTGGCATAAAATTATGTCTGTGGATTACCCCGCATTGGTAGCTCTTGAAATAATTGTCTCGCATCAAAAATATGTTAAATTTACATTACTGTCTCTAAATAAAGGAACTAGTAGCCTGCGTTATCGGAACGCAAGTAAGGTCAAACACTATCCTTTAGTAAAGGATAAGGTTCAAACCAGTTAACTGCGCATGCCTCAAATAGAAGATAAGAGAAAAATGGGACTACTAACTCTTTTTTTTCACCTGCGTTGTCGTGGAGTATTATTTAAATAAAATTGTTGCCTTATTACTTTGGAATTTTTTTTATAAATTTCTACTACCTATAAAACCTTCGGTTGCGTGAAGTGGAATTCGCCCAAAAACCTTAACCTTGAGTCAACGAAAAAAAGTTATATTTTTCCTGCTTGAGTGCATATCGATTACTTGGTCTGACTTTGTTTGCGCAGTCCTGCGATTTTTGGGGGTTGATCCCGGATTAACTTTGATTTTTGTTTAGAACAAGTATAAGCAAAAGTTTTTCAAATAAGCTCGAACGAGCTCCAGCTTACGGGGTTCTTGATCAAATAGAAACCGTAGTTTTGACAATTAACTGCTCGGTGCTAAGAGGGACTCATTTTAAGTCACCGGGCCGGTGTGACGCCATAAATCCTAGATGGCAGCTTTTTTCATGTTTTTTACAAACTTTAGCTTATAACTTTTTCTAAATTAGCTTTACAGAAAAAACACCAAGCTTCATATCTTAAAAATTAAGATATTAATTTTTAATACAAAATAGTATCTTTTTCTTACCCAAAAAAAAATTGAGGAAGAAAAGTTTAGATTCCGATGGGCCCAAGCAATAGTTTAAGGCATCCATTATATTGCTTTGATTTTTTAAAATAAGAAATTCAATAATCGTGTTTTTTGTATAAATCTTAAATTTTCAAGGTAATTTACACCAGTATTTACTAAGAACTTAAAACTTAGCAATTTAGAACCGAACCGAACCGGACCGAATTACCGTTTAAGTGTTTTTTCTAATACTCACACGTCAAATAACTGCAAAGATTTGGGTCACCCTAATGAACAATATGATAGTAAGCATTTCTCAGTGAGTTTCATCTCATAAATTCAAATTAACTTTAGAAATAAAGAAAAACCATATAAAAGTTTTGTCATGTCATTTTTTGTAAATCTGGTCCGTGCAATTATGGGATTCTTGTTAAAAATTGTCTCAAATTGTAGTACCACCCCTGGGGGGTTGATAAAAAAATTATATATATAAATTTTCTAAACTAAACAATACATAAATAACAGAAAACTATATCTGTAGATGAATTGCCGTCTAAAATACGTATCAATATTTAAATATTGTAAAAATCGCAAGATATATTAGAATCTGTTTTCAGTAACACATCCACCAAAATAATTGAAAATCGGTTTTACCATCGCTAATTTGTCTAATAAATTAATAAGTAAAATATAGCGGACGGCTGACACTCACACCGATTTTATTGGACATCTCCTAGTGACGTTTGGAGGTTTAAATATGGCTGCCATTTTTAAACCAAAATTATATTTTTTTATTTATTTTTAAGTCTTTTGCGGACATAACAATGTAACAACGAAAAAAGTTGGCCTATATTGTAAGGAATTAATGAACAATTATACAAATATTTAAAACTATTACATTCAGGGCAAAAAAATGAGTTAAACATTTAAGCCTTTAGTAAATACTGGTGTTAAAGTCCGATGAGCTTAAAAATAGATTTTTTGAAATCCTCAATTTTAAATTATACGGAGAGTCCCAATTTATATCTTTATTCGAAAAATCACGAGTACGCAAGACAACGTATATGAAGGTATATGATCTATTAGTACAATGCAGAGAAAGCAAACGACGTGCATTCAACGAAAACACAGGAAGCGACAGCTTTGCTGAGTGGTCATGGTTGACAAGTACTTTTGAATTGTATACCTTATTTCTCTCACTCGCGATTTCTCGCTAAAAGAATTGCGTTGGGACGATAGCTCGATAGTGTGTTTGGTGACAAATTGAAAAAGTCGAACTAAATAAAATATTTACCTATTTGATTTAGCGCAGTTATATTAAATATAATGACGATACATTAATACGAAGAGGATTAAGCTTGAAAAAAAAACGACATTCGCCATTGGAAATAAAGGAAGAGACAATAATAAAGTCAATCGGGAATGTCTGGCACGTCCGGCCACTCAATCTAAATATACCAAAGGACAGTGTCGCATCAAATAATTATAACATTTTGCGGACTGAAGTATAATCTTTTGGATAGATATATCTTATTTTTTTTATTTACACCGGCGTATACAAGGGAGGGGGGGTACTGGGGGTAATTACCCCCTCAAGATTGGTAAAACGTAAGGATTATTCCACAAAAAGTTTTTGGCTGCGGCGCACTAAACTTTCTTTAGTATTGAATGCGGACCACCCTTAGTGATATTTGTTTAAAATTAACTAAATGACCTAAATTTGTAGAGTAACACAGATAATATGTGCTCCTATTTAGCAAGTATGTGTTGTTTGACTAAATTACCCCTCCGAAGATCAGGGTCTGGATACGCCACTGAAACTTTAAGAAGTGGTAGGAGAGGTCAAAACAAGAATTTTTTCTAATTACATGTTGTTTTAAAACTCTGTTTTTTTTCGACTTTTTTTTAACTTTCTTAAAAATTACAACGGACCACCAAAATTTTTCAGTATTCACAGGGAATAATTGAAATTATTTAAAATCATTTTTTTTTTACATGTGGTGCTAATATTGGTATTTTTGTAATTATTAATGTGCCTTGAAATATGTGTACAAAAACCCATATTGACTTTTTTTTAAATTTAATGGATAAATTTTTAAAAAATAATTTTATACCTTTTGCAAAGGTTATTTGGCCACACTGTAACCCCTTAACCTATAATTTTTTATAAAAAATCAATAAAACATTTTTTTGATCACAATAAGGCGTTGTCAAAATTGTGATTTTTAAAATTGTCAGTTTTCCCCCACCGCGCACCCTGTAAACTTGTCAAATGCTATAACTTGGAAAAAAAATTTCACTAAAAGTTACTTGAAGTTTTTCTCTACCTTTGACCTTCACCACCAATCCTTAAAGTTTGGTGCATCATTTAAATTACACCATGTAAAACATTTTTTGTAACAGTTTTATAGAGAGGAAGTTTAAAGTAGCGAAAAAACGAAATAAAAAAAATACCAAACAAATGCTATCCAGCTTAACCCAAATAAAAGCTCGATCTAGCTAGAGTTAGTTCGCTTCAGCAAAGATTTTGGTTTTGGACCCACCCATTTCTAGAAAAACTTGTTTTTTTTATCAATAATAACTTTGAAACTTTTTACTTTCTTAAGTTTTTATATGTGATATCCCCTACTCAATATTTGTCTTTTAATCATTTTATTTTTCCCCACGCTACAAACGCCGCTTTGAAAGCATAACAAATTATTTTTCTACAATCAGAAATTGCTTGGTTGACCATTATTCGCAAACAAAAACTGGTCGCATTGACAACGGTGCTACATAAGAGGTACCCTGAAAGAACTTTTAATTTAATCCAGAGGTTGCAGTACCGCCCTCACTAAGAAGAAAGCCGAATGTAGATTTTTTAACTATTAGGTTAATTACATTTTTACATTATTTGGACAAAAACCTATAACAAAATATAAATACATTTCTAAAATCCAAAATTTTCATAAGGGAAACAACTGGTTTTAAACGGTCTTAAATTTTTAACTTTCTTGACATAAAAGCCGTATGTGTGTTTCTAGCAAGCAACAAAGCCGCATCAAACCAACTTTAATGGGCCCTCATAAAAAAGCCGCATGTGATGATATGTGGCTTTGATCATGTGGCTTTGATGCTAGGCAATGAATTGTGTTTAACAAAACGGCATTTGAATATAAATGGTATTTTGGCCATTTATAAGTTTTTAAATATTTTTATTTAAATATGGTTTTCCATATCAACAAGCATTAATTACATGCAAGACTAGGTTAAAAATTAGTAACATTTGTGACAACACCAGTGACTTGTTTTCAGGCATGATTTTCGGGATCGCTATATTTTAATAAAAATTTGATTCTGCTAATCTGTCGTTTAAGCTACTAACATCAAAATGATTTACATTTTGTAACTGGAAACAAATTATTTTGAATTTGTAAACAACATACTGTGTAACTTTGATTTGTAACGGTTTTCTTAGTCGACGCTTCTCTGGTTTACGCTGTTGTCTTGCCTCTTTCTCTAGTGCGTTTAAAGCACAGTCTATCTTCATCTGCAAAGCGCTTTAACATTAGAAAGAGACAGATTGTGCTTTAAACGCTCTAGACAAAAAACAAGACACCAGCGTAAGCTAGCGAAGCATCAACTTATAAAACCGTTACAAATCAAAGATACACAATGTGTTTTTAAAAAGGAATATTGTGATGCTAGTGGCTCAAAGGAAAGATTAGCCGAATACAACTTTTATTAATATACAGCGATCCTAAAAACCATGCCTAAAAACAAGTCGCTGGTGTTACCATACATTTTGCTTATTCTAAGTTATAAAATAAAAATTATTTGGATGTTAGTTACAAATGAAAGTTACACAATGTGTTTTTAAAAAGGAATGTTTTGATGCTAGTGGCTCAAAGGACGGATTAGCCGAATACAACTTTTATTAAAATACAGGGATCCTGAAAACCTTGACAAAAACAAGTTGCTGGTGTTGCCACAAATTTAACTTATTCTTAACCTTGTCTTGCAAGGAATTAATGCTTGTTGATGTCGAAAATAATATATAATTTAAAAAATTTAAAAACTTACTGGTTACATGTGATTGATAATGGTTTTACTTTAGCAGAGCCGCATGTCCTCACATACGGCATTTGTGTCTAATAAAACAACGGATTTTAGCGGGTGTTAGACAAAAAACCCTTTTGGTATTTTATTATGTATTTTATCTTTCTATTAATTTTTTGCAACAAATTAGTGTTGAAGGATAAAATTGTTTTTTTACCCAGTTTTCTTAAACATAAAAGTAATAACAAATCCAAAATACAAACTTTTGAAAAATCCTTTGCAGCTCTTAAATGGCTTAATTTATCGAGATATAGTTTTTACTTTTAAATTTGTTTTAAAAAATTGGTGTCACAAAAGTGGGTCAGTTTTTCTTTTTCTTCCGTGAAGGTTCTTTAAACCCCTAAAGTTCTCAACTTTAATCATCCTGTAGTGTTAAAATGCATTAAAACATAATAAATTTACCTAAAAATTTATTGCCAAAAAACTGTCCTGATAATGGAAAAAAATAATAAAAAATTATAGATAAAAACACTCACATGCGGAATAAAATAACTTGATTTAATTAAATTTAAAGACAATAAAAAAATACCAAACTTTAAACTCGTATTTCTCAAAACCTCAAATTCCCACATACGGCCTTCTTTTTAGTGACGGCGGAGTGGCACTTTAAAACTAAATTAAATACGACGCCACTGTAAAACGGGAGAAAAATCCCTGGCAACTAAAGACAAATACTTCGACGGGCAGACCAACGAAAAAAAAACCTCATGCCGCACATAAAATGGCTCCCGGCCAGCTATCAGATTGTGCGTGTAATGAATTTCCAAACCAATTTCGGAATGGGCTGAATGTTATTTTAAATTAAATAATTTTTAGAGTTGTGTAAGACTGTTGCTTTGAAAAAATTGATCCATTTCATTTTATAATCCCATTATTTTTTTTGCAACTTTTTTAACAGTCTTGTGTTCTTGATTCAAGGCAAGTTTAAAAAAAATACATTTTCAAAATGGTAAAAACCTCGGTAAAAATCTTTAATTTTAAAATTTGCATTGGAGAACTTGGTTATAAGTACTTCTATCTTAATTCTTTTACGGAATACCATTTTCGCGTACCTGGCTCCTTTTTACATGAAATGTTTTTGTTATGATTTCATTCCTATTTTAAAGGATTTTTAAACTTATTTGAGATTTAAAGTAGCGGAATATTGTCTCATATGTCTTATTCCATTAGCTTTTACTTTTTTAGTTTTCAGTTTGGAATGAATAAATTTCTATTTTTATCAATTTGTGCATTAGTATAATCACTGCCTCCACACAATATAATCCTTGCATGTTGGTATGTGACGTTCAAAATTTTTTAGTTTTTATGTAAAGTATACTATACGAAGTCATACTGGAGACGACGTGGGGGTAATTTTTTTGCAATCTGATTTTGATACTCTGCTTAATTTATTTGTTACATCTACCTTTCTATATATTACACATACCAGATTTGCTAAAAAAAACTTGCATGCTTTGACGAGGAAAAGGAAAGGAGCCTCAGACACCAAAATTTTACTTTTTCATGAAAGCTTCAAAAGTGAAAAAAATGGTTCAAAAATTAGAAGTACCCTCAGGCGAATCTCGTATTTTTTTAAGCATAACTCAAAAACTCTTTAACTTATGGTAAAAACGACATCCACATTGAATACAACTTGTCAGTGCACATCTTTTCTATATCTTATAATTTTTTTGTAAAATTTCCTAAAAAACGCAAAAAACACGAACAAAAAATAAAGTGGAGAAATATATTTTTTTTAGATAGAAATATTAAAAAAGCAAAAAATTAATAGTTTTTTTGAAAGTATACTATAATCCAAATAAAATAAAATTAGTTTAAAAAAAAAGGGTAAAATTATAAAAAAATTGTGAATTTCCCAAAATTCTTCACACACAAGTTGCTCCAAAAATCAGAGGGGAAATCACCTTTGATTTCGACTTTTCCCAAAACTGCTGTTTTGCTGCATCTCTTCTAAATTATTTAAGTTGCGATTGTGCAGCAATTGAATACTCCAACGACTAGCTGCCTATTTGATATTCCCGTAGAGTCCTGAGACTCGTCTTTAACTACGCCTGCGACGAAGCTTGGAAGCATACCTATAAGTGCTTCTTATTTACCCGAACGATATTGACATATTTAAAACAATAAAATAGTACCAGTATAGTATATACGACACGTAAATTCACATAGTCGTATTTGTATTTTGAAAAGTACCTTGCTAAAGTTCTTATTGTAATTTTATAAAAAAATGGAAATTTATAGTGACATGGGTTTTTTTTCGATTTACAAACATCGTAGATATATAGATTAAATATAAGATAGTAATATAGAAGCTAGAATTATAAAAAATATCAATAAATAAAAATAAAACAATGAACAAAGCTAACAAACAATATACCTCCTCCAGACCTATTATAAAGTTTTTTTGCTTCATCACCCCAAGGACGAAGACTCTCAACCGCAAAAGAAAGAAAAACATATCTGTCTATTAATTCACTATATTTACTGATTATTATAGTTTTCTTCTTCTGCTGAGCATGCAGCCACACCTGTTCCCTTTCATTTTCTCTTAAGATATGATTCAGCCAAGGTAGCATCCCAAATAAGGCTTCTTCCTAACCAGGGAAGTAATGAAAGGGCATCAACCCTCTTGCCGTCAGCTCTATAAATTCCCGATGGCTCTAGTGCTGAAGGAATCCCAGCAAAATCTAGAGCTCGTTTAGTATGGTCATTGATTTTTTCTTTTTATAATAATAGTAAATTATATATAGAGTATGTAGAATAACATATAACAAGACAAAAAAAAAACTTAAAACAATGCTTTCTGCATTATAGATAAATAACTCCGTCGCTGTAGATCGGGAAGTGTTAACAGAACAGAGGCATCATTTCGCCTTTGAATCCCACTGCTCTTAAGGTTTATTTTAAGTAAAATTTTAATTAACAAACATTTTCAATTATGAAAAAAAAATCAAAAAAAATTGCTAACAGTAACAAATCAATAGACATAAACAAATCAATTGTCAACTGTCTTTTGACATAAATTCACAGAAAAGTATACGGAAATTGTGAGCTGTGTCAGACCTGATCCACAATTTCACTTCTTGCCGCTCACTTCTATTTTTCTTTTTGACAATTTATATTTACACCTTTTTCTATTAGAGAAAGAGGAAAATAGAAGTGAGCGGCAAAAAGTTAAACTGTGGATCAGGCCTTACACTGCAGTGTCATGAAAATGGTCCTCAATAACTTCATGAATAAATTCATGAAAAAATCCATGGATTAAATATCATTGTAACTTAAGTATTATTTTTAATTGTATAACATAACAACACAACCATGCGTTAATTGAGACTCGAACCCACAAGCTCGCGAAACGCCGTGAACGAGGCAGTCCGCTCGAATATATGCTGCCATCATAGCAGCGATATATCCGAAGCAGGAGCACTACACAAGCGGACACGATCTCACAAACCTTACAGTATTATGTACAGCTTACCTAATAGGTAAATTTGACAATGCGAGCAATTTTCAAAAATCACCCTTTGATCAAATACTAATGGTTAGTCCCATTCGAAAATCTTGTCATTTGATAAAAAATTGTCCCCTCGTATCAAGCCCTTTTAGAAAATATACTTCCAGTATCGCGAGATATGTCAAAGTTTTTAAGAAATGAGAAATACCCTCTTAAACTCGGAAAACTCAAGCGTGGAACGTGCTGCACCGGTCAGCTGCAGGCCAGTGTCGATAACGATAAATTTATGTCTTCAAGTTTAGGAATTTTGGAAATACGAACGAAGCTTTAGGGTCGACATTGGACCATTTTTATTATAAAATGCAATCAATATGGTGGCAGTAACTCCACTCTGCTTTGCTGCATTAAAACCTTTTGAAATAGTATATTACATAGCAAGACAAGATACTCTGCCAATATATGGGCCCCTAAGCTCACACTAGGTACTATAGTTATAGTGTACGTGTGAGCTAATATAACTAAAAACTGAAATATATTTTATTCAACTCCACACTAAATTACCTTTTGTTTGATAACACACAAGCCATGTTTTGACTTAAACTCAATTTTTTTAAATCCACCCCTACCCTAAAAAAAAACAAAAACTAAAATGTATTTTGTTGAACTCCGGACTTAATTACCTTTCGTTTGATATCACACACGCCATATTTTCACTTAAACTCTAATTTTTGAAATATACCCCCACCTTTTTTTGTAAATAAATTAAAATGTATTTTGTTTAACTCCAGACTCAATTACCTTTCGTTTGATATGACACACGCCATATTTTCACATAAACTCTAATTTTTGAAATCGATCCCCACCCTTTTATTTGGTTTGTGTTCGGTGGATTTTGTTCATTTTTAAATGGGACCATCTCGACCCAAAACCCAGCCTAGGTACCAAATTTTATTGAAATCGCCAAAGCGGTTTTTGAGTTATGCGCGTTGGTCGTTACAGACAGACATACAGACAGACAGACGGCGCAACAAAAAAGTTTCAAAATCATCTGAAACGCAAAGATATATAAAAATTTTTGAAATCGGAGCAACTTTTTTTTTCTCGAAAAAATTAGGATCACCATAGCTCACACTACTATAGTATAGTATATGTGTGAGCTAAAAGTGACAAATTTCACACAAGCGTGAATGTTGTAAACGAGGCGCGAGCCGAGTGAAACAACACCTATCGAGTTACGCTATTTTTCCTACGAAAACTGTTGAACTGTACTAATTTTTGTAAAAATTGGTCTTTATTTTTGCACAAATTGAATGAAACTGCTTTTCCGCACATGTGTGGAAAAGTATGGTGACAGTTAATGCCCATCGTGCACTTCTCCATACATATGCGAAAAAGTACTTTACCACACATGTGCGGAAAAATTTTGCACACGGGTGAAATTTAACGTTTTCTAAGGAGGAAAATCGTATGAAATCCATCATTTTCATATGTGGTCGTAGGAAAAAACTATTAAAAGCTACAGAATGCACTTAGGTATATAGAAAAAATCTTCTGGATTTCTCTTGCGTTGGTTGTATATAGAACTTTCTGACATTTCAACAATAATCGTGGTAGTATCTCTAGAACATCTCTAAAACTAACTGACTTTATGTAGAAGAAGTCGATGTTAAAGGCATGAGATTGACATTGCCACGCATGACTTATTCTCCTGTAGGCTAAATATTAGAAAGTCGTGTAGCGATTGAAATTATTGGTGATTTCAATTTGGAACTTTCGTTGACAAAATAATTAATTATAGGCAAAAGTGTTAATTGGCTTAATTGACGGTTCGATGCAGCAATGTCCAAAGTTGAGGTTTCTGAAACACCAAAAGTTAGAATAAATCATACATTACAAAATTACAATTATATTTGATAAATAACAACAGCACAACTAAAATACTTACATATTTATAATTAACCACTGCTAAAGAACTCATTGAGGAGGCTCCGTCGCGTTGTGGATTTGTATTAATTTTTTGGGTATTTTTTTCTGTTTTTCAGTCGCCGGCCAGGCATTATCCACCCATTCTTAAAGACTGGCGTGCTAAAATAAGAGCGAGACATGTGTTTGTGGTTAGTCAAACACCTAACCGGAGTTAATAATACTTTGGTTGGGTACGTACGGGCAAATAAACAGCTGATTTGAGTAAAAAATGAGGTTAGTTTGTTTGTTTTGCTTTGCAGTCGTTGATGTGTTGGACGTGTTGGTGGGGTGGTAAGTGTTTAGGTTTTGATTTTCAGTTTTTAATTCGTTGTACATCTTACTAATCGCGGCTTGTTGATAAAAATCATATTTTCGATGCAAGTGCAGTGTATTTAATCTAACAGAGTATGGCTCTATAGTGTTTTTCCTTGTAAAAGTTGCGACATCTGTTTTTGTTTCAACCATTGATTTACAGATTATACCTATTCGGTCTGCATTAATTTCCTTACAAATTCATTACTATTTCGTCCGCCATTTGGAATTTTAAGATGGCAAACAAAAAAAACATCTTCTTAAAGCTATGATTAATTTTTGCAAAGTGCAGTTTGTTTTATTCAAATCGGTTGTACAGTTCAAAAGTAATAACAAAAAACATTTTGTCCGTTTTTTTGGCGCACCCGTTACTTTGAATGGGAGGGGTTTTCCTCCATAATAACTTTGAAATTCCTGTTTCGGGGACAAATTGCATCCGATTTACCTAAACGTCATTTAGAAAAAAGTCCAGGAAATTGCCGTCGCCGACTGGGTCGACGTCGAAGGATCGAATTCGCAACAAATCGCTTTACAAGATATTTCGCTCAAAGAGGAAAACGTTGGATCATGGACTGTGCAAATAACTTGGACATGGACAAATTTAATTTCGTGCATCATGGGTAAGAAATAAATAAGGGATTTAAAAAACACAAAATCCTAAAGAAATAAAAAAGGATGTGGGAAGTACATAAAGAGATGCTTGAAGAGACGACACTAATAAATATAAATTAAGATAGTGTTAAAAAATAATGATGATGATTATTCATATTTGAGTGGGCCTTTCAGGTCTTTCACTGCGACCACTAGTGGTCTTTTTTGGCTTACTTCTCCAAAAAGACACATCAATTTGGATGAGACACTGTTCTAAACTTCTGGATCAATCTGAGATTTACCGAAAATGCTCTGAGGTAAACGCGCATTAGCCGGACATTCACACGGTACGGTATGTCTCCTTATTCTCCAGACTGATTCGGTCTCTTTTGTTAGTCCGATTCTGGGCATTGGTACTCTTAGTCCACAGTGAGGAGTAAAAATTCCAGCCACTATACGGATCTCCCGTCTGGTAAGTCCAATGATATTCCTGATTTTTTTTATACAAAGTCCTTCAATGAACTCTTTAGAATGAACTAGAGACCCTGTTTGTTTGACATATTTTAAATATATAGAGACGCGACAAACTCTTCAAAGTTAAATTTATTTAAATCAAAATCGAAGGATAAAAATATCGGTCCTCTAAAATCTAGCGATGTTTAGAATGAGACGCACCTTTTATCCTTATTAATTCATAAGCGGCGGAAAATACAAATAAACGTTTTATAAACAAAACCTATACAGGGGGTGACCGAGAAACATGTTTGTTTATATGTTGCATGATGATTGATGTCAATCACCGCTGACCATTTAAATTATTTTAGTGAAACGCCAATGAATTTGGCAAGAAAATAACATAACCAAAAAATGTTAATTTCAGTGACTTTCATGGGTTTTCTTTAGTAAAAATATGTCATACATACAGGGTCTATGTCTATAGAATGAACCAGTTCTGCGAGATTTATCCAGTATTAAAAGTTGTTTTCTATCCATTTCTATATGATGCAAAAACAATATTAGGTGCTTTAGTTAAAAGAAAAAAAGTGTTTGCGACTCTCATTTTATTTTTTATTTATTGCGCAGGCAGATTCGAGGAAATTAATATGATTTACTGTCTAGTTAGGTTTGTCTGAATGATTGAATGCTCAAAACAATTGTCAAGCAGTTGCAGTTTTGAATAATGAACCAATTCTCGTATACAGGGAACACAAGTTTTGTCAAAAAAGCTAACTGATAGTTAAGTTGGTCACAGAGATAAATTAATTTTGAATATTAGTGAATATATTGCTGTTGTCGGTATTTTTAATAGGAATTTTGGCAGAAATTCTCAGAAAATATTGCCCTTATTTTTTCGACCTTTAAATTTGTTAAAAATGAAGACACGTCTTGCATTTTGCCGTCAAAAGAACTTGCTGCAATAAGATGTCGCCGTTACCCACTGTGTCATTAAGGTGTTGTGTACGCTAAGTTTTATTTATTTTTTAAACGTGTCTACTAAAGAATTTGTTTTGTTTTTATGTTTGTTTGAGATAGATAGATTTAGTTTCGAAGTCTATTAAGCTTAGGTATTTTTGCATCAATCCAGGTGTTTTCTTCGTCGATAAAGTTAAGTTTAGAGTTTTGAGTAATTCCACAAGCTTTAGCCTTAACCTTTCGTTAGTCTGCTGGGTAAAACTCATGATATTGGTCTGGTGGGATCTAGAGGACCCCATAAGTAAAAATGGTAGTTTTATTATTATTTTTTAATATAAGGTAAAGTAGTAACAATAAATATTTAAAAATTCACAAAATAGGACAATTTTTTTTAAAACATTTTAATGTTTACAATCCTTATAATTCAAAAGAAAATATTTATTAAAAAAAAGATAATACATATTTCTCAAAATTTTTGCAGACTTAAAAAAATACTAAATAAAAAAAGTGATGTAAAACTACAGTAATTCCCTATTTTATAACAGGGATAAAAATGTATATTTTAAATTTGTATACTGCCTATTTCAAGCATTCAAAATAAAAGATGTAAATATAAAATAAAGGAAAATACAATAATATGTTCGTTTATTTGCATAAAAAAACTTACTGAGAACTAAGAAAAGACTCAGATTAACGGAAGTTTAAAAAATTTATATCAGCGGAATATTTTTGTGTGAATTCTTCAAAACATGCAGCCGTAGACGTGGGATGATTTTTTACAGAGAGGTACCATTTTATTTTCTTAAAATCTGTCCTAAACTGCTGAAATAAGCTCGATATATTTCACTCCATAGCTTTTTGATAGTAATCAGCTGTTACCATAACAAACAGCATAGGCCAGCGAGAAAAAATCGTTAAAAGTTATCCCAAGAATAATGTTATAGACTTTAGTTGTCAAAACACTTAAAATGTAGGTGTTTGTGTTACCAGTTGCAGTTGCCTCTAATTTCAATTAAATTTTAAATTTTTTGTTCCCTCCATGTACTTAGCACCGAGTCCATGGGCACTTTCCCATTCAGGAAAATTTAGTTGGCTCCTTTCCGAAGGTAGAAACCTACAATATAGCGACGGGAGATAAGATTGCTTTTAAGGTATAATTAAAACAGGGCAGGGTGGCAGACTATTGATTTATCGACGACCTGACAAATATTGAAAGGATATGTCTGGAATTCTCTTTAGGGAAATACATTAGAAAGCCAAATATTGGTTATATGAATATTTTCCTTCATCTTGGGGTTTAATTTACTGCTTTCATTTAAAAATCATACAAGATAGCGAGCGCACTATTCTTAAAGATAATAGGTTGCTCATGGTTAGATTTTTTGCCGTTAACCTTACCTTTATTCTGCGCGGGCGCAGCAGCGCTTTTCCATGCTGCTAGTGGTAATTCGGTAATTTGCCAATAGATCGTAGTCAAGACGTTTTTTTTTGGAATGGAGATTGAGGTAACTAAATTTTTGGCGCCATCTATTTGTGAACAACTGAAGTACGGAAATTTCCCGTGTGGGATCTCACTTTAAGGAGACTACACTGTACATTTCTATAGTATGCAGTCACAATTTAATTTGATTTTTTTTTTGACAGATTCATAATATCGTTAATAGATTATTACGTTCTACTTTTGAAATGGTTCAAAGCGATTTTTTGTTTTTACTTTAATAGACCATTTTTTATATATCAACCTGTCTGTTAAGGCCGCGTTAAGGTAAATTGACGCTTTATGCTTTTTTTGTCAATAACATTTTTGTAACATTTTTATTTAAAAAAAAAACATCAAAAACAAATTTTAATTTTAAATTAAGGATTATAAAATCCTTGTGTTTTCTTGGGCAATCTCTTTAACATTTTTATCAAACATTGCATTCCAAAATGAGAGGGCATTTACACTTTCTTGTCCATCAAAAATTGTTTTTCTATGATCACATTTAAAAATGATGGATTTCACATGATTTGCATCCTCAGAAAACGTTAAGTTTCACTCGTTTGCAGAAATATGTGGAAAAGTACTTTTCCGCACATGTATAGAAAAGTGTACGTTGACGTTAACTGTCACCATACTTTTCCGTACATGTATTTTTTTTATTTTAATTTATACTGGGACTTTCCATCCAATTAGGATCAATCGCCCAGTTTCGCAAAGTTTGAGCAAGGATCAAGCAGGTTTTAAACAAACACAAACAACCAAGTACGTACCCAGGAACAAGGGCGGATCCAGAGGTGCTTCTCGGGGGGGGGGGGGTGGGCACTTTAGCTGACATTCTCTGTTGGTAAAAAACGGTATATATTTTTTTAAGCAGCATTTTATTGAATTAGTCAGTGGTTATAATTTCGATGATAATAACAACAGACACTTTCATGCGCCGCAGGCAAAAATTTTGAATTTTTATTAGCAAAAACATTACTTTTTACTCATTTTTTGTATATTCAAAAAATTCTTGGGGGGGGGCAAGTGCCCCTAGTGCCCCCCCCCCCTGGATCCGCCACTGCCCAGGAATCGAACCCGGACCGCTGGCGTGTGAAACAAACATTGCTACCACTACACCACGAGTACATGTATTGCAAAGTACTTTACCATTTTGACAAAAATTAGTAGAGTTCAACAATGTTCGTAGGAAAAATAGCCTACACAACTCACTAGCTAGGCTAGCTTATTTGCAACATTCACGCTCACGTGTAATTTGTCACTTTCATCTATTGTTAAATGTAATGTACTATTCTAATCAATCTATAATCCTTGACAGTTTTAAAAATTATCTTTCAGATGAAGTATTTGCAAACGGAATTAACAAGAAAATTTGACATATGTTGAAATTGGAAATATTTTTTTTGATGTACTTTCTCTTAACGCTTGAAAATATCTAATATCGATTTATAAATGCACTTCTAAACAAATCTATTCTTGAATCAGCGAAGCATCTAAATCATATTCTCCTTCCTTAACTGCTGTTGCTTCTCCAAGTTGATTGTAAGTACCTGGCCGTCTTTTTAGAATTGCTATGAGTATAATCAATGATAACGTGAAATGTTCCAATTTTCATTTTATCTTTGGGTGAAAACCATGCTTCTTTACCAACACTGCCATCAAACTGAACCCTCACTCGCCCTTTCTGCCCTCTTTATAATATATGTTTGTCTGATCTTCTAATCGCCCTCCATCAGCCTGCCGCCCTAGGCATAGTGCTGTTCTTGCCTAATAGATAAATCGGCTATACTGTGTGTTTTAAAATCTTCGTTTTATATTTTTCAGTTCTGAATAACATAAATGCTAACGAGTTAATCTGTAAATTAACATTTTTTCTTTATGCTTCCACAAGTAAATATATTTCCAAGATAAATGCAGTTTTGCACTTGTTCGACATTCTAGCCTTTAACACTTGTTATTTTGCACCTTTTTGTAATTTTTATGTAAAATAATTCCTAATGTTGACGTTATACTTTATTGTTCTTTAGCTGTGATATCTTGTAGGAAAAACTTTCCAATAAAATAAGCAATAAATAGCACCTAGATGACTTAGATCCCTTCCAACATTGGATTATACAAGCATGAATAGAGGCAATCAAGATTTTCGCGTAGCTCTACACACGCAATATTACAATGAGTTCACGTAATGGACAGACTTAGTCATGTAAAGGTAGAAATTCACCTAAACGTTGTGTATGTGTTCACTAAAGTAAATTTTAACCTTTCTTTTTACAATTAAGGACGTAAAGAAATGGGCTTTTGTTTATATAGAAATAAACCGAATTTTTGTTGTTTATTATAATAGCTACTGCAACTAGTTTAAGAATATGTACATTGCTAAATTGACGTTGTGGCATTTTAGACTTTTACTACAAACAACGTGCTTATGGTTTGATATTTTAGTTGTTTAAATTTTACAGTTAGAATATATTTAGGTTTGTGTGGTATTAGGTTGACTTATCTTATTGTTGTATTATTAGTCTAGGTTTTAGTCACACTCGTACTTGGACGCGAACATTCTAGTGTCGAAAAAGGATAGATAGATCACGAAAGATCGAAGACTCTATATAAGGCCGGACATCGCGCGACAAGTCAGTCAGAGATAACGAGTTGTCGAAATAAATCGACATATCGTTTTAGACATTTCCTTGTTTTAATTGTTGTTTGAACCCGTAACAATATTAAGCCTCCTCTATTAATTCAATGCCCTAAGGTTGCACGTATGCCAGACATTTTTTTGCCCACGCTAATCAGAATGGTTCTTTAGGAACAAGCCATCTTATAGTCTTAAAAACTCAGCAGATCGTTAATTCAGGCTTCCAGTTAAGGCCTAGTATATTTCTCATGGTGCGTCATTGGTTAGCCAACCAAGAAACTTTGATTGTTCTGTCAGGCGCTTCTTAGCACTTTCTAGAGGGCGGTAAAAGACGTTTTTAGTTATGGTCGCACCCACATTTTATAATTTGCCAACCAAACTATAGTCAGATGCCGCGGTTGTTGTATTCCCATTTCCTATGGGCCCTAAAGCAACCTTTTAGGACATGGCAATATGCTTATAACAGCGAGGTTTAGCCACATAAATCATCCTAAGGAAAAAGTAAATATTAACTCAATTTATTTTGATAAGTGATACAGTTTTAAAATAAAGAAACAGGCTTGACTACAGTATGTAATGTATTATTTTTTGTTAACCGAAACAAACCCATTCACATTTAATCGAATTCGGTTAACACTTAAAAAGGTTAACAAAGTATAAAAGGCAACTTTTAAAAGTCAACCACATAGACCGGTTCCTGAGCTGGGCTTGCCTGAATACAGTAAATCAAACTGACTACAAGATACAAGGTAAATCAAGAAGAATGAAAAAATAGGTGAAACGT
This sequence comes from Aspidapion aeneum, assembly GCA_963576565.1. Lineage (NCBI taxonomy): Eukaryota > Metazoa > Arthropoda > Insecta > Coleoptera > Brentidae > Aspidapion > Aspidapion aeneum. The sequence goes on from OY755042.1 coordinate 43,282,515, forward strand.
ATTTACTTGTTCAATGAGTGAAACAACAGCGAACCAAGAAAACTAAGCCCATGGCAGGACGAAAATTTCCACCGGTATATAAGGAAGAAAGACATTTAAAAAGGCATTTACTGAGGATGGAAATGCCTTTTTCCGAAACACCGCTGTCCGTGGTTGGCTTTACCCCTTTAAAGTTGCCTTTTATACTTTGTTAACTTATTTTTCGGTTCCGAACCAACGCGCAACGCCTTGGAGATGGTAATAGCATGGTCTGGTTGAACTGTGACGAAATATCTTTCTTTCTTAAGGCCGGAGGACTCTTTCGTTCCGCCATGGACTTAGTTTCCTTGGTTCGCTGTTGTTTCATTCGTTGAATGAATCAACAGGTTTCACTTATTTTTTAATTCTTACTTGAAAAGGTGTTGATTAATAAATTCAGCAGGATGTATCTCAAGGCTTAGCTGATGCATGACTCAATTTACAAGCTACGTGATTCTTAGGCTAAAACGTGATAAAGCGCTATTTATAAAGTCACGTTATTATTATAACTCCATAAGTTTACAGCTTTATCGTTTTTGTTAATCTAAGGTTGGGTAGCAGTTAGTTTTCAATTATTTACAAGTTTTTCGTTATTTTCATACCCGTCATGTCATGTAGGTACTTAGCTGTTAATTTTTATTGACATGCTGTTTTAAACAATCAGTAAAGTTTAAACTAAGAAATTAAAAATTGTGTGCTATTATATTGATTTTTTATGTCGAAAGCCTAAAGCCAACAAAATAAAACTTTTTTAACAACACATACATTATAAATTATTGTTTACCGAAAAATTACCCGCCTTGCACTACAATCTCGAAATCAAATTAGGCCCAATTAAGTATAACAATATGCACTAAACTTTATTGGCTGGAGCACATTGCACCACACAAGGCAAGACTGACCTGTGGTTATAAGCTGTTTAGTTTAGGCCTTGTGATTCTTTGATCTCTTCTCAAACTAGACTATTGCTTCCATTAATAAATTATCAATAATAATTAGATAAATATATATATTTTAGATCTAAAGAAATCAAAATTTTATATATCTGGTACAGATATGGTAAAAGCCGATTGATTGTGTGAGGCAGCGTATTAGGTTAAATATGAATAGAAATGCAAGTACCATGTATCTGGTAACTTTAACCATGAAAATCCAAATATAAAATACATAACTGCTTATATTAAGTTTAATCCATCCCACATAACTTAACCATTACTATTAAACTTATGACCCCAACTATTTTATAGGTAACTTGAGAAGCAATAGTATTCTTCGCGTACTGGCGTGCGTCTTCGGGCGACTGACTCGCGACGATCTTGGCGTAAGCAGACACATCTATCTATCTATTTAACCTTCTTCGATCCATCTTTGGACATAGGCCTCCCCCAATATCTTCCACTCTTCTCTGTCTGCCGCCGTGTTCATCGTTGTTTAAATCGTTGTGGTCTTCCCTACTCCTTTTACTTTCCCAAGGTCTGCAGTTTACAATACATTTGTTTCATCGATCGTCTTTCTGTCCGATATTATGTCCGGTAAATTTCGATTTTAGTTTTGCTACTTCTCCTTTGACAATTCTTACTTTTGCCTTATTTGTTAGCCATTTATTCCTTTTTCTATCTGTTAGCTTTACAGGTAACATTTGTCGTTCCATGGATCTTTTAGATTTTGTTACCTTATACATGTTTGATTTTGTAAGTGTCCAGGTATGGGATCTATAGGTAAGTACAGGAAGGATACATTGGTTATACATTTTCGTACTGAGGATATTTTTTATTATTTAATATGTGGCTTAATTCACCTAATGCTGCCCAGACCAATCTTACTCCTTTCTTGATTTTAGCTGTTTGGTTTTCTTTTTTAGTTTATTAATTTGTCCTAGGTATACACATATATATATATATATATATATATATATATATATTACTTTACTTGTTTCATTTTTGCTTGGTTTATTATGATTTTAGTTTTAGTGTAGTTAATACCTAAGCCTATATTTTTAGCTGCTGTATCCAGTTATTCTAGCATTTTTATTAGTTTTTCTTCCTTTTCTGTTAATAAGGCGATATCATTAGCATATATAGGTGCCTCAAGTATTGTCCGCTTAATTTGAAGCCTACTTCTTCCCAATCTAAGTGTTTAAAAACATCTTCTAGGACCCGGTTAAATTAGGGGATCTTGTGTTACCCTGTCTGACACCTCTTCTTTTGTCGATTGGCCTGGTTCCTTCGTGGATTTTGATTAACATTGTTGCTTCGCTATAAATATTGGCTATTAAATCTTTTTAGCTATTCGGCTATTAATTAAATATGCTTTTACTGCCCAGTGCTTAATGCTATCGAAAGTTATATATAGTGGAATGTTGTATTTGTTGGCTCGTTCAATTAGGATTTTCATGGTTAAAGTTACCATCAGACTCATGCTACGTTCATTTCTGTTCATATCTAACTCAATATGCTGCCTTTACAGTAAAAATCAATCTGCTTTTACCATATTTTTATCAGACAGGTGCTGAATACTAAATAAGTTTTGATTTCCTTAGATCTGAAATATAAATATATATCTAATAATTATATTGATAATAATTCGTTAATAGAACCAATAGTCTATTTTAAGAAGAGATCAAAGAACCGCAAGGCCCAAACTAAACAGCTTATAACGACAGGTCAGTATTGCCTTGTGTGGTTCAATGTGTCCCAGCCCATCGATTGCTCTTGAATGCTTACTAAACCTACCTTCGCTTCATATTTTCTTAGAGGGCAACACACGGAATAAGGGCCAAACACCAGGGACCCAATTCTTGAACCACTCGGATTTTTTGTCGTATACGAGTAAAATTCGAATGGTAGTTTCGAGTGCTTGGAAAAATTGCTATTCTTGAATGCCACTTGAACGCCACTTCCGTGTACGACTTTTTTTTTCGACTACACTACTTGGCAACGCTGCTTTCGTATGATTTTGGCCAAACTAACGCCGGTATGTGCGCCTAAACTTGCCGCGATGAAGTAAGGTTGACAGTAGATTGACATTACATCTTTTGTTTTTGTAATTTTTTTGCACGATATGTTTTTTTTAATAGAACAAGAAGTTGTATTTTATTTTGGTAACAGCAATGAATGTGTAATCTTTGGTAACGGTTAGTACCAAATTATAGTATGGAAATTTGGGTCCTAGTGGCATCTAACCTCTTTGAAGTGTGGATATTTGGGGGTAAAATTCGCAGTTGAATTTTGAGACTGCTTAAAGAAAACAAATAATAAACTTCATAAGTATTCTAAAGGGGTCTGGAACTTGAGGCTTTGTAATGAGTGGCCTGTGTTTGACGAACTTTCATACATCATGCTTTGACAAAAATTGTGCAAGTGTTAAGTAACATAGGGGTTTTTACTGAAACATTTGGAGTTTGCATTTTGTCTGTAGTATAGAAACAATTTAATTTTTTGCTTCCAGTGTTTTTTTCTCAGTTTCTTTTTGAGTAGAACAGTTTTGCCTTTAAGGCTGATAAGCATAATAAACATTACAAGTAAAAATTGAAAAAATCAGTAACCTTTGTTCAAAAAACCTATTTTTTTGTTTAAATTTGAATGTCAATTAACTCCAAAAAAATTAAAAATTGTTGTAGACTAAAGCATATAATCAGTATGATTTGATTTGAATATGTACATTATTTTTGTAGATTTCTTTGTTTTTCAAAAGTTATAAACAAGGACATATATAAAAATCCTGCCAGTAATACGGATCCAGTGAGGTCTGCTGTGGTACACTCAACGAAAAAACTTTTTGTTACAGGTTTCTCAGAGAACACATGAAGATTATTTTTGAGGTGTGAAGCAGTTTTTGCCTAGCAGTCCTGTTGCAATGATGACTCTACTAGAAATACTCAGATGCAATTGGTGATCTATGAACTTTTAAAGAACTTTTTTAAATAAATTATAAGTAAAATAAAAATAAGTTTATTGTAGTTTTTATTGTAACAAAGATTATACAACTTCTTACATAAAAGCTTATACAGTGAGAACGAGCAAGTTGGAATACATTTTCTAGCAGGTTAAATTAAATTTTTTTAGAATAAACCAAAAACATGCCTACTGAGATTTTTAATGAGCAATATTTTTGATGACTTTTTTTTGGACAGAACCCCAGAAACGGGTCCAACAAGATAAAACTTGTGGCACCTTGTTGGAAAGCCTATTGAAAAAGAAAAATTATGGTTCACTTTTTTTTGGAAATCTGTCAAATAAAAAAAACATTTTTTATTAGTTTTTAAACAAAGTGCTTTGAGTCTACCAGTTGCAAAAAAAAATTGGTATTACTGGACCTCTTGTCAGGGGTCCACCACCTATATTTTAATAAAATTATAGGTTTTACTTTAAATGACACTTATGTTCTCTAAAAATTACGAAAAAATAGAAATAATTTTCTTTTTGTTAATTTTTAAAAATTATTTGATACCCTTTCTAACAAGGTGCCTTAAGTGGGGTCATTCCATCTTAAAAAATAAGTTGTATGCTAGTGGACCCCTTTCTGGGGGTCTGTCCAAAAAATATTCTGTAAAAATATTGCAGGTTAAAAATCTCAGTTAACATGTGTTTGGATTTTTTCAAAAAACTTAAATTTTACCGACTAGCAAGTTTATTCCAACTGGCTTGTTCTCACACTGTAGTCATATTGCATAGCGTTTTTTAATGCACTCGACAGTAAGTACTTATTATGTACTTTGAAATGTAAATAAAGAAAAATAATGTTTTTATATTTTATATTTATTTTTGGCCATCATAGAAAAAGTCAGAAAAAATAGTGAAACTGGTTAAAGTATAAGATTAGGTTTATTATTTACATGCAGGGGATTTTCCTACTTGAAGCAGTTGGGCCCTTATATTATCCAAAAATTAAGCAAAATAAGATAAGGCGTTGTACCAGTGGCGTATATAGAAAAAAGTTTCGGGGTGGGCCCGAGACAGTTTTGGGGTATTTTATGCTATTTTATGTTTGTATTCTTGAAATATGTGGAAAATATCCAAAAAAATCTTAGCTTCGGGGGGGCCCGGGCTCCCCAGGCCCCTCCCGTATATACGCCACTGCGTTGTACCCAGGGGGGAATCAAGAGGTATCAATGCCCCACAAAATAGTTGATAAAGTGTGTTCAAAGAGACACAAACAAGACAAAAAAATTGCACAATACTCAAATTTTTATTGAAACTTTTTAATCCCCCCCCCCTTCCCAAAAACGCTCCTATTTTTTATTGAAAATGTGTTACAAAGTTGTAACTTTTTTAAATTATTTTCTTTTTTAGAGCTGTTAAAAAAACAGTAAAATCACCAAAAAATTCATAAATTATTAACGCAAAAATTCAGGATTTTTCACTCCCCCCCATTCGTAAGGCATTTCCAAGACAAAAAGAAATTAAAAAAACTGAGTATCACACAAGAGGCTAAATCCCCCTTCCACCTCTTTGCATCCTCAAGCCCTTTTATAGCCATGATACTTGCCAAATCGCGTCTTTTTTAGAAGACCTCCCAGTTTTTTTTTAAATAAAGAAAAATTAAGCAAACACCAAAAAATATATTAAAGTAAACAAAAATGTTAGGTTAGATCACTCAGATTCGTATACGGAAATTGAGATTCGAGTGGATTTTACCACTCGACACTAATTCCGAACGAAAAACTCGTATACGAGCTTTCAAGAATTCGAATGGTAAATATCCGTATACGTTTCACCGAATCCGTATACGGATTTATTTCAAGAATTGAGTCCCAGGATGACAGGACAAACAAAGTGGTATTAACAGCCCTAATACCCCAACTCAAGCAATGGTATTCAACGTCATGCTCAACACGGTATACAGCAAAAGAGCGAGGACTGGTCAAACAACAGAATCAGTTTCTCAACTAACGATAGCTTCTGGTATACCGATGGATCCAAAATGCTTTCAGGTGTTAGATCCGGAGTTATTAGTATCCAAGAAAATGACGAAATTATATACAGTCTCGGCCAACTAGCTACTATAATTTAGACTATACTTTTAGTCTGTGTCGCGGTGAATTGCTGAACATGAATGGATAAACCGGACAATAATTCCGCCTCCGATAGTCAAGCTGACTCTTTTGGCGCCAAACCAGTCCTGGGGAGAGTGGCAAAGCTAGATCTAATGTCGAGTGGCAAGAGCGGCGGTGAATTGCTGACCACGAATGGATAAACAGGATAGTAGCAACCTTCATCGATAGTCAAGCAGACTCTTTTGGCTTCAAACCACTCCTGGGGTGTGTGGCGAAGCTCGATCTGATGTCGGATGGCAAGAGTTGTTTTGGCGCCCTGTAAACTGACAAAAATCGTATAGGGTATGGGGTACAAGCAAATACGTTATAGTATAAATACATGTTCAAAGAATCGAAAAGTGAAGCACTCATAGCTATGAGCTAGCTAGCTTTGGAAACAATGGCAAGTTTAAATTCGCGGACGCGAATTTTCAAGTGCGCATGCCTGTGTCTTGTCATGTAGACACACAGCTGCTATGTAGGTGGAGGATCCTTGTTGATTATTTACATTTTGTATTTTTCGTATAAAATTATGATTTTTTTTTGTAAAAAATGGGAAATAATAAATTCACGTAAAATATGTGCGATTTGTGGAAAAATGTCCCGGAGAAGTAAGGGAGTAACATTTTATAGGTAACTACTTGTATTGTTCTTTATATTTTGTTAGTAAAGTTAAGAGTGGTTTATAGATGCCATTAAACACTCTTCATTGTGTTAAGAATAAATCTACATAATTATTTTCAGAAAAACTAGAATTTTAATCCACAATTTGATAAATTTTTACCCAATAAACTAGTTTAAAAAAAAATACACATAACCCTAAACTTTTGATAATTCTCAAATAATGTAGTGACGTATCGGAGTATGTTCCACAACCACCAAAACTGACGCATGCGCAGTAACCGAAAAAGGAACATTAGGAATTAACTAGGGGTCCTGGCTTCAAGTATTGCGTGTGAGAATACTTGGGTAGGCCCCATATTTCGTCGGTGTTCTCACGTAGTGGCGCATCTGAAAAATGAAACAATTTGGAATTTTTTTCTGGCTATAAATTTAAGTTTATGTACTTTTTTACGCAAATAAATATATAAAATAATAAATAAAATATTGGATAACATTAAAATATTTTCCGCAGCGGTCCGTTTTTTCATAAGAACCACTATGTTTTTTTGGCTCTTCGGTAAAATTTAAATAAGATCAGTTACGCCACTATGTGAGGAAGCCCACGATTTATGCTCTAACGTATTTGGGTACAAATAACGGCGTATCTAGATCCAGACCTTGATAGGCGTTAATTCATGAAACGTAGACAAAAAATTTCATTACACTTATTTTTGATGCCGTGGGCGGAAATATTTGTAGTGTTAATGTGTTAATTTATAAATTCAGGTGATTTACATCATTTTGAATATTACTAAAAATCACACACGGGCATTTAGGGTTCGATTAGCTGGTATTTGTATGTTTGTAATTGTTTAAAATGCTTTAACCTTGCTCTAACTCTGCGCAACTGGGCTATTGATTCTGATTTGATGGAAAGCCCCAATATTGTCGCTTTTGTTCCTCACTTGATTCTAGCTAAACAAAATTTTGAGTGTAAACACGAGCTAGCTCGGCGCTTCATCTCGCATTAGAAAAGCATCCTGAGCAGAGTGCTTTGAATCGATTCTCTCTTAACGATAATGTTATTGAAAAGATCGTGAACCTTGTACGTGATTTTCCCAAACTAATTTGCCTCTACCTACACTAAAACTGGTAACAAACATTTCGAAACGTTTAAGTTTGGGGATAATCTGGGAACTGCTTTGGCAATGACTTTATTATTTAAAGTTGATACCAGTAGGTGGAATGGCTTTAAGAAGTTGGTTTTCCTCACACAAATAATTATCGACTTATACTCTTTCATCCTGATTTTCATCTATTTCTCTTTTACGCGTTTTCATTGTTTTCGGATTCTGGCTCCTAATACTTTCAATTATTTTCATTTACTTTTCGCTTTAACAAATAATAAACACTGCATCTTAAAACTTTTTGATTTTGGTTCAGTTTCAAATATGTTCTAGATCTTGATCCTCTGATAAAAATGTACAGAAAAATGACGCCCCTGAATCAATAATAAAAACATGAAATTAATTATTTCCGTGATTAATTCACTAGCGGATACATATACATAGTACACAAGTAGCATTTCTCAGTCATGGAAAATGTGAAAACCAAAGTTGCACTAAACTTAAACTTTGTGTAAATATTTTTAATTGACTGTAACCGACATTGACCCTATTAAATATAATATAAAAAATATCCACAAAAAACGTTTTAATAACATTAAAGTAAAAAAAGTTTAAAAAAATTTAAAAAAATCTGTTTTTTTGTACTAGAAAATTAAGAAAATACATTGCTTGCATGAGGTTGTTTTTTATATTATTCTATGCTTATCATTCTGCTCGTCATATTTTACGGTCTATTTTGGGAGGGTGAAGTCGGTGTTATTTTATCTTTTGTCAATTGAGCACAAACGTATCCTAACCTGTGACTTGGGGGCAGTTTTTTTGGAAAAAGGTCAGGGGGTACCTGGACTTGTTAGAATATGTTTGCGATCAATTGGCAAAAAAATTTCGGTTTGGTTTGGTTCGGTTTGGTTTGGTTTACTCGCTTATTTGTTAGATTCGCTCTTTAATTACTTTCGCACTTTAACTATTTCGCACTTTTATAACTTTTCATTTCACCTATATTACTTCGTTTATATATTACCTCGCTCATTTATTAGATTCGCTCTTTTATTACATTCGCTTAAATATATTACATCACACTTCTATTAGTCCCTCATATATTACTCGCTCTTTCATCACTTCGATTAAGTGACATCGTTTTTCTGAGGCCCGCTCTTTTGATGCTTCGCTCCTTTGTTACTCCGCTCTTTTATTACTTCGCCCTTTTGATACTTCGCTTTTTTATACTTCGCTCATTCCTCTTATTCGCCCATTATTACTGTTAGACCCTATTCACTTTCAAGAAGTCTCTTTTTAGTCGCGGAAAATATCAATTGCTTGCATCGGCGACGCGACGCCTTAATTTTTTACTGGCAACATTGTCACTGTTGCGTCAAAAATAAAATATCGTGGCTAAATATTGGTTAATATTTCAAAATTTCAGCCCACGTGCTTAAAAGCAATTTAATGTTTCGACGCGAGTCGCTCTATTTCATGTTTTCTCAAAACACATTTCAGACATTATATGCTGATGTTTCAATAACTATTCCTTTGGGGTATATTGCTTTTAGTTGCATTTTATGTGCTATATAGAAAATATTATTTTCTTTAATACTTATTTCTCTATAAATCATCCGTCATGCAGTGTTTGAAATAATATTTAATAAAAATAAGTTTGAACAAAGTTTATTTCCGTTTTTGTTCCATGAAAAAAGATCACTTTTAAACAACTACATCCTGGCTATGTGTCATGAAAGCTATTAAACTGTAGCTGCGTTCGGTATTTGCATCTCAGACGTGACGGATTTTTGGTCACGTGAATACAGATTAGTCTGAGCAAATTGGAATTAACGAAAGATCCAGATCAAATGGATCAAATTTTTATAAATGGTTATAACCTTAAATATAATCAAAAATATTATGTACATATTGCAACTCACGCCCAGCTATAATTTTGACAAAATTTTTCTGTGATGTCGGAAATTTATATAATTTCTTGTCTTCAACATCAAATAATTCGTTTTCAATATTTTTACATAAAAACAAATACACAACATACGTCACAATCTCAGATTAATCTGTTTCGTCGATCAAAATGTACGGAGCAACCAGATTTACGTCCGACTAGTCTGAGCAGAATTACCGAACGATTCAGATCTACCTCCCCTAGATCTAGATGGAATTAACGAACGACTTAGATCAAAAAGATTAATCCGACGTAAATACCGAACGCAGCTTGTAATCAGATCGCCGCTGTGTTGCCGTTACAGTTTTTTCTCTAAACGCACAGAATCATTACACTTAAGTAAAATCAAATCCAAAAAATCCACTTAACGCAAAGGGGACGCGTCTACTTTTGTTCCTTAGCTCAGTGTATGTATTCTTGAACGAGCGAGAAGGAGTACTCCCTCAAAATCGGGCGAATCTCTATGGTTCCTCGCTCGGGGAGATTTTAAGAATAACGACATAGGCCTCACATATCTATTCCAAATTTAAAATATAAAAAAATCCAACCTAGATGGTCATGTAGGGTTACCAATTAGTATTTCGAACTAAAACAATTCAAAAAAATAATAAACACCTTCTAATTTTCGACTTGTATTCGATTTAATCTGACATGGTGTTTAAATCTCCCAAAGAAAATACTCTTTGATTTCCAAAATAACACGGAATAACACTCTTTTATAAAAACTTGGTTGAAAATATTTAAAATTTGAATTAAAAATATTTCCAAAGTCAATTTTAATAAAATAAACACCTACTTTTTTGACATCTTTGACTCAGTCCTGTCTCTGGTGATTTAATCTAAATTTCGTCCTCTTCTAAACGTCATGATTAAATCTACCAAAACTTACAAAGCCTACTTGTTTAAATTAATGTAGGTATGTATTACTAACAGGTTTTACTGTACCATTGCAGGCGGATATTTTGAAAGATTAAATCACCACTTCAACATCGTTATTTTTCAAACTAGAGAGTAACGATGAACCTCCTTCGAATACACAATAACATCTAAAGATCGATGAGAATGGTTTGTTATTTAATTTTTTTTTGTATATATTCGAATTTTTTAGCTGACATCTTTGTCCACTTATATACAGTGTTGATTATAAGTGAACAGTTTTTGAACCAAAATCCATTCTCCCAGTTAGGGTGAACGTTAACAAACAATGTGTCTAATAAAATCTTTGGTCTCTTTTTTACATTAATTTCAAGAATAAACTAACTGGGCATAAATCTTCGTTTAATGAATTCCTTACCAACCATTTGCTGCTTGCCAAACTTTTTGAACAGCCTTGAGTTGTTTTTGAAAAAATGCTGTTGTATTCATATTATCAAGTTCCTTCTGGAAAAAGTGAATCATGTAGTTTACGGCCTCATTGCCTCTCCAAGCAAGTTCAAATGAGCAAAGGTAAAATAACTTTTTTTTTCTTCCGTCGGGGGTTTCTTCGTCCTCGCTTTGGATCATTTTTAATAGTTTTTCGGTGGATAATGCTTTTGAACTAAGATTTATCTTTTCTGGAAATCTTTGAAGCCGCTGAATTTTACGCCGTATTCTGTAAAATATTTTTCATGTACCATTTTTGCTGTTGTATTCCACATTTCACTTACAAAATTAAACATGTATAAGGTAACAAAAGCCCAAAGATCAATGGAAATACAAATGTGACATATAAAGCTAACAGATAGAAAGAGGAATGAATGTATAAGAAATAAAATAAAATGTAAAAGATGTAGGAGAAGTAGCAAAATTAAATTGGAAATTTGCTGGTCATAATATCAGACAGAAAGACGATCGATGGAACAAGTGTATTGTAATCTGGAGACCTTGGGAACATAAAAAAAGTAGGGGAAGGCCAATGTCTTAAAGATGGATGGAAGAAGGCTAGATAGATAGATAGATTCCATATTGACTTTACATATGACTTTATAGTCTTCGCCATTGCCTTTTTTCAAATTAAAGGCGTAATCCTCAAAAGTTTTTGCTAGTTCCGTTATGGTAGTAAATTTTTCAAGTGGCAAATTTCTCACCCGTAGAAACTCCAAGAAGTACGTCAGAATAGAGCTTCTGGACCTCTGCGTGTTCAATGGGACATTTTTAGAAACGAATTTTTTGATTTCGTCACTTTGATTTCTTCGCCTGGCTGGCACCCAAATCTTAAATTTTTGTCTGGATTAATTATTCCTTTTCAAAATTATAAAGACGCGTCAATGACGTTTGTCAAACTGACTATATTAAAAGTAGGAGACTCTTTCGTGATGGACCTGTCATAATTTAGTCACTGAGAAATCACGGACATGGAGGAGTTTTGTCAATAGAAAACGTGCCGTTGCTATGACGTTTACCAGTTAAAAATAGCCCATCAAAAATGATGTCATTAGTATCTAAAGTGAAATAATTTTTTTCCTTATATGGTTTGGCCCTTGTCTAAAGAATTGTAGAAAAAAAGAGTGGGCGTGAGGACATTACCGTTATTGAGTTAATAACTGACCTTAAATATAAAACAATAATGAGAAAGCGCTTTGACTAGTGCGTAAGCTCCAATAGGGGCGAGGGGCCGCCATTTTTGCACAGATTTTAAGTACAAGCGATTACCCCTTAAAGTCGTTATGGTAAAAAAGTATATAGGGTAACTGGATCATGGAAACTGTATCGCAGGTTTCAGAATGCAGTGACCTTACAAGCCTAGTATAACTCACCACCCCTAGAGTTCGCCGTAGAAAATAAGCTGTAACGCTGTGTCAAATATTTTTTATTGAGATTAGTGGCTCCATATGATGTTTTACCACGAGTTTAGTTCAATGCCGCTGTCTCTAAGATTGTGCCTGTCAAAGTCAGTCTGTGCAATTTATTCCCATTTCCTCCAATTTGCGTAAGTTTGACCGATGCTATCAAAACGGACGGGCCACGATCTACAACTTTGTTGACGTCACAGCGTAGGTTGAATTTATTTTTGATGGTCCCGTCACGCCACAGCTGAGTGTCTTTAAAATATTGAAGTTGGAATTACGGTTCATGAATATTTAATATTCTTTTAACATAAAGCCGGTTTTGAGATTATTTTTACTATAGTCTTGCAATTTTTTTTATGTATAGTAATTCTTAATTTTTCAGAACGGCTTCATTAGCCCCCAAAAAATTAATTTAAGACAGAAACGAATGAGTTCGTTTCTGCCTGGAAAGAAGAAATCGGGTCACCTACACTTATTTGTTTATAGTCGGTACACTTAAAACTTAATATAGTTATTTACATGTGTTTACAGAAATTACAACTTCATTTTTTTTTGTAGTCTAATTTCCTTTAAAAAGATTAACACTGGTTTTTTTGGATTTTAAATAAACTTTGTTGTAAATAATTATTAAAAAAATAAAAAAGTTTACCATACAAACAAATAAAAAAATGCTATGACAAAGGCAAATCCATGTCAAATCTAACAGTTGAGATGCGGTGCATGGCGGGAAATTTGAATTCAGAATAAAGAATGCTAAATCTTGATTTTAACCTTTTCATCCTTGCAAAAATTTGTCTTTTGTCTGAAAATATTTTACTGAAATTTCGCGAAAATCTGTAAGAGCCCTTTTGAAAATATCACAAATCAACCTCTATTCTGCTATCAGACCCAATATAAACGATAACAGCTGATTCTTTCAGGGTCGTGGCCTGTAAATTTTTGTTGACCTGGGTTTGACAAGCGTTATTTATATGTGGCTGACTCAAGGTCTTTAGAGGATAGGTTACTTGGTAACTTTCTGACCCATCAGAGTCAGTTGTTGAATGCGGGAAATGCCGTCACCCGGAGTGCCCATTTAAATAAAAAGCATTTAATATAGTCGGAAATCTTCATGTTTCTTGTGTTCCTTTATTGATTAAATGTAAATATCTTTTGTTATTTTTCTTAAAGTATATCAATACATCAACTAACTCAAATAGAAAACTCACCTTATTCCAAATATCCAAATACACAATGTCTTGGGATGCTTTAAGCTTCTTATATCCGTTAAAATAACTATAGGTAGAAAATACAAGTAAACTAGAACAAGTATTTACAGTTTTTAAATAAATATAGTCTAAAAAAACGCCGCAAATGGAAAAAATAAACCATCGAAGATTAAAAATACTTAAAAACACATGTAAACATAGCGGTCTAATCAAATCGTGGCACTACAAATGACGCGCTGTCACCTCTCACACCGCTTCGACAATATAGTTACCAGGCAACCTATCCTCTACAGGCTGATTCACCCTTGGCAGGTGCTAGTGGATTAACTTTTAGTGCATGTTTTATTATGACAACTGTCAAGATCACCAAAAACCTTGGGTTAAAATAATTAATAACCTAAAATAACAAAAATTACCGTTTTCATTTAATTAACCTTCGTATATTAGTCGTGCAAGTATAGGTGCTCAGTCCATCAATCAACTGAAGTATTTTTACCTATCTCACATATCTTTCCAGATTTAACGAGACGTTTAACATGCCTCTTGTCTATCCAAAATGTATCCAGATCACGTACGAAACACCTACACACACGTATGTAGGCATATGTCTACACTACTATTGGCGAATGACAGACGAAAACTTGCTAGTAATTAGCAGGGTATAGCAAATTCCGTGTATGTTTGTCATAGGTAATCATGTGTTGTGCATACTAGCGTGCGTGGGTGCTTTTATTCAAAGTCACCCCTGTCTCCTATTTTTACCCAACTGCAGCACGGCGAAAGGAAGGGTAATGTTTTTCGATCGTTGTATGTATGTATGTATGTAAGTAAATATGTTTGCGTCACGCTAGAGGCTAAACGGCTAAACCGATTTTGACAAAAGAAGGTTTTGTTGAATTGCTGCTGATCCCAAAGGTGCTATAGGCTATATTTACTCCCCCACCTTATTTAAAATCCATATTTGCATAATTTTCTCAAATATAGAGCGATTTCCAAAATTCTTTTTGCATACGCCTCTCCCTCTTTCCTCTCCGCCATCCTTATTAGTAATAATTATAGCTATAACTTTCACAAATATAAAGCGATTTTAAAATTTCTTTCTGCACACGCTTGAAGACTTGTTTCCAACATCGTTTTACTAGTTTACTTCTCTCTCTTCTCCCCTCCCTCCTTATTACTGATAGTTGTAGCTACACCTTTTACAAATATAGAGCGATTTCAAAAATTCTTTCAGCACACGCTTTAAGACTTTTCCACATTATTTTACTAGTTTCCCCCTTCCTGTCCGTCTCTTCTCCCCACTCTCCTCATTATTAATAGTTGTAGCTATACCTTTCACAAATTTAGAGCGATTTCAAAAATTTTCGGCACACGCTTTAACATTTTTTGACACCATTTTACTAGTTCCCTCTCTCCTCGTCCACCTTCACTCAATGTAACACTATTCGCGTCCGTAGAAAATCTACACGTACTTTTTTTGTAAAACTAAATGAATGGTAAATGCATAGTGCTTTTTATAAGGCTGAGTATGTATTAAACCTATATATATATATATATATATATATATATATATATATATTTATTGGTTTCACAACGTTATACGTCGTCCGATACCCAATCTCCACTCTTTTCTGTCTGCCCATAATTCTTCATCTGGGCCTCTTATTCTTATTTCACTGCCTATTCCTTCTCTCCAGCTTCTCCTTGGCCGTCATCGTTTTCTTCGGCCTGTTGGTTTCCATTGTAGTATTTGTTTAGGTAGTCTTTCATCATTCATTCTTTGTACATGTCCGTACCACACCAGTTGTTTTGTTCTTATATCATCCACTAAAGTACGTTCACCCACTGTCATAACTTCTCTTATTCCTTGATTTGTAACTCTCTCTTTTTAATTTCCCTGCTGCTCTTCTCCAATAGTCCATCTCCGTAGCGGAAAGCATTTTTTCTGTTTTATTCTTGATTGGCCATACTTCTGAGCCGTATGTAATAATACTTTTTACAATGGTGTTATATATAAGCTTTTTGTTATGTTTTGATATACTTTGGTCCCAAATTATTCCATTTAATAAAGTTATTGCTTTTCTTCCTTGTACGTTTCGATCTTTTATAGCTTTGTCTAGTGTTCCGTCGGCTGTAATTTTTAGACCTAAGTATTTATACTCATCACAGGACTGAATTCGCTGCCCGGTATTTAAGATTAGATCCTGTTTCATTCCACCGATACACATATACTCTGTCTTATTGAGATTAACCTCTAGTCCCATCTTATTGTACTCTTCTATTAGTTTTCGTGTCATATATTCGAGGTCGTCATAATCCTGAGCCACTACTATCTGATCATCGGCGAAACATAAAGTATACAAGGTGGTTTCGTCCAACGGAATTCCCATGTTTTGGCATTTTCTCTTCCATACTTTAAGGACTTGTTCCAAGTATATATTGAAGAGCGCAGGCGAGATACAGCAACCTTGTTTAAGACATTTATTTACTTGAAAGCCTTTGGTTAGTTTTGCTTTTATTTTAACTTTTGCCATACTATTGCGGTATAACTCTTTAATGGCCTTAATTAGTTGTACGCTTAGGTTTGTGTTTTTCAACGCTTTCCAAAGTAGATTTAGTGGTATACTATCATATGCCTTCTGCACATCGACGTAAAGCAGATGCAGCTCTTGTCCGTATGCCATGTTCTTTTCAATAACTTGGGTTATACAAAAGAGATGATCTGAAGTCGATCTAGCCGCCCTGAAACCAGCTTGTTCTTCTGCCTCCATGTCTTTATATTCGCTCTCCACTTTATTTCTTATTATCTTACCGTATATTCTGCTTAGCGTTCTCGTCACAGATATACCTCTATAATTGTCACATATATCTTTCCTTCCTTTTTAGTATTTTGTGGATATATATGACGTTTTCCACTCAGTTGGGACTACAGTTCCATTTAAATATTTTTGAAAAAGATTATAAGTTCGGCTTGGATATTTACGGGTCCGGCAGATTTACCGCTTTTTAAGGTTGTGTACACATTTTTGACCTCAGAGATTGTGAGGGGTACTGGAGATCCCATCGTTCTAATTATATTGTCTCTTGCGTCTCCCTTGAATTCTGCTCTATCTTCAGTTAAAAGTTTTTTAAAATGCTCATCCCATTCTTTGCCTGGTATTGGTGAAATGATATCTCTGCATGTTTCTTTTTTAATCGATCTTATAGTTTTCCAGCTTTCGGTACTTCTCCTACCTCCTAAGTAAGAATCTATTTTCTGGCACTTTTGCGTCCACGAATGATTTTTCTTATCACTGATCATTATTTTCACCTTTGATTGCGCGATTTTGTATTCTTGTCTGCTTCTATCTGTCTTTTGGGATAAGTAGGTGTGATATAATTTCCTTTTTTCCTCTATTTCTCTTTCAATCTCAGTATCCCACCAGTATGGTTTTCTTCTTTTAGAAGTTTCTTCCACTAATCCTAGTGCTTCTTTTGCACCTTGGTGGATGCTTAATGTAATACATTCGTATTCCTTTCACCAGAACTTGTATTAAGTTTTTCGTTCAGTCTCTTTTTGTATGTTTTTTACGCTGTCATGTTCTAGGCTTAGTAGATTATATTTACAGTGATCAATTTCGTCAATCACTGTATCATGAAGATGTTGTTAATACAGGCTTCGTCCTTGATAAGGAAAGATAATTTTGGACTCCAGAAAATAGTGATCACTTCCGCATGTTGATCCACGCTTTGTTCTGACATCTTGAATTTTTAGTTTTGTCTTTTGTTTAGTGATAAGATAATCAATGATGGATTTCAGGTTTTGTGAGGGTTTGGTCCAGGTATATTTGTGTATTTCCTTATGTTAACAACATTTTGTCCATATTGGCCAACTGTCAGATCATTAGCTCTGTTACCGGTTCTACTATTTAAATCTCCCTATATGACAATTTCTCTAGATGTACTTACTGCTGATATTTCATTGTGTATTTCTTCAAAAGAATTGTCTTTCACGGCTACATATGCATCGTCGTAATATGCATAGATTCCAAAAACCGTAAGTCTCATTCTTTTTATTGTTATATTTATTTTAATTAGCCTTTCATTGACTGCCTACCAGTTGGTGATAAATTTTCTATATCTTTTGTTGACCAAATATAGAAATGGTCATATTGTCCTAGGTTTTCAGATCAGATCAAAAATTTTGTACCCAACTGCGATTAGCAGTTACAAGTAAATTTAGCAGCGTGGTGTTTTTTTTATTAATTTTTTTTTATCTATGATATTTATAGAACGACACTTACCCGGTATATTAAATTCTCGCAAAAACCCCCTGCATATTAGATTTATTTTGGAATAAATTTAAAATTACTTAGTAGTGGGCAGACTCTGGAAAAATTTTTAGGTTTTCTTTAATATTTCATAAAATAAAATAGCTGTCATTAATCAATACCTCGATAAAGTAAGGGCCATATCTTACCTCTAAAAAAAATTCACGTAGGTGTTTTAATGTTTTCCCATGTACTCAAAATGTAGACATCTTGAAATCATTGGGATGGGGAGACTCTGGACACTCCCCGTGAGCCGCCATTACAAAAACTATTTTTTTATGCGGAAATAGTTCAACTACCTCAACAGTAAACATTTTTATTAGAAGTTTTTGTGAAAACAAAAATATTTCGATAAATTATGAAGCTGTACCAGCTTACTTTTTACAAATAAAATCAGTTAAATATTGGTTAAAATATTACCAGATTCGTGAAATTTCAAAAAAATTAAAATATATCAAATACTATCGTCTTTACGCTGTTCGTCATATATTCAGTCCGAAACTCGCCAATGGAGAATATAAACTATCGCGAGTCTCCCCCTGTCCCAACTCACCCCACCCTCCTCTTCCGCTTATTTCGATTTAGCAAATTAATAACCATTCTTAACTAGAAATTTTATGAGTTGTACTAATAAAATTATAACTGCTTATAGTTTCACTTAGTTCGATAGTTTATGCCTTGCCTCATTCAAGAACATAATTAAATATTATAGAATGCCTTGTATCAGTAATTTAGAGCCAGAATTTTACCCCGGGAGTTAGTCGGGTCTATAACAGTTTTCTTGTCCGGGCAAAAGGTCTTAAAAAGCTGTGAAAAAGCACAGAAATTTTAATAAATTATTACTAAACAAGGTGTAGGAATAATATGACAAAACTGTTTATATAATTAGTCATTATGACGGGTCCAGATCAAACCAACAAAACAAAAACATCAACAAAACAGCAACACTACAAAACTGCATAAGACCCAATGTAAAATTCAGCCCCGGGAGAACAGCTGATTTTTTCAGGGTCGTGGCCTCTATTTTTGTGTTGGCCTTGACCCACCATGTACCGCATGCCAACTGTTAAATTTGACATGTATTTGACTTTGTCATCTGTGTTTGTCACATTCGCTTCTATTTTAAATTTAATTTTAGTTTGAGCTTATGAAGCGGCTCTAAAAAATTAAGGATTACTATACATTTAAAAAAAATTGTTCTTCAAGAATATAGTAACAACAATCTTAAAACCGGCTTTATTTTTAACAAAATCAAATATTCTTGAACCGTCATTCCAACTTCAATATTTTAAAGACAATCAGCTGTGTCGTGACGCAACCATAAAAAAGAAATTAGCCCCGGATGTGACGTCAACAAAGTGGAGGATCGTAGCCCGTCCGTTTTGATAGCCCTGCTAATAGCATAGGCCAACGAAAAAAAGTTGTAAAAAGTTGTCTCAAAAATAATGATATGTACTGTACATGTTTTTTAATCAAAAACAGGCCCGATAGCCTGTTCTAAAACCCCTCTGGATAAAGACTTGTTAATAGTGATAACTCTCTGCGTCATTTTTGTCACTTTTTTCTTAATCATTTTTTTTAATTTAAAAGTGACGCGAAAGGAAGTTCAAAAAGTTTACTAGTAAAAGATGGCGCTTAAGGCATGACAAAATCTATATATGTTTTTTTTTAAATGCTAAACAAGATTTTTCAATAGTAAACACTTTCACACAATATTAGTATGTCTTTATCAGGTTAATAACTGATGCCTCGTGATCGTGAAGGATCAGGATCAGGGATCAGTTCATTAACTGGTATTTGGAGTTTAGAAGCCAAAGCATTCCCGGATAGATTTTGTCGAAGTAAAAAATGTCGCCAATAGGTGGCGCTGCTTCTAGTTAAATCTCAAAAATATTTGGTAGAAAAGCATCTCGTGTTTAAAAATGCGTGTAGAAAAGGCACGAACCTAATGTGATTTCGACGTTGAAAAAATCTACTTAGAATTCACTTGAAAATAATGTAAAAACATTGCTGTTTTGATTTGATAATTGCATGATTACCACGCTGTTTGTAGCAACGTTATTTTTTATAACGTTATTGAATGACCTATGAAGCTTTTTTTCTAGCAGCTTTTAAAATCAAGGTTTTTTTTTCTTACGCGTTTTTTACGTGTTAAACGCGTGATTGTGCTATGTTGGAATGTTCACATTAATATGTGTACTACATCAAAGATATGATAGAAGTGTGTTTCTAAGCTTGCTATCAAGGTTAAATCATGAAGTGACGTATGCTTAGTCTGTTTAATAACCATCCTTCTTTGTTCCTTAAATCACATATTACTATATGTAAAATATTCTAATAGGTTGTCCCGCCTGGCTTTCTCGAATCCGGTTCTATTTGTTCAAAAAGGAGTATTAAATCCGGGAAAGATTGTAACCAGCTAGCAGTATCACTCGAAGTGCCTATAAATTGTTGCCCCTAAATTATGCCCTCCCTCGGAATTTTGCCCTTTATTTTCCGGCTTTTCTAAGCACATTCTTATGGTTTTATAACCCAGATGGGGTGCACAGCAAGATGATGCTATCCTAGACTCTATTTATGGCGCGAACGAGGTTAACACTTTATTTATTATTTTAAGATTTCGTTTCTTTTAATCTATTGGTATAGGGATATGTGCCAAAAATGTAAACCATGTTTTGCCTTCGTAGTTTGTTATGACTACGAAAGATACTGATATCTTACAAATTTTTTTTGTAATAATGTTTAAAGGTTAGAAATGACAGATTCCGAAGCACTAGGAATTAACTGAGACTTTTAGTTTCTTAATCTAATTGCTTTATATACAGGGCTCGACTTCGAACGTTTAGCCTTTATGAAAAGCGTATAAAAAAGGATGAACTTATGGAGGAAGTGAGGAACCAAAGACGTGCCTATTCAGGAGCGTTTGCTGCTGTGACTCAAAATTAATTAAAAGTTTTTTATTACTAAACAGGAGCAATCAAAGTAAGATTTCCACTTTTAAAAGACGAAGAAGTAGTCATTATTATTTATTTCGTTACTTTAGCTTTAATCAGGAAACATTAAATCGAGAAAAATTCAATTGTTTTATAATTTTTTTTTTTAGAATAACCTTACTTTTATTAAAGTCGCGCTTAAATGCCGCTCAAGTGTTCGATCTCCTGGCGGCGACTCACGAAGTCAAGTTGCTAAAAGTCATCATACACTATCCAGGAAAGAGAATTAGGGGACAACATTTTTGGGGGTAAGGATGTAGGACAGCCCTAAACCTCTTGCCCCTCTACTGGTTTCAGTCTGCAGAAAAAAATGTTTGTCACGTTTTTCTACTCCTTTTAAAATTTTATTTTTGCTGCTTTTATTCCTCTTGAAAAAAAAACAATAAGTTGAAATGAGGTGTTATGGTAATTGCAATCATTTAAGTTTTTAAAATAATTGAAAAATTATTTTACAATTATAATGAAATTACAAAAATTCAATTGAATTACTAAAGTGATTGTTATTATTTCTAAAAAGCTATTTTGCTTTTATTATTTCAAGCAATCCAAGTTTCGTACTGAATTTAAGGGGTAAGTTCGGAATGTATAACGAAGGAAGAGGGCTCCTTAATTAAGCATTTTCACATTTTGTAAATTCTGAAAAAGTTAAAGAAATAAATAAAAAATAATTGTCAACTACTTTTTTTTATTTTGCAAGTAGGAAATTTATAATTAAGTTATTTTTTTGTTGTAATTAATTACACAGTTTTCTAAGTACACTCCTGTAAAGTAATTTGTAATGTAATTGTTGGGCTACGACCCTGTGTCGTTTCTTCTACGTTGATTGTTGAAGGACCACCTTGGTTAGGCTCCAAGGAAAGCAAAGATGTTTTTTATGGTTTTTACACTTTTTATTTTTAGAAATAACAACGTTTTATTTACTTTTTACAACAAAATAAATAACTTTTAGCAGGGCTATCAAAATGGACGGGCCACGATCCTCCACTTTGTTGACGTCACATCCGGGATGATTTTTTTTTGATGGTCACGTTACGACACAGCTGATTGTCTTTAAAATTTTGAAGTTGGAATGACGGTTCATGGATATTTGATTTTTTGTTAAATAGAGCCGTTTTTGAGATTGTTTCTACTTTATTCTGGCAGAACAATTTTTTTAAATGTATAGTAAGCCCTAATTTTTCATAGCCGCTTCATTAGTTCACACAAAAATTAAGTTAGAAGCGAAACGACAAAGTCAAATACATGTCAAATATAACAGTCGGCATGTGGTACATGGCGGGTAATTTGAATTCAAAATAAGGAATGCGAGAGAATATTTCACTGAAATTTTGCGGAAATCTGTAGTGCCATTTTGAAAATATCCTAAAAAAACGTCTGACCTCCCATAAGACCCAATGTAAAATTCAGCCCCGGCAGAACAGCTGATTTTTTCAGGGTCGTGGCCTCTATTTTTGTGTTGGCCTTGCTTTTAGTTGTTGTTTTGCTGACGTTTTTCGCTGGTCCCTTTCATGTTGTCACCACCTTGGCGCTGCCGTCTCCGTTCGCAAGCGTCAGTAGAGGCCCTGATTTTATTAATTGATTAGAGGCTCTGCTCTAACAGTAATAGTTACTTTTCAAAGTATTGGTTTCTAACTCTGGTTGAGAATAAATCGGTCCACATAACGACAAATAAATTTGTTATCCATAAAGTTGAATTTGTGGAATATTTTGTTTGGGCGTGTAGAAACCTCCTTTAACATTTTTGCCATGTTAAAAAGCTCTATCTGTACACTTAATTACGGATTTGCAGTATTGATTATTAGTCATACATTTCAAATGATATCTAAGAGATGGCGCTACAGCAATTAAAATCAAGGGATTTTAAAGATTTTATGCATCGCCGTCTTTGGCCTACTCAGCCGGTAAGCGTAACGTCATTAGAACGTGAAAAGAAAACCATTTTCTTGAATTGCTAACTTGACCACAGCGCTAAACTATTTATCTCTCTTAGTGCCATTTATATAAATAGCGATCTTACCTCAATTCACATATTTTGGCCAAACGATCGTTGACGAACCCTGTACATCGGTGATGTCAAGTAATGAGTATATTTTTATTAAGCCATATATTAAAGCAAAATACATATATTAACATTCACTGTTGATTGATTGATTAATGAATTAATTCCCACAACAAGGTAGGCTTTTGAGAACCTGGCACTGCAGCTGTTTAACTTATTCTTTTTCTTGCTATTTGTTTTCTTAATTGAAGAGATTTATAGACCTTCAGGGGCTATCTTTATGAAGTTTATCTGACAGTCTGCCTTTGCGGAGGGTACTTCTTCCGGGAGGATTCAAAATCTACAGTTTTTTCAGATCCTCTGCTTGCCAGATAATAACTTGCTTGATTACATCCTGGTACAACCGTGTGTGCCGCCTGCCACGCAAGGGCAACCTTGTTGTATTTCGTCAGGGTTAGAAGGCTGCATGTAGTTCCAAATAACTGTTGCGTTTTTTTGTTGGTATTATAGAGCTGCTTGGCGATCTAAGAAGAATATGATACCCTTACTAAAATATCTTCTCTCAAGGTTTGTACGCCAGAACATGTATTTCGGCTTGGAATACTGTGCTATATTTCACGAGAGATGCTAGAGATGCAAACCAGGGGCTTGAGATGCAAACCAGGGGCTAAACCATATACTCCTTCTTCGAACCCACTGTCCGTTTTGCGACCGTTCGTCTACTAAATTTTTTCTACTGGACTACTGAGTTTCCCGTCTTGTTTTGCAAATGCAACTGGCTCTTAAATGACTTACTTGTACCGTTTATTAGCGTTGTTTTGTCACTGCTTATTTCGAGCAGCAAGTTGTTGACCATGCTCGTAATCTTGTTATGTCTTGATTGTGTTTTCCGATACCAGTTCTGGTTGCATTTTAGTCGCTATGCTCCTATTCTGACCCACACTTCCATGACTATATCAAGAAAGGGGAGTTCTAGTATGGTCATTAAAGCAGCGGCAGTCTCTGCCGTTTAGAAAGCTTTAGTTTTACTTTATTTTGTTCGACTTTTGGCCACTATAACATGGCCTATTTTTAACATCATCATCTATAACTAATGAACTATATGTGGTGCAAGTCCTTAGGTATTCTCTGCTGCTCTTTTGGTGTTCATTTGGCTTTAGTTTATGGCGTAGGCAATATAATAATAATAATAATAATATAATAACTGTTATCAAAGAAAGTTGGAGTTGACAAGAAAGTCGGCGATGATGAGCCTGTCAGCTTTGTTTCTCTCGTGAAGGGTACAGTGCAGTTTTCTCAGGATTGACGTTAGGCTTACCTAGAGGCCCTCGATACATTTGACACTTGTTTTACACCAAACAAGTGTCAAATGTATCGAGGGCCTCTAGGCTTACCCATTTGCACCAACCTCCATGATTTTTTTGCATTTGCACTGATATTGTCCGTGGTGATTCCCCAGGATTATTATGACAAAATAGTTGGTCTACCCCTGGCTATAGATGCTCTTGTTGTTAAGTTCGGTTAGGAGTTCGTTAAAAACCAGGTCAAAGAGGAGTAAAGATATCTTTCCCTACCTCCAATTGATTGATTATATCTCCATTGTATCTCCGGTAAAATTGTCTTTTTCCTGTTTTCCACGAAGCATAATGTTTACTTATTCTTCGATGTTATTGATGTCATGTTTTGATGTCCTGTCTTGACACACATGGCAGTGTTAATAGATTCAAAAAATTTGCAGGATTTTGCTGATTGATAAATATGTTGGTTTTTGTAAAGTGGCTTTTCTGTTAGAGTCAATCTATTTCTCAATTATCATTCATTATAAAAGTGTAACAAAACGGGATTTGAATATAAGTGGTATTTTTGCCATTAAATATTGTTTTCGACATCCACAAGCTTTAATTAAATGCAAGGCTAGGGTAAGAACAAATAAAATATATGGCAATGCAGCGACTTGTTTTTAGGCATGATTTTCTGGATCGCTGTATTTTAATAAAAGTTGTATTCGGCCAATCTGTCCTGTGAGCCACTAACATTACAATAATTTATATTTGTAACTGGCAACAAATTCAACTAACTATTTTTAATTTTTAAAAAACACACTGTGTAATTTTAATTTGTAACGGTTTTCCAAGTCGCCGCATGTCTAGTTTACGCTGGTGTTTTTTCTCTTTGTCTGGAGCGTTTAAAGCACAGTCTATATCTCTCTCGCCAAAGCGCTTTAGAATTAGAGTTCAAACGAACCAAGCTGTGAGTGCCAAAGCAAGGTTGTTTTCGGTCAGACAAGAAAATCGTTAAAAAGCATTCTTGAGTTGATAACTGTGCGCTTCCCTTCGCTTCATTTAAGGTAGGGGAGGGATTCAACTAACATTTTTATTTAAAGTTGTTAAGTAATATTTTTATAATAGGTTGGTGAAACACGTATTTTAAGGTTTAACTTTGATTAAAAGAATTTAAATTTTTTTTTTTAATGTGACCTTCCTTTGCTTATTTGTATTTTACTCATCGACCCCTGTATTTTTATATTATAGTTGGATGTTTGGTTACTTTCGTTGTTTTGTTTTTAAAAATTAAAAGCATCAAACATCAATTGTCAGAAATTATACCAGATGTGATATAAAACTAATATAAAATAAGGCCCCGTCGCACTACATTAATACACACATCAGAAACGAGTATAATTACTAGTTTCTGCACACATGAAATCTTACTTTTAATTATCTTAAAGTCTTTAAAGTTTGTATTTAAATTTTTACAGAAATTTAAGGTTTTAGGTTTGGTATTTTTTTTAAATTTCATCTTTCGAAAAAGTATTAATTTGACAAAAAGTCAAAAAGATTTGCATTTTTTAGGCTTCTCTTTATAAGTCAAAGAAATAATTAGAACAGGTTAAGTAGTACGTAGCAGTAGTTAATTTTTTTTTAATAAAAATAAAATAAAAGTGATGTTTTCATTGCTTTCCGGGAGGGAAGTAGATAGACGTACATGCGAGGGATCCAAATTATGCAGAATGTTTAACGGAATCGGAATTTGTATCTCTTAGTCATATTTTTTCGTCCGAAAATGCAATTTTTTCCAGTCGAGAGATGTGATTACTGCCCCCTAGCGGGAAACTACTCCCAGCGGGAAAGTACAGAAACAACAAGGTTTTGGGAAGAAAGGAAGACCCGATTTGGTTATAAAAAAATTTTTCCTGAAGTCGTAGTAGTTTCGGGGAAAAATCTATCTGCCATATTTAATGGAACACCCTGTATAAACTGGTTTAAAGAAACGTTGTATAATATCTTCGAAAACCATCATATATAGACTGCCCGCTAATATTAAAGCTCATTTTATTGATTGTCAATTTTTCAGCAGTGAAAATTGTGCTGCAGTAAAGATCAAAGACTGGACCTAATATCGAGAACTAAATATAAACCGCAAGTGTCGTCAGCGTATCATAAATTCTGACCAGGATATTTTAGCGGGCAGATGTGCGCTTGAGTCTTTGAGTAAACAACACAAAGAAATAAAATATAGATAGTTTCATTCCATATAATATAAGCCTTGTTTAAAACAATGACATAAGTTTTAAAATTTCTAGGTTATTAGAGAGATAACGCCGAAAATGTGTTGTTTGGGTGTATTACATGTTATTTAGTAAATTTGCAGTCAATTTTTTGCTGTAGAAAGATTTTTAGAGCGATGTTATAAGACTGGCTTACAAAGGAAGTATTATCTGACTTTAAGAACCTCTATAAGCCCGTTGCTATAGCTAGAATGGGATCATCAGCGCTGATCATATGGGGCCGGAACCCATGTTGGGCATCGCAAAGTGTCTTACTATGTCTTACAAACAGATGACCCTAAAACGTGACTCGAACAGGAGCTCTGGAAAGACACGGAAGGAATGAGACAAGCCAAACTCCTTATCGGGGAGGTAAGCGCCTCCAGGGCAAATTCTTTTTTTACACTGGTGACAGGGCTTTTAACAAAACACTATCGAGTTAATAAACACCTTAGCATTCTAGGAATCATTCAAGACTCGGAGTTTCGATGGTGTATGGAGGACGAAGAATCTTCTCTACATACTTGCTTCATTGAGTAAAAATACTTTTTAATTGATTTTGAGAAGGTACTTTTGACTTGGTTGACCACAAGAAAAAAGGCTATTTTGTTTAACATAATTGGTAGGAGACACTAACAAAAGTGCAGTATTTTTGATAGACATACCTATATAATATAATAATGGTCATATCCTGCTAAAGATAAAACCAAGACATTCACATCTTCATTTCAGTTTTGCATATACAGCTGGAATAAAAGAGTAAATAACTTTTAAAGACTTTATTCTTTCTCGAAGTATTCTCCACAAAAACTAATGCAGTTTTGCATGCGTTTAAACCAGTGTTCGATTCCACTCGTTTGTTGGTATTGTCAAAATTGCATTCGTGGAGGTTTCGACTGCTTCCTCTGGCGACTGAAATCTTTAACCACGCAGTTCATTCTTGATTTTCGGAAAAGGATAGAAATCTTTGGTCAGGTCTGTATGGAGGATGTTCCAACAATTCGAAGTTTTGTTAAGTTATGGAGGATGTTTCAACAATTCGACGTTTTGTTGGGCTAAAAATTCAATGGTTTATTGTGCTATGTGCGAACTTGCATTCATTGTCTTGGTGGAGGATGATTCGTCGATCGGGGTTCGTTTTTTGAAGGTCAGCGATGACTTTTAGCAATCAAATGCTGATATACCAATCGGCAGTAACATTTATTTTGTCTTCCAGAGGAATTGCTTTTACATTACCTGCTTTTGAGACAAATGTCACGACCATGTTTTGCGATACACACACACGAGAACAAATGACTTATGTTGGCTTTTCTTCATCTTCCAACAACCAAACAGATGACTGACGTTTATTTTCTGACTGACTGACAAGGCTGTACAAGTTTTTCGTGTTTCCTGCTTCAAAGCAATCTAGACTTATTTCTACAGCAATTGACCTGTTCTCTGTTCTCCGGTTAACAGATGCGGAATGAAAGCATTTGAAATCCGCAATGAAGCCTCCATCTCGCGATTTCAGATGTCGATCTTTTGGGATGAACATGCGCACACCATCGATGTTTTTCTGGGTGCACCTAGCTATAAATCGTCGCTAAAGCTATACATATATAAATATAAATAAACATGGATTTAAAATCAGTTCTTGTTTTATTTTGAATATTAAAAAAAAAATACCATAATATTGTTTTCCCAGCTAAAGTTTTAAGTCTGTTTAACTAGGCCTTTAGTTTTTTAATATCGACATTCACGTTAGTTTTTTAATTAAAATTTTGTCTGTTTTGTGGTTTTGATTAAATTTTAAATTCTAACTCATGTTTCATCATTTACGACGTCCGGTCTGCGGGAAATATTAAAACTCTTTTCAATTAAAAAAGTTGTTAATGCTGTATAGCGCGTCGAGAGAAACTCGATTTTGGTTAAAACGAGCTCGTTGCCATAATTGACGTTTTACATCATGCATCGGTGCATAACCATATTTTGATGGGGGACCCTCCAGTAAAAAAAAAACAGGGTCACGGTATCCAGCAAGAGTTTTCACTGTTAATCATTAAAAAATAAGAGTAAACTTACAGACCAGCGTAGATATCCTTTGAAAAGGCAAAAATGGGAAAAATTAGTAACAGCATTAAAACTAATGGAAACTTCGTATGTGCTCCACTCGTCGAATTCGGTTCAACGAACTTTATACGATCCAGGGAAAAACAGCAAACACGCATTTAAATGAAAACTCGACAACAAACTGCCGATGCCGTTCCAAAGGATCAACGAACACACAAAGAAGAGCCAAAGGAAGCTGGTTTTCGGCAAACGGCTTGCAAGCGGCGTGCGCGCAACTTGAGAACACGAAAACAGGACGAATCCGTGTTTGCGCGCAGAGTGTCAGCAGCGCACATACGGCGTGGAGTCCTTTGGTACTCTAAAGAAAAAAACTGTATTTGAAGTTTTAGGGATAGTAACGGTTTTCCACGGTTTTCAGCGAAACTAGACCTCCTATCGAAAATGTTATAGGTAATTAAATTATTTAAAGGTCTACCTAAAACTTTTAAATAAACTGATTTTCTATATAATCTAAAATTTTCCGGAAAAAATTAAAAATACGGTTTTTTTGGTTTTTTATTTTTATCATATACATTTTTTATGTCCTTATCACGTTTTAATTGTTTTATTTGAAAGAAGTTATAATAGTAGTTAAAAAACAGTTGTAATTTTTTTCGTTAAGACGTCTATTTTTAGATAGTTTTTAAAAAATAATCATCAGAATGGAAAAATTTGCCAGGAAATACACAAAAGTGATGGGTGAAAATCAAAAGTAGCACAGACAAGTTTAATATTGATTAAAAATATATTGCCGTTTTGCTATTTTTTAAATTGCTTAAATTTTGTTTTTTTGTCATATTTTTCCATAGTGATGGTGGTTTTACACCATCTAAAAAAAGTCGTTTAGCAAAAATATGGACCACTGTTTGAGTGTTATGGACACAAATATGTGTGTTTTCACCAAATTTGGTCAAAACCAAACAAAATGTCAAGATGATAAAAATAATTTTAGCCAGATTTGTATTGGGTTACGTTCTCTTTTTGAGATTCTTCATAACAACAACAAACATAACGACTTTATTAGATATACAACTAACTTTTTATTTTAATTTAATTTGTCAGATCCAGTATCCCTACAGGCATAAACTGGGAATATTTTGCTCAATTTTATAATTGAAAATTAAAAAAAGCTGTCATACGTTCGCACCATCGCCACATCAATCAGTTTCGCCACTTAATTTGTTGTCTGGTATTTGAAACGCTACTTTCGTATGATACATTAAATTGCCGAGAAATATTACAAGAAATTTATGATATAGAATTAATATAGTTTTTAGTTTTGTAATATAGTAATATATATTCAAATCCCACACACTTAATTAATAGAAGCACGCTGTTTTTGGTCCCGAAGACTATACAATTATACGCACACCCTTACCGATATCGCATACTACAGATTGGTCGATACCGATACCGATACTGATATTCTTATCGGCCGATACTTTCTCTGTGCGGCGATATGTGCTAAGTCGCTTTAATGATTTTGATTACATTTTCAGAAAAAATAATCATTTTTAACGGTTGTTTTAGGGTTCTGTAATGAAAGAAAAAGTAACAAAATCGCGAGTGCCAAATCGCGGATAACAAAACCGCGAGTAACAAATGTGCGAGTAAATATGCTGGTTCGGTTCGGTTCGGTTCAGTTCAGTTCAGTTCAGTTCAGTTCGGTTTGGTTCAGATTCACACCCTCTAGGATCCCGAGAAAAGTAACGCATGGCTCGTAAGCTACATGGCTATTTTGCCCCATCGTCGTTTTTTTCCTACATCGCTATTTTGATTGACGCTATTTAAATACCCGCTATTTCGTACATCGCTATTACGTTCCGGAGCCCATCATACAATAGCCTCATTCTTATTATAAAAAATTTAAATTTAGTTTAACATTACATTTATTAATGTTACTCGCGATTTTGTCACTCACACTTTTATTAATTGGCCCTTAGGCCATCAGTAATATTGTCAATATTTCTGTTCTTGTCATTGTCTTTCAGATGGCATAAACAAAGACTCAAATATTAACAATATTATTTGTCGTGTGAGGGCCGATTTACAGAGCCGTGTGTTATAGTTATAATAAAATCATTTCAGTATGACGTTTTCGGACTATACAAATAGTTAGTTGTTCTTATATATTTTTCTCTTTGTTTCAGGTAAGCATGATCAAGCTGAAATAGTCTACAGTCAGGGATAAACAGGTATTAAAAATTGATTTTCTTTAACCCTTTCCTTATGCAAAACCGAGGAAATGTGCCACCCAGACGGCTGTCGCATATGGTCGTCGGTATACTTTCTCCTGGACGACTGTCGGTTTAGAACCGACGCATATAATTTTTAGTCTTGGAATACAGACTGCTGTCGCAGCTTTTGTGTTTAATGCATGCACGACACAGTCAATTATATGCGACATCCGGCCACCTTGCAAATTCATTTGTGTGTCGAGTGTATTGCTTGTGTTTTCGCACCAGTATAACCTATATATATTTTATTGGCTCTATTATTTAGAAGTATTTGTTTTTGTCAATAAATTATACTTTTACAATAAAAAATATGGTTATAACATTTAACTAGAAACACCACTTCGGAGTATTCACATAGTCGACAGCCTACTCTGCCGTACGGTCTAAATCTTCGTGCTTACAAAACAAATTCAAGGTTAAGGCCGCCGCGCCTTATGGAAAGGGTTAAGCGTGTGGGATATCCCATTTTCCCGCATGCATTTTGCTTAGAAAGTAAGCTTTTTCTCTTCGGGAAAGTTTTTCTAATAGCGCTTAGTGCGGAAGAAATGTGTCAGCGCTGCTGTGCCTGACTCTAGCACTGGACACAGGGGTGCGTTTAAAAATAAAAGGCATGGGTAGGGTATTACTATATTGATGACGGCATCGAAAAGGTCAAATTACTCAAGGTTAAAATAAAACTCAAGTCTAAGCCTTAGCAAGGACTGATGAACTCTATCTGCCCCTGGCCTTAGATTTCAATTCCGTTATTCTTTGCCCATCTTCATAACTCGCAAGCTAACTGATTTTTGGGTTTTCGACTTTTGTAATTCTCACTGTGCTATGCATGCAGTTTTAAATGTTGCGCACGTCTGTGCACTTTTATAAGGGAGGCTGTCATAGTTTTAAATGTTCGAATTTGTTTACCGTCCTTTAAACTGAAATTTTTAGCAGCCAGCCCATGGTTTAAAGAAAGAAAACTCTGTTACACGAGTCAACAAAAGGAACATCAGCAATCAGCTGCTTTAATTATAGATTTTGCAAATAATACAGTAGTCAATTAGTTTCGCTCTTGCTATTGTTAAACTACGTACTAATGAACTACAGCGAGACACGCTTTTCCATTGGATTAAATGGGAAACTTGGTTATTAATAAAGATAACGATCTGGTGATTTCACCTTAGTGTGCTCTTTTTCTAAGCTTTTAAAAATGGTGTAATTAGATTTTCTCCATAAAAAGTATCTTCTACTATAGATCATTACAAAAAAAAAGCAAAATTAGCCTGAGGGAACATTGTAGACCTTTATTTGTAAAACGCAGGATTTTGACAGTGGTGGGTCTTTTTATCTTGGAAACTGTATGCCTTATATTTAAGAAATATAGAGTCATCTTGCAACCATCCATATGGCACACGGAATCGGGATTTCATTCCACTTCCCATTCCACACTCTGCACTCACAAAACATTCCCTGATATATGACAGTGTGAAACTTTACAACAAACTTCCTGTTCAATGTAGAAATCTTGAGAGTTACATACTTTTTAGAAAATCGGTAAAAGCCTTGCTGGAATTTTTTAATGATAGATTTTAGGACTGTTTGTGTGATGTGCTTTTTGAAAAAAAATATATTTCACTTATTATAGTTTGAACGTTGATATAGTTTTCACTTTTAACTATTGAATTTTTATTTTAATTAAATAATTAAGTTTTTATTTTGGTTCATATTAAGTAACCCGCCATCGGTGACGTACGGTGTGTGAGACTAATTATATTTGATATTTTTTATATATTTTTGTTGTATATTGATTTTGAGTCGTGTTTTTTCGAAATAAACATACTTTTGAAATATTGTCGGTTTGTTTAATTATTGGGATAATAAGATATTCTAAATTCATGATTTAAATAATTGTTGGAATCTCGGTTGAAACCAATTAAAAAAATCAATTATGGCCTCTTAAGTTGTGGTTCTTTTTCACGTCACCACTGGAGGGTTACCCAAATTATAAACTATTTGTTGCATGTATTTTTATTATCATTATTTTTTTGTCAGTGCCTACTGTATTGTTGAGTGTTTTAAGCTTTGTCTATAAAAATCACTGTATTTTTTTTTTGATAATAAAGCATATTTGAACTTGAACTTGAACTTAAACGTCTAAGTTTATTAAATGATAGCGTTCGTGATTGCTCAAACCGAATCGGGGGCCTAAGATGCCACATAACGTCAGAATTTTCCCTAACCTCAAAAAAACCTAAAAATCACAATAAATTGGCTATCTATTTCTTGAGGTTATGAAAAATCCTAACATGATTTTGATATAGCGAATTTATTCAGTTTCTATTGGCTATTTTCGAAGTATTGATTTTCCTGATGAAAAAAAGTGAAATGTAAAAGTAAAAATAACATTTATAGTTTTTTTTACGGTTAAGCGCACCCGCAATGGAGATCACGCTCGAGAAGCGGCCAGTGTGCGGAAATGTTGCTGTGTGTTGGTTTTGAAACGGTTCAGGTTGTAACCTGCAGGAAAAACTGTCGCAGGGAGTTTAATCCACAGCGATGATGTTCTCCAGAGATACGAATTCTGATATAATGAGGTTCTTGGTGCCTGTACTTTGACAGTAAATTGATGGTTACCGTCTCTTTGTCGTGTTCGCCTAGTAGGTGCTACTCCCGGGGGGGTTCATACGTGCCAACTCTTCAGAGCATTTTCCGTGAAAATACCTGTAGAAGAGAGATAGATCGCCCACAGTTCTTCGATGTTCGAGACTATTCAAGCTACAGGTAAGTGCGGGGTCATTGATCAGCTTGATAGCTCGTTTTTGCACGGTGTTCAAAAGCATTAAGGTATGTTTGGGTGCCGCACTCCATATATGTGAGCATTACTCCATAGTTGGTCAAATCTGGGCTTTGTAGAGTGTCAGCAGTTGGCTTGGTGTATACAGCTTGTACGAAATAGCACCCTAAGCTTTTGGGACGCCCTTTTAGCTATATCTGCCACGTGACTGTGCCAAGACATGTTGGTCTCTGCAGTGACTCCTAAGATGTTGAACTGGCTCTGCAATGTGAGAGCACTTCCCGATAGCATGATGTTTGGCTCACCGGTGCTGGTCTTTTTTGAAAACAGGGCTGCTTGGGTTTTCTGCGCGTTGAACTGTACAAAGTTTTTGTTGCCCCAGTCCTCTATTATCTCCCGGTCGTTATTTATCTGCGATATTTGAGTTAGTCTAAGATGATTGAATTCACGTGCGGATAGACACTGAGTGGGTGGTATGACTGAGGAGACTACATTGCCATTATCTGCAAAGCAATAAAGTGGATTTACTGTTTTATCTATGAGGTCATTTATGTAAATCAGAAAAAGTGTTGGCGAAAGGATTGCTCCCTGTGGCACACCAGCATTTATTTGATAAGAGTTGGAGTTTCGGCCATCCAGTGCAACGTAAATGGATCTATCCTTAAGGTAACTTTCAAACCAAGTGCAAAGTTTCGGCGACAATCACATTGCTTTGAGCTTGTTGAGCAGATTTTCATGACAGACTTTATGGAATGCTTTAGATATATCTAAGGCAATTGTTCTTGTTTCACCTCGCAACTCAATCGCTTTTTGCCATAAGTGAGTGACGTATGTAAGTAAATCGCCAGTTGACCTATATTTTCGATATCCGTATTGCTTGTCATTGATAATTTTGTACTTTTCCAAGTACTTGGTTAGGTGATTGTTCACAACTCTTTCCATTACTTTTGATATCACCGGAAGTAGAGCAATTGGTCTATAGTTGAACGCATCTGTCTTTTTTCCTTTCTTTGGAATTGGTTGTACTGCGGCAGACTTCACTGATGATGGATATACTCCTTGCCTGTTAGATAAATTGAATAATTTAGCGAAAGTTGGGGTGAGTTCGTTAGCACAATTTTTTAGTACTATCGCTGGACCCATTGCTTTGTTTGTATCCAACTTTTTAAGGGATTTTCGTATTTCTCTGTGACAAAAGGGTACCTCTGGCATACTGTGGGAAACCCTTTCAATGAACGGTGGAGTTTTTCCATTTGGCACTGTTAGTTTTGAGTTGTAGGAAAAGATTTTGGCCAGCATATTGGCTTTTTCCTCTAATGTTGTGGCAAAGTGAGTATTTTTATCTGTAAGTGGAGGTATGGATGATTTGGTGCAGTTTGATCCAACAGCTTTTGCAAGAGACCAAAAGGACCTAGAACTATTTGGACAATTCAGCAACCTGTTTTTCATTCTTTGATTATATATTTCTTTGGCGGCGTCAGTAGTAATTTTGCAACTATTTCTGGCTTCTATAAATTCTGTGTGGTTTTGAGCGGATTGTTGTCGTTTCCAAAGGTTATATGCTCTGTGTTTTTTCTGTACAGCCATTTGACAATGGCTGTTGAACCAAGGTTTTGCATTTGCTCTGCGTTTTATTGTATGTGGGATATATGCATCCATTCCAGATAAGATTGCTTTTGTTATTTCATTACAGCAAATAGTGAGATCAGCTGTTTTAAAGCAAACCTCTTGCCATGGAAAATCCAGGTAAAACTGTTTAAGGTCATTCCATTTTGCCGATTTATAGTGCCACATTTTACGAGGAAGTGATTGTTGGCTTGGTGGTATGAGCACTTCGCACTTTGTTATTATAAGTTTATGATCGGATAAACAAGTGGGGGATCTACTTGAAATGTGTACGAGTCAGGATTTAGTTAGGAACAAGTCTAAAAGCGCTGCATATTCACCCCTTTCTGAGATATGGGTAGGTTCATCGACAAGCTGCGTTAGACCACAACTTATGGCAAAAATTTCTGCTTCCCTGCCTTCATTATCTGTTTTGTTGTGGTGTTTTAGCCAGGGTATATTGTGGACGTTGAAATCGCCTAAAAAAACAATTTCCGCATGTGGATAGTTAGACTGTATACTATCGCAGTTTTCGGATAATGTCGCGAAAAAGGTTTGGTACTCGGTGTTACTTAGCGGTCGGTAGAGGCAGCAGATGAACTTGGTCGATGACTTTGAGGTGAATTTTAGCCATATGATATCGAGGTTCGCTGGTTCTAGCGTCTCCTCTCGATGACATGAAAGGTAATTTTTAATGTACACACATGTTTGCCAAGTTTTACATTAAATGAATATGTGTTTTCGCCTAAGCTTCGCTAGAAGCTTTTATGCGAATACCTATTTATAATAATTTTCTTACAGATTTGTCGAACTATCTACAGGTCTAAATTAAATGGCATTTTTATATAAAGAAGTCAAATAAATGATTCACTTTATACGCATCTATGAATGTACATGTAGGTACACACACACATACGCATCCAGACTATATAAAAACTATAAAAATAATAAAATTAAAATATGCTAATGGTCTCATGGTTGAGACGGTACACTTTTCTTTTTACATTTGCTACGATATGATTTGCTTAAAAGTTTGGATATTAAGAATGACATGCTGCTTACAAATTTTTTTAAAAAGTTTTTTGGAGTTTATAGTTTTTATGGTTTGAGGTAGTAGATTAAAAAGCTTGATTCCAGCAGTCTATAGATCTTAAAAAAGCTGTATTTTTTGATAAAGGAATAGTTATATTTTGATTCGTAGCTAATCTTGTTTGGTGCGAATGAGTTTGTGAAATAATATTATATTTACATTTTCTGCTATACATGAAAAAAATTACTTGAATTATATATAGACTTTCTAGGTCAAGTAGTGTTGTCACCTCACTAAAAAGAAGTTCGGTGGAAAATCTTTTGGGTTTAAAATAAATGATCTTTATAATTTTTTTAATAACTAATTCTAGATTTTCCAAATTTGAGCCATATGCCCCTCTCCACACAGCCAACGCATAAGTAATCAAAGACTCTATTATGACTTTGTATAAATTTTCAACTGCTTTAGTTGATATGCATTGTCTTAATTGAAAAAATTTGTATATCATTCTACGTAATTTGTCTACTAAATATTCAGCATGATAGTTCCATTTTAAAAACTGATCAATTATTATCCCGAGGTATTTGATTTTTTTGACTTTTGTTATTTTATTATCACAGTTTTGACAAACATTTATATCACGACAAGTATGCATAGTAATATTAGAAAATCCTGGCTATCCAGCTACGGTGAGACTAAAAGTTACAGAAACAGTTTTTGACATATTTAAAGTTAAGAAGTTTTTTTAACCAATTTTGAGTTTTTTGTAATAGTATTTCTGCTTCATGCTTCGTTTCAACCCATGTTTGTTTAATAACTAAAACTATTGTGTCATCGCAGTAAGATTTTATTCTTTTTGAGTTATCTAATTCCAAAAGGTCATTTACGAATATTTGAAACAGAATTGGACCAATAACAGTTCCTTGTGGGATTCCCGCCGTGATATTTCGCTCGTCACTATGTTGCCCTTCTATTGCAACCTCTTGTAACCTATCTGTCAAGTAATCTTTATAAAGACTACCTGATATTTCCTTTATACCAGACACATCCATTTTTTCCAACAACAAATCATGAGTGTGACGGGGTAAATCAGACCCCGGATGACGGTAGGATTTTTCATAAACCCAAAAAATAAATGATGGGTTTTAAAGTTTTTACACAATGTATGTCGCAACGTCTTTCGCATTTGCGCAAACGCTGATGGTACACTGGACGCAGCCAACTAGATTATTTTATATTGGACACAAAAAATGTGACTTTGGGCACCTATGTCCCCTTTCTAGCTACATAAGCTAGTAACAATGAATCTGTAAAACAACATAAAGAAAATAAACACAGAAAATAAGTAATAGGTTAAGTTTTAATATTACCACACTACAATATTCCTAAAGAATTTCAGTGTGACTATAGAAATTGTCCCGCTATGGCGGACCTCCTTTTGGCAGAGGTTCTGT
The DNA here is from genome assembly GCA_963576565.1 of Aspidapion aeneum. Classification (NCBI taxonomy): domain Eukaryota; kingdom Metazoa; phylum Arthropoda; class Insecta; order Coleoptera; family Brentidae; genus Aspidapion; species Aspidapion aeneum. The sequence continues at coordinate 43,320,254 of OY755042.1, forward strand.
GTGACTTGTCGGCCAAGGTGCTGGCTATAAATATTTTTAAGATATCCGTTAAAATATCGGGTTAATTTTCTTCACATTTAATAATAAGCGTTATCACAGTACCATCATTTCAAAAATATATTTTTGGTTGCCATCAGAAATTGTCACGCAATAGTTGACTTCCTTTCGACAGTGATTTTTAGGCCAATCCGTGCATGCCATGTGTCCAAAAATCGATAACATTGGTAAAGAAAATCTGTTGAATTTACGAACCCTCTTATAGTTTTTTATTGTCAAAAGTTGGATTAAATATCTTGAAAATGATTAAACGGCATGTATTTACGTAAGATTTTACTCACTAAACTTTTAAAATTAAAAATAATCTAACAAAGTCTCTAAACTCTTTGGTAAGTAAGACACCACAGAAGTAAAACTTATGACGAAAATTAGACAATAATTCCTTTATCTATAAAATCAAAGCCAATACCGCCGAATCCAATCGACCAGAAAGTTTCTGGGACCGTTGGCCTACTTACAGGGCAATGGAATCAAGGAAAATAGTTATATTGATTGGGAATAGACAATTTATACCTAGTTTAAAACAAATCTATCCTATAGTAGGTTATTTGGGCGACACGTCTTCTTAGCTTTTTTACCCACTGCAGCACGGCGAAAGGAAGGGTAATGTTTTTCATTTGGGATATGTATGTAAGTAAATATAAACATACATATTGTCATATATCTCGCTAGAGGCTAAACGGCTGAACCTACTTTTAAAAAAAAGGTGTCGTTGGATTGCTACTGATCTCGAAGATGCTATAGGCTATATTTTAAACAGGAATCAACATGGCGGTCTTCAGACGCCATTTTGTCACATAATGTAGGCTTTAAGGCATACAAATTATCTAAATTTCACTAGTTGTTAATGAAATTCGTTTGATCTCCCATTCCAAATGTCCTCTAATTTACTGTAATTACTCTGTAGTCCTCCCTGTTCCCACCCATCTCCCCTCCTATCATTCCCCTCACCCTATTCAAAAACCATATTCGCATAATTTTACCAACTAAAGGGCGATTTCACAAATTCTTTCTGCATACGCTTTCAGAATTCTGTTCCAACACCATTTTACTCGCCCCCCCCGTATCTCCCTCTCTCCTCCCCGCCCGACATTCAAGGCAAAAAAATAAGTTAAATCTTTAACTAAATTCTAGACCGAGTTTTAAGATCATTCGTACTTTAGCATTTTAGACCCCTTAGTAAATACTCGTGGTAGACCCCAGTAGCGTGTCGTGAATAAAAGGGCGGGGGGAGGGGGGCCGAAGACCTTAAGGGCGCAAATATAGGTATGGGAGTCAAATAAATTACAAACCTTTTTTTAAAATAATAACACTATTAATTCTATTTCTTTCTCAAAGGACGCCAGGGGCGCCAAGCGCAGAAGGGCGGGGGGGGGGGGGGGGGGCGTTCGCCCCCCTGGCCTCCTATACGACACGCCACAGGTAGACCCTTAGTTTATGCAGTCGTTATATCCACTACTATACTCGGAATTCCTTTAATTAATTAATTTTTACCTTCCTAGCCCGCGTAGGAATGGCTAGAGAAGGTATTATTTTCGACGAAAAATCTTTTTTTAAGATAACGCCAAAAATGTGTTATTTGGATGTATTTTGACCTATCCTAGCAATATCGTCGTTATGTCTGTGTGTGTGTGTGTGTGTGTGTGTGTGTGTGTGTGTGTGTGTGTGTGTTATTTTTGTCCGTAACACAATAGCTCCTAAGCCGCTGAACCAATTTTCATAAAAATTTCAGGTAAAATGCTAATGACAGTTTTTTGACAATTAAAAACTTTAAAAAATGCTAACTTTTTAACGGAGTATCGTATCAATACAGCGTTTTCGGAATATAGTAGACTATATTTTTATCAATAATTCATATTATAACCAAAAACTTCGTAGGAGCTTTAGTTTTTGAGATATTTACAAAAAACTATTTTTAAGGCAATATATTATCATGGCTTCACTTGAAGTGTGATAATAGGCTAGCAATGAAGGTGTCAGATCCGTCATGGATCCAATTATTTTTTTTTCTAATTTTATCCTTTATATCATTTTTAATCGCCCCTGTTCCATATGTTTGGTGTTTATTTTCTTTTAATTCAACTTTGTTTTAATATGTCACACAGATACAAACCGAACATCCAATTTAATTGGAATGGATACACACAAAGCCTTTCGTGTATCTTAAACGCTCGCAACATAAGCCAGCTTGAAATTACGTAGTTGCAGAGAAAATTGAGCTGTCTGATTTAAAGATACGTCTTTATCTATGCCGCTTTTCCTCCCACCATAGACTCCACAATATTTCAAAGAGATGTCCAACTGTGTCTATTATTCTCATTAACCAAGCATAGTATTCTTATTTTGAGCACTGGCCACCTTAAGGCCCGTTTTTATGCGACATAATAATTTCAGGACATTTTAAGTCATAAGACAATATGACATTTTTAGTGGTTAGCTCACACGCGGTCACGACAATGCGGCACTGCTATATAGAGAAGACCTTCACTCGTCCCGTCTCGTTATGCATGGGCACACCCAGGGGGGGAGTCTCGAGCCCCCCCCCAAGCTTTAGATTTTTTTACCTATTTTCTACATATTTCTTGAAAAAACACAAAAAATACCTTAAAATTCGACACTATGAGGCACCCCAAGACATATTGCTGGGTGCGCCACTGCGTTATGCGAGATAAAATGGATCTCTCTTCTATTGCTCGAGAGAGCCTTTCACTCGTGTCTCGTATCTCGTGATTTATATCAGCTTTAAAAAGTTTTTCACTCTTTGTCAAAGTGTTTTGTTAAGGTAAATCCTTCTATTTATGGTATTTACCTTTTTCGAAAATAGAGTCCATTCTGGGATATACTCTGTATATGCATACATACATGTAATAAAATACCTCGTTAATGCCGATGAAATAAAAGCTTTGGAAAAGTTTTGAACTGTACATAAAATCCCAAGTGTTCGTTGATAAAAACTATTTTGTGTTTTGCCAATAATATAAAGCCTTAAAAATAAAGCAATAAATCTAATATTTAAAATACTTGGGTCTTAAAGATCTCTATGCAATTTCCAGATTCTGGAAACCAAAGATTTTTTCTTGCGAAATCATGTTTTTCTAAAAACTAACCAAAACGTTTTTTAAAATAACTTTCTTTTAATCTTAATTTTTCGTAATTTTTTAGGGCAAAACATGTGTTTGCAAGAAACTTCTATGTTTTTTTGAAATAAACGCACTTTAAACTTTTTATAACTAGCAGATTTTACATCTGAATTTTCCATATTTTTCAAAATAAGAAACAAAGTAATTTACGCAAGAAAAATATTTGATTTTCAGAATTTTAGCCCTCTAAAGAATCAAAACAGTTTAGTTAAATCAACAAAAATTCATGCCAAAAGTTAAAAAATAAAATTAAAATTTGCCGCTTATGAATAATTTCCGAAAAAAAAATTAATAGCATCAACAGTAACAGTACAATTTAATTACACTTTAAAATTTTCTCCATCTGATTTCAAGTAAACGAAAGGTAAGCCTCAGTACATGTTGTCAAGGAAGGAATATATGACAATTTTTGCATACCTTTTATTTAAAAAAAACAGTACATAAATATCAGCTTAACTATAATAATATTACTCAATACGAACAGATGGTAAATCCTAAAAATTTATAAAACCAACCTTTTAAGCTCAAGAGAATGAAGGAAACGAAAATCTCTCGACTAGAGAGGGGCCTTTCTCTCGTCTCGTCTCGAGCATCCATTCGAGAGAAAATATCTCTCTCGTCTCGTCGTGAGAGGGTGAGGCGAGACGAGAGGCGAGAATCTCTAGTCTCGGTGGCAAAACTACCTAAAAGAATAATTTTCCTCTACTACTTTTCTCAAATAAACACAAAAATTGTAATAGTGAAGCATTTTTTCCTAAAAATTATTTACTTTAAATGTTAAACTAGAAAGTTTAAAATTTTTGGGTCATAACCTTATGTTTTGTGTTTTAACAAAAAAATTTAATTAGGCCATTAACATTTAATTGCAATGATCTATAATGACTTTTAGACGTAGTAGAAATCAAAGTAGTTTTGTTTTTTGCAAATATTAAAATCTTAAAGAAATTAAACTAAACTAATTTAAATCCATTGACCTCACAAAAACTAAATAGCGGGCACAAATACATAGAAAGACTTTTTGAGGATTTTGGAAATAGCACATTTAACGCAGAGCTAAAGAGTAATCAAAAATTTAAAGAGCTAAAAACGATTATAGAAGAACAATCCAAAAATGTCTTAATAGTGTTTTTTGTCAGAAAGATACGTTTTTTAAATTTTGTTAGGCAAATATTTTGTTTTTAGAAAAGCACTGTAACGGCGCAACCAGGAGAGGAGAGGAGCTTCGAAGCCCGGGATCCCGCCAAGCCTTAAAATTTTTTAAATATTTTTTATACATATCATGAGTAAACAAATAAAATAGCATAAAATACCCCCCCCCCCCCAAGGCTTATTCCTGGGTTTGCCACTGAAGTTACTGGTTTTTGTTTTTCTTTGAGAAATCCAGTACCTATGGCGTAATACCCGGATAAAGTTTGTTTTCTAAAGAGTAATGTTCTCAAACTTAAAACAGATGAAGTATCCCGCACCAAAAAATATAAGAACCCATAGAAAAGGCCAGATTTATTTTTAGCAGCATAAGGAAAAATTCTTGCAAAAAAACGATGACTAAAAAACTAATGAATAAATAATTCGCACTTTTAATTCGCACTTTTTGTGTTTTACACCCACTAAAAATAATTAATTGCAATTTATTTGCATTAATTGAGGTTACTGGTGTTTATGTCTGAATCAATTAGCACAAAACTTATGAGAAGGATAAATTGTTGTAAAATTGAGGATTAGAGAGATGTAGATTAGGAGACTTAATCGGTACAAGGTCCGGCTTGCATTGCAACAAGAAAGGTACATGTGCTAATCCGATAATTTTATTTAATTTTTATGAACGACTTCAATTAAGAATTTGGAATCATTTTACCTTTTTCCATTAAATATTGCGTTACTTATACTATTTCAATAATAAAATCTGTATAAAATTAATTCATAATAGCCTTATAGGGTCAAAAATAGGATATTTCTTATTTTGTAATATTATTGCTCCAAATTTCATAGAGGACCCTAAAATGACAATCTAAACACTTCTTTCAAATAACTTTTTTCGATATTTTGCGATTTAATTTTTTGAACTTGCCGCCATGACAGTGAGAATGTGACAAATGTCAAAATGTCTTTTTAGGATATTCAACAAGCAGGATTGATCGTATATAAAATTTTTTCCCATATCTCACAAATAAAAATTTTTCCCATATGTTGCGAACGGCTCTGTAACGAAATAGCGCGTATCAAAATAGCGCGTATCAAAACAGCGCTTTTCAAAACAGCGCGTGTTCAGAATAGCGCGTGTTCAAAATGGCGCGTATCAAAATAGCGCGTGTCAAATTAGCGTGTATCAAAATAGCGCGTATCAAAATAGCGCGTGTTCATAATAGCGCGTGTTCAAAAAAGCGCGTGTTTAAAATAGCGCGTATCAAAATAGCGCGTATTAAAATAGCATGTACAAAATAGCGCGTATCAGGTCTACTTAGGTATATTCACCTAAACAGTTTGAGCAAGGTCAGATAAGTTATACTTACTTAACCGTTAAATAAACTGATGGCTTGCTATACTTAACACAACTCATATAGTTCGACTAAGGGGTCTCTTTCTAACATATTTTTTCAAAAAAAAAACTTCCCTGGCTTCTTTTCCGAGATCCTAGAGGGTGTGTAACCAAACCGAACCGAACCGGACGGAACCGAACCGAACCGAACCCAAACATTTTTTCTAGTAACTCCCTGACCTTTTTCCACCAAAAAAAATGTCCCCAAGTCACAGGTTAGAATAGAAACCTACGAAAATAAGGATCGCGAAGCTAATGGGGAAATAATTTTTTGAAAAAATGTTTTGGTTTGGTTCGGTTCATTTCAGTTCAGTGGGTTTTAAATCGGTTCGGTTCGATTTGGTTACACCCTTTAGGATCCCGGGAAAAAAGTCAGGAAAGTTTTTTTTTTGAAAAAATATGTTAGAAAGAGACCCCTTACTCGAACTATTTGGTAACAGCGACGTTTGTAATGGCGATCTTTCAAAACGCGGTATTTTTAGACACGCTATTTTAAGACGCGCTATTTTGAACACGCTATTTTAAACACGCGCTATTTTGATACGCGCTATTTTCAATACGCGCTATTTTGATACTGGCTATTTTGAACACGCGCCATTTTGATACGCGCTGTTTTGATACGCGCTATTTTAAACACGCGCTATTTTGAACACGCGCTATTATGATACGCGCTATTTTGATCACGCGCCTTTATGATACGCGCTATTTTGAACACGTGTTATTTTGAACACGCGCTCAAATGAGCGCGCTATTTTGATACGCGCTATTTCGTTACAGAGCCGTTGCGAACATTATGGGGGACACTATATATATATATATATATATATATATATATCTAATCAGTCCCAAATCTACTAAATCTTTTTTTTGTAAATACTCTTTCTAATTCGGTAATAAAAGAAGCGTATTTTTCCTATATTTGTCGTAAAATTTGTGGGCCGGAAATAGATTAACGTATTTTTAGAAGTAGGTATATCGGATAACAAATCAAAAACAAAGATTTTTGTTTTTCCTTAAAAAATAAAGAATATATAGATTGAAAATAATTGCGATTTCTTGCATTTCCAGCCCAATAAGCCGTAATTAGATAGGGGTTCCACATTTTAGCCCATTTTATTTTTGCAAATTTTATTTAGTGTGAAATGTTTGTTAAATAATCAGTCTAAATCAAAAACATTTTAAAAAACCCTAAATTCTACGAGTTATTGCTAAAAATCCATTAAGGATGATGTCAAATACCTAACTAAAAAAACAGCAAATTTTAATAAAACTGCACCCGTTCCTGACACGTGACACTTCTGGACTGGCTCCTACTTTGACACATGCCAGTATCCCCAATTTTATGCATTTATTCGATTGACACATAATTATCCTACTGGCCACCGTTATGAGAATTTTTTGCGCTAAATATTAATAAATTAGGCATAGTTCATGTACCAACTTAGGACGGCATTACTTTACGATTTTGCATAAACCGGTAATCACCCATTTTACCTTATTTAAGATACTTAAACTTGACACAAGAACTAAGGTTGCATTATAGGTGTTTGCCTATGGAGTTTCTTTTATCTAGATACTATTTCCTACCTTATATCCAATTTTAAACCAATTCGACAAAAAGAGCCTTTTCATAAGGATTGTGCGGGGTCCTTAACAAATTTGTCTGCATTTTATTTATTTGTCCTTGTGCATGTGTGTTTTGGTTGGCACACTTAATTTCTTATTTGTAACGATGCTAACGAAGTAATTTTATTTTCCTTGGTTACGATCTTTTAAGAGATTAATTCTATGGTAGTTTTCCTGCCGCTTACTTGGCAGCCGCTTATTTTTGTAACAAATTTACTTTCATAAAAATGCTCTACTTTGCTCGATAAAACTGCAGTATGTTTTACTTGTTGCCCTCTTCCATTATGATTATTGTAAAGTATGTACTTTATTACAGCTGCTTTGTTCCTATTCGTTTCATACAAAGTGTCTCAAATTTTTTACTTTTTTTTGGTTTAAGTAACTTTTTCTACTTTTTCATGGGCTTATGACTCCTGAGGGAATCTATCTAGCTATCGACTTAGCCTTCTTCAATCCATTTTTGGACATAGGCCTCCCCCAATTTTTCCCTGTCTGTCGCCGTGTTCATCCATCTAGTTCCCGCATGTTCCTTCAAATCGTCCGCCCATCTCATTCGGGGTCTTTCCCTACTTCTATTATTTTCCCAAGATCTCCAGTTTACAATACAATTGTTCCATCGATCGTCTTTCTGTCTGATATTATGACCGGCAAATTTCCATTCTAATTTTGCTACTTCTGACACCTCTTACTTTTGTTTTATTTTTTATTCATTCATTCCTTTTTCTATCTGTTAGCTTTACATGTAACACTTGTCTTTGCAATGATATTTGGGCTTTTGTTACTAGACCCGGGTCGCAAGGACCAAATAGACGGCTCTGCCCGAAGGGTAGAAAACTAGAGATATCACAAAAAATTACCCCAAAGTTAAATTCGCCCCGTCTGGGAAAACAGACGTCTATTGAACTAAAACAAAGGAAAAAAATCGGCAAAACGCTAGAAGCATACCTTCTTTCATTTAACAGTAGTTCCACATTTCACTCACGGCCGCGGCTTTTCTTGTGGTTGGAATTTCGGTCTTAACCTTAAAACACGTGTGACTTCTTTCAGTGTCTTGTCGGAAGTGGTTCTTTATTCCCCTGTCAAACACAGGGTGGCGCTTCAAACTCCCAGCGTGTGCCAAACGCGCATGATTTTTGCCAAAATGATCAGGTGATCAAAAAGAAAATAACTTTCAACAAAGGGAGAAATTATCACCTGACCGGAATTTTGCCAAACAAGGAGTTTCTTTTTTGAAGGTTTTGGCTAAAAAGCCCAAAAATATCAAAACAAAATTTAAGGTTAGGTTTTCCCAAAAATTCAAATAAAAACAAAAACAAAAATAACTGGCAGCATTAAACAGTTACCTTATCCATGTTTGATTTCGTGTCCAGGTCTGGGAGCCATAGGTAAGTACAGGAAGGATACATTGGTTCTACACTTTCGTTTTAAGGTACTGAGGATATTTTTTAATATGTAGCTTAATTTAACGTCTCTTGATTTCAGCTGTTTGGTTTTCTTTTTTTAGTTTAATAATTTGTCCCAGGTATATTATATTCCTCTACTTGTATTTTCTCTTGGTTTATTCTGATCGTTATATCTTTATCTGTGTTTGTTATGATTTTAGTTTTAGTGTAGTTCATACTCAAGCCTATATTTTTAGCTGCCGTATCCACTTCTTCCAGCATTTTTATTAGTTTTTCTTTCTTATGTGTCCTTAAGGCGATATCATCAGCATAGCTTAGGTAGTTTAAGTATTGTCCATTTACTTTGATGCCTATTTCTTCCCAATCTAAGTTCTTAAAAATATCCTGTAGGGCCTGGTTAAATAGTTTAGGAGATATTGTGTCACCCTCTTTGGTCCATCTTATTATGCGGATTGGCTTGGTTCCTTCGTGGAGTTTGATTGATGTTGTAGCTTCGCTATATATAGTTACTGAAACCTTTTCTGAAGCCTGTTCTTTTGATTGATATCCATCAAATTTTGTTGTTAGTCTATCTGTTCATATTTTTGTGAAACGCTTATAGATTTATAAGCACTGAAGGAATATTATGTCATAAACCATTTCACTTCATTTTGATCTCCCTCCAACACTTCAGTTTTTTCAGTCCTTGCATTATTTGTTTTTGAATCCTTCTCAAGGTCGTCTAATTTCGCACTACAACTTTTAGCCTCTATGCTATCTTTAAATTATTTGCATCAGTTTTTAATTCCATCCTATGTAGATCGGTCATAGAAATGAAAGCATTCAACGATAGTACCACCTTTCAAAAGCCCTAAGTATGTTCATTTCGTGATATTTTACTACCAAGCACTACATTCATAAAGAAGGGTTCAGTAAAACCGCAGTATTCTCATCCCCACTTTTAAATTAATGTTTAATGCTTATGCTGCAAAAGATTTGTTTTACTTTTTAGAAAAGCATTTTGAGCTTTTTCAATTTTTGATCTAATTTCCTGAGATTAGTCTACGTTTCCGTATATTTTAATGGTAAATAACTTCTTTAGTAACAACTTTTTTATTCGTGTAAATCTATAGTTAGATTTTCAAAAACGCGCGACGTTTGAATTTTGTGTTATGTAGTTTTTTTTGTGATTTGCCTTAAATCCACAATTCTAGCATGAGCTAGTTACTTGCAGTTACTAAAAGCTCCATTGAGGATTGCTTTACTGTTGATATTGAAACAAAGTGCGAAAGAGACACCCCCTAGGATTTTTAATTTCTCTGATCTAGTTTTGAACTCTAAGTCTGGCTATTTGATTCTAATAATGTTCTTCTCTTAAAGTATATTCATAGGTTTTCTTTGTTAAAATCAATAAAGCAGGCTACACGTCTCGGTTCATATCAAAACATTTTTGAGTTAAAACATTTATGTAATGTGGCCTTAAAAAAAGTTAAAAAAATAATTTGGGCGCCAATTTGTGGCCTATTAAAATGCGTTGTGTGACATTTTGGCAGCTTAAAGACTTTGCTGCCATTTTGTGACACTGTAATTAGAATATAACAATTTGCCAACTTGTGACACAACAAAACCTCTGAATAATTAAACAAATATCTGGAAGCAGAACTGTATTTTCCAGCTAGGTAAAACATTGATATGCCCGGTAACTTTTATACAGTGGAGAAGGGGGGGTTCAGAAATAAGAAACTTTTAAGTGCGCCACATTATTTAATACCAATGTTTTACAAAGAAGATCTTAAATAAAATACAGTTCAACCCAAACGTTGCAGCCAAACAATGAAATTCTACTTACTTCCGAGGCTTCCAGAGTATTTGTGTAATTAAGAATAACCAAAAAAAAAATAAACAGAATAAAATTCTAAAAGATTGAATTAAGATGACAAAACTAGAAGCACTTTACAGGTAGATGGACTCCTTTAACAGGTCATAGTTATCTACATCTGAATCAGTAGTGTGAGACTCCGTTGTATAAATGATGGTTAAAAATAAGATATACTTCCAAAATTATTCTGTCATAGGGGAGATCCGGACCAAATATCTGCTGTCATCATTCTACGTTGGGTAGAATGAGACAGACAGCAACCCAGTCCGAGATCCACCCCATGAGGTAAACATGTGTAAAGAAACCGTTAAAACATGTAATCTGATCTCTCTTTTGTCTCCGCAAAGTTGGTCATTGGGTTGTACAAATAACACAAGAAAAATTAGTTCATCTTGTTTATTTTAAAAGGTAAAACTGGAGTATTACCAAAAACATGAAATAAAAAAAAATAATGGAATGTAGTGGAACAAGTCAGGGCCTAAGTAGCAAGACAATCCAAATTTCACAAGAGAAATTGTCTTAAATAAATGAAATGAAGGAAAACTTAGTAAATACACCGCAAAATTGTGGTTATGACGTCATACCGTTACCTTGCGTTTACAAGAAGTGTTAAAATTAAGCTGTGCAAAATTATATAGGGAAAGATCACTTCTTATCTATATTGTGAAAGTTATATATGAGAAAAAAAATTATAGTTAAGGCTTGCTCCTACCTTGGTCCTTGATTATATTGTTAAAATAAAAAATGTGTTTTATTTTGTAAACCTGGATGTGTTGTACCAGACATCTTCCGCTACTCCAGGTCCCGTTCTGCTCGCGCCTCCCCTAGTGCCCGCTTAGCACATCACGCTAGGGCCACACTGGTTGTGGAAAATGTTGCTGATTCTTTGCCCGAGCGTAGAACCCTGTGGAAAATGAAATGTTTCAGTTTCCTGGAGAACCCCATGTCGACTCAATAAAATACAGCAGATTTAAACAGATGAACTAAAATAACCCTACGTACCTTTCCCAGGGTTAGAACTGGCTCGTCCGGCTTCCCACCAGCGTCCAGCACCGCTGCCGATGGAATGGACAGGGCTGTAGACAAAGGAGAAAACCAATATATAGTTTTTATCCAACACGTGGTTAAAAGAAAAATATAAAAACGCCAAAAATTCCCCACGTCTGTTGTCAAAAAAAGTACATTTCACACGAAAAATAACTACAATTTGGGAGGCAAATATTATCTTGAAGAGTACTCAAATAAAAAAAAATGAAAAAAAAATAAAATCGAACTTACCGCTGCTCTTTCCGTACAAAATGGCGTAGGCCGACTTAAAATTCCCCTCAAAAGGGTGCGAGCGTCACTCCAGATTACGCCTAGACACGACGGACTCACTTGTACAGTCTCTGGGACTGAACCTGCAGTTTTTTGCAGTGCCACTAACCAAAACAATGGCGATCCCAGAGCCTGCTGCCGACCCAGCCAAAATTCGTTAGCAAAGAGAGACAAAGCACTTCGTCGAGAATACCAGAATAATGAAGTCGCCGGAAACCGTTTTGTAAATTTGGTGGGGAGTGGGGACGGTAAAACGCAATAGTACCAACCTAATCTTCCCGGTTAAATTCAAATAAAGGATGCGAACCTATTTATAAAAAACTTTTCCGCCAAAAATAAATCTCTACCTTCAGTGGCAAGACTGGAAGAAAAAAACCCGGGGTTTTCAAAGTAACCAATGAGGAGATACAGCAATAGTTCTATACAGGTATATAGGGGCAGCACCGACCAAGGGGATAGGAAGTACGTAAAACGCACCTTGAGGTGTTGTCGGATCTATTTCCACGGTTGAAATTTTTATAACAAGGACGTCGAGACACCCTCCATACATTTGACCGAACATTTTCCTACCGGACCCCCACCAACATATCAAGTAGAAGAAGAATAACCCGACGGACTAGAAGAAGCTCAGCATTGAAACCATCAACTGTAAAATCAATTACTGGAGATCAGGGCATGCAGCAAACCCAGGAATATTCGAACACTCAACCAATTCCCATATGAGTAAAGCTATACTAAGTGTAGAATTTAGTTGTATTTTAGCTACAGTTTTAGTCACAAGTTTCCTTTGCTCTTTATATATGTTTTCTCTAAGATTCATATGGTTTGACGCCATTCTTGTAAAACATTTCTACTGTAATAAAGTTGTTTCTGAACCTGAACCCAAAAATACACACTGAACTACTGCTAAGAAGCTCGGCACAAGAGTGTTCAGATGTTAACTCACACGATTTCGTTTATTCTTTTAGTCTTGGTTTTTATCCCTCGTTTATCTCCCATTTACAAAAGTGCATAACTCGTATTTATTTTATCCTTTCGGTTCGGTTCGGTTCGGTTCGGTTCGGTTGGTTTCCCTATCAAATTATTAAAGATATCAAAGTGGCGGAGCCTCGGTTGTTCCTGGTCGACCCAAATATGTTTTTGTACTATCAAAAGTAGTTAATCCGTGAAGGATATGAGGTTCGGATTGTCCCAATATCCTCGAAATAAACGTAAGGGAATGAAATGTTCATCTAAATGTTTCCTTCCTGTTACTGAAACCATTTGTGATGCGGCAACGCCGCCATTCCCCAGCATAACAGCTGTTTAACTTTATGAGCGTCAAGAGAATCACAAAATTCCACAGATAAAAACAAAACAATCAAAATTTGTATGTGATTTTCCCGAAGCCTGTGATCTTAAATTCCAATTACGATGTCCAGATAATGCGATGTGCGTAGTGTCCACAGTAATTCGATGGAATGCCTCCTTTTAAGGTAACTTCCTAGACCCTATATAACCTCCAAACCTAGCTCTATAAAATACCCTTCCTTTGTGTACAGAAAGACGAATCAAAGAGCCTTGATTATTTACCTAAATAAACAAATATGTAACGTTGTCTTAAACGTAAAAATGACACGTTACATAATCCCCCCCCAACTTCAAGACGATTAACCTAAAAAGGTTAATCGGAGAGGTCCGCTGCCGACTTAAGGTCTTTGGCATGCCAACTCCCTGGTAGTACTTTACCCGATGGTTCCTGAAGCTCAAATATCCATGGAAAAATTTTATTCCTAATCACATAAGTACCAACGAATTTCGGTACTAACTTCTTCGAGAAAAACTTCGCAGCATCTGACAACACATAATTCTTCTTCCAAACACGCTGACCCACAACAAAGTTGGGTACCCTTGTACGCAAATTATACTGAACTACGTTTTTCTCTCCAGCCACCTCTAACCTTCTCTTAACATCCGCATAGAGCTTCCGGAAACCGTCGTTCTTACTTTCAGCTGCAGATTGTACACCATTCTCTTCAGATAACAACACTGGGTTGGAGTAATCTTTTCCTGACAGACACATATTTCTACCAAAATTAACAAAGAAAGGAGACATCCTGGTTGTCTCATGGGTTGCAGTACGAATCGCGCAGGCAAGTTTATGTATTTGTTCGTCCCACTTCCTGTGGTTGTCTTTCACATAACAACATAACATGGTTTTTAACGTGCGATTCGTCCTTTCTGTTGGATTTGCTCTGGGGTGATAATACGGATTATACTGAATTTTAACCTGATAACTCTCAGCAAGACGCTTAAACTCATTACTTTTGTACTGAGGGCCATTATCACAAAGTATCAAACGGGGCACTCCGAAGACCATAAATACTTGCTCCTCAAGATGCTTAACAACAGCTTGAGTAGGGGCTGTTCGCATTGGAAAAACTAAGGAAAACTTACTCAAATAGTCCGTAACGACGAGAATCCAGCAATTACCCTTTGTTGAACGAGGTAGAGGTCCACATAAATCAGTCGAAATAATTTCCCAAGGACGAGTTGGTTTTGGGTGAGATACCATCTGATCAGATACACCTTGTGTATCACCTTTATGAGCTGCACAGACAAAGCATTTCTTTACAAAAGTTGCCACGTCCTGGCGCATTTTTGGCCAATAATATTTTTCTGCCAGTCTGTGGAAGGTTTTATACACACCCATGTGTCCTGCGGTAGGAGGATCGTGAGCTTCTCCAATAATTCTACGCCTATGGTCTTTGGGGACTACCTCTTTCCAATATTCGTTAGATGGTGAAAGTTGAGGGTATTCTTGTTTGACATATTTATACAACTTATTATCAGTGTATCTCCAGTTCATAAACTTTAACGGTGATTCTACGACTCTCTTTACCATCTTTTGGTACCATCGATCTTTAATTGCTGTTGAAACGTCTCTGGGCTGCGAAATTGTATCAATCATGGGTACTGCACGAGACAACATGTCCGAGACAACTAAATCTTTCCCTTTCCGATGGATTACTTCCAAATCATATTGCTGCAGTTTTACAGACCAACGAGCAAGTCTTCCACTGAGCTCTTTCAAGCTATGAAGCCATTTTAAGCTAAAATGATCTGTTATGACCTTAAATGAGATCCCCTCAATATAAGGCCGGAGCTTCTCTATCGCCCAAACCAATGCCAAACATTCTCGCTCGGTGGTCGTGTAAACACGTTCTTGCTTAGTCAAAGATCGACTCAAATAGCATATGACTTTGTCTCCTTCAGGATAAGGCTGCGTTAAACATGCTCCTATTCCATATCCTGATGCGTCTGTTTGAATGACAAATTCTTTGGTATAATCTGGACATGTAAGAATCGGTGCAGTCACTAAAAGTTCCTTAATCTTAACAAATGCTTTTTCGCAGTCTGGAGTCCAATCGAACTTTTGATTTTTCTTAGTTAGAGCTGTAATCGGAGCTATTATCGCTGAAAAATTCTCTATGAAACGTCTGTACCAGGATATTGTACCTACAACTCTACGAACTTCTCTGACAGTTCTTGGCCTCTGGAGCTCTAACATGGCTCTAATTTTATTAGGGTCAACTCGGATGCCTCGACGGTCCACTACGAAACCTAAATAAGTCATTTCTGGCCTACACAGTTGGCATTTCTCCCAACTTACCGTTATCTTTGCATTCTGCAATCTTCGTAGGACTTCCTCAAGAATTCTAAGATGTTCAGAAAAGCTCTGTGTGACAATTACGAGGTCATCGAGATATACGTACACGTAGGGGTCTAAATCGTTTCCTATGATGCTATCTATGAGTCTCTGCCAAGTTGCAGGTGCATTATGAAGACCAAATGGTAACCGCTTAAATTGGAAGAGACCTCGTCGACAGATGAATGCTGTTAGTGGCTTCGATGATTATTCCATTGGTACTTGCCAATAAGCACTCTTAATATCTAAAGTTGACAAGTACTTAGCATCTTTCAATTTGTCAAGAGTCTCGGATACGAGTGGTAAAGGATAACTATCACGCGCCGTCACTGAGTTCAATTTGCGGTAGTCTACACAGAAACGATATTTCTTTGTGTTTTTCTTTTGTACCATTACCACTGGTGAAGCCCATGAACTACTACTACGTTCTATCACATCCATTTTCAGCATTTCGTCGATTTCGTCATCAATAAGTTTTTGAATGACCGGTGAGACCTTATATGAACGTTGTCTTATCGGTGCTGCATCTGTTGTAATCTTATGCTCTACCCTGTCTGTACATCCTAGTGAGTCACCCATAATAGTCTTATATTTATCGACCAATTCCTCTAGTCGTTCTGATTCATAAGGCGAAAGAGTAGTTTGTTGGTCTGGTGTTTCTAAAGAACAAATCACATCTTTATTATCGGCAAAGTGCCACTCATTAGTACTTAAGTTCGGTACTATCCCCATCGAAATCCAAAAATCTAATCCCAAAATCAAAGTGTGCGGCAATTCAGGAACGACGACGACCTCTATTAACCTAAATTTATCCTGAACTCGCATAGGAAGCTGCACTGTCCCAATACTACTCGTGCTTTGACCATTTGCCACAATACAACTCGTCTTCTTTGTCGTATCAAGTGAAAAACCAAACCTCTCGATGATTGACCAACCATGATTCCCTAAAAAGGTACGTGAAGCCCCGGAATCCAACAAACCTAATAACTTATTTCCGAGCACATCCACTTCTAAATAAGGCCTTTCATCTTTACGAGCATGACTTATCACATAATCTAAAACGTACGTTAGCCTATCGGTCGATGCTTGTTCAGGCTGACTCGAAGGTCGACCACCTACGAACGCCTGGGTCCGTTTCCCTGACGATTACAATTACGACATTCTCTTACTGTAACCCCTGCCTGACCACACGAATAGCACTGTTTGCCTCTAGGTAATGCGCACCCGATTGCCATGTGCCCTGTTTGGTTGCATCTATAACATACCACGTCCCTATTCGCCCTACCAGGTCTAACACCTTGTGGTGGTTGTTCATCTCTGTCATTTACACTAGACTGACCACTAGCTGGTTGTTGTCTATCTTTATCAGCTCTAGCAGCGAAACTGCTTGCTGGCTGCTGCCTATTTCTGTCGAATCTATTAGCCGGATGATTTAAATTCTGTTGGTTCGATGTCCCAGCACCTGATATTTGAATTGCATCAACCCCTGTTGAAAAATCGTCACTGTCGCTCTCTACGTCAACGTAGGCCAAGTCAGGTTCAATAGATTGGTTTTTCCTAGGTGTAAAATTTTCCTCCTCTAAACCATGTCTATTCTACGACACAGATCCTTTAAATGTGATAGGCTATTGACCTCAGTACTCGCCTGTAAACTTTATGTTCCACTTATGCGGAGGTACAGGTGCAACATGATATGAAGTACCAGGATCACTTGACATTGGTACTGGCGACGAACATGAAAATTGTCGTGACTGAGCAATTGGTGCTATGCTACTTTGGAGGGCAGCTAGACTCAAAGGAACGGTAGACGGTTGTTGATAATGAAAAGCTGATGTACCGTAATTCTCAATCGGCATAGGGACTGGTGCCTGTATTGGTGCTTGAGTTGGGTTTGTAAGCACTTGCATTTGCAATGGAGCCATGGCCGACGGTTGGTTTGTGGGCTGTTGAGCTGTTCTTTGTGTGCTCGAGAGCTGTGGTTGCGGGAAATGAGACTGGTTAGGTGTGTTGCCAGCATTTGTTGAGTGGTCTGAGCTTCGACTCGTTGATTGAGTTTCAGATGCTTCATCATCATCTGAGGTCACGCCAACTCTTAATAAATCTGTTGCTTGGCTCTGCAACCTCCCAATCAAACTCAAGGTTTCCGCAACCAGTATGCCTTTGGTTTGACTTTCTTCAAAGTTAGACGGATTCATGTTATTTATCCTGGCCAACACGTGTTCCAACCTCACAGCGATTTTTCTAAACTCTCCCCCTTTACTCGTACCAGAGAACTTCTCTACCAGCGGTACCAGACTATCAAGCTTCTTCATGCAGCTAAAAGCATCTTGGCCAAATTTAAAGGGATACGGAGGGTATCTCATACTTGCATCAGTCTTTTCTCTTTGTTTGAACAACATAAGCTGTTGTTTCATCTCTTCCACCGATCCAATAGCTATGCCTCTCCATGTTAACTCATAGATTAATTCGTCCTTGACTAAGTACCTTACGTCAGACAACCGACTCAAAGAAATAGCCATAGTGCCTTTTATCTTCAAACTTTAAACTTTAATTAAAACTGTTAATTATACCTCCCAATTATAAAAACTAAACCACGCAATAACAAACACAAAGTTCACTTTAAATTCACCAGTGAAAATCACTATAAATTTTCTCACAAATGTAGAAAATATAAAACTTAAATACGGGCAGACGCGAACAAAACCGAAAAACACCGGAGCAGTAAGAAAATAAAATTTATTTGCATTTAAAAATGTAATCATAATTTATGTTAAGTATTTGTACAACCAACTATGACGTCCAACCTTGCAGAGAAAAATAAAAGAGAGACAAGAGTTTTGGCAGTGTTTAGGTCTTATGTTTCACTCCTGCGTGAGTAAAACCAAAAAAAAATAATTGCGCTTATCCTAGCTGAACTGGATTAAAATTAAAGTTAAGTGATGTTTGTTTACCTCAGCAACCGAATAGGTAAATTTATCCCTAAATGGAACGTACAACAGACTACCTATAACAAAAATCCCAAAGCTGTTGTACACAGTTAACGCTAGGGTATACTCCTGCTATTGCAGAACGGCTCCACTAATAACTCCTCAAAAAAACCCAAATCGCCGTATACAATGATTTTTCTAAAAAGAATAAATCAAAACCCACTTTAACCTGCTTACCTATTCTGAGTCTACACGAAACTTGCATTGCTTAAGGCAAAATCATCCCTTAATATATAAGAGAACGCAATAAACATCGGAACAGATGTTCATGTTATAGAAATCGTAAAATATGCTCAATAAAAAAAAATCCGCTCGCTGAAATTGCGTCGAATTAGACTAGTAAGGATGTTGTGTGTAATTAAAAAAAGTTAAAAAAAAATTACCGATGTTATTAAAAAATTTACAGAAATAACGTCTTGGTAGGACTGCAACTCTCTAATCTTCGTTAAAATTAAATTCCCAAAACTTAAACTAAATTGATGCAAACCATGGTCATGGTCAAAAAAGACCCTAGGATCGTGCCGAAAGTTGTCCAAAAAAAAATTAAATTTTTTTTTTTTTTTTTGGTGTCGACCACAGTAGTCCAATAGTCAAAAAAAATTAATTAGTGACTCACTAAAATTTTCAAAAATTACTCTACCCTGATAGGTGGTTTGGAGTAGGGAGAAAGAAAAATTAAAACAAATGATGATGGTTGTTAAAACGCAAGTGTTTGAAATGAAGTTATATTTTAATTGTGAAAAAAAAATATTTAAATAAACTGGTAGAACCATTGTAGGGACAAGGTACTACTATGCACCAAAAAAACATTTTTGCAACAAGAAAATCAAGTCTCCTTCCTTAAAAAAAAATATTAAAATAATATTTTCAAAAAAATTAAAAATGTTTAAGTGGGGTTGCAGCTCCTATTAGTGAACCTTAAAAAAAAATTTTATTTTTTTATAAAATCAACACCAGAAAAATCTTATTCGAGTTGTCATGCAACAGTTTTTGTTCTTTTCCTTTAAAAAAACAGTTGTCAATTCCCTTTCCTCTCCCAAAACTGTGGCAATGTGAAAAGTCAATGAGCTAGAAAAATTTATTTACTATAAAAAAAAATGTTGAAAATTAAATTTACTTAAGAATCATAAGGTATAAAAATCGTAATTGCAAAAAGAAAACCAATCAGTATAGGAAAAGTTAAAAAAAAATATTCATGTTACAAAAAAACAACCGATGTTAGTGTATTTGTTTAAAATTATTACTTAAGGAAATAAGCAACGTTAGTACTTATTTACTGTACCACTATAATGTGAAGAAACTTTGCACTCAACTCCGTAAAGAATTATCTTGTGTGCACTTTCAAAAAAAACAAATATGGAAACAATTTCAAGGTTCACCTATAAGAACGTTGTAAAACTAAATCTGCCTACTCAAGTGTCTTTACACACAACATCTAATCAAAAAAAAATTTACTGCTTAATGCATTCTCAGATCCCTATTTCTGGTGTTTACGAGATATAAAATTAAGTTGGGCCCTTTCCACAACTATCAGTCAAAGCAAAACTACCAAATGTCCAAGGGCTAATGAGACCCTATCACCAACAAATGATATTTTGAAATGAAACAGTTGGGAATCATCCTGCATAAAAACCAGAGAAAAAAATCAAGAACCAAAAACTATTACATTAATTTTAAAAGAGCATAATAAAACTCCCGGCCCCAATTAAACTTTTGTTATCTCAACAAAACTCGGCCTAAACCCAAAAACTGTTTATTAGACATTTCCCCTATTCCCTAAGTATAATGTCAATAAAACCCAAAAACTTGTGATTTCCATTCCAATCCCATCTGGACCCTATATATTTTTCAAACGGTTAAACGCCCACAGGCGAAACAATATCTTATTTCAAAGAAAGGGTGATGATATTTTGAAGCACCCTGTGAAAATAGGACACTATTATGGAAAATTGCTCAGATCAGTGTTCCTACCACTTTTTAACCTAAATATATCTAGTTCCCTCATGTGCATGTTACTATTTTAATTCCTATCATAACTAAACAGATCACAAAAATTGTCTTTCTCCGCGAATCTGCAAGGTCCTGGAAAATGCGAGATTCAGCCTGTAGGCCAAATTTGGATGTATTTTAATTTAGCGAAAACCGAAGTTGCGAAATCCTAAAAAGATTAGCAGGAAGTCCTCGTTCCTCGATTTCTACACTCCGAACCAAACATTTCTTCCATTTCCACCCAGCTCGCGGGAGGAAAACCCCTAATTATGGCAATACAAAAGGTACTACTATCATATTATGCATAACAAAAAAAAAGTATATGCCCTCATCATTGTTTAGTCTCATCAAAGAAACCCTATTGTTTTTAAATTTATTCTTAGATTGAAATCGTTTTTTTTTAAATCAATCATCTTAAATTTATTGTTTAACCTGAACACTTTCCCATTTATTTCACAAAAGTGTATTGTAATTTAAAAATTTGCTTCATTATTTGAGGTCACCAGTATGAAACTATTTTAAAATTAAAAAAAAAAAATGAAATAAAAAAAAATTATTTCCCGATTGTCCACAACTTCCAAGTTTTCATCCCTAAATACCTAGGTACTTTCTTAGTCTAACACCATCCATCGTTATCCAACATAACGCTTTAATTTTAGAAGCAACAAAACGAAGATTAAGTGAAATGCTAAGCAAGTAGGTTGGAAGTTGCTTTACAATGGGCGCAGATGTAAGGCCCCTTTAAGTACACGCCACTGTCCTGAAATGCAAACTAACAAAAAAAAACTGAAGACTAGCATATCTGCCGTCAAACAACATTTGGCATGAAATTAAAATAATTTCATCTCATACCAGTATCCTCCAAAAACAAAACGTTTTTTTTTTTCTATAAGACCCAAACACTTAACCAATAAATCTTGTTATTTAAAATTATGATTTGGAAGTAAAAGATTTATTTATTCCTGCCTGATCAACTAAGACAAAAAAAGTTCACCTTTTTGTAACTCAAGAAGTTCCCGTTTGGTCCCCTAAAAAAAATATAACCAGTCTGGGCACCCTTTAAAACTACGACCCCTATACAAACCGTTTTGACCAAAACAAGAATTCGAGAAGTTATGCTTACAGAAAAAAAAATAATCTTTTTAAGAAAGATTAAATTATTTCAAAAAAAAGTAAAATTTTGAAATATTTTTACCAATTACCACCGACTAGCATTTATATTTAGTTGAAAGTCTCTCTTAAATTCACTGACTCAAAATGACATTACTTAAAAAAAATTACTGAACTTTACAAATGAACTCTACAAATGAACTAAAAAAAATCAAAAAAACTATCTATCTATATCTGTCTCAGTTAAACATTTCTTTTGTGGTATTATATCTAGTTGGGCTTCAAATTCATTTTCTCTGTATTCAATCTGGAGCAGGCAAAACTTCTCAAGGCTCAAACATAAATGTTTGCTCTCCAATGGCCATGACCAAGCTATGGCCTGAACGCAGAAAAAAATACAGAAAAAAAATAAATGTGTACCAGAAAACTTTAATTGATAGAAATACCCGTAGGTCATTTTTAAAAAATGCACTCCAAAGCCCAACGCTGTATTTTCTACCAAAAAAAATTTGACCAGTCACGAAACACAACTAGACAACTAAACCAAAGACCTAAAAACTGTCTTTCAAAAAAAATACCCCAAAAAAAATGTCAACTGGACTTTTGGCATTGATCTTCAGCCAATATGTCGCTCTAGGGTTTTAGCCTTGTGTTTCCTAACTTCCCGAGCCGACACTAGTAGTAGTACCCTCCTCTGACCCGATGTAACTGAGTGACGTAAGTTCTTAATTGTCATCAACAGTTACCCCCACGTTGGGCGCCAATTTGTGGCCTTAAAAAAAGTTAAAAAAATAATTTGGGCGCCAATTTGTGGCCTATTAAAATGCGTTGTGTGACATTTTGGCAGCTTAAAGACTTTGCTGCCATTTTGTGACACTGTAATTAGAATATAACAATTTGCCAACTTGTGACACAACAAAACCTCTGAATAATTAAACAAATATCTGGAAGCAGAACTGTATTTTCCAGCTAGGTAAAACATTGATATGCCCGGTAACTTTTATACAGTGGAGAAGGGGGGGTTCAGAAATAAGAAACTTTTAAGTGCGCCACATTATTTAATACCAATGTTTTACAAAGAAGATCTTAAATAAAATACAGTTCAACCCAAACGTTGCAGCCAAACAATGAAATTCTACTTACTTCCGAGGCTTCCAGAGTATTTGTGTAATTAAGAATAACCAAAAAAAATAAACAGAATAAGATTCTAAAAGATTGAATTAAGATGACAAAACTAGAAGCACTTTACAGGTAGATGGACTCCTTTAACAGGTCATAGTTATCTACATCTGAATCAGTAGTGTGAGACTCCGTTGTATAAATGATGGTTAAAAATAAGATATACTTCCAAAATTATTCTGTCATAGGGGAGATCCGGACCAAATATCTGCTGTCATCATTCTACGTTGGGTAGAATGAGACAGACAGCAACCCAGTCCGAGATCCACCCCATGAGGTAAACATGTGTAAAGAAACCGTTAAAACATGTAATCTGATCTCTCTGTTGTCTCCGCAAAGTTGGTCATTGGGTTGTACAAATAACACAAGAAAAATTAGTTCATCTTGTTTATTTTAAAAGGTAAAACTGGAGTATTACCAAAAACATGAAATAAAAAAAAATAATGGAATGTAGTGGAACAAGTCAGGGCCTAAGTAGCAAGACAATCCAAATTTCACAAGAGAAATTGTCTTAAATAAATGAAATGAAGGAAAACTTAGTAAATACACCGCAAAATTGTGGTTATGACGTCATACCGTTACCTTGCGTTTACAAGAAGTGTTAAAATTAAGCTGTGCAAAATTATATAGGGAAAGATCACTTCTAAATTATATTGTGAAAGTTATATATGAGAAAAAAAATTATAGTTAAGGCTTGCTCCTACCTTGGTCCTTGATTATATTGTTAAAATAAAAAATGTGTTTTATTTTGTAAACCTGGATGTGTTGTACCAGACATCTTCCGCTACTCCAGGTCCCGTTCTGCTCGCGCCTCCCCTAGTGCCCGCTTAGCACATCACGCTAGGGCCACACTGGTTGTGGAAAATGTTGCTGATTCTTTGCCCGAGCGTAGAACCCTGTGGAAAATGAAATGTTTCAGTTTCCTGGAGAACCCCATGTCGACTCAATAAAATACAGCAGATTTAAACAGATGAACTAAAATAACCCTACGTACCTTTCCCAGGGTTAGAACTGGCTCGTCCGGCTTCCCACCAGCGTCCAGCACCGCTGCCGATGGAATGGACAGGGCTGTAGACAAAGGAGAAAACCAATATATAGTTTTTATCCAACACGTGGTTAAAAGAAAAATATAAAAACGCCAAAAATTCCCCACGTCTGTTGTCAAAAAAAGTACATTTCACACGAAAAATAACTACAATTTGGGAGGCAAATATTATCTTGAAGAGTACTCAAATAAAAAAAAATGAAAAAAAAATAAAATCGAACTTACCGCTGCTCTTTCCGTACAAAATGGCGTAGGCCGACTTAAAATTCCCCTCAAAAGGGTGCGAGCGTCACTCCAGATTACGCCTAGACACGACGGACTCACTTGTACAGTCTCTGGGACTGAACCTGCAGTTTTTTGCAGTGCCACTAACCAAAACAATGGCGATCCCAGAGCCTGCTGCCGACCCAGCCAAAATTCGTTAGCAAAGAGAGACAAAGCACTTCGTCGAGAATACCAGAATAATGAAGTCGCCGGAAACCGTTTTGTAAATTTGGTGGGGAGTGGGGACGGTAAAACGCAATAGTACCAACCTAATCTTCCCGGTTAAATTCAAATAAAGGATTCGAACCTATTTATAAAAAACTTTTCCGCCAAAAATAAATCTCTACCTTCAGTGGCAAGACTGGAAGAAAAAAACCCGGGGTTTTCAAAGTAACCAATGAGGAGATACAGCAATAGTTCTATACAGGTATATAGGGGCAGCACCGACCAAGGGGATAGGAAGTACGTAAAACGCACCTTGAGGTGTTGTCGGATCTATTTCCACGGTTGAAATTTTTATAACAAGGACGTCGAGACACCCTCCATACATTTGACCGAACATTTGCCTACCGGACCCCCACCAACATATCAAGTAGAAGAAGAATAACCCGACGGACTAGAAGAAGCTCAGCATTGAAACCATCAACTGTAAAATCAATTACTGGAGATCAGGGCATGCAGCAAACCCAGGAATATTCGAACACTCAACCAATTCCCATATGAGTAAAGCTATACTAAGTGTAGAATTTAGTTGTATTTTAGCTACAGTTTTAGTCACAAGTTTCCTTTGCTCTTTATATATGTTTTCTCTAAGATTCATATGGTTTGACGCCATTCTTGTAAAACATTTCTACTGTAATAAAGTTGTTTCTGAACCTGAACCCAAAAATACACACTGAACTACTGCTAAGAAGCTCGGCACAAGAGTGTTCAGATGTTAACTCACACGATTTCGTTTATTCTTTTAGTCTTGGTTTTTATCCCTCGTTTATCTCCCATTTACAAAAGTGCATAACTCGTATTTATTTTATCCTTTCCCTATCAAATTAATAAAGATATCAAAGTGGCGGAGCCTCGGTTGTTCCTGGTCGACCCAAATATGTTTTTGTACTATCAAAACTAGTTAATCCGTGAAGGATATGAGGTTCGGATTGTCCCAATATCCTCGAAATAAACGTAAGGGAATGAAATGTTCATCTAAATGTTTCCTTCCTGTTACTGAAACCATTTGTGATGCGGCAACGCCGCCATTCCCCAGCATAACAGCTGTTTAACTTTATGAGCGTCAAGAGAATCACAAATTTCCACAGATAAAAACAAAACAATCAAAATTTTTATGTGATTTTCCCGAAGCCTGTGATCTAAAATTTTAATTACGATGTCCAGATAATGCGATGTGCGTAGTGTCCACAGTAATTCGATGGAATGCCTCCTTTTAAGGTAACTTCCTAGACCCTATATAACCTCCAAACCTAGCTCTATAAAATACCCTTCCTTTGTGTACAGAATATGTAACGTTGTCTTAAACGTAAAAATGACACGTTACAGTAACTTTATCTGGTGTCTACATTTGCGAAAATTGTGTATTAAATAATTTTTACAAAACTTTTCGGTTTGTGGCTGATAAGGGGTACAGTGCACTGCAGTTAATATTAGCATTCATAAATTTTTTTGAAAGGGCAATGAATAAATAATTATTAAAATTGATACCATTTATTAGCTCTACAAGAACATCAATGTTTTCTTCATCAATGAAATACCTTAAAAGAAGTTAATAGTTGTCTGCTTGTAAACTTTGGTTCCTGCTAACTACTTTTTTTATCGTTAAGATTAAGACAATATGTGAGCGGTTCCTAAGCTATTGTTACCACTTTCGACACAGAGTTGAACAATTATTTTGACAAATTTAGAAATTGTTATTTAGTTTATGATAATGCTATCAAACGCCTGTACTTACGTACCTTAAAAATACAGGTTGAAAAGATCTATTTTGTGTTTATAGATATTTTACTTAACTTCACAATAAAGATGTAATTTAGTGTATGTTTACTAGCTGTTAAATTATTCTGGTAATCATCCACTACTTCTTCGTAACCTATTATCGGAAGTAGGTAATTAGAAATTTAAAAATTTATGTGACACAAAAAATAATAAGTACATTTATTGCTTTAATACATAATATAATAGTAAAAGAGTTTACTGTGACACCTTGTATGTATAGCTAAAATAAGACCTGGGTTAAAGTGGCAAGAAATAGTAACTTTATAAAAATAAGTTGATACAAAAAGTTCGAGACGTGGATTTTCTTGCAATTTAACTTGGAGAGACAACTTTTTCGATTATCCTTAAAATACATTCGGAATTTGGAACCAACCAGTTTAGAAAACTTTATTGAAATACAGGTTAAAGCTAAATGATGTCTATGGTATTAGAGAGTTATGAGTCTTGAGTCGTAAGTTATAAAGTTCCAAGCTACCAATTTGTGCAACAATTTAAATGACTGATAATATTATCTAACATTATTAAATTTAATATTTATTAGGATCTTGAAAGGGAATTTGGTGATTCTTGGAGTCATAAATCATACATCTCTGTTCAGTTTTCTTCATATTTTAACTTTTTTATTATTATAATTTATCACTTATTAAATTTTTAGGTTTTAGGAAATTTCTATGATTGTTGCAAATATATTTGTTTAGCAACTTTTTGAACTTCGATTAAATAAAATTATTCAATCAACTGTTTAATTTACTTAGTATTACTATTTAGGCGAAAGGTTTGTATTTGATGTTAAAAAGCAGAAAAAGATAGAAACAATATTTTAAAACACTAGAAAGAGCGAAAATTAAAAACAATAAAATTAAAATAAAACTCCAAAAGTAGAGACCTAAATAGTTAGGAATGACAAAAAGAATAATTTTACAATAAGTTAAAAAAATTGAAAATTTCACATTCTTCTATTGGAAAAAACCTCCCCGAAATGAAAAGTGAAGTGCAAGGTAAGTAGATACTCAACAATGCTTTCTAACGGTTTCTTTTATCGGTGCAAACTACCCTGCTTGAACTCCCAATTTGCCGTTGATTGGTTTGATGTCTAATGCTAAAGCGCTTTGCAGAGAAAGAAATAGAATGTGCTTTAAACGCTCCATAAAAAGTGACAAATCATTAGCGTAAGCCGGGGATGCGTCGACTTAGAAAACCGCTAAAAATCAAAGTTACACATTGTGTTTTTTAAAAGTTTAAAATAATATGTTAAATTTTTTTCATTACAAAGTATAAATTATTGTAATGTGAGTAGCTCAAAGCACAGATTAGCCGAATACAACTTTTATTAAATTACAGCGATCCTGAAAATCATGCCTAAAAACAAATCGCCGCGTCGCCCTTAATTTTAGACGTAACGTACGTTACGCAGATAAAATACGTTGCCTAGAAACAACGAAGTGAAAACAGGCTTAAATCAAATGCGTAACGTAACATCTGGCATTTTTTCAAATACCAAATTTCAAATAATGCCAGGAACCTAAAACCATAAACAACAAGTGAAATTTAAGAAAGAAACATCAGAAAAAAGTTGTCTTTGACCGGGACTCGAACCCGGAATATTTTGCTTTGTACGCAAACGCTCTCTTATTAACCCACCCAAGACCATACATAAATTTTCTGAAAATTTCCATCTATGCATGTGTGTGGTGTCTTAATACTAGAACGAGAAACTCTCAGAGTATTAACTCGACCAAGTCATCCAACTGATTTCTATAATTCTTCTTTTTCACTGTCAAAGGTATGAAAACTCAAAATAGACGTAAAGTATCAACGTCTGAAAACACCTTTTCCGTGTGTTAAAACTTCTGATAGCAATGGGCGATTGCCAATATAATTTTCAAATACCAAATTGCAAATAATGCAAGGATCTAAAATCATAAACAACAAGTGAAATTAAAGAAAGAAAAATCAGAAAAAGACGTTGATACTTTACGTCTATTTTGAGTTTTCATACCTTTGACAGTGGGAAAGAAGAATTATAGAAATCAGTTGGATGGCTTGGTCGAGTTAATGCCCTGATAGTTTCTCGTTCTTGTATTGAGACACCACACACATGCATAGATTGAAGTTTTTCGAAAATTTATGTATGGTCTTTGGTGGCTCAATGAGAGAGCGTTTGCGCACAGAACAAGAGATTCCTGGTTCGAGTCCTGGCCGAAAACAACTTTTTTCTGATTTTTCTTTCTTTAATTTCACTTGTTATCTGGTATGTTATTGTGAATTTAAACATTTCCAAGATAAGATAAACACCATTTAAAGGCAAACTCTATGGCCTATAACACAGTGGATATCGTTTTTTGTGCAGGGCTTGATTAAAAAAAAGTTATTAAAAAGTATTAGTGTTAGCAAGTGGAAGTCGTCACTTGGTGCAAAGTGGATGTCTTTACCTTTACTCCAGCTAAGGCCTTCGTGATTCAGAGAACCAAAAGTGAACACAAAACACACACAGAACACGAAAAAAAATGAAAAATTTGCAATGTTATTGAGAAAAATAAACAAAAAGTGGGGTAAGGTTGATCAAAACACGAAAATTCCGAAATTGGTCGGACCCGCCTGTCTTTTTCCTTATTATTCAGTTTCGTATGTTCGCGCGATAAGCTGGACACAGTTACGTCGCGCGCAATGCGCAACGTATGTCTGTCAAATATTGGGCATGCGCACAATGTAATAACGAAAGTTACGTCGAGATACGTGTCGTAGCTCATAACCCCCACTGCATTGGTTTGAATGACTTACGGGCCGCAATACTCTACGGGTACCTTAGCTATCTTTCACGTAGGGTATTGAAAGTCCGGTAACTATTCTGCACATGCGCAGTTGGATACTGATACTAATACGGGTAAATAAAACAAGACATGCTTTTTTAACCTAATATTTGTTAACAATTTTAGTACCTACATACAGAAAACTCGAGTTTTGATATTCTCGTATATCTTTCATACAATGATAAAAATGGATATAACAAGCAACCCTATGATGATCATAACAAGCTTGTTAGTTGTATAACAGGTCCCCGTTTTCCAGAATATTGCCGACATTGAATATTTTGGTTAGGATAATAATGATGTTTTGAAATTCAAAACGCCCTATCTTTGGCTGCATTTCGTAATGTATAATATTTAGTGATTTCGGCTGTGCTGCTCCATGAGTTGAAAAAATAACGACTACCAAAGGGAACCAGGCCCGACGCTAGGGCCGGACAAGCAGGGGCCTTACCTAGGGGTACAACCTCCGGGGGAGGCAGATTAGCTATAAAATTAACTAGTTTATAAAAAAAGTGAATAAATTTGAAAAATTGATAGTTGGAATATTATTAAAATTTTAAAAACTTTTTAGTATAGGTAGCTTACTTAGAAACACGTTTTGAAAAATAACTAGAGTTTTTTATACAAAGTAAAAAATTCAAAACCGAACTATAAATACAGAGCGATATAGATAAAATATCAAACATGTATAAGGTCTTGTAAAATTATTGGGGGCTGTTTTCGAAAAGAAAACAATTTTTTATTTTTAATTTCATATAAGGTACCTTCAGTTATTATGCTAAAAACGAAAAATAAAAAACGTCTAACAAAAATATTCTAAAAATATATATCAATATTCGCTAAAATCACACCGAACCGTTTACGCGCAAGATGCTGTAACAGACAGATTTAAACGGACACATTTTTTTTTAATTTTCGGTTTTTCTGTTTTTTTTTTATTGTGACTTAAATAATTAAACACACATAAAAATTTTGTAAAATAATTTTTTATCACCTCCTTTAATTTGTCGGAACTTTACAAAAAGGCGCGTCACAAAAAATCAGTCAAGACAACCTTTCGTAGATACTAAATTTGTATCACAGCGTCCGGGGGTCAGATAAGCTATAAAATTAATTAGTTTATAAAAAAAATTATAAATTTGGAACATTGATAGTTGAAATATTATTAAAATTTTAAAAACTTTTTAGTATAGGTAGCTTACTTAAAAAAACGTTTTGAAAAATAACTAGAGCTTTTTATATAAAGTAAAAAATTCAAAACCGAACTAAAAATACAGAGCGATATAGATAAAATATCAAACATGTCTAAGGTCTTGTAAAATTCTTGGGGTCTGCTTTTGAAAAAAAAACTATTTTTTAATTTTTAATTTCATATAAGATGCCTTCAATTATTATGCTAAAAACGAAAAATAAAAAACTGACAAAAATGTCCTAAAAATTCATATCAATATTCGCTAAAATCACACCCAACCGCTTACGCGCAAGATGCTGTGACAGATCAATAAACGGACACATTTTTTTTAATTTTTGGTTTTTCTGATTTTTTTATTTTGACTTAAATAATTAAACACACATAAAAATGTAGTAAAATAATTTTTTATCACGTTCTTTAATTTGTCGGAACTTTACAAAAAGGTGCGTCACAAAAAATCAGTCAAGACAAGCTTTCGAAGATACTAAATTTGTAGGGTTTTGTTTCTGTGTAACATTATCTTCAATATGGTCAAAACAATGAATGGAAAGTTTGTATTTTTGACAAATCAAAACATCAACAGTTTGAACACATCAATTTTGTTGCTCATAACTACCATTTGGTTTATAACTTTTAATTTTTGTTAAGAAGAAGCGGAATCTTACCTTTTTCCCGGTATCAAAACTGCTTGTGTCGGCCCTGGGATCCGTAGCTCACGGTAGTAAAAGTGGTTGCAACTACGTTATGCTGGCGCCGATCTACGGGAGATAAAAAAGGGGCAATAACCCCCCCCTCAAATCTCAAACAGTTGTGACCAGTGGCGTATATGGAAAAAAGTTTCAGGGTGGGCCCGTGACAGTTTGGGGGGGGGGGCGAGACCCTATGAGGTCGTATTTTAGTTTTTATTCATGAAGTATGTGAAAAATATCTAAAAAAATCTTAGCTTAGGGAGGGGGGGCAGGCTCCATTATATATACGCCACTGGTTGTGACACACAGAATATAGCTTTATGCAATATTAATTATGTTATTTGACACCCCCCAAATAAAGTTTCTAGATCGGCCCCTGCGTTATGACATTTAGCTAATGCGCAGATGCCGTAATTATCACCACCCTCACGATTTATCAAATAAGCATTTTAAATTGTTTCTATTTTTCTCATTCCACGATCTCAATTTTCAGTTTAGTTTATATTCATTGCTTAAGTCTTTTCGTTAGCTTTTTCTTGCACTGGGTTGCTCCGGTCCTGACTAATGCATAAAATAAAACAAAATTAAAATGATAATTTATGAATCGCGTTACAAATTAGATTTCCAGTAACAGCTGCAGTCTAATTTTAATCCGAAATATCGTTTTGAAACAATGCAGAAATCGAAAACACATGGAAGTCTGAAGCTTATAAATTCTTTGGAAATGATTTCACTTTTACTAAATGAAAGAATAAAATTAAATAAAAAAGGAAAATGCATCATATTGAAATTGGTCCTTTAATAGAGCTTTTGATGTTTTTGTACATTTCACATTATGTTTTATCTCGAAATAAATAACCAAAAGTGCTTAAAACATAACTTATTCTACCAATAAATATTGATGTTTACACAGAAAAAAAACTTTGGACTCTATACCAATACCCTCTTTTTCTCTTAACCATGTTGTCCAGTCATCAAAACCGAACGAATAAGTTGGATAAGTTGAGCATCAAAGAAAAATCGCTTTTAAGGCATACGGTTTAAAAAAAATATGGAATATTTTGCAGAATACCCTGTATGAAAAAGGTCCTAATAAGCTTTTGACCTTGAGCGAGTCAAACTTTTTTTCAATATTTTCCTTTGTTTATTTAATATATTTGAACTGGTTGCCATCTTGTTTAGGGTAATGATCGTGTATCTATAAACTAACCAGCAAAATATGTGATTTTCCTTTGTCATCCAAAATATTTTAGAAAATGTAAAATGGGGTAGGTACTATTTTTCTCTTCCAAAAAATTAGAAAACTTTCATGAATCTTTCGAAATGACGTCGCTAAATTTGATACATATTTGATTAATTGATAATAATTAAAGGTGAGTTTGCACAGGATCTTCCCTGCCTGGAGCAGCTCGACATCAAAATATATGAGATTTTAATCCCGAACCTTTCTCTTTGCTCTATGCCTAAGTCAACATTTGATTCAGCACAGGCTTAACATTCTCTGTTTGTTCACGCTTCTGTATTGCAAGAAAAACCATGGCAAAATCGTAAGAAGTAATTTAGCAACTAGGTACTTAAGGAAGCTTCTCTTTTTAGTAGGTATATTATGTATTAAGAGTATGTAAAAAGGTTAATGCACAGATCTGCATCATTGGTTAAGGCAAGGCCACAAGAAAGAAAATATTTTAAAAATAATAATAAAACCTGCATTTAACGTTTTATTTTTGCAAAACATACTTTAGAAAAAGCTCGCCAAACCAACAATTCCGGTGGGTTCAATTCCCTATGGAAAAAGGTGGTGAACCTAAGTTTACCCGAAAAAGTGTCAGCTTACCTCATGGGTCGTCAAGAATAGAGTTTTGAGATTTAGTAAGCGCTCGCCTCATCTCACGGATAGTCAAGAATAAGCGACCCGAACGCCCAAAAACCCCGTCCCCCCGAAACTAAGATTTTTTTGTGATATTTTCCACATATTTCATGAATACAAACATAATAAGCTAAAATAGGGCATTATGGGGTCCCGGGCCCCCCCAAATCTTCCCACTGGCTGACATTACCTACTATCTATCTATCTATCTATTTAGCCTTTTTCAATCCATCTTTGGGCATAGGCCTCCATCTTTCACTCTTCTTTGTCTTTCGCCGTGTTTATCCATCTAGTTCCCACGTGTTGCTTCAAATCATCCGCCCATCTCATTTGGGGTGTTCTCCTACTTCTTTTATTTTCCCAAGGTCTTCAATTTACAATACATTTGTTCCATCGATCGTCTACTGTTTAATATTATGACCGGAAAATTTATATTTTAATTTAAGCTTTACATGTAACACTTGTCTTTCGATTGATCCTTGGGCTTTTGTTACCTTATCCATGTTTGATTTTGTAAGTGTCCAGGTCTGGGATCCATAGGTAAGTAATTTTGGGAAAAGAGTTAAAGTTAAATGTTAAAGAGTCGTATCAGTTTTTTTAAAAATCAGCTGTATATATATTCCTCTACTTGTTCTATTTTTTTTTTGTTTATTCTGATCATGATAACTTTATCAGGATTTGTGATGATTTTAGTTTGAATCTAGTTGATACTTAAGCCTATATTTTTAGCTGCTGTATCCAGTTCTTCCAGCATTTTTATCAGTTCTCTTTTTTTGTCTGTTATTATCTTAGGTGGTTCAAGTATTGTCCGCTTACTATGATGCCTATTTCTTTCCAATCTGTTTTTAAAAACATCTGCTAAAACCTTGCTTAAATAGTTTAGGAGATATTTTATCAACCTGTCTGAGGTCTTATGCGGAGTGGCTTGGTTCCTTCGTGAATTTTGAAACCTACTATTTAATAATACACACTATACAGAAGAATTTCCAAGAATCTGGAATAAATTGATTAAAAACAAGCGACACTTAATAATTGTTATAATTGCTTCACAAAATACCATTACTCTGCACTATTATACTTTTGCTTCGGAGTCGAATGGAGTCGCAGATAATAATACCAGAGACGAGAGCTTTTATTTTATATCATTTTGTGGCATTATCGACTATTATCGTTTTGTCTTCTATTCTTGCGTTTCTCAGATATAAATAGAAAATAAATCTCTAACAATTAGGACCGAAAAATATTATTTCGAGGTAACTTAATTGTTATCCAGTAAAGTGACAATTAAAAACAGATATACTCGTATCGACGCCGATCGATCGATGAAAGGGCTTATAGGTTATGTTGTTGCCAATAAACAACATTAACAAAATGATATAAATTACATAAATAAAATGATCTGCAATACATACAAAAAACCCTCCTGTTGTATCGATTGAAGTTTTTATCGTATTCCTGGATAACATTAAGTATTTTCTGACTTTTAATTCTAAGTCGATGCCATGTTGTTATTTATGAGAATTGTCATTAAGAAAATGTTAAGTCGTCCTCTATGAATATAGAAACTCCCAATGATGCTAATGCAGTTTTTTTATGGGTGGAATGTTTTATTATTTGAAGCTGGGCAATTATTG
Organism: Aspidapion aeneum; assembly: GCA_963576565.1. NCBI lineage: Eukaryota > Metazoa > Arthropoda > Insecta > Coleoptera > Brentidae > Aspidapion > Aspidapion aeneum. The sequence continues at coordinate 43,354,646 of OY755042.1, forward strand.
AACGCAAATTCATCCAAACAAGTGCCAACTGTATAAGTGAATTAAATTACAATCAAGGAAACCCTTGATATGAAAGGCATTGCAGTGGGCATTTTGTTCAATATAGAAAAAGCGTTATATTCCTTCCCAAAATAAAAAAACGAATTAAAAGGAATTAACTATCCAAATTCCAAGAGGGATTTTATAACAGAAAAGAGAAATTAAGGCGCAAATGGTAGCAAACCAAAGCTCCTCAAGACTAGACAATTCTTAATAACATCGCTCAGGAAGTACAGCAAGAAATTTAACAAATTAAAAATGAATCTATTAACCCATATCTGCGTTGACGGATTGGATGTGACCAAACTGAAAGCGGCAAATCAAAACTTGCGGCCGTCCCGGCCTTTTTAACCATTGCCATTTCGTTCTCTGGCTCAGAAGTCTCAAGAGCTTGTCAACCGCTGCATTTGTTTATTTATTTTTTGCCAGTTTTTATAAATTAATTTAAACTTTTAAAAACTGTTTGGTCCAAGAGTTTCTTTATTTTTCAACAAAAATAACAACAACTGTCAGTCTCCGCCATTTTGGTGTACCCACCTTTCCTATCCACTCTCTAGCTGTTCTAATATTTCTGGATCTAACAGACGAAAGTAGCACTGACAATTATCTGTAGCAAGCAACGAGAAAACTCAAAAGACTAATTAAACAAATCGCGCCAGATGTAAAATGAGCAAAAACTAATAAACCAACTAATAAACTCCTAAAAAGTCTTCAGACAATTAACAGGTTAACGATAAAGATCCATAAAAAGAAGATATTATATTGCAATGACCTAAAGAAATAAAAGTAGAAAGAGAAAATACAAATTCTAATAAAGCTCCAGGTTATGACCTTATAACAGGTAAAGTGCCAAAACAAACAACAAGAAAAGGTATGCAGAATTTAGGCTAAGGTATGTTCCTATTTTATGGAAAATTGCAGACGTCATTATGATTCCGAAACCAGGAAAGCTATCAAACGCAGTAACAATATCACTTTTACCAATCTCATCCAAACTGTGTTTAAAAATATTGCTCAAAACGGTTAATAGGATAACAAACTTCAGAGAAAAAGCACAAGAAGAATACTATGTACATGTCGCTCAAGCTTTTTACAAAGTGTGGCTTAAGACGTTAATTTATAAGTTAAAACTATTTTTACAAAAGCATTATTCCGATATATTGTCATTGTACATATTGTAGATGTTTTAAAATAAAGAAGAAGAGGCTTATTCCAGTATAAAATAAATTAAACCAGGAGTACTACAGGAAAGTGTACTGGGCACTTTTTTGTATCCGTTGTAAACCTGTAATATTTCGACACTCGAAAACTGCTACATATAGTTCATAACATTATTTTTGAGACTACTTTTTCTCGTTGGCAATGTAAACAGATGATAACTGTCAAAAAGTTATCTTAAAAATTATGAAATGGAGTATAGCTACCTGTGTAGATGACATAGGCGTGATGACAGTAGGAAAGTCTAACGAAGATTCTACAGAGACATTACAAAATGACATTAGACTAAAAGAAGCAAAATCAGTTCTTGTTGCCTATACCAATAAGTCTATTAAGTCTGACGCTTGGGTACGCATGCAAAAAAGAGCAACATGAACTGTAATATTTGTTGATAGAAAGGCATTCAAATTGGCCTTAAATATATAATAAAATATTGTTTTTTAAAAAAGTGATTAAAGGGATCTTGACTTACTGTATTCAGCTTTGAAGCGATACTAAAAAATCTAACGTTGACCCGATTTAAAGGTTTTACAACAAAGTAAAACAAACATGGTTACTGCTCCTTGGAAAATTACTAATAGTGATCTTAACCGAGACTTAAAAATTAAAACTGTTGGCGAAATGATAAAAAATTTGCAAAAGTCATAAACGAAGATTCAAAGCGTATCTTCACCTAGATAATACTACCACTATGTCGGTTTAGAACGTTTTTCTACGTTGTCCGATGCCTATTCTCCACCTCCTTCAATCCTGACAGTCATCTTCCGTCAGGTTTTTTTGACTCATTGATTTTTGGTTGACTGTTGCCATTCCAGTTTAGGACGCCCCCTTTTTCTGCGCCCTATTGGTTGCCATTCTAGGACCTGCTTTGGAAATATTTCGTCGTTCATCCGTTGTACATGGCCGTACCATATCAGTTGTCTTTTAGTGATGTCATCTATTATGCTTCCTTCGATTCCCATTCTTTCTTTTATGATCTCATTTCTTATGTGATCTGTTCTAGATATTCTCATTGATCTTCTTATTGCATCCATTTCGACACCTTCCATTTTTGTTTTGCATTTTTCTGTTACGCGACAAGTCTCTATTCCATACAACAGCGTGCGTTTACCATTGTTTCATATATGTTAAATTTTACTTTCTTTCTTATCTCTCTGCTCCATAAAATACTGTTAAGACATCCAATAACCTTTTTTGCTTTTACTATTATTTTTTCCAATTCTTTACAGTCTGTTCCTGTCTTATCAAATGTGACACCCAAGTATACATACTCATTGCATGGAGATATTGTTTGTCCATTGTCTAGTTCTAACTCACTGGACTCGTTTCCAATACATAAGTACTGTGTCTTGTCCACGTTCACTGTTAGTCCCCACTTTTGATATTCTTCCGTTAACTTTCTCATCGTATACTCCATATCTTCTTTATCATTAGCTACAATTAGTTGGTCGTCAGCAAACTGTAGTGTGTATATAGTAAATCGGTCGTTAAGTTGTATTCCCATGCCGTGCACTTTACGTTTCCAGTTTTTTAGAGCCACTGCGATATATATTTTAAAAAGAGTTGGAGAGATACAACATCCCTGTCTTAAGCCTTTTGTTACCAGGAATTCTTTTGAAAGTCGATTTCCAATTTTAATATTAGATTTTGACCCTTTGTATAGTTCTTTTATCGCTTTTATGTATGTATGATTGATATTAGTTTGTTCCAACACCGTCCATAATTTTTCTACTGGAACGGTATCATATGCTTTTTATAGGTCCACAAAGGTAACATGAGTCTATATTTCTGGCGCTTCTTTTCTCAATTACTTGTTTAACACAAAAAACATTATCACTACAAGATCTGCCTGCACGAAACCCACTTTGCTCTTCTTCTTCTTGTTCATGAAAATCATTCTCTCTTAGATCTCTAAGAATCCTACCGTACAATCTACTTAGAGTGCTGGTGACTGAAATTCCTCTGTAATTGTTACAATCCAGCTTGTTTCCTTTTTTATGTATTGAGGATATGAATGCAATTTTCCAATCATTAGGTACTGGATGTTCGTTTATGCATTGATTGATAATATATGTGAGATTTTCGAGTTGTTTCTCTGATCCATATTTGGGCATTTCAGCATATATTCCCCCAGGTCCGCTAGCTTTTCCGGATTTAAGCTTTTTTATACTATTCTTTATCATTTCTTTTTCGATGATTACTTCCTCTCCATGTACTTCTATGTCTCTCCTCGGAGAGGCTGTTAGATATTCGGGTCTCGTCTCCTGCAGCAGTCCCTTGTAGTGTTCTGTCCATTGTTCTGGTTTGATGATATGGATGTTTACTTTTTCTTTTGTTGGGTTTTTTACTGTAGAAATGAATTTCCATACTTCAGAGCTCTGCCTACCTCCTACGTGTGTATTTATATCGTGGCATTTGCGCTCAAACATTTCATTTTTTTCTGTGCGTATCAAACTTCTTAGCTGTCTTCTGGTTTCCCTGTATATTTCTAGGTCTCTCTTTAGTACTGAGCCATTTCAAGTATGTGCGTCTTTTCTCTTTGACCATTTCCTGTATTTTCTCCGTCCACCACATCTTCCTGTTATGTCTATTATCTTGGTATCCAACAGCTTCGTTGCTTGCTTCCTTCAAGCTTTTTATTATGTTTGTATATATCTCTTCAAATGAGTGATTTGTGTTAATTAATTTTTGATCTAATCGGTTCTGATACAATCTTTGAGTACTTTCGATTTCTAGACTTCTAAAGTTGAATTTTTGATTGTCTTCGATGTACTCTAGGTTTTCATTTTCTCTAATACTTTCGTCCTTATTTGTTTTTCCTAAAGGGAATAATATTTTTGCATTTACCAGATGGTGGTCAGATCCACAGGTAACACCACGAAGTGCTCGCACATCATACCACTTTAATTGCGAGTGTTGTCCACCTATAGCATAATCAATGATTGATTTAAGATTTCTTGTTGGCTTAATCCAGGTATATCGATGAATATCCTTATGTTGAAAAAAACCATTATTTATTTTTAGGTTGTGGGTTTCACACAATTGCATCAGTCTTAAGCCATTATCATTTGTTACTTCCCCTCCAAATGGTCCTATTACTTTGCTCTGGGTTTGTCTAACAGTTCGGCTATTAAAATCGCCAAGCATAATTATTTCTCTGGTATTACCGATTTTGGTGATAGTCTCATCCAGTTGGTCAAAGAACATTTGTTTTGTAGCTACTCTTTCGTCATCTGATGGTGCGTAGACTGCTATTATGCTTATATTATGTCCGAGCATCTTCATGTTTACTCGAAGTATGTTTTCACTTATGCAATCGTAGTCTGTAATTTTATTCTTTAGATTTTTCTTTAATAACAAGGATACCCCTCTGGCTGCTCTGCTTTCTTTTGGGACTCCAGTAAATATATAGATAAAATTGCCGACACTATTCGTACCTGTTCCTTTCTTTTTTGTCTCTGTGAGTGCAATAATATCAATCTTACAATTCTGCACTTCAGTTGCAATAATGTCCAACTTTTGATTCACTCCCTGTACGTTCCATGTAGCTATATTCATAGTCCTTTGTCTTTGCTTTTTTCGTCTTCGAGAGTTTCCATCCATTGCTCCGAGGCTTTGTTTAGGTTTTTTGGTAATTGCTTTGTTTTACAAGTATTAGAGAACCAGTCTAATGCCTCAACCCCCTACTTGGAGGGCCAGGATTTTTAATCAAGGTTTTTCTCCTCTAGCCTTTGACGAGCCAACGCCATACTGTAAGGCAACAACTGTGGTCTTTTATACTATCCCTTAAAGAAAGGGTTGCCACCTACGCTATGATCACCGTACCGAGGTCCATTCTCTCCGCCTTTCATATCGATGTGGTCTTCTCCCGTATCCCTGGGAAAGGGACCCTATACAGGTGCTAACTCTCCGGGTCGGAGAGTACCTGGAATCTACGGAGGGCAGGGGTCGATTCATTTCCCCTGATACACATCTGACGAGGTCTACCCGAACCCACCATATATTCCCTACACCTAGATAATAATTAACTAAAACGAAGACTTAAAAGAGTAAAATCATTTGAACTAGGAGTAATTATAACATAACATTCCAGTAAAATATTTATCTAAAAAAATACAAAAACTTTTCAACGTGGTAAAAAATGTTGTGGTCAATGAAAAGTGGAATAAAAATGTTAATTTCCACAAAAATAATAAATACTTAAACGCTCGGTTTTATGTTAACTACATGGACGCAGCAGAGCCGACATACGAGGACCATAAAATAAATAAAATATTAAAATAGATTGAAATGGCGAAACTATTTTCATTTTATGTCCATTCGGCATAATATTCGGCACAGAGATATGTATTTTGAATTGACACTTCACTAAATGAATTATTTTAATGCTGCAATGTAAATTTTTAACTATATGCAAAAAGTATATTTTATAAAATTTATTAAAATTGCCGGTTAGGATGAGAAGAATTTTGCTTTTTAATAATAATAATAATAATAATAATAATAATAATAATAATAAATGCTGACAATGTTTACGATTACATTGCTTTGTAAATCTGCTATTTTTGGCCAAACTACTAATATTTTTGCTATCTTCTTTCATTATACAGCACATAAAGAAAGATTATTATCGAATTTACCGTTTCTCTAAAGAAAATTTAGATTTTTAACTTATGTAATTCTGTTACTTGAAATGTGTTGTATAAGGTTTTTTTTAAAATAAAGTATGTCGTGTGTGTTTTAATACTGACAGTAACAACTAATCATAATAATTCATGAATGATTTAAGGTTGATTTATATGACCTGCAGTGTAATACAGCTCAAGATTCCTGTGGATTTTTCCGTGAATCAAAAGACACTCGACAGGTGATTGATTTATGTTTGCTATTTTGTTAAACATTAAAATTATAATATAAAAATAAACCAAAATACAAAAAAAAAATTTGCTTATTTTGTAGAAAAGAAGACGGCTCTATTGACAGTTGTTCTTTTAGTAAATATTGGACTTTCAACTTGGTAAAAATTAGAGCCTGTTTTTATTGCGTGAATAAAACCGTGAAGAAATTCGCAAATTTATTTGAAGTCGATTTCTGTATTACATTGCTAAAATCAAGCTCAAACCTTTAGAACATGACTAAATACATGGATTATTAATTATACTATAAAACAATCTCACGAAAGGAACCTTAACCATATCTCTGTTGATTTGAGGAAAAATATCTTATTTAAACCGACCGCAGCTTTTTATAAATCTGGCGAGCCCACCGAGCTCTATATCCCTCAGTTCTTCTAGATTATCATTAGAAAAAAAATACTCTCTTTTATGCTTTCAGGTTCCTCCTTTTTTTCTGCCACTACGACAGTTGGTCGTCGGTTTGTAGGTATTTCCAAACAGATAAATAACTGTCTCTAAGTAAGTTATGAGGTATTTGTCCGTTTACATCCCCGCTCTTAGTTCTTTTGGATCTTGGAAGTATGTTTTTCTTAGGCTTTCAGGTTTCTCCTCTTTCCTGCAATTTTCTAACAGATAAATAATAGAAGTCAATTTCCTCTACTTCACCGCCAAGCTCTATGTTTCTTTGTTCTTCTAGGTCTGCTATATGCTAAAAATCAAATTTATAAATCCAGTCGTTTATCTACCCTCAATAAAGGCGGCAGTATTAATTCCGGTTTTTATAATACACAAAGGCCGTATTAGGAACAGCCATACTTTTTTTTAAAACCATCTTAAGTTGTATAAGGAGATCCCTGAAATTTTTGAACAAACACATGGTTACTTTTTTTTTGTTTTTTAGAAAAGCCTAAAATGCAAACAAAATTGTGTCAGTCCAAACAAGTAATTTTTAACAAGGGATTTTTCACATTTTCTGTTTTATTTAAAAATGTAAAATGTATAAAAATACTTTATCCCTTTGAAAATGTGCCCTCTCGAGAATACTTCTAAAACCGTAAATACCATATAAAAGAGGTGTGTGATAACCAGCGGCTATAAAATATAAAAAAATGGGGAAAATGCACTCGTAAAAAGGGCTCTTCCGTAAATTAACAAGCTAAATTAAAAGCGGATGTCATAACTCTTAAAAAGAGGAATTTGTTATGCGCTTCAAAGTAAAGAAAATAAAAGAAAAATATTAAAAATATTATATTGCCATGTAACCGAATAAGTATTTTAAGTGATTCTTATAAGGAGTTCCTGCACGAATCATGTGTCTACCTATTAGTTCAGGCAAGATTCTGGAAAATCCACTTTCTAGAAGCATTTTATATTACTTTTTGGCAAATGGGCAATTCCCCCTATTTTGACCCCGCTGAATCCGAATATCCCTGTTGCTAACTCGAAATATTGACAGGGGCTGAGATATTCAAGATGGCGGCCAAAATGACGGCGGAAATTTAAATTGCCGCTGGAAAGCCCAAATTGTCACAGGTGTACATTCAAAATATATATATAATTTTTTTTTAATGGCTGCAAAAACCTCCAAAAACCCCCCCCAGACCCCCAAAATCTGAAAGTTTGAGGTTTTTTCAAATTTTCTTAAAAACTAAGCTTCTAAGAGAAAAATGTATAATATACTTTATTGTAGACAATAAAATTCTTTTTTCAACATGGTATAAGTTAATAAAGTGAGACTAATAACAAGCTCTCCAGCGACGTCCGTAAATTGAAGTAATTAAAAAAAGTTGAAAAAATACCTATGTTTTTTCCAAGATTTATTTAATTTTTTTAAAAACTAATATATAGAGAAAACCATGTATTACATTTTGGTATACTCAATAAAATTTTCTTTAAAACGACGTATAACATGATTAAATCGGTTTTATAAATAAAACTTCAGGGGCATCCGTATATTAAATTAATTTTGAAGAAACAGAAAATAAACCATTTTTGTTACACGTTTTATCTAATTTTCTCAAAAACTAAGCTTAACATGAAAAAACTTGTTCTACACTTTTTTGTAGACAGGGAAATTCCCTTTTTAAAAATGTGAAATTCGGTGGGGTTAGACTTATAGCAAACTCTCCAGCGACGTCCGTCAATGGGGGTGATTTCAACAAATCATTAAAAAAAACATGTTTATCAGACCTTTTATTCAATTTTCTTAAAAACCAAGCTCTTTATCAAAAATTGTGTTCTATACTTCGTCATAGCCAATAAAATTTCCTTTCAAACGATGTATAACAAAGTGGAAGTTATTTTATATTTGCCGCTCCAGTGGTGTTCTTAATTTAAAAAAATTATTTAAGAATATTAGCTTTTCGGTGGATAATAAAGAGCGGCGGATAAAAGGTCAAAAGTACAAAAGGTCGAAAGTAAAAAAGGTCGAAAAAATAAGGTCGAAAGTACAAAAGGTCGAAAATACAAAAGGTCGAAAATACAAAAGGTCGAAAGTACAAAAGATCAAAAAACAAAAGGTCGAAAGTTTAAAAGGTCGAAAGTACAAAAGATCGAAAGTACAAAAGATCGAAAGTACGGCCGCGGGTCCACATCGACTGGACAGGTCAATTCGACTTGATACGGTAAATTTGTATTTTTAATATTTTGTTTTGTCGATTTTTACTGTTACTTTCTGCACAAAAATATTGCTTAGGGGGGGCCATGGCCCCTATGCCCCCTCCCCTTATAACGACCGGTTTTTTTTGTTTAAAGAACTTATTTAGATATATCAAAATATCTAATCTAATCAAAAAACAGTTTATTTTAATTTGGAAACATTTTATTTTAGTAGGTATAAATTACGAACCTTTTTGAAGTATTTATCATAACATTAACCTCACTTTGTAATATATCATTTAAAAAGAAATTGTCTTATCCTCAAAAAAGAATAAAGGCACATTTTTTTCTGAAAATCTTAGTTAGAAAAGATATTTAAATATGTAAGAGAAACTGATTATTTCAGTTATTTTTGAAAATAAATTTATATTAGTACACCCCTGAAGGCTTAAATATGGCAACAACCCGACATTTTAATAAAGTTTTTAAAAGAAAATATTATGTTCTACAATAAAGTATACTACATATTTTTTTCTAAGAGGTGTAGTTTTTGAGAAAATTTTGAAAAACCTATAATAAACATGTTTTTTCTAAATAATCCCAATTTACGTACGCCACTGAAGAGCTACTTGCTTTTCCTAACCTTATTGACCAATACATCGATGGAAAGGGAATTTTATTCTCCACAAAAAACTGTTCTTTGCAATTTTTGATAAAAAGGTTAGTTTTCGAGAAAATTGCATAAAACTGAAAAAAAACAGGTTTTTGGGGGTTTAGGGGTGATTTTCTCCGTCCCTGTCGATTTTTCGAGTTGGCAAGAGAGATATTCGGATTCAGCGGGGTCAAATTAGGGGGAAATGGTCTGTTGCCAAAAAGTAATAGGATTTGCTTCTAGACCGAAAACGGAAAGCCTTTTAAAATAATATGCTCTGACTATTTAGTTGAAATGAAATTTAACTCCTCATATTTTTTGTATTTCGCTTCTTAACCAGTACATGCAGCACCGGCTTATCAAATAGTTATCTTAGTTAAAATTATGAAATGCACCATTAATGATTCGCCGCAACTTAGTCGTAAGCGATCGTGGATGTCATGACTTAAACTAACCGGTTATCTTTTCAGGGAAGCCAAACATTTGTAGTAAAAATATATATTAATAGGTTGTTAGATATTTGATGGGCTTTAAAAAAACAAACCTTGCTGGCCATTAAATGGATCAAGTTTAAACGAATTCCCGATAGAGAGGTCTTTGGTATTCCCCAAAGCGAAAGTACCCTAAAAAATACCCCTTTCGGATTTTTTAAAAATGGTTAATTTGACGATTTAAAGTTCGCCCACGTTAAAACTTGCCTCAAATCAAGCGGGGATCTGAGTCAAAATCCAGGAAGGTAATAATCGACAAAAAAATTATTTGTAAAACGTTTTTTTTTTCTACGGGGGTAATTATATTGTTTTCCCTTTAATTATTAGCAAAGCGTGCATTATTTTCTAGTGAGGGGTAATTACCACATTAACCCCCTACTCAAACTGCGCTTGCTTTAAATTCGCTGCAGCTTCTCTCACCTTTAGATCGGTTTTGGCTGCGCCCAGGTTTTAACTCCCAAAAAGAATAGATTTTTTTCACGATCGACAGAGTGTTTTGACTGAAGTGGTGTGACGGGTTTCTTTAGCGCATGCCTCAACGTGTTTTTTTGCGATATTAAAAAATCAGCTGATTATAAAATCTTAACCTCCCATTTTTAATAAACCAAATGGAATTTAAATCTAAATAAAAAAAGAGTTTCTTGCCAAATAGGATATCAAAAAATGGGTTGGGTTTTATGGTATGGGTTTGCTGTCGCCTTTCTTATCCGATTTTTTACCGTTAGAAAATGAAATTAATAGATTATGAATTTGACCCTCTCCTTTAAGATAAGATGCATGTAAGAAACTTGCTCATGTTTGGTTTCTTTCAAATCGGTTAAATAACCAAAACATCATTAGAAATTAGGTTTAGCTGAAAATGTTTTCTTCAAAAATTCAAATTATCTCTAGAAATAAAGAAAAACCATATAAAAATGTTTGTAACGATGTCTCTTTTTGTAAATCAAGTACTTGCGATTATATAATTTCCATTACAAATCTCAAGTCTCAAGTTGTAGTGCCACCACTAGGGGGTGGTTTAAAGTGTGAAAAACTATAGAAATAATCGATGATCGATAAAAAAAATTATATTCAAAAATTTTTATAATTTAAAACTGTCTCTGTCAATACATTACCGTATTAAATACGTATCAATCTTTAAATATTGTAAAACGTGTAAGATATATTAGAATCGTTTTTAGTGACACATCCAGTGGTGGTGCGTGGTAAAAAATTTTGGGAGTGCACACCAAAAAAAAAAAAAATGCGGCGCAGGCGAAAAATTTTTTTGAGTCCCACGCTAACTTTTTGGGCCATCGAGTAGGCCGTCATATTATATAATTTAGAGCAAATAATTAAAAAATTAGATATTTAGTTAGATATTAGTTACCTACCTATTCTTATTGTTTTTATAAATAAATAATAAATGTATCACACCTAGTTTATTTTCTCTTCTAATGGCAAAGATGAAAATTTAATTGTCTTTAAATATTGCACGCTAATGCTATCAGAATTAGAAACTTCCGCCATTGTCGTAAATACCAAATCGTCGAAATCAAAACAAACCGCCCGCGTCCGCCTATCTACTCAATACTTTAATATCTGATACATGGACGGATTCGAAGTAATTGAATCCTTCGACGCCAAATACCGGTCGTGCGGGCGGCATCGAGGCTAGTTTTTGTATAAGCGCGGTGCCGAAGGAAGGTTTAGATTCTATGTACTGTAAAATACTATTGGGACATGTCGTCCTCTCTTTCTATATTTCATAATTAGCATGCGACATAACATCCACGGTGCATAGAATTTGGTTTCAGTAAGTAAAAGCGTTGTTTGATGGAGAGTACAATGATAAAAGTAAAGAATGAGATTCGAACTAACTAATAATGCAGAGGCCTTAGTGGTATATCTTTGAGCCAAAGTATTAAGCCTAAATCACTTATTATTGTAATCTGCAGAGTTTTTTTATGTGCTGGGTGGAAAAAAATATGCCACTTTAGTCAAACTCAGTATGTAGGTACGTGGGCACAATAGATCCATATGTGGTCGCAGTGCATGGAGGTCCAGTAACTCCAGTCCACTACTTTCGAATACAATACAACTATATAGCGCATCCGCCATTCCCCACAGGCTGGTTGGAATACAAATAAAAACACATACATACCAGGTATTAATTGCTGGATAATATTCCAGTCTTTAGTGAATTCCTTTTGGGGTAATTATGAATTAAATTAAGGAATGATCAAAGTTTAATATTTTTTAAGTAAAATTTGGGAGTGCACGGGCACATATGCACTTATGGAGAAACCGCCACTGGATACATCTATAGTCTTTGCCTTACGCAGTTACACTTTTGTGACTGACATGAAATAAACATATTTCCTAACCAGAAATATATTAAGAAGTAAGAATGTCATGTTGGTATAAAATTAAAGGTAAAACTGTCATTATCTCTGGATATACTGACTGTAGGTTGACAAAAAACGCATAAATAAAAACAATGATATGATAAATAATGAGGTTGGAAATGTGACAAAAGTTTAACTGCATATGGCAAGGACTAAAAACAATTAAAAATCGGTTTAATCATCGCTAACTTGTCTAAATATTTAACATATAAAATATAGCGGACAGCTATCACCGACTTACTTCGTTTTTATTAGACGTCTCCTAGTGACGTTTGGTTCAGATGACTGCCATTTTTAAACCAAAATGTTTAATTTTTTTATTTATTTTTAAGATTTGTGTGTATAACGTCATTGTTACAACGAAAAAGGAAAAGGTGGCCTATGTTGCAAGGTTTTTATAAACAAATTATATAAATTTTAAAAACTATTGCATCCAATGGAGAAAATGAGTCAAATCAAAATCTAGACTATTAGATCAAGAACTTTAGAACCTAGGACTTTAAACCTTTTAGTAAATACTGGTATAAATGTTTTAACTAACTACCTCACTAATTCTAATTCAACTTAAATAATTTCCAAAATAGCAATGATCCATATGCAGCCTAGGTCATCATTTGATTTAAATTTATTGGGTAGATAATTACATTAAAAATAATGAATTTATAGTGAAATTTTATTTGACAAACAAACTGCAATTGCCTATTTGGTGGATCAAAATGCCATTCCGGTTAATATTATTATTTGTAATTATATTGTGCGTAAAATTCAACATTTCCGATTATATTATTTTAAACTGCAAATAATAAGTTATATTGCTGCATTCAACTAAATGATTCAAGAGGTTTATCGAAGAATTAAACGGGCCAAAGTATTTTGCATTAAAATAAAATTAGTGTTCTAATTATATCAGTTATTATCTCTCTTTTTCTCTCTCTCTCTTTCCCTCTCTCTCTTTATTTTCGATTCCGTTTATTTTAGGGCTGCTATTAAAAGTTTATGGCTCAGTATACGTATATACTTTTGGATATTTGAACGGGGATCCAATAATTGCCTTAATAGGTTATAGATTAGTAGAGAAAACCAAAATTAGTTTGGGATAGAATATCGCGGCGACATTAAATAAGCAGTGGTTTTGTTTACATTAGTTCTTCGACAAGCGCGGATTTAAAGGGGGGGTGGTAATTATCCCCCACGAAAATGAGATGAGAGAAAATGCACTTTTTGCTAACAATTAAAGAGAAAACAGGAGAATTACCACCCTAGAAAAAAAAATTATATTACAAATAATTTATTTTCCAACTATTATCTCCCCTCCCCTAAATTTTGCCCCAAATACGCGCTTGGGGCAAGGAGGGCGTATTTTTTAGCCTTTTGGTGGCTCAGAGGCACCCCTTAGCGTTGAACGCTTTACATTACCTTTAACACATTCACTGCCAGAGCACATTAGTGAGGACTGAAAATGTGCCACTATTTTATTTTTTTGAATTTGGTTAATTTAACTTTTATTTTTGTCTGAGCGCTGTATTAAATTGAAATTTATCATTTAATTTTTTAATTTTTGAAAAAAACAAAACCGACCTAGGGGCGTTCTTGGCAAACAGCAAGCCTATTGCGTAGTGTGTGCCGGGGACCGCCTCTGCGGCGTTCAATTTTCGTTTTCTAAACAAGATCGCCGCAGAGGCGGTCGTCGGCACACCGCAAGCTCATTGAGTAGCCTGAGCCGGGAACACCACTGCGGCGTTTAATTTTTTTTTCTAAAAAATACAAAGAATAAAAATGATCTTAGTGCTGCAGTTTTTGAATCATAAAGAGTAACACTAATAAACGAAACTGTAAGAAAATACAAAAGTGCAATATCAAACAAATTAAAGATACAGTACTAAACTAAAAACTAAAGAGACAGTAAACAAAGTCATTTTTTTAAATGGAACTCACGAAAACATGGAGACAAACAAATTCGGGATTGATTTGGACACAACGAACAATAATACATGGAATCCTTCATACTTTTCTTTCTTCCCAGCAAACCTGACAACGTAGGGACAATGTTCTGGAAGATGTGTAATTTTAAGATGCTCTGGTGGCTGAGGTCCAAGTAGCTTGTCGATTATAGATAATCCATAGTCATATAAAGTTTTTTTATTCCCAGGATTTCCTTTTCTGTATAAGTAATGCAAAGTGAGCAGCATAATAAGGAATATGTGAATGCCTAGTTTTTTGTACCAAATGAGAGTTTTATGTTCGCAGGAGTAACAGGATAGCATATGACCACTATGATCGACTCCTGACATAAACTGATTATATACATTTTTTACGACAGGTTTTTTTTTCAGTTTGTATACGCGCGTTTTAATCGCTTGAAACTGTTAAAATTTCACGACGGTCTTTCCATTTAACCACACATATTCCTTGTGAGTTAAACTGAACCACTGACTCACCGGTAACATACGTTTTCCTACGTAGCAACTCCTCAGCTAGCTTTACGCTATTATAAAAGTTGTCCATGAACAGCGGGCCTTTATCCAATTTTTTTTTTCATCAGTGCTCAAACAACTTTTTCGGTATGCCTTTCCCCGGATAACTCAAGATCTGCAAAACCACCATATACCAATAACTTGATTGCAGTTCTATACCGAATTTGTGTCTCATGCCTTTTTAGATATTGGCGAAATTTAAGGCGGCCCGGCCCCTCCACAAAACCATGGATTCGTCAATTGATAATTCCCTTGTATGGTAATAAATTTCAAGCATTCTATTATTATAAAAATTTATCAAGGGCATAATTTTTCCCAACTGAGTTCGTGGTTCAGGACTATCAGTATCCTCAAACTGCAAGCTTCTCAAAATCAGCAAGAACCGATTACGGCTCATAAAAGACGAGAAACATGTTAGGTTGAACAGATGATTATTTTTCCAATAATCATTTTGTTAAGTCTGATTGTCCCCATGTGAAAAAGTAAACCCATAAAAGTTCGAATCTCTCTAGGAGTGACGTGATCCCATCCAGCAATTCTTGGTTCCTTTCCTAATCCCAGTGCAATTAAATCAATAGCATGTTTGTTCGCACGTGAACATATAAAAAGAACCGCTAGTCGCTACTATGTCAAAATAATCGATTGGATCTGTACTATTAATATTTAAAAGTAAACCTGTCGTCTCTGTGAAAGGAATATTTTGACTTGGGATTTCGGCGTTATTCCAATCAGTAGTCTGTACACCAATAGGAGGTGTTGCAGGCCGTTGGGCAAAGGGTGTTGCAGGCCGTTGGGCAAGGGGTGTTACAGGTTGTGCGGATGGTGTTCCAGGGTTTGCTTGAACTCCTGGTGATATTTTTATGAGGTGGCGAGGTGAAGACAAAATTTCGCTTTCGGACTCGCTAGCAACGTCGCTATTACCCAAATAATCAGAATCATCACTACTATTTTCAAAGGTGTCCTCCTCGTCATCCGATTCTTCTAGTATGGCAAACATTCCAGCCTCTGTAAGGTATCCACGTCTTTCATATTTCTGTTTTTTGGAAGGCCATGGTTGATCCTTCATAATATCTGTAAAGCAAAAAAATTAAATGCTTGCTGTGTGCCGGTCAACGCCTCTAAGGCATCCAATGACATATTTTTGATTTTTTTTGTAAATAGTTTTTAAAAATAATTAAAAAAAAACATTTTATTGATACTTAAAAATATTTCAAAAAACAGAAGTACATAAAAACTTACCTTTGAAATTAAAAAATCGCTAAACAAGCAAGCGATAACTACTTTTTGAAACCAAACCCGACACGTGACAAAAAAAACCTTAGCAAAACAACCTTCCTGCGCGCCGAACTACTGCCAACTGTCCGCACTAACTTATCGGCCGTGTAATATGCAGATGCACAAACGCGTCTCGGGCGGTCTCGGAGTTTTTACGATAATTAGCCGAACGCCCCTGGGGCGGTGCCAGCAGTGAATGGGTTAAAAATGATTTAACTGATTTTCAAAATGTTAAATATAACATACTGTTTCAGTAGAAAAATTATTGAAATTGAAATTGAAAATCGAGTTTCAAAAGAATGCCTGGTATCGAATGGCTAAGACAGGGTTGTTGTATCTCTCCAACTCTTTTTAAAATATATATCGCAATAGGGAATACAACTAAACTACCGATTTAGCATATATACACTACAGTTTGCTGACGATCAAGTAATTGTAGCGAATAATAAAGAAGGCATCGAGTATATGATGGGAAAGTTAACGGAAGAATACCAAAAGTGGGGCTTAACAGTGAACATGGACAAGACGCAGTACGTATGTATTGGAAACGAATCAAGTGAATTAGAACTAGAAGATGGACAAACAATATCTCCATGCAATAAGTATGTATACTTGGGTGTCACATTTGGTAAGACAGAAACAGACTGTAAAGAACTGGGAAAAAGGATAGTAAAAGCAAAAAAGGTTATTGGATGTCTTAACAGTATTTCATGGAGCAGGGAGATAAAAAGAATGTAAAATTTAACATGTATGAAACAACGGTGAAAAGCACGCTGTTATATGGAATAGAGACTTGTCGCGTAACAGAAAGATTCAAAACAAAAATAAAGTGTCGAAATGGAGGCAATAAGGAGATCAATGAGAATATCTAGAACAGATCATATAAGAAATGAGATTTTAAATGAAAGAATGGGAATCGAGGGAAGCATAACGAATGTTATCACTAAAAGACAACTGATATGGTACGGCCATGTACAACGGATGAACGACGAAAGATTACCTAGAATGGCAACCAATAGGGTGCAGAAAAAGAGGGCGTCCTAAACTAGAATGTCAACAGTCAATCCAAAGATCAATGAGCCAAAAAAACCTGACAGAAGGTGATTGTCACGATCGAAGGACGTGGAGAATAGGCGTCGGACAACGTAGAAAAACGTTTTAAACCGACATAGTAGCAGTGGTATAGTCTTCCCACTACTTTATGCCTTATAAATACTGCACTAAAAATCAACGCGCTACCTTATCATATTAACTATTTTGGGATTTTGAGGAGTGTGGGCATAACACAACTACAGATTCTAATGTATTTAAGTAAAATTATCGAACGAACCTAATCTGGTGATACGTGACTAATCCCTTCTTAAGACTCAACAGAGGCTATCGACAAATACTACCTGCACCCTTAATTGGCTATATTCAAAAAAATTATTGTGTATTTAGCATTGGAAAAAGTTTTATTTAAAAAAATCGTAAAATAAAAAGTCTTATTATAACAATGTTTTCAATTTTTTGTAAATTTATGATAAGTGTCGTGACACTTGACCTACTTGCTACTCAATAAAAATGTCAAACAATGTTAACATTAAGTTATTTGCCTGTTTTTTAAAACGATTAGAATGTGTCGGATTTGTAAAACAAAAAACTAATTTTCGAAAAGTTAAGTGCCTTTCTCTGTGTTTTCTCACACCCACACAAGTTCTCTTAATGTGAATAAATGTAAAAGTTTTATATATTCTTGACATTAATGTTACTCTTTACAAAAATAATCAATAAAACTCCCATTTTTTTATCGGTTGCGTTCGGTAAAAGAGGGGAAATGTTTTTAAATAACAAAGTGAAATAATGCAAGGTTTTACTCAAAATTATAAACAACAATTCCAAACTATGGCTGAAATTAAATAACGAAAAATCATCAAAATGTTTCTTATGCTCAGCCGGGACTCGAACCCGAAACCTCTGGCTTTATACGCGAACGCAGTACCAATTGACCTACACGTGATTACAATCTTTTAAAACTTTTACTCATCGTTACAGCCACAGTACAGAAACGCTAGTTTTCAGGGTATTCACTTGACCAATCCACTAATAAAGTCTGTTCTTTGTAAGGCTTAATAAAGCTCCAACATTGGGGCGAAACGTTGCAGAAAGAGAAGTGGTTTCATTAAACCGTCTCCACCCCTACAACCCAATAAAACTCTTCTAATGTATTCTTAAGGAGAAGAAATCTCACAATATTTTATAATTCTCCAATCCCACTGCCCGCATAGCACAAAAATCACATCAACGTTAAATTATCGTTAACAAAAATAAAAAATTTCTTTTGTGAAATCTACATGCTTAAAGACTTAAAACAAGGAGAAATCAACCAATAAAAATGTAATTTTTGCTGAAGTTTCTAGTACTTTGTATATAACGTCTTTTTTAGTAAACGTGAAATTTGGTACCCGTGAATTTAAAAATCAAACAAGTTTCGTTGCTAATCGGGTAAAACGGAGTTTTTGTTTTTCTCATATTTTTCCGTGCGTAGCTTGAAAGTTTAACCTCACGGGGGTCCAAGATCTAATGGATATCTAATAAGTATTGACAGTTAACTGTTTCGTCCTTATGGGACTCCTCAAAACACTGCTTGGTCAATGTGACACTCTTGCGAAGTTAATTAGACGGCTTTGTCTCTAATCCTATGTAAATCGATCTTAGATCCCCGTAAGGTTAAGCTTTCCAGCTACCCACGAAAAAATATGAGAGACACAAAAACTCCTTTTTAACCGATTAGCCACGAAACTTGTTTGATTTTTGGTCTTTTTTAACACCCTTATTTTCATTGTCCAAATTCACACTTGAAAACTCCCCAGAACATGTTCTGAAACGCCACTAGATTTAGACTTCTTAAACCTACTAACTTTCTGCGTCTTTTTTTTTTGTTTTTTTCAATACCTTTTTTCTCCTTAAAGTGACGCGAAAGGAAGTTTTAAAAGTTCAGTAGTTTAGGACTACAACACTTCAAGACAATTTTAAAAGATGGCGCTCAAGGCAAGACAAAATCTCTATACATATATTATGTTTACTATAAAAGCTAAACAAGATTTTTCAACAGTCAACACTTTCAAACAATATTAATGTGTCTTTATCAGGTTAATAACTAATGCTTCGTG
Source organism: Aspidapion aeneum (assembly GCA_963576565.1). Taxonomy (NCBI): domain Eukaryota; kingdom Metazoa; phylum Arthropoda; class Insecta; order Coleoptera; family Brentidae; genus Aspidapion; species Aspidapion aeneum. The sequence continues at coordinate 43,373,827 of OY755042.1, forward strand.
ATCATTAGGGATCAGTTCATTAACTGGTTTTTGGAGTTTAGAGGCCAAAGCACTCCCGGATAGTAGGGATGTCCCAAACACGAAATAAGTCGATATTTTGAATCGATTCAAGATCGTGCATTACAAGATCGATCAATAAATATATCGGCAACAAAAGATCGATCTTTTTAAAAATCGATATTCGATTCTGAATATTATTGTTTTATAATAAAAATACAATATAATTATCTAAATACCTTTATTAACAAATACAAACAAAATAAAAATACACATAGATATTAAATGGATATGAAATAAATAAAGCGCTTCCGTAAGTTGTAACAGCAAGCCGGGACCAGCTTCAAATAATCCAGCCAACTAATGTATTTTTTATTCTATCATGTAACATAATAAAATCAAGCTTCGATTTTGGAAAAAAAGATCGATTATCCAAGAGATCGCTTCGAAAAAAATCGATCGATTTTAATCGATCTTTTTGGTCAAAAGATCGATCTTCGATTAAAATCGATTCGAATCGTACATCTCTACCGGATAGGTTTCTTCGAAGTGAAAAATAGGCCAATAGGTGGCGTAAAATCATTGCTGTTTTGATTTGATAATGGCAAACACCGTTTTTAGGAACGTTATTTTTTATAACGTTAACGAATGACGTATTAAGCTTGTTTTCACATATGAAATAAAAGTTTTTTCTGCAGGTTTTAAAGTCAACGTTTTTTTTTCTCACGCGTTTTTTACGTGTTAAACACGTGATTGTGCTATGTGGGGTTAAGGTATGAACTCAAAATATTAACGTCTGAAAGCATGACATACCTTTGTATGTTAAAACTTCTCCTCGCAATGGACGATTGCGAATCTACGGTACAGGAAAGCCAAATCCACATGTAAAGCGTATATAATATTTGCCGTCTTAATCCAGAGGTCGTTCGAGTCAGGCACTTTGAGTCTCGTCTGCTTTTGCTGTGTCGAAAACGAACGTTTTAAACTAATTTCAAGTTAATTCCGGCAAACAAACTTAATTTGTGCAAACAAGTGGGTCTGTTTCACGACTCTAAATTTGTGGCAATGCCTTTCCACCAGATCCTCTTCCTTAAGATATTCTGGAAACTCAGAGTTTTAAGAACATTAAAAATATTATTAGATCCATTTTAATTTTTATTTTCAATTGAATAAAATCGTTCAAATGAACAATTAAGAAATATTAAGTTGGTTTATATTACCCTTTAGATGGATCGGATCGGATCAGCAGCTTACGTCAAATCCAAGTGTTTAGCACTAATAGTCGGGCAGTCAATTTTGAAATATTTTTGAGATATTTTGATATAACTTGACAAGCAGTTAAGGAAAAAATAGCGTCGAAATGCCCTAAAGCTTAAGACTGATAGTAACCTACTTTTTGTCAAATATCTTAAAAACAATAACAAGGACAATTTCGTTTTCACTTTTATGCAGCTAGTAAATGTATCTTTCAACCACTGTATAACAAACTCAACAAATATTTTGAGTTTTTTTTTTATAAAAAATGTAGAAATGAGATTTTTACCAAAATTTAAATTGACTTATCATAATGTGCTTAAATGTATATTTTCTTTATATGGAACCGTGCAAAAATAAGCCAAAATTAGCAATAAGCTCTTAAGACTAAATAATTTTTTTAACTACCAATTTTTTATTTCTATTTTTGTTTTAATTATTATTAATACTAAACAACAACCATAACTAATGCTTAGTAAAAAAAACATTGGACATTGTGCAAATTGACATCTTTTCATTTGTGTACCTGTGATTGCTATTTTTTCTGGTTGATTTTGATTCTTCACTAGAACTAGTTACATTCAGAAACGAGCTTGAAAAAACTGCATAATTTCATAAAAATCCGGTGGTTTTATGCCAAACATTAAAAAATGCTTAAAAATAGAACTTTTTGAAAAATTGTCGAAATTCCCCAAAATTATACAGCAATATTAAATTTAAGAGGACCTTAATTCTCGTAAACGAAACCAAAATTTAATATTTAGTAGGGGTACCGATTTCAAAACTTAAATGTATTGCTGTAAAAATATTAATATCTTTTAAGCCTCAAAATGTTTTGAATTTTTAAAAAACCTTAGAACTTATGGTATATTTAAATAACTGAAGCATATAACAGGACCCACCCTAGATATTTAGGCACCTTGCGCGAAACAATAGGGATTTATTGGAATAAAACCTGACTTTATTTTAGAGTCGACCTTATTTTGACACATTTACACAGAAAACATAACAGCTGGCCTCTCAAAATTGATATACCAAAGCCAAATTTAATAATAAAGACGCTAACTTTCATTAAATAAATACCGACACTAATAAATCCGGTTTTTATATACACAAAGGCCGAATTTTGAAAGAAACCTGCTGCTTTTTATATGCAAATCTCTCACAATACGGTTGTTCGTGCAACTTTAATTTTAAATTCAAATTTTGCGCCAAATTCCCGTATTCGGAAAACTCACACAATTTCAATTTTGATTGGCACAAGCAAAACTCCAGCGCCATCTACGAAAAATGAATCTGCGCAAAAAGGCGTAACCAAAAAGGATTCGTCTGTCGTATTCTATCGAGATCACCACGCAGCATGGTGATAAATTCTATTAACCAAAAAATCCAATAACATTCTTAGAAAATCAAACTAAACCATTACACAAACAAGTGATTCTAGTGTGGATCGACTGCAACAACTGGGCCAGCGAGAGGAGCTCCTCTGGACGACGGAAACAACTAAAAAGGTGAGTGCCAATCCTCTACATTGTCTTTGTGTGGCTCGGAAAAATTAATATTTTTACATCGTCCTTTTAAGGATTTTTGCACCCAGATTTTATAAAACGACCAGCGCGTTTACAGTCCCGCGGCTCTACCAATACCTCAAAACATCAACAACGGTCGATTTAATAATAAGGTCAGGTTTTATTCCAATAAGTGTCTAATAAATTGGCGGGCATAGGCTTATACTTCTTAATACATCTTTAATCCGACGCCCCTACATATACAATTTAGGGCGTCTGGAGGCCTGATTTGGCGCCCCTGGGCGGGAGCTCGGTGTGCCCGTGCCTATTGCTGGCCCTGCCCATAGGCGTACTCAGAGGGTCTAATGTTACAAAAAAATAAAAATGCCAAATAAACAAAGAAACCGTGAATTGCGTTTCTGGCTATTTTCTATGGTTTTTGGGGTTTTTCAAGTACACACAAATGCTTTCTAGTTAGCTAGTAAATCAGCGTAAAGCTATTTTTATTGTAGTGTATTAGTTTTAGTGCAAAAATATTATAATCAGATAATTTTAGGAACAGACAATAATTTTAAGGAATTATTTATAAAATATTGGCATACTTACCATAATACCTGAAATAAACTTAAACTAGATAGGTGTTAATGTTACATGTAAAATAAATTAAGTGAATTTAAATTAAGCTTCATTTTTTAAATCGATTGGTATAGCCCACTTCCCTTTACTTAAAGGAACTTAATCAGGCTTCCAAAGCGCGACACCACCTTGTTAGCAAGGGATACTCATTGCCTGCCTAAAAGTGAGATTGAAACTGTCTTTAAAAGCTAATATGGTTATTTAGATATTTTAGAAAATCTGGATCAATGTTACGTCACATTTTATAGCGTCGCGACGCTGCATATATGACGTTGCCGAAAAAAAAAATGATTTTCGTAAATATCTTCATAATTTCTGAAATTCTGTCCAACTATAACCTTCTCCAGAATAATAAACCTCCTGGATGATCGACGAGGTAGACTATCAGAAAAACCTTATTCAGGGGCTATTCCATCTCACAAGGTTTTTAAACCTCCTGTATTAGAAAAACACCCAGCAATAAATCAAAAAAGCTCTCCAAGATTTAATCTTGCTGTAGAACTAAATAAATCAATTAATCAATTGTTAGACTTTTTAAATTTTGATCACAAAACTGGGTAATATTGATCACAAAGTTGAGTAGTTTTAATCAAAATTGAGTAATTTTTTACACTACGTTTTAGAATTCCTAGAACAACCCGATAAGATCTTAGCCCAAGGTGGCAAGTCTACTTTTATACCTACTAATTATGATTTTTTAAATTAAATTTTTCTAAATATTTAAAAAACCAAAGGTCATAGCTTCTATTGAACTCAAGTTTATCCAATCGATAATAATTGATTAAAATTCCTTTAGGCGCAGAATTATTTACCCTTAAAGTATGACCCAAAAGTGATTTGTTAATTTAATTCCATCTTAGAAACATCTCAAGCCTTCAGCCTAATTAATTTTTAACTTTGATACAGAGCACACCGCAAACTCCCCCTCGCGTATTTTGCCAAAGCAAAAGAGTAATGAGGTTTGCTTAAAATTTAAATAATGAAGCCTTAAACAAGCAAAGATTGAACATTAAGGCACAAAATATCTTAAACCTTTAGTCTTGGTTTTTCATAATAGAGTCAGCTTTAAATGATGGTATAGAAAATACTCTGCCAATTTATGGGCACCTAAGCTTACACTTAAGTTAACAGTGAGAACGAGCGGGTTGAAATAAATTTGCTAGTGGGTTAAATATAAGTTTTTTAGAAAAATCCAAAAACACGTCGATTGAAATTTTTAACGGAATAGTTATTTTCCTAACAAGTGTGGAAAGTGATACTTTCCCGCACGCGACTGCAGTTGACCCGAACGATGCGGCGCGGAGTTCGGGCAAGCAGTCGAGGGTGGGAAAGACACTTTCCGCATGAGTTAGGAACATTATTTTTTCTTCGACCGATGTTACAATACCACAAATTTACTTTTGAAAAAATATTTTATTTGAACATAAATAAAATACTAATTATTATTATTGGTAATAGTGATATTGAAAACACAATTTGTTGCAGTTTGAAGATTATTCAGAATTGCCGGTGTAGTGGAGTTCGATGGTGGTAATTCTCGCATCTGGTGGCCGCTTGTAGAATCGAAAGTGCGCAAAGATGGCGTCTGGGTCTGCAGGACTCTTCCAGTGGACGTTGACGGCAGCAGTTGCAGGTCACTTACAGTTGACGATGACGGTGCTGGCAACGATTGCAGCTCATAGGTAGATGAAAGAATCTTACTCGAGATGTTCTCTTTCTGTTTCTCGGAATCTTCCAAATACCCCTCAGCGACAGCAGTGGACTTCCACCCACCAAGGCGTTTTATGTTTGTTATGCCTTCACCTGAATCTGCTAGGAATGTTGCTGAAGAACGTCTGAAGCTATGGCCGGTATAACGTTCTGGGTTAGGTAGGCGCAAATATGCAGCGATCTCTGATGGCATCTTTCCAAAAGTGTTCACTCCTACACACTGATTGGAACATTTTCCTTTTTTATAATAAATGAAAAACCGGCGGTGCGGAGTAGTAGGAGGTCTCAAATTTGCGTACTTTCTATACAGCATCAAAAAAGATCCATTATTTATTTCTTCGGATAAAACGAAGGATCTTGAGGAATGATTTTTAGTGTCGGAGATCTTAACAACGATCAGACTTCCTTTATCCTGTATGTCATCCAGAGTGATATTTAAAAGCTCCGCCCTGCGGAGAGCACCAGCCAAAGCAAAAATGGTACTCACTTTAATCATCAAATAAATCTCATCAGGAGCTAACATAAACCGCGATATATCATATTTGGTGAAAACTTGCGCCTTCTGTGCTCGAAAACCAACATTTTTTTGTTTAAGAAACGATGTTAGCTTGTGGAATCTGCTTATGTCCAGATTTTGCTTAATTTTAACCAAGCTTTTCACCATGGAATAGCGTGACCATAAGGTATTCGATTTCAAGACCTTGCTCAGGTCTAGGAAGTATGCCAAGAAGACTTCTTCTTTGTAGATTCTCACCCCTTTCTCCTTACACCATGACACGAAATGATTGTACTGTTTTTCGTACCTTTGTCTCGATTTGGCAGGTAGCAGCTCACCATTCACATCTTCAGCAGCCTGCAAAATGCACTCCGGAAGTTCATCTTCGGAACAGTCCATTGAAAAATTCATTTTATTCAAAATAAAAGGCAGTTCTGTCACTTCAGAGACGCTCTTTGACTAGCTTTGACGTTTGAGTAACAATAACATAACTTGGTTGCCATAGCAAACTGGACCAAGCACCTGTCACAGCTTGGCTTGATAGTTGTTGTATGACATGACTATACGGGGGGTATGCAGAAATATTTAAAAAAATCCATTATTCTGTTTTTTTTTAAATTGAATAAAAAACTTGAAATGAGCTATAATTCATCAGATTGCCTATCTGCTAAATTCCCTATACTGTACCAAGTCGATAGTTACGACTTTTGAGGTATAAACCTATAGAATAACTCCAAAATTGGCATAGTTTTACTTTCCCGCACTAGTGCGGGAAAGTGATTTTCCCGCACTAGGGCGGGAAAGTGATGCTTTCAAAACTAAAATGAGTGCGGGAAAGTGGGTATATATGCACGGTCGTAGAAAAAATATTTTTTTCGCAATTGTTTTTTGGGCCGATCCTCGGAAAGGGGTCCACTAACAAACAACTTTTTTTTTTTAGATGGAATGAACCCGTTTGTTGTTCGTTGTTCGAAAAGAAAGACAATAAAATAATTTTTTTTGGCATATCGCACCCCCAAAAGAACAAAGACCTGACTCAAAAATTTGGGAAATCGCGTTTTTGTTAAAATAGGACCTAAATGAGAGCTACCTATCGATTCTTAATAAAATGAAAGCAAAATTTGGTTTATGTGACCGGAAAATGCTTTACTGAGTCACTCAAGTCATAAAGGCCTAACTTTTTTTTTCTTTAAAAATCTCCTAATAACAATGTTCTTAGAATAAACATTTCTTAACAAGCATCAGAAAAAAAATTGTTCAATCATCTTTGAAACTAGATTTATATATAACAACAAACAAAAGCTACAAAAACCTATCATCAGTTATTTGCGTTTTCTGAAAAGTCGTATTTTTTGAGTTAGGTCATGAAAATGTCAAAAAATATTATTTTAAAACTTTTGTTTTTGTTTTTTCTTAAATTGATTAGATTTTGGTCAAAATTTATTAATGCTAATGACAATTCTTTGACAAATAAAACATAAAAAAATATGAGGTTTTTGGACAGTGGCGTATATAGAAAAAAGTTTCGGGGTGGGCCCGTGGCAGTTTGGGGGGGGCCCGAGACCCTATGAGGCCGTATTTTATGCTATTTTATGTTTGTATTCAGGAAATATGTGGAAAATGTTCAAAAAAATCTTAGCTTCGGGGGGGGGGGGCAGCCTCCCCCTCTCATATACGCCACTGTTTTCGGATTATATTAGACTATATTTTTCTCAATAATTTGTATTATAACCAAAAACTTCATGACAGCTTTCGTTTCTAAGATATTTACGAAAACTGTTGTCAAGGCTGATCTATCATAGATCTATTTATTTTAATCTACTCCAACCCTGTGGATGGAATGTTCGGTGGATTTTATTAATTTTTTTAGAAATTAAATCATGCTTCTGAAAATGATTAGGTAAAGAATGAAAAACAAATTTCATAAAATAAAAACATAAAATTGGTATAAAATAAGCATTTCGGGCTTCCGAATATTGAAATATGGAAAGATCTCGTCTACCCTTACAGCTTAAATTCTTATAATCTGCAATTTCATTTTATGAAGGTCGCTTTCTATATGACATGACGAAATGGAAAAGTATGGAAAAGTAATGAACATTACTGTGACAATTTTTCACGGCCATTTTCAAAGATGGCGGCCAAACGACCAGTGGCGGTTTCTCCATAAGTGCACATGTGCACGTGCATTCCCAAATTTTACTTAAAAAAATACTAAAATTTAATTAATAATTACGCCAAACGGAATTCACTAAAGACTGGAATATTACCTACAAATTAATACCCGGTATGTATGTGTTTGTATTCGTGTTCAAACCACGTGCGGTGCATGCTGGCGGATGCGCTATATAGTTAGTTCGAATCTAATTATTCACTTTTATTAGCTCCGTAGATGTTGTGTCGCATTCTAATTACGAAATAAAGAAAGAGAGGACGACCTGTTTCAATAGAATTTTACAGTACATAGAATCTGAACCTTCCTGCGGCAGTGCCTAGGACAAAATCTGTGCAAAAACTAGCCTCGATGCCGCCCGCACCCCCGTGACGCCCCCCGCACCCATCCATGGTTCGCGTTGCATGTTAGAGGAGCTCAAGGGCACTTTTAATTAGTGCACTTAGACAATTTGGCATAGTGATGTGCAACGATTACTTTTCCAAGTATTGAGTAGATACTGATACTTCCTCTTCGAGTATTAGATTTTATTATTATTTATATTATATTATATTATCGGTAAATCCAATATATAAATATCGGTCCAAATGATTACAAGTAGTCCAAACTCGTTACTCATACCGATATAATTGATACGAAAGTAACACTTCGGCTTCGGTCCCATTCGGGATTCGAGTAACGAGTATTTGGCGTCGAAGGATATTGATTACTTCGAATCCGCCCATGCATCAGATATTAAAGTATCGAGCAAATAGTATTTGCACACCACTAATTTGGCATTATCGGTCGGGCGCTGGCGGTTTGTTTTGATTTCAACGATTTGGTATTTACGACAATGGTGGAAGTTTCTAATTCTGATAGCATTAGCGTAAAATATTTAAAAACAATTAAATTTTCATCTTTGCCATAAATAAACTAGGTATGATACATTTATTATTTATTTATAATTTCAATAATAATAGGTAGGTAAGTAAATATCTCATTTTTTAATTATTTGAAAAAATAATTCCGCCTGCGCCGCAATTTTTAATTTTTTTTTGGTGTGCACTCCGAAAGCTTTTTACCACGCGCCGCCACTGCAAACGACCATGAGTTCGACCACGTGACCAACATTTTCTATACTCCTATGAATGCTTAACAATGCCTCGCAGTCACACTAAGTGCACATGTTAGGTCACACGTGATAGAAGCCAGCGCCTAGACTAACTAGAAAAATGACAAAAAATTGATAAAATTTCGAGAAGAGGATCAGCTAGGATTTATATGAATATGGCTCTCAAGTCAGGAATAAGTACATATTCAAAATTTGCAATTAGATTTTGGAACCATTTTTATGTAACCTATACTTCATTCAGGCACACTGTGTATATTTGGAAGAAGTTTCGAGTCTTTCCCTACGACTCATTCTGGGACAGAGGTCAATGTAGAAGAAAAGGGGAAACAGCTGGGTATCTAGCCATAGAAGAACTGAAAATTAAGAAAAATCCCCCCCGCCTCGATTAAGGTCAGCAGAGCCCACATATCTTTAAGAAGAGGTACAAATTTCACATCCCAGAAACAAAACGAAAACGTGGCACTAGCAGATTTTAGATACCTACCTACTTTGTTTGAGGAAAGTGCTTTAGTTTGCTACCGATTTATCCAAAGTATCAGCGAGGCAAAATAACAGTAGCGGGAGTATACGTGGAAAAAGAACCTCCAAAAACGTGTTGCAGACTTGCCAAAGAATTCATAGACCAACCAAAAACGACCAGCCTTAGTAGGTTGCTGGGTCAGACACGAAAAGACGTTGGACTAGTGATATGTGTTCTTACTGGACATAACCGTTTGAGGGAGCCATATATTAAGAAGCAGAAATACAGGCCAAAATAATCGAGAAGTGAAGCAATCTTGTGTTCTGTTACATACATTTTTAATAACATCTTAGAAAACTTAAAAAAAACAGATAAATTGTAGGACATTTAGAAAAGCTGATGCAACAAATATGCACGCAATGCGATTGCTTTCAAAAGTGGGGCCAAAATACTTTTTCCAGTCCTCCATAATAAACCCCACATTATTATGTTTCGAAGAACTACAAATTTAGCACTACTACCCCAGAAAAAACTAAAATTTTTAAAAACTAATCTATGAAATAATAGTCGTAAAGTCGTAGAAAAAAATTTGTCCTCGCGCCAACCGTTTTCCTGAAAAGAAGTGGTAATGCTAAATTAAGTCTCAACTAGCATTACCACTTAAGAACTGGGTATTCGCAATAAATAACCATTTATTATACAGGGTGTCTCTAAAAGGTCTGTACGAAATCTTAGCACATATTCCTGATGTCAAAATAAGTCGATTTAATGCAAATTAACTTAGTCCAAAATTGCTCCGTTTCAGAGGTGCAATTAAAAATTAATAATAAAAATTGCCGAAAAGCAACAAACTTGAATAAACTTTGGGAACAATAGTCAGTAGAAAACTGGCCGATGCTATGACATTTTGCCAGTGTAAAACACTCTAGTGAAATAGTCATTCAAAATAATTTCAGTATTCCTTTGCGGCATCAAACACTAAAAACGGAAATATCTCAAAAACGACTTACTTTAGGTTTCGCATCCCAAAAAACTCTCGAGTACCAATTTTTATAGTAATGCGTTGAGAAATGTTCATAAATTTTAAGACAATCGATTTTAAATTTTTGAATTTACCACCCTGTATCTCTGAAACGGAGCAATTTCGGACTAAGGTAAGTTGCTTTAAATCGACTTATTTTGACCTCAGGAATATGTGCTAAGATTTTGTATAGACCTTTTAGAGACACCCTGTATTACGTCCCGCTTTTACTTTTCAATATAAACCTTTGTGGTGTTAATATAAATATTCGTTGCTCTTTCAACTATCAAGCTAACGCCAGGATCGGAGCAACTTTTTTTCTTTTATTTGACGACGATCACCAGTGGCGCACCCAGGAATATGTCTTTGGGTGGCCCGAGGCCTCATGTTGTCGTATTTTATACTATTTTATCTTTTTATTTATGAAAATGAAAATGTGGAAAATATCTAAAAAAATGTAAGGGTTAGGGAGGAACGCGTCCATGCAACAACCATAGCTAACACTACTTATCGTTACACAAAGAACATCTCTTTTCTAAATTCTATGCTGTTGGGGCTTTCTGTTATCTTTACAAACTCCAGTATGTAAGCCAATTTAAGGGGCAGCGGATAAAAGGTCGAAAGTACAAAAGATCAAAAATAAGCAAAAAAAAACTTCTTTCCCGGGAACCTAGAGGGTGTAAATCCGAACCGAACGGGACCGGCCCGAAGAACTACTTCCCCACTACTACTAGGGGTATTTCATATCGAAGAGGAGAGCTCTTCTATTTTAAGATTTAAATCTGACGCTGAATACAGAGCTTAATCGTGCCTGGCCTAATAATTAATAAGTTAAGGGGCGAATTAGGTAACTGAATCAAAAGTTTAGACGGTGGGCAGGCATTATTGCCGACAATTTATTAGTGGCTCGCAAGTGTTTGGGACGTTTTAGTTCGGTAGCCAAGTAAGTTATTGAGTTTTAAGGTGCGAGGGCCAGCATAGCCCATTCAGAGTTTTGTGCCATGTAATCGGTATTTATTTACCACCAAGAAATACTTATAACAGTCTACGATTGAACAAATTGACACCAGTGATCTCTGTAACATGTCTCCCAGATAAAAGTAACTACATACATGGGGTCTTCTAGAGATTTTGAAAACGATAAGACGTACAATTTTGGAAATGGGAAAAGAGTATCGCTATTTTGAGCCCAATTCGATCAAAATTAAAAATATTTGGCGGGTTTTTCAAAACACCGACCAAATACTAAAAATTACGTTTCTTTTCAGAGGGAGTCTTCATCAGAAGGTACTATCCTTACCGCCTCAGGTCCCACTTTTTCTGAGTACGTCATTTATTTCGGAGAATATTTTTTTTTAAATCCCAAACAACCTGTTGATTTTTCCAGTATCAAAACCTGTATTTCTCTTGCTGGGTTTAGTTGACAATGTGTTATGTCGAACCTGATTCACAATATAGTAATATACTACAACACAGGATGACCTTTTATAAGATGTGAATATTGAAGGAGGTATTCTGACAGTTTCACATTGAAAACTGATAGTTTATCCTTCAAAATTGATATACCAAAGTCGAATTTAAAACTAAGTCGTTTATTTTCCATTATTATTGGAAGGCAGTATTTATTCCGGTTCATATAGTAAACAAAGGCCGTATATTAAAAGATCACAGCTGATCTTACAATGTGAAGGTTTTAAAATGGTGTCTGGCACTATTATCGCCTGGCTTTATTCCAATAATTCTCTATTATGTCCAACAGGGCCTAATCTTTAAGATACAGTGTATAAAATGTTTTTTTAAAATCTCTTTTCTAAATTCTATTGTAAAATTTGGAAGGGGAGAGCGGGCGAATTCCGCCATGCGGGGCATTATGACTACCTCAGATATCTAGGTAACCAGAAACACCAGAGAGCTGCCAGTTGCGACAAACAGAGAAGCAGTGCTGCTAGAGACTAAAGTAGATTATGCTGTTTTGCTTCTAATTTTTACGTTGTCATCAACTGATTTAGAAGAATTATAGAGATCAGTTGGATGGCTTGGTCGAGTTATTTATGGTCTTCGGTGGCTTGATGTAAAGAGAGTTTGCGTACAGAGCAAGAGATTCCGGGTTCGAGTCCCGGGCGAAGACAAAAAATTTTTTCTTATTTTTCTTTCTTTAATTTCACTTGTTGTTTACCCTGTATATTATTGTCCAGATCTTCCGCTAAACTTAAACCTTTCAATTTTTTACGAAAAGGCAAGCTAATAATATCTTAATCATTGATCCCGAAACATCAGTAATGGATAGGAGAAGAAATAAAACTTCGTTTAAGTCAACTTTTTTCTGTCAACTTTGGAAAAATAGAGCTTTTGCCATAATCACCTGTAATTTGTATTTTTGTATTAAAAATATTAAACCATTTTCAGTTTTTTAGCAATTTTTTAGCTTAGACAAATTTATTCCCTTTTGCGTGAAATGCAAAAATGCTTTAATGACAAAATATTTTAGAACCTCTTAATTAAAACAAGGAAATGTTGTGCCAGGTTGTGGTAGTCAAGCTGAGAATAATTACAAAGTGACTATAAATAGCAAGGTAGTTTTTAAGAAGCCTTTCAGCTTTGGACCAATAAACCATTGTTATCTATACCCAACATAAAGGAAGATAATATATTAAAATAGTAAAAATATTATTTGTGCTTGGCAATGTGTTATGGTGTGTTCGAGGCTATGTTGGCATTTCCAGCTTCCAGTAGGTAGCAACGAGCGGAATAGTAGAATGGAATTAAGGTGCGGTCACCCATCCATGTATTGTTTTTACTTTAATTTACTCGAAAAGATAAATTTAAACTCGGGTTTCACTAATGAAAATAAACTCACAATTTTGTGGTATAGCATTATTTTGTTTCATATACTTTGTTTAGTTCACTAGCTAAAACGGCTTTAATCCTTTTAGTCTTCGAGCTAGCATCCGAGAACAGCATGTGTTTGCTGTTTTCGGCTAGCATAGTATTGTCTAGAACGTCATTCGCTTTTATATTAACATGTTCATGGAGTCTTTCTTCATGGTTTTGTTAAGTACTTTTTTACAGTCTCTGCTAGATTTTCGATTTTCAGTTCCGGATGAAGGTTACTATCTAGAACGTCCCAAGGTGAGTTCACGATATGTCGTAATACTTTATTTTAAAATTTCTAAACTAGAATGTTAACATCTTTAGTACAATCTCATATCTAGTTTTAAATCACATAAGTCCAGTTTTTGCCAGTAAAGCAGTCACTGATTATGAATAGTTAAATTAGACTTTATTCCAGTTCGCCAGCTTATTTTTCTATCCCTTGTCTCAAGTTATTTTTTTTTTCTTAACTTGCACTTTCCAGCGTAATTTTGCATCAAGTGTCATACCTTTGTTTGATAAATTTTGTTAATTCTGATTTATGTGTGGTGTACATTTTTGTTAGCAAAATTAACATAAATTTATTTGGTTTTATTTAAACTTATCTGCCATTTTTTAGTCCAATTGTGAACCTGTGCAACTGCAACCTAAAGTTTTTCTATTGATTCTTTAATACATCGGCGAATATTGCCAAGTGACAATTCTTTGGTTTTGGCATGTCGCAAGTGAATAAACAATAGAGGTTATAAGCCACGGCGCTGCATAGACGTAACATACGTTACGTAGATAAGATGCGTTGCGTAAAATCAACGATTCTCTCCATAAGGCTTAAGTTTAAAAAAAAATAAAAAGAATTAGGATTAGCAAGTACAGGTCGTCACTTGGTAAAAAGTGAATTCGCTTTGCCTTTTTGCCTTTACCTTTACTCTAGCTAAGGCCTTCATCATTCAGACAATCAAAAGTGAACACAAAACACACACAAAACACGAAAAAAAAAGAAAAATAAAAATTTACATAGTCATTTAGAAAAAGAAACAAAAAATGGGGTAAGGTTGTATTTCTCTTACATTCGGTTACGTACGTACTCAAGTTAAGGGGAGCAACGTTACGTCGCGCGTATTGTTCAACGTATGTCGGTCAAATACTGGGCATGCGGACAATGCAATAACGCTCGTTACGTCAAGATAGGTACGTCTCGTGACTTATAATCCCTAATAAAGCCCTAGTACGCTACCCTGTCGCACTATCTGCTTGAATTTCTCTTAATATTGAGTCGGAATCTTTCAGTTCTACTCTGAAATGTCTATCAGATATGTTAAAATATCAGAATATTGCTTTTGCAGAAAAAGTTCAAGTTTAAAAATAAGGCCTTTATGTCACACTAGAAAAACTGCAGAACGAACTTTTCCCTTTCCTAGTGCTTTTTCTATTATGTTAGTAACTCCATGTATTTTGTCTATCGTGGAATGCTTGTCCCTTACACCAAATTTTTTTTCTAGGATTGGTATTATTCTTTAAACCTATATTATTTTATAGAGCATGGATATCATTATAAGAAAGCTTATTATGGTTTGGGTTTCCCGGTTTTGGAATCATGAGCGCGCGATGCTTACCGTTGAATCTTGCCTAAAGTTAATTGTTCAAACTTTGTCATATTTAAATATTTAATTAAAATCACAGTCAATTCAAGTAGGTCTTTGATTTTTTATAAGTATAGAGGTTTCAATTTTTGAGAAATAATAGATTCAAGTAATAAACCAGCGGCCATAATATTCATTAATCAACTTCTAAATTCTTCTAAAAAATTCTGTAAAAATTGTCAACCTTACTTTAGCGACTAAATCGATTAGGACTTTTTTACGCACTACGTTTATTGCCAATGATAAAAGAAGAAAATCGGCCAAAAACTAATTTTTTCCAATGTTGGAGGAGTATGTTTCACATGGATATTTTTTATTGGCAACGCTTTTCTTACAAAATTAAACACTTATAGATTACATAAGAGTCTGATTACCTTCGAGGATTTCTTTTTTCACATTCACTGAAATTAAAATACGTCACATGCACGAGTAATGGTGCCTGTATTGTGACAATCATCTAGCGCATTTGTTGATTGGAGCTTTGAAACTTTGGTATCTGCACATACCAAGGCCTTAACTGTCGCATGCATATATTTAACCACAGATCACCTTTTCGTGAGTGATCCCTGATTTAACTTTGCTAGAGCTTCGTACTGACCTGAACATTTACAATGCGCAGAATAATGAACTGAACGGCATATATCTAATACGGCGAATGGTTTTTTTTGGTTTTGATGATTTGAACAACGAACAGGGCCTCTATGCTGTCACCATATTTGTTTTTAGTTGCCTTCGTTAGATTCAAATGTCTGTTCACCATTTTGTTCTTACCCATCCGAACCTACCAAATCATTTGCGCACATCACCTTTCATCTCGTAGTAACACTGACAAAAATGATGGAAATACTGCAAATCATTCGCTGAATGGCTGGAATATTGCGGCGTTGTTTGTAAACGCATGTATGACCATATAAACTAATGTTTTTTTTGTCGCTCGTTTAATGTTGTGTTCGTTGTTCGGGAAAATGTTTAGGTTTGTGTAAAGCTCTCATATATAGGCATATTTAGTATGAAAGAGAGGCCAAATGATATGCCGAATTTTAGTTAGTTTTACGAGGAAAATTAAATAAACGCTGGGCTTGTAGGGAGGGCTCCGTTTATTCTGCAATTTTTAAAATTAAGGTCAAAGTAATAACGAAGGATTAGATTGAGAATTTTTTAATTAATGACTGATGGCGTGGAGGGTTTAAGAGTGAGGTATTTTATTAATCGTTACCTCGGTTTTCCGCGGAAAATTAACAAAATCCTTAAAAAAAAGTAATAAAACTTTCTGGCAACTTTATATGTTAATGTGTGATTTTATAAACCCTTACTCGAATGAGAAAAAGAGGGGTTAGGTATATCTGGGTGTAAAGGATTGTTCGTGTGCATGTATTTTATTTATTTAAATAGTTATGTCAAGAAAGTTATTTAATTTTCAGAGGTTGTAAAAAGCGAACGAATTTTAATATCTGCTTTAACTTTTAAGTCAAAATAAATGTTTAAAACTGCTTTAAAATTAAAACTGTTTGGTTTTCACTATCTCCAATGTCGACCACAGGGATACGAGTGATCCCCGTCTGGAACACGTCCTGATAGTCAGGAACAAGTGATCCATGCCAATCCACGACCGGACCGGTTTCGACCTTTTGGGCCATCCTCAGGTGAATGTAGGCGATAGCTCCGTGTAGAGCATAAGTTGTAGTTTCTGTTGGTGGTACAAAACTTATGCTCTACACGGAGCTATCGCCTACATTCACCTGAGGATGGCCCAAAAGGTCGAAACCGGTCCGGTCGTGGATTGGCATGGATCTCTTGTTCCTGACTATCAGGACGTGTTCCAGACGGGGATCACTCGTATCCCTGTGGTCGACATTGGAGATAGTGAAAACCAAACCGTTTTAACAAGTTCCCAACGAAAGCATCAAGCCAGCAGTATAATTCAATGCCGGTAGGGGTATTTACCCTCGGAGTAGTTGTTTCTGTTGGTGCTTTAAAATTATTTAACTTATTTTCAGGATAGATTATGTATATACATTTTCCATTAGCAATAGATCCCCGTATAAAAATAAAAATAATATATTTTATAAAAAAATAAATAATTAAATAAAAATTCCAATTATTTAGAATTAAATATTAAGTACCTATAGCGTAGAGATTTGGTGACGCCACCGCCCGCGACTTAAGTTAACTTGGACGTGCAATCAGCCAGCCTTATGCTCGAGTGGCCCAATCGTCTTGGTCTCTATGCCATTGGTTCGTTTTGTGTGTTTAGGGACTAGGAGTTTGCTGACTGTGCACCAGCATATCTAGGTTAATAAATCTTTCCCACACGGGTCATCTGTTCTGAAATTTTAAGACACATAAGATCAGGAGTGACAACAGGATATACAGAGACAGAAATAACAGACATGATTTTGGACGAAAACGAGGACGTACAGACACAGTATAGCAAAGACGCACTAACAGCAAAGACAAAACTAGTTGCAAGAAGACCTTGCCTATATAGAGGTAAAGAGAATCTCATATTTGAAGCTGAGGTTGACACCTTTAAGTTCTTTGTAAAAAAAGAAAGGTTGTACATAGACATGGTCACAGCATACGTGCAAGAAGCAGTTAGCGTGTCGCTGCGCTTCAATTGCCACAAATACGGGCATGTACACAAATACTGCTGAGACATAGCCACATGCGGTTTTTGCGGAGGACAACACGAGACAAGGTACTGCAGACAAGACGAACCTGACTGCGTAAACTGCAAAATAGCCAGAATTGACAAGGACAAACGAAGACACTCGGCCAGAGACAAAAACTGCCCAATATACCAGAAGAAGGAAATGGAAGCAAGACGACTAGTGGACTACGGACAAAAACAAGGACAAAACAACAACTAAAATGACACTAACAATAATACAAATAAACGTAGACAGGAGAAAAGCAGCTACAGACTTATTACAACACAAGACAAATGAAGAAAACGTTGACATAGTAATAATACAAGAACCATACAAAAAACACAAAGACATAACTAATTACATATCATACAAACACTCAGACAACGCAAAAACGGAAATATGGATACGAAAAGACATACAAGGACAAACAATGATAACAGAACTGACAAAGGACAACTACGTAACAATAAAAATAAAAACAAATACAGACGAAGACATTTACATAACCTCTATATACGACGAACTAGGAGGCAGAACAAACAACAGACTAGAAGAGTTCACGATAGACATGGGTAGAAACAAAAACATACAAAAACATCTTTTAGCAGGAGATATAAACGCACACAACGAAGCATGGGGGGAAACACAGATGAAAAGGGAGACAGACTGCTAGACTGGACGACAATATTCGGATATGACATAATAAACGACAAAACAAAAGGACCAACTTACCATGGACCAAACGGAAGTACTTACATTGACATGACGCTAACAAAAAGACTAACAACAACGGACTGGAACAACATGAGGATGATTCACTGAGTCAACACCAATACATAACATACAAGATTGACATCTAAATAACAAACAGGGTCAGACACAGCCTGAAATTAACAGAGGATTCTAATTTGGTTAAAATTTAAAAAAATAAAACTGTCAAAAATGTATGTTAGATTTTTGAAATTTAAGTTATTAACGTCTTTAATATATAAATAGGAAAACTGTTTAATTGTTGTGCTTAAAAATGTCGTTTAAATGTTGTAAAAGTTCGCGAAATAACTTCATATTTTTGTATTGTTTGTAAAAATACTGTGCATAAAAGTTGCTGGTCTCGCAAAAAGTTTGAGGTGGTGAGAGATTGTTTTATTCTTTTCTCACAACTCTGCATAAATTCAGCAACAGATAATGAACCTGAAGTCTTTGACATTTTAAAATCGACTATTCAAGATTTAAATCAGGAATTAAAGGAAAGAACATCGTACATAGATACCTTAAAAAGAAGTTCAGCATCATTTGCAGAAGAAGCATACAGATCGGAGGAAAGTTTCGTAACACAAATAGAATGCCAAGAAAAGGAAATAGCAAATCTACGACTACTTCTCGAAGAGCAAAAATTAAAGTTAAATAAACAAGCGGGTCCAAAGTTACTAAATGTATATACACAAACACAGAACAGTCAAAACCATAGCTACGCAGAAATTCGAACGCAGATCCTACTAATGCTATTTCTACACAAACCTATTTTTTAACACCTCTTGTGGGAACGACACACAGAATGAATCAAATAATAGTATCCAGGAATCTGAAGAAATAATAAATATACATAAATTAAATAAGAACTTACAATTGCAGATTGATTCACTAAACATAAAGCTTACAGAGGTGTTGGAGGAAAAAAATGGTGAAATTTTGGTAGCAAGGTCAGATCTAACTGAGCTAGAAACTAAAAACCATAATCTTTTGATGTCTGTGGAGAGTTTGGAGGCTGACAATCAAAACTATTTTATCGAAATTGGCAAACTGCAAGACGAAATTGAGAGGCTGCAAAAGCTTGAAACCAGATCTTCAATCCAACTAAAAGAGACATTCTGATCCACCTTTAGAAAAATCAAAAGTTCTTGTTTTGACGGATACTTTTTGGTAAGTTTTTACACCACAGCTTGCAACAATCTTTAAATAAAACATTTTCTGTGCAAGTTTTGTGCAAACCAGATGCTAACTTTGACAATGTTATTGACAAAATTGATAGCTATATATCTAGCTTTACCAGTTGTGACTATGATACTTTTAATTGGTCCTAAGTGTAAAAATGTGACGCGTAAAAATATTTGTAGTTTAGCGAATAGTTGCTTTCATACTAACTTACTTGTCTGTACAACACCTTCAAAAGGTAATCAACCTCTGTTACATAATAAAATGATAGTTAGAGTTACAGATGCGCTCTCCAAATTAAATCTTAATATAAAGCTACTTTCTTTAAATTCCAGCCATTTTCTAGGTATGGCGGACAAGTATTTTGGAACAAAATCGTACTTTTTGAATAGAATAGGTTTATGCAGGCTGTCTGAATACATTAAAACTGCAATCTTAAATTCTAGATATAATAGTAAATATACAAAATCGAATCTAGTACATATAAATTTAAATCTTAATTATAGTAGTGATTTAGGACAAGGTAGTACTGCCTCCCGGGGTAGCAGCACTGTCAATGAACAAAGTCGTGTTGTTGTATTGGAGGATAATCTTATCAATTCTCAAACTAGCATACCAAATCTAATAAATTTAAGCCCGGATTATACTTCTACTCAAAAAAAACAAAACGGACTCCGGCAGTGGTGATCAGGAAGTTCAAATAAATGAGAATACTTTTACAACGCAGGTTAATAATGAAAATGATGATGTTTTTTTAGTGAATCTCCTGCAAGGGTCAACTCAGCCCTAACGAAAAATTTTCAAGTTCCTACTGTTGGTCATCAGGGATCATCGGGATATTGGAAGGCAATACACTTAAATGTTCAAGCAATTTTAAATAAAATTCCACAACTAGAAATTATAGCTAAAACTGAAAAACCAATGTTTTTTATTATCACAGAACATCACATGAAAGAAGATCAAATTAAAGTTACAACGATTCCTGGTTTTTATCTTCTAACGGCTTACTGTCGTCCAACTCGTGCCGGTGGGGGCGTTGCCATATTTGCTAATAATAAAGTAACTGCAAATATTAAAATTTTAAATTTGACAAAGTTTGCAACTAAGTTCTCGTTTGAGTGCATTGGAATATCAACTAAAATTGCTAGAAAGAAAACTGCTTTATTAGGTATTTACAGATCCAATAATTCTTTATATAGCAACATAGAAATATTTTTTAAACAACTATACAATCTTTTACAATATGTTTCTAAAAGTCATGAACAGCTATTAATTGTTGGTGATTTAAACATAAATAATTTAAAAAATACTATTTAGGTAAAAAAACTTTTTGATCTGCTCTCTAGTTTCAATCTTGAGAATATTCTCCCAAAAGAACCAACTAGACTTATATATAATAAACGAACCTAGCGACATATTCTTTGCGGTCAATTCTAAATCACAACTGGCCGATCACCGTTCTCAAATAATTGTACTAAATCAAAGTAAGATACCATCCCAGATTGATTTACCCAAAATAAAAGACACTTATATCGAAAAACGAATTTTTTCACAAGAAAATCTCGCAAATTTAGTGTACGTGCTTTCTCTGAACAGTTTTGACAGTATAATGATGGTCTCAGATGTAGATAATGCTTACAATTCATTATTTTCACATCTTCTCTTTTATTTGGATATATGTTGTCCAATAAAAAAAGTTAAACATACTCATTCTGCTTCAAAAACTTGGGTCTCCTCAGATATAGTAGTAGAAAGTGAAAATTTAAAAAACTTATTCTGGCTAACAAAAAACATTAACACGCAGGAAGCCCATCATTATTACAAGAATGCAAAATAAGTATTTGCTGAGCGCATTAGAATTGCAAAAAAAGAAAATATCCAACAAAAAATAACAAATTCTGAAAACTGTAATAAAGCTGCCTGGCAGGTAGTTAATAGTAATTTGGGTCGTTTGAAACAGACAACTTCTAAAATTTCACTTAATACCGGTCAAGTTGTTATAGAGGATGCAAATGACATTGCCAAATACTTTTGCAACTACTTTGTCACAAGTATTGAAACAATGCTAAACAAAAACTTTGCAAAAACTAATCTCGATGAATGCACTCTGCCAATACAAAATAATTCACACAGCATCTTTATAGATACGATAACTGAACACGAAATGCTTGAGGCATTAAAGCAATTAAAGAACAAAAAAGCAAGCTGTAGTAATTATGATGTTCCCGTGCTCGTTCTTGAAAAGATCTGGGATTATATTAAAACTCCTTTATGTCACATTCTTAATATGTCTATTACTTCAGGTTGCTTTCCCAGAAAACTAAAATTAGGTTATGTTATCCCGCTGTACAAAAAGGGAGATCCAGAAAGTGTTAGTAACTACAGATCAATAACGGGACTTTCATCTATATCTAAATTATTTGAGAGAGTTGTTGTTAATAAGCTTAATTCCTTCATACAAAAATATTCGTTGCTTTCCCCAAATCAGCATGGCTTTCGAAGTGGCCGCTCAACAACCACTGCCGCCTTTGATTTTCTTCAGTCTATTTATAGCTCATTAGATGATAATCGATATACAGTCGCCCTCTTCTTTGACTTAACGAGAGCATTTGATTGTGTAGATAGTAACTTTTTACTTCAAAAAATGCAGACAATCGGAATTCGAGGAAGTTTAAGCAGTTGGACTAGATCTTTTTTATCAGAGAGAAGTATTTGTGTTAGAGTGGGAAACACTATACCCTCTCAGTTAGATGTAAAATATGGGGTTCCACAGGGAAGCGTAATTTCTCCTCTGCTTTTCCTCTTTTTTATCAATGATCTGGGAGACCATATACATGAAAGGGATAATGCTAGCATCGAACTCTTCCAGTTAGCAGATGATTCCACCATTACCGTTTCAGCAGATACCATGCAAGAGTTGGAGGATGCTTGCAACGAGGTTCTCAAATCATTTTCTTGCTGGTGTATCAAAAACAAAGTTCTTCTGAATTCATCAAAAACCCATTTTATTGCTTTTCATAAAAGGAAAAATATCCCAAATATTAAACTTTATTTAAATAATATTGAAATAGAAAGACTTGAGTCATGTATCTTTCTCGGACTGCGTCTTGATGAGAAATTGATCTGGTTAAATCATGTAGACTTTGTGACCTCGAAACTTAAATCAGCTTCGTATGCCATCTTTAATTTAAAAAACTTACTAAGCCCAAAACAACTTTTAAATGTTTATTACGCTATGGCATTCTCGCACATAAAATATATGATTATATTCTGGGGTCAGTGCTCAATGGAGAATTTGAACAGAGTTTTTGTTATGCAAAAACGCATGGTTAGATGTGTGTACGGCTGCAATCCCTTAGAGTCATGCAAGCCACTTTTCAGGAATCATAATATATTAACTGTTCCCAGCGTGCTTTTGTATGAATCTATTGTTTTTTGTAGACAGTATTCTCACAAATTTCCAACGTCCAACCATCACCACTATAATACTCGTTCAAGGAATAACATTAGCATTCCAAATTTTAATCTGGAGCTTTATAGAAAGAGTCCACATAGTTTTTGTGCAAACGCTTTTAACAAACTCCCAAAATATCTTAAAGATGTTCGGGGCCTGTATAAATTTAAAAAACATTTGAGAAGCTTTTTAACAGAAAAGTGTTACTATTCGGTTGGTGATTATTTTAATGATATTAGTTAATGTATGTCTTTAGGATTTTAGAATATTGCAATAAATTGGGTTGAATTGTGTTTACAATCTATATTTATATATTTTTTTTTTTTAGAGCCAATCAAATATTTAGCGCACTACTAGGTATGTTAGTATAATTAATTTTTTTATCTTATTGTATCTTGTTTTAAGGAAAGTTTTTTTAGAAAAACTAATTCCCATAAAAGTGTAATGAATTAAAACCACGTGGTTATGTTTATTAGGCATTTTCTTCACGGTAAAAAATTTTGTCTACAACGAAAACACGTTCTTTTCTTTAATAAATTGATTTACTTTGGAGCAGTTTGTTTTGAATTAAAATATTTTTTTGGTTGAACACAGCGTTTTATGTTGAAATGAGACCTTATTTTTCTTCTTTAATTGTTTTGATTTAGTATACTCCATTTTGTAACAAAGCAAATTGTCTTCATATAAGTAATAATTCCGTTCCAATTTATAATAAAACAATTTCTGTTTCACATTAAAATAAAAGGCAGGACATTTTTTGTGCTATATCAAGGAAATATTCTCTTGGTGAATAGGAATGCACAAATTATTTTGCTTCAGAGCAGTTTGCTTTGATCTAAGACAATTTTTTTTTGCCGTGTTCAATGTTCAATTTTGGTGAAGTTTTTTTTGTAATGAAATCGTTTTAATTAGTTTTACTATTTTGACAATGTCCATATTTACACTGTAAATCGTTGACTAATAAATGAATTGAAATTGAAAACATACATACAGAAAAATACTACAAGAAAAAAACACTTGACTTCAACGGAACAAATTGGCAGGACTTAAAAGACTTACTAACAAACGAGGTACAGAACAAAAACTGGATAATGGACTCAAAACAAACAACAGAACAAGCAGCAGAAACATATCAGAGCATTGTAGAAAAAGCAGGCAAGACAAAAATAAAAAGAAAAATAATACAAGAAACAGACGATAAAGACTGGTTTGATGGAACACTTAAACAGATGAGAAAAGACTTAAGAAAAAAACGTAAAAACGCACAAAGACATCCACACGACGAACAAAAACAAACAGCATACAGAGACAGACGAAACGAGTATAAGAAAACAATCACGGACAAAAAAATACAAAACATACAGGAGAGAATCGCACAAATAACCGAAGAACAACCTTGGAACAAAGTATGGAGATTCTTAAATCGACCAAAAACAATACCAGCGGACAAAAACGTACAAAAAGAAGACGGAACATACACACAAACTGAAGAGGAAAAAGACGAATACCTACTAGACAAATACTTCCCGCCAGATGACAAAGAAAAAGACACAGCAGAAGTGAAAAGAACTAGAAACAGACAAAAACACTACAACAATGAAACAGAACCACACACAAACGAACAAGAAATCATGGACATAATAAACGGACTAAAGAAAAACAAAGCTACCGGTAAAGACAAAATTCCTAACGAGGCGATGACACATATTTTCGGAAAAACAAACAAATATACATAGACATCATAAACAATTGCCTAAAATACGGACTTTTCTCGAAAATATGGAAGACAGCGAACATTGTCTGCATACCCAAGAAGGACGGCACACCACGACCAATCAGTTTACTACCGACGCTAGGGAAATTACTTGACAAACTGATAAACAATAGACTGACATGGATAATAAAACACAAAGGAAACGTTGACAAAAGACAGTTCGCATACAGGAAAGGGATCGGCACAATAGACGCAATTGACAAACTAGTACAAACAATAAGACACAACAAAGACAACGATCGACACCAACTACTGATAGCACTGGATCTAAAAAATGCCTTTAACAATGCATGGCATCCCTACATCGCGCATGAAATGGAGCAGGCTGGTTTGAATAAGACACTACGAGACATCTGCGAAAACTTCTTACAGGACAGAAACATACAATCGGGGAACGTAACAAGACAAATGACGCGAGGGTGCCCGCAAGGTTCCAGTCTTGGACCGACCCTGTGGAACATAGTGATGCAGGGTTGGTTCAGGAGCCTGGACGAAGCGGACACACTCTGGAGACAGGACGAAATCACAAGACGCAATCTAGACACTGACAACATACAAGAAGTAGAACCACTCCTGGAGGCACAAGCCTACGCGGATGACCAGTTCCTCCTAATCCCAGGAACATCAGCAAAGGAAATAGAGAGGAAGTGGGAATACGCGTGGGGTGCCTGCAGGAAATGGGAAATAGAGAGCTCATCAACATACAACAAGACAAAGACGGAACTGATGTTCATAGAAAAAGCAGGGATCATCAGACCACCGACAGTAAAGATAGACAAAGAAAACATGACACTACAAGACAACATAAGATATCTGGGGACGACAATAGACAAAAAACTAACATTCCTACAACACATAAAAACCATACGAACAAAAGGGGCTCAAAGCGCAACAAAAATCTGGGGACAAATATCACGGACATACGGACACAACAAAGACATTTTTAAAACAGTTTATGACAAAGTATTTAAACCAGCACTTCTCTATGGAAGCGAGGTGTGGGGGTATCGTGCGAAGAACAGTCTATCAGTAAGACACCTTGAGACGACAGAAATACCATTCCTAACACTAATAAACAGATGCTACAGAACAACAGCCACAAAGACACTACAGGTACTAGCAGGTACACCACCATTATGTTTAGAAGCGACAATACGATACGAAGACTGGACCACAAACAGAAGAGACATTGACAAGACAAAGATAACATCAATAGACATCCCGCGAACTAAGAAGAAACAATGATATGACAGATACAATCTACGTAGACGCAAGCAACAGGAATGGAAAAACAGGATTGGGAATCTACGGAATACTACCAGGACAGGGAACAGTAACAATACAACATAGAACACTGGACAATCTACAAACACACACATCCGAATTGTTAGCAGTTCTTCTTGGAATCCAGACAGCAAACATACATAACATGACAAATATACACATAATAACAGAGAGAAAAGACATAATACAAAGTATATACAAGGACAAAATAACAACAAAACTCACGGGCAAAATACTGACAGAAATAGAAGACAGACATAGACAAGGGAAAGACACAATAAGAAAATGGAAACAAGGACATGACATAACAAACATGGGTAACAAGAGAGCACACGACATAGCAGTACAAGCCACAACAATACAAGAGATCGACAGACAGTACGAGACATACATACACAAAAGCAAACATGACAGAAGAAAAGAGAGACACAACAATTTACTAAGACAATGGGAACACATGTGGACAACAACAAACAATAACATAGACAAATGCACGGAGGCCTTTGACATCTGTCCACATGTGGGAACGGACAGACTTAGACTAAACTTCAAAGCCAGCCAACTATGCACAGGACACGGTAACTGCAAGGCGTACATAAAAAGGTTCAACCTCAGACAAATTAAGGACATATGTGACTGTGGACAAGGACAAGAAACAATCACTCACATAAAACGTGACTGCCAAAGACAAGACAAATAAACACACAAAGAACAAATTACATTACATTATGGCAACATCACACTACAACTAAGGACTGAAATGGACAAAACAAACGAGACAGACATTAACAAAATTAACGAATTGGCGGAGGGGATAATAGACGACACTTTAATTACAACATAGCGTTTTTTGGGTAATTATTAGGCGTAATTAGTTTTAAAATAAAAAAAATGTATAAAATGTAAAAAGTAAATTGTAAATGTAAAATGAAAATCAAAAATGTAAAATAGAAACAAAAAAAGACAAATAAATAAATCAAAAAAAAAAGAGGTCATACCACGCTAATTTTTCCATAGGTGAGTTGGAAAGATGGTGTGTAGGGGGTTCCCAGCGGCTAGTGGTGGCGCTATATAGTGGGTTTCGGAAGGAAAAAAGGACATTAAGGCTTAAATCGAGAGGTAGGTGGCCATTCTAGTTTCATGTGCACCAGCATATCTAGGTTAATAAATCTCTCCCACACGGGTCATCTGTTCTGAAATTTTAAGACACATAAGATCATCACGTTCTAAGCACACATAAGTCCTCCGGCGATCGGCAAGTCGCAGGGGGCAAGAATTTGTAGTCTAGAAGCTCTTAGAGACAAATCGGAATGAAGGCGGCGGATTGCGTGATCGCCGTTTTGCTCAAGGATCACCTGTAGAGCAACTTGTGTGCTGCATTCTGCTATAAAAGGTGCCCTAAATATAGCCAGCTAACAAATGCCCGACTGGACAACCGCATCCAGGGGGTACACCACATGTAGTCGAAACACAGAGAAGAGAAACTAAATTAATCTTTCCACATGGAATATTCGTACACTCATGGATACACAAGCTCAAGACCCCAACGGAAAATGGCAATTGTGACACGCAAATTACAGAGAAACATCACTATCACAGCTCTCAGTGAAACGAGAAGACCCGGCGAGGGCCAACTTAAGAAACACGAAGAAGGCTACACATTTCTCTGGAAAAAAAAATGGAGAGGATAAACCTCGCATACACGGAATGGATTTCGCTATAAAAAGACGAGCTCATACATCGTCTAGACAAAACTCCAAGCTGACGAACAATAAAAAGAAAGCTTTTATTCTCGGCTTAACGGAACAATAACGTCGTAGTACCCAAATCAGATAAACTAATTGTTTTAGGTGACTTTAACCCTCGAGTGGGGGAAGATTCAAACCTTCGGAAAGGCATTATTGGGAGAGAGGGTGTTATATTAACTCAAATGGACTGCGCCTATAACCGCTTTGCTTCGAGAACAACCTCATAATATCGAACACACTTTTCCGACAGAAAAACAAATTAAAGACCTCCTCCGTAAATACCAAAGAAAGCAGATCAGGCATAAATTTGACTTGAAAAGTTACCAAGATGATTACCACAGGTCTAATTTACAAGCCTCTTTTAAAGAGAATCTTCCGTTAAAATATCTGGCGTACAACGTACAACACTGGGCCGTACTGAAGACTGCAATAATGACTACCTCCGAAGAATCGATCGGCTACCAAAAAAGGAAGCTCACCAAGACTCGTTTGATGAGAATAATGAGGAAAACTAATACCTTATCGAAAAAAAAAATAATAACACATAGTGAATGAAAATACAAACCCAACTCTACTGCAAGGAAGAAGAAATACCAGTTAAGGCAGAAGTTCAACGGTAAATCAGAAGATTGAAGAACGAGTGGTAGAGACCAAAATCGCACGTAATGCAACTACTAGCCAAATCCAATATCACCAGAGCTTTCTTTCAGGATATCAAGATGAATTATGGCCCCACGAATCAAGGACTAAATCCACCAAGATGTAAAGATGGTGCAACACTACTCAAAGACAGATCTTCTATTAACTCTCGCTGGAAAGAACGCTTTCAGGGGTTACTAAACAGAGAGTCTTAAGTCGATAATGACATATTCGACAAAATCCCAGAATCGCCTATACTATATCTGAGTGGTATTCTGGACAAAAGGAGGTGAAAAAAGCAATTATACAACTAAAAAACAATAAATCTACTAAAGGCATCCCAGCTGAACTCCCCAAGCAAGGTGGGGCTACACTTTACGCCAACATCCACACGCTTATAAGTAAAATATGAAATTCTTAGACCATACCTTGATTGTTCCCATCTTTAAAAAGGGGAGGCAAGGCATAATGTGAAAATTACAGAAGAATATTTCTATTTCAGGGAAGATTCTTGCTAGAATATTGTCAAATCACCTTCTGCCAGTTGCCTAACAGAACCTGCCTAAGACACAGTGTGGGTTTAGGCCCAACGGAGGTACCGCTGACATGATATTTAGTACCAGGCAAATTCAAAAGGAATCGCACTCTACATGGCCGTCATTGATCTAGTAATAGCATTAGGCTCACTCATCTAAGAAGCCCTTTAGAAAGTACTGACAAAAATTGGGTGTTCCCTAAGATACATTCAACTTGTTCGCCTGCTCCATGATAACATGAGTCCAACTGTCCTACGCAACGATGGACCAGGTGAGACTTTTCACACGTCTCAATCAGGGCTGCGTGATTGCACCAACTTTTTTTTCGGTATTTGTAGGTGCTATGCTTCACCTTGTCGAGGAATACTTAGTGAAAATCCCGTACAGATTCGACGGAAGCTTAATTAATGTAAACAGAGAGCGTGCTAAAACAAAAGTTTGTACAATAACAATAAAATCGATCAACAGTATGCCGATGATAACGTGGTATCTTTCGATACAGAAGAAGGTCTACACGCAACCCTCAATGCCTTCAACAAAGTATACAATTGTATTGGTCTTAAAGTCAACCACTCAAAGACGCAATTTCTACATCAACCAGCACCAACAGTGAACGCTCAATGCCCAAATATAATATCAAATGATCAGCCTTTACATAATGTAGAGCACTACGCATACCTTGGAAGCAATCTGTCAGCATTATGCAACCATCGCATCGACAGCGAGATTCAACATCGTTTGAAATGAGACAGCGTAGCATTCGGACCATTTCAGGAGAGGGTTCACAACGACGACGTCAACGCTGAAACCGATCGATTATAACAACAGAAAAGATGCGTTCACAAGAGCGAAACGATAAAATCACAGAGAGACACCAACACTTCGAGATGGTGGAAAATGATGCATGGCGCCGCGCCGCTTGGTCCTTGAAGTATTACAAAGATTTGACCAGGAGCGACGGTGGCTAGAGATGCAGAAAAGATGTAACATCACAGGAAACTGGGAATGCCAGGACTGCTGAAAAGTTTGCACCTCCAGAATTGGCTTATATAGCCATCAAGGAGCGCACAAAAGACTACTCTATACCGAGTGATTGCCTATGATGATATGTATCAAAATAAATTTTGAAATGTGGCAAAATTTTCATATATTTACAAACTTTTGTTTTTTTCTTAAATTGGTCGATCAAATCGTTTAAGAATCTCAAATGAACAGACAGACATACAAAGTACCTTCCATTCAATTTGCTTTCAAATACTTTTTGATATATTTTTTTTTATTTGGATTTCTTCTTTTTGCGGCTGTTATAAAGGTATAAA
The DNA here is from genome assembly GCA_963576565.1 of Aspidapion aeneum. Taxonomy (NCBI): domain Eukaryota; kingdom Metazoa; phylum Arthropoda; class Insecta; order Coleoptera; family Brentidae; genus Aspidapion; species Aspidapion aeneum. Next base: position 43,404,044 of record OY755042.1, read on the forward strand.
ACTCAATCGCAAAAACGATTTTTTGTATTTTTATGTAGGTGGATGGAATGGAATAACGGAAATAACGAGGCAAATTAAGGAATAACAAAAAATGTATATTAAATGACTCTATAAAATTCTTCATGATTTAACCTTTTTATGAATTTTATATCATTTAAAATTTTTTATTTCAATCTTTATTATGACATAAAGGCAGGTAAGGAGAATTTGCTATATGCTTATACATTTTACGACACTACGTTAACATGACCGGATAGGCTCCGATAAAAATGCATTAATATTTTTAAAATTTAATTAGCGACGTGATTGATTTTTGAGGAACAGTTGAGTGACAAGGCACACGGCCAAGTTTGAAAGTCCAAACAAGATTTTTAAAAACAAAACCCACATTTGTGCACAAAAAACTAGCCCCTCCTCCTAAACCTATCCTAACCAAACCTAATTACGTTATTTTATAAACCTTGGTGGCTCGGTGCGTTTGCGCATTGAACACGAGTGAGTTATAGGAATCTCGCTTGCTACAGTGGCGGGTTCGATCCCCGTCGGTTGCCGAGGTCGGGTGCGGCAGACATTTATAGGATTCCTGGGGAGTGTAAAATGTAATATTGTCCTACCCCTTCATTCACGCCGGTAACCAGGCCGGATGAGGTTGGATATCTCGTGAATGTGGACTTTGTTACACACTCCTTCAGTCGGTAAGCCATTCTAAGGGACAAAAAGACCGGATAAAAAAAATACCCGATCTGGGGTACCAAAGGTGGCCGATGACCCGTGCAATTAGGCGTTCCGAAATGGCGTCCTTACTGTCGGCAAAAGAGTCACGGTTATCTCAAAATTAATTTATTTTACCAACCAAATATCAACCTGATGAGTAAAGCAAACTCAAAAAATTCAATTCAAAAAATAAAAAAGAATAGTATAGTGCGGATTGACGTTGATGGTTTCTCTGATGGCTTAAGACTATACCCTTGTAGGCCAATCTAACAAAAGAAAAAAAATATTTTTAAACCAATAATTAATTTTATTAACTAAAACTATATGTACAGCGTTATAACGTACCTCTAAATACTCTTCTTTTTTCACCGGATATTACGTATCTTTTAAACATTCTACTTCGTTTATAACGTACCATATTTTGACTAATTCCGTTATAATATTCCAGTTGTAACGTAAGAGTGTACGTTAAAACCGGAATATTTATTTTTTATTTTATTTTTATTTTTATTTACCATATCATTACGGGCAAACCCAATTACAATGACAGGAATAAATGAGAGTTACATAAATATACAATAAAAGTAGCATACAAGTAAAGGTAGTCTTAAGCATTAATTAGATGTACAAGAATAGGTTGGACTTTTAGGCATTATTTTGCAAGTGCGTATTTCTGAGCTGTTTTAAATTGGTATTAAATATATCGATAGCTGGAGTATTGTTACAAATGTCGCACATTGTATAAAGCGGTGAATACTTTAAAACATTTAGTCTAGGCGTTGGCAGATAGAAAGTGGATAGTTGTCTCGATCCCTGGCGCGGGATTATGAAGTTTAGTTGGGTTAATAAGTCTGCACAGTCTATTTGATTGTTTAAAATTGTATGTAAGGTTGCCTGAGATGCGTACTGTCTTCTGCTGTTTAGAGATGGAATATCGAATCTGGCGAGAAGTTGGTTTTGAGGGATTCCTTGAGCGGGATAGGTTCCATCTACTTTAAAGGATAAAAATTTTAAGAAACGCCTTTGAATTCTCTCGAGGTCTTCTATTTGGTTAATTTGATGTGGATTCCAGACAATAGATGCATATTCGAGCTTTGATCTAATATAAGCAAAGTAAAGACTCTTGAGCGCTGAGATGTTAGTTAATTCTTTTGAGATGCGAACAATGAAACCGTACATTCTCGATGCAGCTGATGTAATGTCTTCAATATGAGAAGAGAATGATAGTTTCTTGTCAAAAATTACTCCTAGGTCGCGTATGGTTTCCGGCCTCTCCAGGACTTGGCCATTTATAGCATAGTCATACGTTAGATATGTAGTTTTATTTGTGTACGTCATTACTTTGCATTTAGCAATGTTAAGAGGTAGGCCGTTTTGAACACACCAATTCTGGATTGCATTTAGATCATTTTGAAGAGCTATACAGTCAGAGACGGCACCTATTACTCTGAATGTTTTAAAATCGTCAGCATATGAAAGGCTGGATGAACCGAGGCCCCTTCCCAAACCATCTATGAAGATAAAATCTATATGTTTGTGGCGGATTCATTTTACAAACACAACTTTTTCTGGGTATTACGCCACTAGTAAGGAAAAATTATTTTAAAAAACCACTGCGTTTCTCCTAGAAAAATAAAAATCACTAATTTGTCAGTGGCTTTCTATAAAAATAAATAATTGCCTAGTAAAACCTAAACCACTTATCTTTTAATTGAATTTGAATACGCTACGTTTCGATTGCCAATCTACAATCGTTTTCAAGCTTTTTATTTATATTTTCTCTCAAAATCTTAAATGTTTCTTGTTCAAATATATTTTTTTATTATTATATCGTTGACAAATTGTCAATATTCTGAAGTTTATCAAAAAACAATTGACCAATCTAAACAAAACACAAGGTAACATGATACTATTTCAAGACATTATGTCAGTCAATGTTGTTTTCAAATTTGAAAATAAACAGAACAGGGTGACTCATTAAAACTAGAATCAATAAGGTCTCTTTTTTATAACCATTTAGACATTTTTACAAAATTATGATCATTGTTAATAATATTAAATTTATTAAATTATAAATAAATAAATTATATTACTATTATATCAAAATCTATTTAAAAAACAGTAATCAGAATTTCATTACAGTATTAATTAATTTTGAAAAAACCTTTTTGCAAATCTTGTCTGAGAATAGGAAGCCAAGCTTTACTTATATCTATAGAAATACTTGAAAGACAGTTATCTTCATTTAAATAAATACATGCTGATTCTTTTAATTTTCTTTATATAACTGCCGCTTTTTGGCATTTTTTGAATATTTTGGAACCAGTTTTTCAAAAATACCGTAAATGTATATGTATAGTTGCTGACTCATTTGGTCTAAATCCTCAAAATCATTCAAAAAACCCCAGTCTGTGTTCGAGAGTTGCAGATATAAAGCGGGAAAATTAGCGTTTCGAAAGTTGTATACTGTTTGTGAATTAATATTAGACAGATTAGTTTCTTCAGCCAGTCCGGTAACGTGAACATTTAGGGCCGGATGGTCGTCATGTTCACGAACCAGTACGTCAGTTGCTCTTGTGCATATTAGGTTAACATCTTTCTGTAAAACTAAATCAAGGATTCGATTTATCGAGTTTCGCTGAAAGTTCATCTGCGTCAGTTGAAATATGCTCATAAAGTCATTTAATTTAATTACCAGAGTGTCAGTAAATTGGTGTTTATTTTGGAAGTCTAGAAACTTCGCATATTGCGGGACATTAAAGTCACCGAGGATTATAACTTTGTTGTTAGGAATAATATCAAGTGCAATAAAAAAGTCGAGAATACTCTCTATATCCGTGGGGCGTACCGGAGGTTGTATGTATATTGGGAAAATATATATGAATGATTTCTGAAAATGGATTTTTACTCCAACAATGTCCGCAAACCTGGGAATCAGTGTAATTATTGATGTAGGAAAAATAACTTGAGAAGATTGCAAGATGTTATTAACCGCTAAAAGAACACCCCCACCCCTTGACAGGCCTGTTGTCTTTCTATCTCTATCAAGGCGGTAAACGTTAAAATTAGTGTTCATAAACTCTCTATCAGAAATGTCAGGAACCAGCCAAGTTTCAGTGAATGAAATCACATCATAGTCGCATGTATACGTTGAAAGTAAGAGGTTGCCAGTTTTACTTCTAAGTCCCTGACAGTTCTGGTAATAAAGTAAAAAATCGACGGAATCTGATTTAGGTGGGAGATTTGTTTGCTATTGTTGCATGATGTTTTTTTGCAGTCTAGTTATTGCGTTTTTATATGCAGTGCATTTATTAGTATCCCATACGGCATGATCAATTTTGATGCTGTCATCGTCCTTTTTAAGTTTTATGCAGTTGGTTCACTGTAGGTTATCAGATTTGCAGTCTTTAACGTCATGAATTTTGCCACATCTTGGACAATAGACAGTTTTTTCGCAGTTTTTAGATGAGTGGTAAAATTCGTTACAGTTAAAACAACGCGGAATAGTAAGACCGTCATAGACTGTGCAGCTATCATACCCTACAAAGACATTACCGAATTTAAGTAGCTTTTCGTAGGTAAACCTATCGATTTGCAAGAGAGCTTGAAAGAGATTATGCTTGTTACGTGTCTTGTTAATGCTTATTACTTTTAGCTGTGAGTTTTTATGAATAATATCAGAATTTAGTTTAATTAAAATTGTGGATAATTGTTCATCTGAGAGGCATTCTGTAAAACCGACGATTCTGACTCTGGGATTAATTCCATGTATTTCGCGGACTTCATATTCTTCGGATAAATTTTCCTCTGCTAGGGTTTTAAATCTGTTCTTATCCTCCGAATTTTTGCAGGCAATAAGGACTCCACCTTTGCTTGTGTGCTTGATTTTCGTAAAGGCAAAATTTTCTTCCACAGGGTTGATGTTTTCTAGAAGCGCTTTTTTAGTTTGATCGTTTGTTTGAGATTCATTTTTAGGCTCGATCAGGACGGCAGGCTGAGTGTTATTTTTAAGAATTTCTGAGTACTTTTTTTGCTTGGATTGCGCAGGTGGTTGCAATTCATTTGAAAGTAATGCAAGTTTATCAGCGGCAATATTCATAATATCGAATTTTAGGCTTTGAAAGGTAGTGTTGAGAGCTTGTAACGCTTCTTGAACTTTGCTTTCTATTAGGTTTTTTATTTCCTGCTGATTCAATGTAATACAATCGGCAACACAGCGATCACATCGCCAGGAAAGACCGGGGATCTCCGCCAACAAAGTAACTAGGTTCTCGGATTCATGAATACAGGTGGAATGATAAGGTTTTTTGCATTGGCTACAAAAAACCTTTTTATTTCTTGAGCTTATCGTATCTTGGCATTCTTCGCAGGTAGGCATTTTTTTGTTATAAGTGATAAGGATTAATTTTAATCAAATTATTACCTTTGGCAGCTGCTTTCTGGAAATTTAATTACATCACCATGCAGGAGATATTCACAACTCACTACTGCGAAAAAATTACAAAAATCGGTGTACTTTTACCCACCAAAAAAGGTTAAACTTCAGGAGCGCAAAAATGTGTGTATCACTTGCTTGCGTGTTAATATTACAAGTGATTCCCCGAAAAATGCGGGGGTTTTCAGTAATCGATTTTTTCATTCGAACGCGAGTTGCAGGCGGCGGCAGGCCGTCAGTTTCAACTTTATTCATATATAAAAAAAATGGTCTAGTACGATTTTGTGTGTTTGTGGTTAAAATGGAGAATTGCCGGCGCAAATCTATAACTGTAAAAGAAAAGATATAGATTATTAAAAGTATTGAAAGGCATCAGTGAAACGGAAGTTTGTATGCAAAAGATCTTGGCCAAAACAACCATTTTATTCCAAATAAAAAATGTTCGTTCTAACATAACTTTTTAGTTGTGTTTTTTTTATAACATACGTCCGCTTATAAAGTACATATTTTCTTATCCGTTGAGGGTGCGTTATAACCGGAGTACACTGTTTTTTCCCATTTTTAAAATAAACAATAATTTAACTGTTCTTTGCTGAGCTTGAAGGAAACGTTGCTTAAGAAAAATTGTTTATCTTGTGCCATTTGAAAAAGTAATTATTTTATTTAGTGCACGGGACAGACGATTTATTATATTTAAATTAATTATTATTTTGTATATTAAAAACTATTATAAATTATTATTTATACGGATATGTACTGATGTAAATCAATTAAAAAATATATTTATTCCAATTTTTAAAATAATTAGTAATAAAAAAAAGCGCCGTAGTGTTATTACGTTTTCATATAACTTTTAAATATCCCTTAAAATATAGAAAATTTTAATTCTAGTAAAGTTTTACACTCGTGCTCATAAAAATCCCGTACACGGAAACTTGTAATAGGGAATTATATTTTGTTGTTAGCTATGTTAGCTAAAAAATTGACTCGGACATTTTGGATGTCACAAAAAAATTAAAAATGCCAAGACATCTTAGGTGCAGTTTCAGTAACTTACGCTAAAATAAAACAAAAAACTTAAAAAACTAAGTTTACAAAAACATTTAACATTAAAAAAAAGTTTTTTTTTATTAGAGACTTATTCGAATTTCCAAAATAAGGCTAGCAGTATTAAGGCATTAACTTTATTTAAATAGTACTAAACCTTATCGCGGCTGGGACAATCTAGAAAACATAAATCCAATATACTCCTACAAATACGCTATTCTTCTAAGATGTTGCAATAATTCATAAAAAAAAACGGTTTAATTTGGTTCCATGGGTAATTAAAATTCAAATATCTCAAATAATTAAAAATAGATTTTTAAAATTTTAACACAACTGTAAAGGGAATTCAAAGACCTTTAGAAAAGTGTATCATTTCACCCACTTTCTCCATTTAAATTCTAGGGGTAAGTTTCACCTCTAGAAGTGGTGAACCTAGGAAACATAAATGTATCATACAAATGCACTACTAACAAAAATAAAATGGACGGGTGTCGGCGTTTTTTTTAAATGGTTGAAATAATTCATAAAGCAACGGTTGGAAATTTATTCTATTTGATATTAAGGGGGCAATTCTTTACATTTCAAAAAATCTGGCGAAATTTGAAAAAATGGGGGCAATTCTTCAAAATTTGAAATAATTTGAAATAATCTGACGAAATTTGAAACAACAGAATTTAGGTGTCAATCTTGACAACACTGCAATTTCAGCTTTGTGTAAAATGTCTTACACCACACGGTAATGGGCCAACTTAGGAAATTATGAAAACCCCAAAAATTTAAAATATGCGGGAAAATTTAATCTAAAACCTACCTTAAAACTCGGCTACTGATAATCAACAAGTTCTTGATAAATTGTATTTTTCCGAGCACCTCATCATACAACGGTTTTTCTATCTGGCAAATTTGACAACTGTCAGTCAAAGATCACCAAGGGGACTGTCAGTTACGAAATACTATGTTGCCAATTCATTGTTTCCAAGTGAAACCAATAAAGGTACCGTTCACAAGTTGGATTCACTTTTTAAATATGTTGTTAAAATATTTTTACGAAAAACTCTTACAACGTAACGTGCAAGGTGGTACCTAAGGGGGGATCAATCTCCCCCCGATATTTTTAGGAATAAAAAGTAATCAAACATTTAGTAGTGATAATAATAGTAGAGATATGGATAATTCGCATTTTTTACGGCGGAATTGATTCTGATTTTTGAGATTTTTGCTTATAATAGCTGAAAACTTGCTCAAACTAAAGTTTGGTTAAGTATTTTGTTTTCTAAAAAATTTAAATCTTAAAGGTATTTTTTTATACCTAAATGCATGGAGAGTGGAAAAAAAATTAGTTTTCTAAATCTCATAATTTTATTTATAAACATTTGTGTGTTTTAAATAATATTACTTGACTTGACTGCAAAATCAATCCAAGATTTGAGCAGCTGCTAAAAAATTGTTTTTCTTTGTCGTGTTTTTGAACTTGATTTTAAAATAAATTTGAATGAAAAAGGAAGCTTGGCTGACTTATTTTTTAGCCACTCATAGGCAGGAAGGCTATTGGGGACCGTCAAAAAAAACCTCTTTATTCATAGTTCTTTTAAAAATAAAACCAAATAATTTAAATAATTAGGCACTTTGTCTGCAAGTTTAATGAAAATTTTTCCTTGGTTTTATTTTTATAAGTTTAAAAAAAAACAAATTCAATTTTTTTTTACCCTTATTATATTTGTTATAATCAAAACCTTAAAAACTATTTTACTTTTTTTATTACTTTTTCAAATTAGGTAGCTATTCAATGAACCTACAGAGTAAATAATTTTGCACTGGAATTTATTCTTTAGCTTTTTAACTATTTCTTCAATTTCAATATATTTTAATTATAGTATCTAAGGTTTTAAACCCGTTATATTTTATTTGTGTATTTTATTCCGGGAATAACATTAATATTGATAAAGGTACACAATTGACAGGGTGCAAAATTTTTTGCCGACTTTTTTGGACGATAGCTTTTCTAAACGGTTCGATGTCATCACATTTCGTGCATTTCCTAATACAAAAAGCAAATTTTGCATTTTTTTTTTATTAAACCAAACCTCACCTTTGCCGATTGATGGCAAACTTATCCTAACCTGTTAATTCAACTCTGGTTAATTGATCGAAAACGTGACCTAACCGGTCCATTGGACACTTTTTTTTTTTGGTGGAAAAGGGGCGTGTATGGACAGGTAATGATAAGTTTGCGATCAATTGAAGGGGCGACGGACGAAACATCGAAACACAAAATGTCGAAAGTACAAAATGTCGAAGAAACAAAAATACCAATAGTTGAAAAATTTAAAAGACAGAAAATAAAACCTAACCAGGTCAGGTTAGGTTTTAAAGTATATTACAAAAAAAAGGCACCTGATCTGGTCAGGTTAGTTTCTATTAATATATCTAATAACCCAAGCTTTCGACATTCTGGACTTTCAACATTTTGTAATTCTTCTTCATTCGCATACACAGTTTCCAATAGAATCTACATTTATTTTTATTTTAATATTTATTTTTATCCTTATAAACCCAACAGTAACGTCTTTTAGACGAAAATTGTTCGTAGCACCCCTGTAATCTTCCGCCGGCGGCGACTGTAGCAAGTATTTCTGATTACCCTATCCAAAACCTCATGGGCCGTCACTTAATAACAGCAGTTTCTATATGGGAGGACCCCCCAGAATAAAAAAACTATATACGTGCCTAGCTTTGATAAGAAAAGTAAAAAAATAATAACCACTTCAATAATTTGACCAGTATCCCACTTAGTCAGATTTTTCTGGCAGATTTTAAAGAAATAATTTGACATTCCCTTAAAAATCCGTTCAAATATAACGGTGGCAACAGCGTAGAGCTAATTTTGTAGCGACCCTTCCACGACATGCAGTTAGTCCCTCTTTGTTAATTTTACCGTGAAAAACAAAGAAAGAAAGTAAACTTAGCTGACCTCATAAAGAAAACGAATAGGACTCATAAATTTGAAAGAAATGTGACGAAATGTGACGAAATTTGACATTTCAGTTTGTGTGGTTAATGGTTATCTGCTTTGAATTTATTTACAATTTTTAAATTAAAAATTTTTAATAAATTAGGCGTTTTTAATTAAAAAAATATATTATATCGTGAAGCTACATCTATCAAAAAGTGGGAAATGGCCTTTTAAGTAAGTTTTTAAGTTTAAAATTGCCATTTAAACGAGAAATCTTAAGCGCCAGATTATGTCACATTTTTTCAAATTTCGTCAAATTTTTTGAAATGTAAAGAATTGACCCCAATCTGACATAATTTGGCGGTTAAGATTTCTCGTTTAAAAGGCAATTTTTAAACTTAGAAACTTACCTACAAGGCAATTTTCCACTTTTTGTTGGATGCAGCATCACGATATAATTATTTTTTTTTAGCAAAAGTACCTTAGTCGTTGTAAATTTTTAATTTAAAAATTGGAAATAAATTCACACCATCACTAGAAATTGACATTTCAAATATCGCCAAATTTTTTTCAGATTTGTAATTTCTATTCGTTTTCTTTATGAGGTCAGCTAAGTTTACTTTCCTTCTTTGTTTTTCACGGCAAAATTAACAAAGAGGTACTAAGTTCATGTCGTGGAAGGTGCGTGAAAGGGTCGCTACAGAATTTGCTCCACGCTGTTGCCACCGTTATATTTTTACCGGGTTTTTATGGAAAAGTCAAATAATTTCAAATATTGTCCCTAAAAGTAGCCAGATATTCTGACTGAAGTGGGACTTGGTCAAATTTTAAGTGGTGATTATTTTTGTACTTTTGTTATCAAAACGACCAATTTTCGGTTCGGTTCGGTTCATGTAAAATATAAATAAAAGTTATTTAATTTTTATCTGGAACTGGATGTGCGCATGTGCGACATCGCGTCACGTGACATTTGTTGTTGTTTTGATAGAGTATTTTTTTGTTTTTTCGTACCATTTTAAGCAATCCAACTTTTAAAAGCGAATCCCCATCCATCGTCATAAATAAATCATCCAAGATCATTAAATAAAAATGGCCTAACAGTGCAATGAAAAAAACGGAATTATTAAGACCGGACATTATCAAAAACGTCATTCATCATCAAAAAGGACAAAATCATAAAAAGGGGTCTCCTATCTTTTCATGTATACTGGTTCCGTCTCTCTTCTTCTCTTACAAATCGGTCTCATGAAAGTTTGGCGGCAAATTGGTGTTAACCGAACCGAACCGACCCTATTGGTCAATTAATTGCAATTGAATCCTAACCTAGGGTCCAACACCTGACCTTTTTTAAAGATGGCCCTTGCTTAATGAAAACGCCTTATGTGCTATAGCAATCACTATGTAGAGACGGTGTTTTTATTAGGCATGGTAGTAAAAAAAATTGCAGTGAAGGACGCTTTAATTGCATAGTTATATCAGAACCGCTCTTGTTTAGGTGAACGTCAAAAGCTAGGCCCGAGCCCTTTTTATCTTTTTGTCCTTTGTAATTTTGTCCGGTTTTGATAATTTAAAACACTATACAGATCTTCGATTTTGCTCTTGTCTTGTTTTGCAGAATGACGTTTTTGATAATGTCCGGTTATTAATAATTCCGTTTTTAACATAGAACTGTCATAACCTTGTTTATTTATGATCTTTAGACGAATTTTTTTTTATGATAAACTATGGGGGCCATAAAAAGCCAGTGATTTAATACAAAAATACTTTCACACTGTTTTTTCCAAAAGAAAAGTATTAAAAAATAATTTTAATTTTTCTTTGGCTGAATAAACAGCAAAATGTTTTTATTCTAATTTTTATTTTTGTCTGTATAAACCCAGTATAAAATCATTAAAAAACAAGGAAATTAAGTATTATTTCATGATACAAAAAAATAATTTTAAATATCTTATTAGGTTCTACTATCCGGTCCGGAAATGTCTTGAGAATTGACAATTGAGAACCTTCCCTGGACATGCTTAAAAAACTTTTAAAGAACATTCTTGAAATGTCGTAGGGGACGTGCCAGAACGTTCACAGGGTGTTGTAATAGGTCGATGTAACCTGTTTGAAAATCGAAAACAACATGTTCCAAAGCATTTTGTTTAAAAATATAGTTTTCGAATGGCATTTTGTTCGAATGGCATCTTTCTCGAATGGCACTTTTTTCGAAAACATCTTTTTCGAATCACATTTTGTTTGAAAGCATGGTGTTCAATGGCATTTTGTTCAAAAAATATTTGTTTCATAACATTTTCCTTGAACGAAGGACTTGAAAAATGTTACCCTAACATTTGTCAATTGATTGCAAACCTACTCTAACCTGTCTGTAAACCTAACCTTTGTCAATTGGGACGACGGACGAAACATCAAAACACTAAATATAATTTCTACATTTTAAGCTTTCGACATTTTGCAATTCGACATTTTATCATTTCGAAATTTCGTGACATTTGATGTTTCGATGTTTCGTGCGTCCCATCCTATCCTACCCTGTGCAGACACACCTTTTCCACCAGAAAAAATGTCCTCAATTGATCGGTTAGGGGATGTTTACAATCAAATTAATGACCAGGGTTGAGTTAACAGGTTGGGATAAGTTTGCGATCAATTGACAAAGGTTAGGGTAACACCGATTTCGATCTGCCAGAAAGAGGACAGAAGAGCCAACTCAGCACTGGACTAAAAAAACTTTTTTCGATAAAATGTGCAGATGAAAAACAAAATAGATATGTTATTTATACAAAAATATCTTTAAAAAATCCTTTACGCAATTTTCTTGAAATTTGGTTTTGTTAAGTAAAGTTAAATCCATTAAGTCGAGTGCTGAAATTTGGTAGGTGTAGTGTTTGGTAACCTGGTAACCCAGCAAACATGGATTACAAAACAAGTACTTTTTAAGTACTGGCTTTCGCTGCACGCCATAACGGCAAAGTACTAAGTAGGAAATACTTAATTTGTATTGATTTGGAACAACGGCAGGCATCAGGCCAGCAAGTATATATTTTAATACAAAAAACACTGTACTTTTAAAGCAATGCATTTTTTAAAACTTTTTTGTACACAAAAGCATGTACTTGTAAAGTAATGTATTTTCTTCATAATTTTAGTACAAAAAAAACTTTTAACTTTAAAAAAAAAAAAAACCTGTAGTTTTAAAGCAATGTATTTTATTAATTTTTTTAGTACAAAAAAACTACTTTTGTTGTAAATATTGTAAGGACATTACGTGCCACTCACGTCTCATATTTACGGAAAGAATTATTTGATCATTATATAATGATCTTTAATATTCCTTTTCATATCAGATGAGGATATTTCCAAAGATTATGGAACATTTCACACCAATTTAAAAATAAATAAAATTATTCACATTCTTAAGCTTGACATTCTTCAGTGTACCTATAAAATGTTGACTAGTTTTTGCCATCTAGCGGCCAGGCCAGCAAACACGTTTTTTTGTAAATACTTTATTTTCACAGTAAAATATTTAATTTTTTTGTACTAAAATAAAGTGCTTTAAAAGCAACCATTTAAAAATACGTTTGAAATGTTTTTTCACTGTTATATTAATTTTGCAGCAAAACTTTCAAACTTTTACTAAAAAATTAAATGTACTTTAAGAGTACCTTCTTCAAAATGTTGTTAAAATGTTTTTTTGTAAATATTTTATTTTCACAGTAAAATATTTAGTTTTTTTGTACTAAAATAAATTGCTCTAAAAGCAACTGTTAAAATATACTTTTAAAATGCTTTTTTGCCATTAACCCTGACTGCACTTGGTATTTTTCATAAATAAAGTATTACTTTTCGTTGTACTAAAAAAAATGTTGCATTTTTTGCACTTTTAAATTATATGCAAATTACACAATACAAAAATAATAAAAATAATACACATCGTTGCCGATGCCAGCAGTTAAAGTACAATATTAGTATAGTACCAGCAGGTCGATGTTTGCTGGGAACACTTTAATTTAAGTTTTTTATTACAATGGCGGATTTCTTTATGTTTAAACCGATTTGTCTCAAACTTAATAATAATGAAAATATTGTGCGATAATAACTTACCGAATAATGATTCTTATACAACACGATCGATACGCGTTGTTAGCAAACTCTTAAGATTTCAGGAATAATTAGTTCATTTTAAGTTTGTTTTTATACTATATTATTAACAAAGGAGGTGTACATAAAGTATGTAGTGTATGTAATCCAAAGCAAAGATCTCTATATATCTATAACATAGAATTCATTGCGCTCATTCTGCGTACAAGGCCACGTCGCGTGGTGGCGCTAAATTGTTCGGTCAATTTTTTATTCGCTTAGTTTAGACAGTTGCCTCTGGGTGGCGCTAGCAGAGACGGAACAGATAGGAATTACCAAGGCTTCTAAAACTTTTACAGGCATGATTAATTTTCTTATAAATAAAACTGTTTAGGATTTTTTTTTAAACTTTCGTTAAAATGCCTTTTAGGAAAAAAAATATAGCATTTATTAAAAGCATAAAATTTTCTTTCCAATGATGTAAAACTAAAGGGTTTAGTTTACAACAAATGGTACATTTACACCAAAATGGAGATTATTTACAAAAATCGTAAAAAATAATTATAAGTTTCGATGTAACTAATAATCTTTATCTATATGAAACATTAGCATCAAGCCAGAATACATACACTGGTGCAGCGGCGGCTCGTGCCGCAGGCGTGGTGAAGCACCACATTATAAACACCGGTACAAACGTTATTCTCATGGTACGTCAGTTGAAAGAGAAAAACGACAATATAAATAAAACTTTTTGCCTATAAATATGTTTCTAATCTCTTTCAACTGAGGACGAGGAATAAGTTTTCTTCAGAGATAATACCTTGTATACTGATGTTTGTAATTTACCGCTTCACCTCGCCTGCGGCACGAGCCGCAGCTGCACTGGTGGTCGCAGTGGAAGGGCTGCAAGACCCACTCACAGATGAATCATCAATTATCTTTACATAATTATTCTGTACATTATTTAAAAGAAAATTTTATTTTCGAAAAGAGTACCAGAGTACTTAATTTTTTAAAAAATTAGTAGCAATTTTACGTTTTGAGAAAAACGGGTTTGGTTTTATACTTTTTTATTTTCTTATATTTTTAAAATAAAAGTGAAGGTTTTAATTTTTTGCTTTTTATTTCAAAATTATATATAACCTGATTTTCTCAAAACATAGAATTTCTACATGCGACAATCTTTTTAGCGACGGCAGAAAAATTTTTTTGAAAATGAAGTACTCTAGGCAAAAATAATTTTTGCCACTATTTAGAAAATAAAATTTTCTTCTTAGGAACGGCAGTATGTATTATAAATAATACTGATTTTTGGAGAGGAGTTATGTTCGTCGTTATACCTAGAGGAGCGGAAGACCACCCAGGAAAAAGTGGCCAAAGCATAAAGCTCATTACGAAAACTTATAGAAGATAACGCTTTCTTTCCAAAAATGTAACTTTCACAAAAATCGGTTTTTCTTTTCTTAAGAAGACCACGCGGTAGATCATCGACCTATTTTTATGAAAGAAAATGTAATTTTCTATAAGCTTTATTCGTTATGCGTTTCTTACTTTGACCACTTTTGTCCCTCTCTCCCCCTAGATGTAGGCTGTAGTTGACAATGTGGCAAACAAGTAAAACATTAAACTACATTCCAATAGCAACAAAAATCTATCTATCTGTCGGGAAATCCCATATAGGGGGAAGGTATAACCTATGACGACCTTCGGTCTAATCATTTAAAAGAAAATTTTATTGTCTATAACGTAGTATAATTAAAATTTATACAATGTTAGAACTAATTATAAATGATACATTGCTAAAAAAGAAATTTGGTTTTCCTAATAAAGTAATATCAGTGTTTTCATGCAGCACTTAGTTTTTATGACAATTGCAAAATTTCAAAATTAAAAAGATTTTTTTGCAACGCTAATGAAATGTTATCCGTAATATTGACCAAATTATGTTATACTTTATCTGAAAATAAATTTTATCGCCTAAATAAAGCGTACACTTTTTTTTGAAAGAGCTTTTTTGTTGAAAATTCAATGAAAATGTAAAAAATCAATAGATTTTTCGAGGATTTCTGTAAATGGCCCACATTGATGGATGCCACTGGCTCGTTAGGAGTGAAATTGTCTCTATTTGATTATCAATTGTTGGAACGCAAAGTTAATTTTCCTAATAAATTATTAAATACATTTCAGAAAATTGTAAAAAACAAAAAATATTTGTAGTGATTTTTAAACAAGTTCTTAGTTTACGGACGCCAATGAAGTATTACCCACAATCTGCACTGAGAGATATATGATTTAAATCAATATTTTGTTGTAAATTATATACTATAGTTTTTTGCACAAAAGGCTTACCCCTAGATGTACCGTAAGAAGGTTTAGCTAATCCATCATTGTTGTTTTATGTGAGCAACAAGGACTTAATCGCGATTAAGTGACTAATCCAAGAAATGTGCATCTAGGGTTTAGTGTCCAACAAAATTAGTTAAATTTTAAAATGTTAGATGGTTTGTTTTGAATAAAATGTGCAAACAATCGTTTTGAAGATGTTTAAGGGTTCGTATCTTTGTAACAGTATACCCAGGTAGCTTCAATATATCTTGTTTGTTGAGTCGGTTTCTCAATAGAGGGTTAGCCCTGACCCGTGGGTTAAAAAAAGAGATGGCTGACATATTTACCACATGCCAAAAAAAGACAGCTATTAAAAATAACCCACGGGTCAGGGGTAATCCTCTATTGAGAAACCGGCCCCTTATGTTCTCTGCATATTTCGCCAAAAATAAGTTTGTTCTTATCTTGGTTTTACATTTTAAAAATCTATATTAAAATTTTTTTTTATTGTTATTATTATATCACTCAAATCAAACCTCTTGTCGTTGGTGGCCTTGCTTCGCAGGTGGAGGATTATTAATTATCATAATAGGGCGAATAGTGTTCATAATTTTAATAGATTATTTTTCAAGCAAATTAATGATATTCACGCATGTCGCCGTAAGTTGTTTTGTGTTAAATCAGATTAAAATTATGCCAATGCCTTATTTGAATTCTACATTGCATTGTATCGTATTTATCCTTAGAAAATTGATGCAATGTTGTCAAGATTTAAGGTTAAATTCTGGCATGTCAAATTGTGACAGATTTTTTCAAATTGTGAAGAATCGCCCCCTAAATTTCAAATATCTGAAAAACTAATCGATAGTTTTTTTACATTTTAACATGACTGTAAAGGTATTCGAAACTCTTTCAGAAAATAGTGCCACTCGACCCACTTTCCCAATTTAAATTCAAAGGGTTATTTTTACCCTGCCTAGGAGGCGCGACCTTTAGAATCGGGAAAGATGTTTAAACATTGTCCCCCTTGAATAAAAAATCAACCTGGACAGGTATTCTCGTAATGAAAAACGCATAGCGTGTTTAAGACGCTCACCGTTTTATGACGTCAAATTCGCTAAGCACCTGATCAAAAGTGCAGAAATGGTATTCACGTACGATTGCGCTGAGCATTTTTAGCTCACACATATACTATACTATAGTAGTGTGTGAGCTATGGTGATCCTAATTTTTTCGAGAAAAAAAAAGTTGCTCCGATTTCAAAAATTTTTATATATCTTTGCGTTTCAGATGATTTTGAAACTTTTTTGTTGCGCCGTCTGTCTGTCTGTCTGTCTGTCTGTATGTCTGTCTGTAACGACCAACGCGCATAACTCAAAAACCGCTTGACCGATTTTAATGAAATTTGGTAACTGCGCTGGGTCTTGGGTCGAGATGGTCCCATTTAAAAATGAACAAAATCCACCGAACACAAACCAAGTAAAAGGGTTCATTTCAAAAATTAGAGTTTATGTGAAAATATGGCGTCTGTGATATCAAACGAAAGGTAATTGAGTCTGGAGTTAAACAAAATACATTTTCATTTATTTTAAAAAAAGGGTGGGGGTATATTTCAAAAATTAGAGTTTAAGTGAAAATATGGCGTGTGTGATATCAAACGAAAGGTAATTGAGTCCGGAGTTTAACAAAATACATTTTAGTTTTTGTTTTTTAAGGGTGGGGATAGATTTCAAAAATTGGAGTTTAAGTCAAAACATGGCTTGTGTGGTATCAAACAAAAGGTAATTTAGTCTGAAGTTGAATAAAATATATTTCAGTTTTTAGTTATATTAGCTCACACGTACACTATAAATATAGTACCTAGTGTGAGCTTAGGGGCCCATATATTGGCAGAGTATTTTAAAATGGTAACCGTCTTTAAAAACACCTACCAATTGGCATCTGTTTTTGGAAATCGCTTGGCGTTTTAAAAGAATTCAAACCTATTAAACAGTATTATGCACACTATTAATTTTTTTGGCCAATTTTATATTTATAGTAGTTAGAGGCCTTCAGCCTATAACTAGTTTAAGTACAATAAGGTACCAAAATAGCGGTCTAAGACAACTGGGCGCCGCCAACTCGGCGCCACCAACTGGGCGCCGCCAACTCGGCGCCGCCAACTGGGCGCCGGGCCAACTGGGCGCCGGGCCAACTCGGCGCCGCCAACTGGGCGCCGGCCAACTCGGCGCCGGACTAAATTTTTTTTTTTGATAAATTGTGTAGATGGAAAATAAAATATATTATTTATATAAAAACATCTTTAAAAAATCCTATGCAATTTTTTACAAGCTTTTATTTTCTGTCTAACTATCTATCAAATCTTGTGAAGCGTTTTTGACACACTTCCCATTATCCGATTTGGATGATATTTGGTACACACGTAGTGGTCCCATGACAATACAACATTAAGAACAAAAACATCCTCCCACCCCTACCCCCACCCCTTCTATAGAAAAATGTGTTTTTGACACACTTCCCGTTATCCGATTTGGATAAAATTTGGTATCCACATAGTGGTCCGATGATAATATAACAATAAGAAAAAAATATCCTCCCACCCCTACCCCCACCCCCTTCCATAGAAAAATTTATTTTTGACACACATCCCGTTATCCGATTTGGATGAAATTTGGTATACATATAGTGATCCGATGACAATACAATATTAAGAAAAAAATATCCTCCCACCTCTACCCCCACCTCCTTTCATAGAAAAATGAGTTTTTGACACACTTCCCATTATCCGATTTGGATGAAATTTGGTATTCACATAGTGGTCCGATGACAATACAACATTTAAAATAAAAATATCCTCCCACTCCTACCCCCACCCCCTTCCATAGGAAATGCGTTTTTGACACCCTTCCCATTATCCGATTTGGATGAAATTTGGTATAGGTACATATAGTGGTCTGATGACAATACAACATTGAAAAAAAAATCCTACCACTCCTACCCCCTACCCTCATCTATAGAAAAATGCGTTTTTGACACACTTCCCATTATCCGATTTGGATGAAATTTGGTATACACATAGTGGTCCGATGATAATACAACAATAAGAAAAAAATATCCTCCCACCCCTACCCCCACCCCCTTCCATAGAAAAATTTGTTTTTGACTCACATCCCGTTATCCGATTTGGATGAAATTTGGTATACATATAGTGATTTGATGACAATACAATATTAAGAAAGAAATCTCCTCCCAACCTCTACCCCCACCCCCTTTCATAGAAAATTGAGTTTTTGACACACTTCCCATTATCCGATTTGGATGAAATTTGGTATTCACATAGTGATCCGATGACAATACAACAATAATGAAAAAATGTCCTCCCACCCCTACCCCCCACCCCTTCCATAAAAAATGCGTTTTTGACACACTTCACTTCAAATGACTTTTATAAAATTTGGTATATGCATAAAGGTCCGATGGCAATACAGCCCAAACAAAAAATATATTTCTACCTCTACCCCCACCCTCTCCTTCCCCCAATAGAAAAATGAGTTTTCAAACAACTGACGATCAGCGATTTCATTATAATCTAGAATAAACTCTTCTTTATTTATTTACCTCTGCATTTTTCTACTAGATTGATTCTTGCAAATAGTGATATTTAATTGATACGGATATCTTATCGTGCTAACATCGTCAAAATTTCCATCAGTCGGCCATCGCTTTTATTATTATGATAATATTAGAATGTTAGAAAATTATTTTTTAATTTTTAGTGCATTTTATAAGAGCTTGTGACTTAAAAAATTTTTTTTACTAATTTATTTCCGCAATTTTGGATCCGCCATTTTGATTTTTTTAAGTTTGAGTAAAAAATTTTGTTAAATGACCTCAAGCAATGTAATATTTCAAGTTTGAGACATCGGTTAGTAAATAAGAAAATCCGCCATTTTGGATGGAAAACTGCAGAGGTAAATAAATGAAGAAGAGTTTATTCTAGATTATAATGAAATCGCTGATCGTGAGTTGTTTGGAAACTCATTTTTTTATCCGGGGAAGGAGAGGGTGGGGGTAGAGGTAGAAATATATTTTTTGTTTGGGCTGTATTGCCATCGAACCTTTATGCATATACCAAATTTTATAGAAGTCATTTGAAGTGAAGTATGTCAAAAACGCATTTTTTATATAGGGGTGGACGTAGGAGTGGTAGGACATTTTTTCATTATCGTTGTATTGTTATCGGACCACTATATGTATACCAAATTTCATCTAAATCGGATAATGGGAAGTGTGTCAAAAACGCATTTTTCTATAGATGAGGGTGGACGTAGGAGTGGTAGGATTTTTTTTCAATGTTGTATTGTCATCGGACCACTATATGTATACCAAATTTCATCCAAATCGGATAATGGGAAGTGTGTCAAAAACTCATTTTTCTATGAAAGGGGGTGGGGGTAGTGGGAGGATAGTTTTTTCTTAATATTGTATTGTCATCGGATCACTATATGTATACCAAATTTCATCCAAATCGGATAATGGGAAGTGTGTCAAAAACGCATTTTTCTATAGATGAGGGTGGGGGTAGGAGTGGTAGGATTTTTTTTCAATGTTGTATTGTCATCGTACCACTATATGTATACCAAATTTCATCCAAATCGGATAATGGGAAGGGTGTCAGAAACGCATTTTTTATGGAAGGGGGAGGGGGTAGGGGTGGGAGGATATTTTTTTTTTAATTTTGTATTGTCATCGGACCACTATGTGAATACCAAATTTCATCCAAATCGGATAATGGGAAGTGTGTCAAAAACTAATTTTTCTATGAAAGGGGGTGGGGGTAGAGGTGGGAGGATATTTTTTTCTTAATATTGTATTGTCATCGGATCACTATATGTACACCAAATTTCATCCAAATCGGATAACGGGATGTGTGTCAAAAACAAATTTTTCAATGGAAGGTGGTGGGGGTAGGGGCGGGAGTATAAATTTTTTTTAAATGTATTGTCATCGGACCACTATGTGAATACCCAATTTCATCCAAATCGGATAATGGGAAGGGTGTCAAAAACGCATTTTCTATGGAAGGGGGTGGGGGTATTGGTGGGAGGATATATTTTTTTTATGTTGTATTGTCATCGGACCACTATGTGAATACCAAATTTCATCCAAATCGGATAATGGGAAGTGTGTCAAAAACTCATTTTTCTATGAAAGGGGGTGGGGGTAGAGGTGGGAGGATATTTTTTTCTTAATATTGTATTGTCATCAGATCACTATATGTATACCAAATTTTATCCAAATCGGATAACGGGAAGTGTGTCAAAAACACATTTTTCTATAGAAGGGGTGGGGGTAGGGGTTTGGAGGATATTTTTTTCTTAATGTTGTATTGTCATGGGACCACCACGGGTGTACCAAATTTAGTTATAGTTATATAGTTAGTTAGTTAGACAGAACATCTGAAGCTAAAAAAAGCTTGTAAAAAATTGCGTAAAGGATTTTTTAAAGATGTTTTTATATAAATAATATATTTTATTCTTCATCTACACATTTTATCAAAAAAAAAATTTTTAGTCCGGCGCCGAGTTGGCCGGCGCCCAGTTGGCGGCGCCGAGTTGGCCCGGCGCCCAGTTGGCCCGGCGTCCAGTTGGCGGCGCCGAGTTGGCGGCGCCCAGTTGGCGGCGCCCAGTTGTCCCATTCCACCAAAATAGAACCTTTCTTACTCTTCAAGGTAGAAATAAAGGATTTTAAGGAGTTTGCGAATAAGGATTTACTGTATTTCTCTCCCCTCTGGAATCTATTTAAGTGGTATATAAAGGTACCCTGTAGAGTAGGTAACCGAGCATTTGAGCCTTATTGGAAACACCCTAGTATAAGCGAGTGTATTCAGTTAGAACAATGAAATGGTTGTGGTCGTGCCAAAACTTTAAAAAATTTAAATTTCTGAAGATATTTAATTAAATATTCTTTTAAAACTTTCTTTAGTATGTTAGAATATGATGAAAATGTATGGTTTACCTACGTCTATATAACCTTTATTATTATATCCTAGGAGTGTAGGGGTCATTACAATCATGTTAAGACACCGCTAGCCCAACATCTCTTATTAAAACCATTTCTAACCATCACCTTCTCTAGATTTTCGATGTTGTTATCAATAACAAAAATAACTAACTGGGGTAAAAAAAATCTCTAATGTATGCCACAAGAGCGCGTTTAACAACGTGAATACCAAATTCGATCGGTCAGTGCAAATGCCATGCGAGAAGGGTGCTGTGCGTTTCGCTTAGCGTTTTCAAAACGTAACGTTTTTAAGCCAATTTATGAGAATACCAGTCCTGTCCAAGGCTTTTCCCGAAATCGCACTCTAAATACCCAAAAAGGTCCCTGTTTCGATGTCCGTGAAACACCCTGTATACAAATTATGCTCGCTCAATTAATGTATTTGCTTTTAAAATAATAGGCCTGCGTTAATTTTTTAGTTTTCTAAAGTTTTGTGGGTTGCCTTGCAAGTGTCAGAGTTCTGTATTCTGTATCATTCTGTATTCGTGTTTTCAAATTGCGCGCGCTAAAACCAGCTTTCTTCGACTCCGCTTTGTGTGCTCGCAGCTTTTTTGGGACGACATCGGCAGTTTGTTGTCGAGTTTTCATTTTAATGCGTGTTTGCTGTTCTTCCGTGGATCGTAGAAAGTTCGTTGAAACGAATTCGGCGAGCGGCGGACATACGACGCGCGAGCGCAAGCGGGGCATTCGCGGAGCAGTTTGGTGTATACACAATTTTAAAAACTTTTCTTTCGTACTATTAAATTATCATCACGCACTCGCTCCTTCTTTTTACCGAGCTCGTATAAAAATGCTCAAGACATTTCCATATTCAATACAAGAGGGGTACACATCTTGCACTCAGGCCAGAAAATTGTGTTATTAGAATTTAATATGTGCTTCACGGAGGTTGCCTTTTTCTTTCACGAAAAGTACTTTTTGACATGACAAGAATTTAATAATAAATACGTATGAGGGCGCGGATATTGATAAAAAATCGAACTGTCTGCGGCAAAAATATGAAAAAGCGATATGTCTCGTATAAGCCCTGCATCCGGAAGATACGGGATGTTAAAATTCTATCTGCAAGATTTTAGGTCACCCGTATACTCTACTTAGTGTAACCTTATAGTGATCATGTCAAAAAAATTTATACGTCTTTGCGTCTAAGATGATTTTAAAACTTTTTTGTTGCTATGTCTGTCTGTCTGTCTGTCTCAACAAAATCGTTTTTTTTTTTTAGAATAACAATCTTTCTTGAGAAACTTTATACCATATGTACCCCAATGTTTAATGCTTTAGTGACTCTGGGCACTGGCGTACGAGGGGGGAGGGTGACTTGGGGGCTGAAGCCCCCCCTTCCCTAGAGCCACTGGATATTGACCCCTAGAACATGATTTTCTCCAAACATCAAGATTAAAATATATCGATTTGCGCCCCCCAGGATCCATCTCTGCGTATCGATCCACGCTTAAGCCCCCCCCCCCAGGATTTACCCCGTGCAGAGCAAGAGGCTTCCTTACTGTATCCTTATTTATTCCGTAGCATATATTTTTTTTAAATTAAAAATTACTCTAGCTTGTTTCCATCATTTAAGTATTTTATTTTAATGTTATTCTACAACTTACCTAAATGTTGATAATATCTCATTCCTTAAATACTGTCGTGTAATAAAATAACTTGATAGTCATTTTTCAGGGGCCACCAAATATAACTTTGGTGAAAAAACATTCATATTTTATTTTACATTTTTATATAAATAAAACTGGTACACATATTAGGTGGCGGGTGGGATATTTATTGGGTTATTTATGAAGTGCTATTTTATTCAGGCCCGACGATTGTCTGGTTTTGCTCATAGAAAAAGAATATTTAATTCAGTCTTGCTTGGTAGACTCCCATTGCAAAAATCCCCATCTGTCTGTGGGGAATTCCATCTCCATCATCTCAGCATCACACCATGAAAAGTATTGCTGCTGGTGATCTAAAAATTTCGGATCATCATATTTATCACTTATAAAATTGAAGAACACAATAAAAATGTTTTATGTTTTTGAGGAATATCAACAAAAAAAACACCTTGAAATAATTTGAAAATTTGAGGTTAACACCGGGCTAAATCACGAATCATGATCCGTGGCTAAGCTTGCTAACTTTTCGTGCGCAGGTTAACTTTTTCCTGGGATAACTCTCGTTGTTTTTATTTTTAATATATAGGGTGTCCCAACTACTAGGTAACATTTTTCGTGCGAACTTGAAGAAAAGCTATTTTGAAATTTTTTGTAGCACGCACCATCTTCGAGGGGTATAGTTTACCCCTATATTTTGAATAGAGAAAGTGAGTATTTATTTTAAAGTTCTCTTGAATATCTTTACAACGGTGTAAAAATTTTAAAAATCCGTAGATTAGTTTTTGAGATATTTGCTTAACATTTTCAAATTTTACATTGAATGATAAAATAAAAATTGTGATAAAATTTTTATTTTATCAGTCCATGTTAAATTTGAAAGTTTGAAGGCAATTATCTCAAAAACTAATAGATAAATATTTGAAATTTTTATACGGTTGTAAAAACATTCAAGACCCACTTTCCCTATTCAAAATATAGGTATACCCCTCGAAGATGGTGTGTGCTACAAAACTTTCAAATATAATCGAAGAAAAATACCCAAAAACACGTTTGTTACCTTTTAGTTGGGACACCCTGTATATTCATTTCTGTTCAATACAATGTTTAGGTTACAATTTCTATGATATTTGTTATATAAATAAACATGAATATGCTATTTTACTAAAGACTAGGGTCTACAAAGTTTCAAGGAACTTGTCTGTATCTTCTAGGCTTCTGTATTGCAACGTGTCTTAGGAACTGTAACATAGAATGTTAGTATAGAATTGTTAACTGGGTGGTACCTAAAAAAATTAGTAAGCTAAAATTGGCTTACACTAACAAATTGAAATCCTAACAATTTGCAAGTACTAAATACAGCCGAACCTCTCTTACTCGAACCTCTATAACTCGAACCTCTCTGTAACTTGAACATTTTAAGTAATCCCTACACTTTTTATATGTATTTTAATCTCGTTAATTCGAATTTCTATAACTCGAACTCTCCATAACTCGAACTGTTTTGGTTGTCCCTTTGAGTTCGAGTTATAGAGGTTCGACTGTAGTAAATATTTGGCCAAACACAAAAAATTTTAAATCGTATTTCTACAATTTAGATGGTTGTAAATAATGGTGTTTGCATAAAATAAAGTTAAAATATCAATCTATTCCCGAGGTACAATGATAATTTTTATAGTTGATAAATAATAAATCCCATCGCCAGCGCCACTGCAGGGAATGTGATGGCCAGGCATACGTGCAATATTAATTTTGTTAAAGTTTTGATGCATGGATTTCGTGTTCATATTTGCATTGCAGATATAAAAAAATATAGAAAAAGAATCGGCAATAGAAATCCTGTAAAACCTGCAAGGATCATGAGTAATATTTATAGTGGATAGGGGACAATTCGCCGCAGGTCAATTCGTCGCGGGAACAATTTGCCGCGAGTTTTTGTTTAATAATTATTTTTTCCTAAATTATCAGCAAACATCAGCTAACCGATGTCTGGACCGCCAAACATTTTGCAAAAAAAATGCACCAACAAAAAAAAATGTTTTTTTGAAAACAAAAATACTTTTTCAAAAAAAAAATAAGCAATAATAAAATTAGATTGCAAGATTGGTCACACCGGCGCCGGTTAAGCTGGGGGGGGGGCATCATAAGGGACCCAAATAATTTTAATGCCTCATTTTTTAGCTAATTTGTTACGTTGAAATTAATTTTTAGTTGCAGTCCTTTCGGAGGATTTGTGACGTCCCTAGGACAACAGTTAACATGAGGGTCTACCCTATATTAACAATTTCATTTATGATACGACCTTCAAATAAAAGTGAAATGGTAGTGTAAAATAAAAAAAAAATTCAACTAGCAACTAGAATCAAAACTTTTATATCTGAGAAACACTTTTTATTTATTACGCGATCTACTGTACCGCTCATTATTAAAAATGTTTGGGGCCCCAGTAAATAAACAAATAAAATCAAATTACATGTAATTTTTTACTGTCAGACAAAACAATTTTTCGTAAACGTCTGCAGCTACAAAATGTTTGCTTACATCTTCTTAACGGTACCAAAAATGTTTGAACACCCTGGCAAATAAAGAAAATCAAATTACATGTTACTTTGACGGCCAGTAAATGTGTTTTCAAATTACGATTTCTCGCAAACCGCAGCGGCTACAAAAAAAAATGGGAAAACTAATACAATAGTTTAAGTTATCAGCGGTGAGTCCGGTGAGTGACATCAATCATAATGCAACATTTAAATAAACACGTTTGTCCGTCACCCCGATATGTCAAAAATCGTTTATTTTTATTTTCCAACGCTTATGAATTAACAAGTACGGAAGGTGCGTCTCTCTCTAAATAATAGTGTTTATAGAGAACCGATATTTCCCTCCTTTGATTTTGGCTTAAATAAATTTGACTTTGAAAAGTTCGTCGCCTCTCGATTTCTTTATAATATGTCATACATACAGTCTCTACCCCCGACTAATACAAAAAAATGCATATATTACACGAATTATAGACCCTAAAAACTGAGCCAATGTAACTAAAACTGAAATTTAGTATTACTTTCATTATTTTGACAACATTGGCACCTTCATATCTGAGAGCACGGCAGTACCTCGCCAAGTTCGCGCGCCGTAACCATCTTTTCTTGAAACATTTCAGCCGATATTTGAACTACCTAAAACACTACTTTGGAATGAGCTACGAATCTCAAACTTTGCAGTCGTAGATTTCCATGAAGTTAACAACCCCTCCAAGTTAAAAACGCCGAAATTGCCACTCACTGACTCACTCACTCACTCATGTATAGATCATCAATTTTCTACTGTACTTCCAGACATGCTACAAAGCTGAAATTTGGCAGACTGATAGAAATTATGACCAAACCCCTGGAAAAAATCAAACAACCCCAAAATTTTAATTTACTCCCCTCCCCTATACATTTAAATTTATGTAAAAGTAGCATCGCACACTTCCAGAAATGCTAGAGAGTTGAGTTTTGGCACACTGATAGGAACTATGATAAAACTATAGACAAAAATCAAAAAACCCCAAAATTTTAATTTACTCCCCTCCCCTATACATTTAAAGTTATGTAAAAGCCGCATTGCCCACTTCCAGAAATGCTAGAGAGTCGAGCTTTGGCAAACTGATAGGAACTATGATAAAACTATAGGAAAAAAATAAAACACCCCAATATTCTAATTTACTTCCCTCCCCTATAAATGTAAAGTTAAGTAAAAGTAACATTGCCAACTTCCAGACATGCTAGAGAGCTGATCTTTGGAAGACCGATAGTAACTATGATAAAGTTATAGAAAAAAAATCTAATTTACTTCCTTCCCCTAT
Source organism: Aspidapion aeneum (assembly GCA_963576565.1). Classification (NCBI taxonomy): domain Eukaryota; kingdom Metazoa; phylum Arthropoda; class Insecta; order Coleoptera; family Brentidae; genus Aspidapion; species Aspidapion aeneum. Next base: position 43,431,118 of record OY755042.1, read on the forward strand.
AAATGTAAACTTATGTAAAAGGAACACTGCTCACTCCCAGAAACGCTAGAGAGCTGAACTTTTTAAGTATATACATACATACAATATATATAATACTTCCCTCTCCTATAAATGTAAATTTATATAAAACTAACATTGCCCACTTCCAGAAACGCTAGAGAGCTGAGCATTGGAATGCTGATAGAAATTATGATAAAAAGCATGGGAAAAATTTTTAAAAGTCCAATATTTTCATTTACTCTCCTCCCCTATAAATGTCAAGTTATGTAAAAGTAACATTACCCACTTCCAGAAACGCTAGAGAGCTGAGCATTGGAAGACTGATAGGAACTATGATAAAACTCTAGGACAAAATTTAAAAACACGACAATTATAATTTATTTCCTTCCCCTATACATGAAAAGTTATGTAAAAATACATTGTGCATTTTCAGAAACGCTAAAGAGCTGAGCTTTGGAAGGCTGATAGGAACTACGATAAAACCATGGAAAAAAATTAAAAAACCTCAAAAATTTTAGTAAGGCATTGCAAAAGTTTTGAATAATATTCCGCATATTTTACTACTTTTAAAATGAAGTATTATCCAATTCTTTTAAAAAAGAAGTGAAATCATAACAAAAACAATTAATGTAAAAAAAAGCCAAGTACGCGAAAATGGCATTCCGTAAAAGGAATTGAGATAAAAGTAAAGCCAAGTTCTCCAATACAAATTTCAAAATGAAAGGTTCTTACTAGTTTGGAAATATTTTTATAAACTTGGCTATTAGGGCTGTAAATGACTCTTAGGCACAGTGCTAAATTGAACATAAATAAGTTTGGCTGTACAAGCAAAGTAAAAAAACATTTCCAAACTCTAAAAGAACCTTTCATTTTGAAATTTGTATTGGAGAACTTGACTTTTTTTTTTATCTCAATTCTTTTTACGGAATGCCATTTTCGCGTACTTGGTTTTTTTTACATTAAATGTTTTTGTTATGTTTATCTAAATATAAAACAGTATAAAATAAAACGTACGATACAGGGCCGTGAAATTTCATTAAAATACTCGTCTAGAAATTCTGCAAATATCTACTTGTACTTTAATCTTTAATAGACCAGTTTCCAGCCTTGTAACGTAAATTACTAAAACCCAACTTCAAAAATTTAGTTTGCCTAAATACCCGATGGTAGAGTAGGTAATCCAAATATCTGTACCTTTATTAATATTAGTGACGATATAACAAACTATTTAAGAACCGGATCTGAAGTGGGACGTGCTCTTCCCAAAACCATAATTTTAAACTTGTAATTAGTTTTTAATTATTTATTTCTAATGTTATTTTATGCTTCTAAACTAGTTTTTAGAGGTAAAAAATCTGCTTTTTTATTTTTAATGAAATTAAGAGAAGCTATTATTTATTCGTTGAAATCAAAAATAAAATAATTAAATGCATATTTTTGTAAATGTTTATTAAACAAATAATAGGGCTAGGGAAAATATTTTAAACTCGTTTTTCATTGCCTACCTTTTTGATAAATTTCCTATATTTTAAGCTGTATTATATGAAAATAAAGCAATTATACAATAAATTAAAATTATTTATTTTTTATTTACAAAGAAGTTACAAGCCCTTGGCTAGTTATGTCAAACAAGTTAATTGAGTTTGCAAAAGATAAGTTATTAGATAAATTTAGTCAACATAATAAACATTATATCTTGCATGGAAAAAAAATGTAATCACTGATTATAATATGTAGTTCGTTTCGTATTTTCCTACGACCACAAAGTATATAGTTTGTGATATGACCAATCAAAAATGGTAATTTATTGAAATACTAATTTATCCGCAGCCCACGAAAAAGACCGGCCCGGGCGCGGAAATATCACGTGACCGTAGGAGGCTCACAAAAAAACGCCTCACGGCCCGCTGTCATTATAAAACATGTGTGTTTTCAGTTTTGGTATGTTTGTTTACGTCGATTTTTTTTTTAATTCGGGCACGAATTTTATGTGAATTTTATCAGTTATTAAAATAACGCAGCCCACGAAAAAGACTGTAGTGGGCTGCGTTAAAATAATTAATGGCTAATGAGTAAATTATAAAGAAAATACCTATAAGATAAACAATGCCGCAAACGTGTAATTAGTGTTGTTCCTTGTCGGTCCAACTATAAAACTGAAACCTAATATGTTGCAAACGGGAAAGAAGTGGTAAAAGATAAGATCTTGGATAAGATTGATCAAGTAATAGACATCCTTAGTGACATTTTCGATAGTGAGAGTGAAAAATGTGTTCAGTTGTCATTTCTTATTGAACAATTAGGTCTCTTGAAAAGGTAACCTGAGAATGGAAGATAAGATCTTTGTTTATCCAGTCATCCAGTGCATACACGTCAATTTACAATTCTAAGGTAATATGTCTTCCGCACCCTCGCAATGTTAAAAAACTGATTTGTAAAATATTGTTAACAGATATTAATCTCTCTGGTAGTGTGAAATATTTATAAAGTAAGATACAGATTTTAAAAGAACATGAGTTGGTAGTTAACCTACACTTTAATGAAATATATATTAAACTTTGTGCTGGGTAATTTTTCAAAAAATTATTGACGACCAATACATGCAGTTCATTGAATGTGAAAACCATCTCACTTATTCACAAATTGATATGTCGAATTTTGAAAGACTTGTATAGATTTGAAGTTACTAACGATATTATGTACCTAATATATGTACCTGAAGATATTAGAGTGCAAATTTTGTATAATTTTTTACTTTATAGATTCAGTTCTTTTATCCATAATAAACACATATATCAGCAAAATATTTTTTTCAATTTTTGCCTATAAAAGAATAAAAATTTATCAAGTCACGCGGTTGTAGTGGAGAATAATGAAGCTTTAGAAGTAAATCATAAGAGGGCGCGCCAAGCCATAAAACTTGTTTTATAAGGACACGAATTGACGCAAAAGTATAAATTCATTTATAGATATGAATGAATTTTAAATATGTTTATATAATTAACATTTTGAAAAAATCTAAAAAATTTTAATTTATTTAAAAATGGTCAAAATTTTAAATGTTTAAATTCATTACGGTAACAACTGGAAAATATTTATGTGGCCACGTCGAAAACCAAGTCGTTACCACACAAGTGCTAAGGCTGTAATTAGCCTTACAGTACGTGTGATATACAACATTTTGTCTACGATCCTAATTGTTGGTTTTTCTTTACTTTACCGCTACAAGCCTTTCCTTCAAAGGCAACCGGTATTATTGGTTGTTACGTCAAATATGCTCGATCGCGCTTGCGCCAACGCGAACAGTGCACTTAGCGCAGCCAACTAGCCAACTAAATTAATTTATATTAGCCATGCGTTTAAAAATAAAAGGTAAGGCGATATTGATAACGTCATCGAAAAGACAAAATTACTCTTGGTAAATATCGTCTTAAAGATTTTCGAACGCATAGTGATTAATATTAATCATAATTAAAAGGATTTGGATTTTGTTTTACTTTAATTTACTTGAGAATTTGTACGTTTTTAAGAATTATTTTTACATTTCCAGATAGGTAGATTATTAAAGTAGTCGTGTGAGAAATATACCACAAAACCAAAAAAAATAAACATTATAATTTAAGCGCTAGTGAGAAATCGCTGGCGAATATCGACGCGGCGAATTAGGCGCACCCTGGGTCATCACCTTTTTGATTTTCGAAGGCATGTGTATGACGTCATTGTTTTGACCGTGATTATTTTCAAACGATTTTGGGCTAGCCACGGTATAACCTTTACCACAGGACGAACATTTTTCAACACACCCCTGCGGATGGATTTATTAACTTGCTTGCTTCAATTCATAAAATTGTTATTTCGTAAACTCTCGTGCAGGACAACCTGTTAAATTAACACGTTCCAGTCAGTCGTTAAGCTGACACAAGAGTGGAGCATTAATTTTTTTGAAATAATTTAATGTTATACATAGGTGTTTTGAGTTAAGGTTATGTCTTATGGAGTTTAAATAAAGATTACATACCTACTAGTCGCTTCTTGGCCACATTCTGGTCAATTTTGCCCCGTCAGATATTCCGTGCAAACCCTCTTCAGTTGGCGAGTTAACGTCAAAAAATTTTACCCCAACTTCCCGCAATAAATATTTTATGTGCGCCCAGCGTTTATAGGTAACGTCAATTTTGTATCGCGAAAGTGTCTTCCCCGGGCGAAATAGCGAAAAGTTTTTAGTTGTTAGAAAGCTATCTTTCAAAAGTTTTCACAGTTTGAAACAATATTATCCGTTTTCCGAGAGTCAAAAAGAAGTGGAAGATAAGCCGCTAAAGTTGATTTTTTCGTTTATTTTTTTTTTCATTGAGTTGTATCAATACAGTTTTAAGTCTATAATAATATTATATTATCAAAACAAGTGATGGAATAATAAAGTAAGTATGTATGTATTTAAGAAATCACGTGTGAGTGTGGTAAATCCGAGGGATGGCTCGGTATTTCCTTTTGGTGTACAGACAGACTAGGGGAAATACAGGAAATACTAGAAAATACGAGGAAGTACTTGGGAAGGGAAATACTACGAAATACTTGGAAACACCTTGAAAATTTGGGCATTTACTGGGAAATATAACGGGAATTGTCGTACGTATTTCCTTTTGGTGTACAAAAATTGATGATCGAGCCACCCCTCGGGTAAATCATATGTAGAAGAAATGAAAGGCCCTCTTCAAGTTAAGGTAAAAGAACATCAAAAGAGTACCCAATTAGGGGTTTTGAAAAATCAGGCTTAGCGGATTATAACTGGTAAAATGATTACAGGATATAATGGTCTAAAGCTAAAGCTTTGCATAAGGAGTAGCATTGAAAAAGAGAGAGAGAGAGAGAGAGAGAGGTTTCTAGTCAATCTAGCACGAAAATAAAAACGTCTCATTATGGAAAATAAGCCGCTTAGAATTAAGGCAGCGGGTCACACTTAACTGCATACACCAAGTAGTATCAGTACTAGCCTGTGGACTGGGGTGTTAGTTTACACTTAAAAACAGAGATAGGTAGTTACTTACAGAAACGTTGTGATTCAAATAAAAATGACATTACAAGTCCGAAATTCTGTTTCCACTTTATAACTACTTATAAAGATCATGTTAAATTTCTGAATCCGATCTACTAAACGCTCTATTCGGACATAAATGACAGTTACTTTGACTTTCGTAAGGGATTAGGTAACAAGCAGGTACAGCGATAGTATCAACCAGGATTTCGATGTCTGTTTTATCGATTATAACAAAGCGTTTAATAAAGTATATCATGGTCAGCTAAGAAGAAGTTTTACAACATAAAAAATTAGACTTTTATGTTCTGCAGGAAAATGTAAGAAAAATGTCTCAAATAAAGTTCAATAAATTTTTTTAAATATTTTTACCTTCCTAGCCCGCACAGCAATGGTTAGAGAAGGTATTGTTTGCGACGAAAAAAATTTTTTTTTGAAGTAACGCTGAAAATGTGTTGTTTAGGTGTATTTTGATCTACTATGTCTGTCTGTGTGTGGGTGTAACTCTGTGCGTAACACGATAGCTCCTAAACCGCCCAACCGATTTTCATTAAATTTTTAGGTAAAATAGTATTCGATACTGTAACGAGCTGATTTGATTTTGGTCGGAATTCATCTATGCTAATGACAGTTTTTTGACAGTTAAAAAATGCTAGCCTTTTAACGGAGCGTCGCATCAATATGCGGTTTTCGGAATATTGTAGCCCACATTTTGTCAAAAATTTGCGTTATTACCAAAAAGTTGGTAGGAGCTTTCGTTTCAGAGATATTTAAAAAAACTGTTTTTAAAGTTCATTCATGGAATTTATTTGGAGTGTGGTAATGGGTTAGGAAGGTAATTTAATGTAAAAACATCCAAATTTCAGCAGATTTGGCGGAGCGGACATGTGAATTGTACTTGATCCTTTGTTGAAACGTAACTTAAACGTTTATTACAACCAAAATGCGAAGGTCACTTTTAAAAAGGACATTTTTAAAAAGGCATTAGAAAATTCAAGTTCAAGAATCAAAGAGAGTTTTTTAAGTATTTTCTGTCCAATCATATCAGGCTAAGAAAAACCTGAAACCTCAACAAAAAATAGGAGCGGGCTATTGTGTTATCCTTAGCATATTTAGGACATGTCCCCATGCAGATTATTATTGAATAAGATGCTAATATTGTAGAGGCAAAACTTCATATAAACATACAATATTGTCAGGAATGTAAATTTCCCCTGACTGTGCCACTGTACGAAACCATCTTGGAAAAACGAAAAACGCAATTATGGTTCTGTTGAGATAACAAAGTGGTTCCGCCTCCCTCCAAAATGGTAAACATGGCCTACCTACACAGCAGGTGGTTGATGGGAGAAAAACTACTAAAAAGTGAAGAGTGGGAGTTGTAATGGTTAAGCGTGGGGATACAGCAAGTAGCGAGAGGGTTTTCCCTTCAAAGTGATTGGACATGGAAAAACTGTGAGATAAGAAATTGTTGTCTATAAAATGTATTTTATCTCTGTTTTTGTTTAGCTTATCTTGTTTAGCTCATTATCTAGAATGTAAAGTAAACTTTAGGATTATCAGCAACGCCACTGACGGTTTCTCCAAGCTCTTCAAAGAGGGGATAATGGATTATTTAGGTCTAACCTACCGTTTATAAAAACCCAAACTTTGAGAAGACAAGTCGTTAGTCACATTCTAAGTTTTGTTGAACTTAAGTAAAACCTCTAAAGTAATTATCAGTAAAGAAACATAAGATTTTTATATTTAAAGAATATTTTGAAGTTTGTTATTTTGGTAAGTTAAAGTTTTATTTTAATATTTTGGGTCTTGTTTGTTTTATAGGTCATAAGAAAAGTCTTGTAACAATTTGTAAATTGCAACAGAGTTTTATTTTGTATTCATTAAAATTAAAGTTTGTAACGTTTTTAATACTGTTTTATATTTATTTTATTCACATAGGAGATCACTACGGTACCCTCGTTTAAGGGTTTGATTTAAAATAAAATTGTACCCGACAATATTGGTAAAAGCTTAAATTTTCGCAAGAAGCACCATCTGCCGAGACACGAGAGAAACTAAAACGAGTATAAAGTCCTAGATATATTGATCAATGATAAGATCGATTGCAAAGAAAGGAATCCATCCGTGACCTTCGACAGCACTTTTGTCTTTCAGGTCAGATCAACGCTGATTAGCGTTTATACCCACCTTCACGACGTTATAAAAATCGACAAGTTTTCGTAGCTAAACTTGTTCGTAGGTCAACTGGTACAAGCTGGGGTGAGAAGATTTTAAAGAAAGTTCTTTTATAGAGATCTTTCGTAATATATAATTTTAGAATGTGCAAGTTTGAGCAAGAAGATAAATTGGTGTTATCTTTAGAAAGACTCGATCTAACTTATGTACCATCGACTTGGCGTTCTTTGGCCTTATTTTATTTTTCTACATAATCTATATATAACCTATATTCCTGTTTTTAGATAAATTTCCAAACTATTTTGACTATATACATTTTTTTTATTTGAAAGTAAGAACGAATTTTTGCACTAAATATACATGCCAATTTTTTTTAAATTAGTTGCGCTTTTTACTCAATTAGGTTTTTTTAAATGTTTTTTACTATCTTAACTTCAAACCTTCCCATCTCATACAGAACTGGAAATATTTTTTTGTTTCTTATGAAAGAAGACGCTCTGGACATTGAGTAGTTAAACTCCACCAACAAAATATTTTAGTTCACAATTTTATTTATTAGGCTGTGTCCAACATTCAGCATTGGCTCGTTCTACAGTGCGTCGTTTGGAAATTATGAAGGGACCCTTTTTTTTAGTACTAAAATATTTCGTGAGGCAACATTTTGCTTCCCGGTTTAGTAATTTTAACCGTGATTTTAATACGTTATTCAAAAAAATGTCGGTAACAACCTTTTTTCCTGGTCAAATTTGAAATAATTTTTTTTTTAAAGCATTCAAGTGCCAAACCTACTTGTACAGTCAGAGACTTTTTAATTGGCCGCGCTTGAAAATAAGAAATATTCCTATTTGAAATTAGGAAACCCAATGCGAACCAAACCAAAAAAATAGTGATCCTTACCTTTGTCTTTATACATAAGTATAAAAAATATTTTTTCTAACATCTTTACATTATAATTGTTAAAAAAAATTATCCTTTCGCCGTGCTTCAGTTGGGTAAAAAGCAGTTTTTCCCATCACTAGAACAAGGCTGCAAGGGTAAAGTTAACTAAAATAAGCGCGTTCAAAACTTTGAAGTAACAAAATTTGAATGTTCCCTGTCCCTGCACTGTTACTCTATATTCTTTGTTCGCTCGTTTCGTTTTTACTTATTGGGCTGTCCGCTTCTTGCAAACAATTTGTTAGCTTAATTCGGTGGATACCAAGATTATCTGACTCGTAGTCACTTGGTGCCCGGAACTTGCGTTCTACCCAATCTCCTCTGAATTTAACAAGCGTGGCAATTGGGTACCTTGACGAGACACGTGGCACAAGTGGTCACTAGTGGTCGCAGAGAAGGCACTTAGAGAGAGAGAGAGAGAGAAAAAGAAAGCGAGGAAGAGAGAGAAAGAGAAGTAGGGAGAGAACGAAAAAGAAAGGGAGAGAGAAAAAAGAGAGAGAGGGAAATAGAGATAGAGAGAAAGAGAGAGAGAGAGAAAAAGAGGGAGAGAGAGAGAGAGAGAGAGAGAAAAAGAGGGAGAGAGGGAGAGAGAAAGAGAGAGAGAGCGAAAGAGAGAGAGAGAGAGAGAGAAAGAGAAAGAGAGAGAGAGAGAGAAAGAGAGAGGGAAAGAAAGAGAGAGAGAGAGAGAAAGACAAAGAAAGAGATATCAGGAGAGGGAAAAAAGAGAGACTATCCAAATCCAAAGTCTTGACTTGTTGAACCCAAAACACTACACGGGTATTAATATACATATAAGCTTCGAACATTAAGTTCAATTTTCCAAGTATATAAGTAATAAACTTAAGTTATATGGTTAAATTATTATTTTAATTTTGGTTTAATCTAGGATCTAGGTCATTTATTTCAACCAGAAGAACTTATATAGACCAAAACGTAATGTTTTATGCCCGCATTATTTTGATAAAGGTAGTCGAAAATAAGCTCTTAGTAGAGTTTACAGCGAAACTTTAGTTCCACTCATGCGAAACTTTTTACATATTCGAGCTCATAAAAATTCTTAGTGGTCTCTCCACTCTCCGCGGTCATAAAAAGAATGGGAAAAGTAGTTTTATAAGGCACATTCACACAAAAATTTTTCGTTTTTCTCCACATTTAGATGACAAGTAGGACTTTAATACAAGAGCGGATCTGGGTCAAAATCTAGGGGGGGTTCGGTTTGGTGTATTGGTGGTAATGGTCGATAAAGATTGAGTTTTCATCTTACTGTGCCTATTTAATTTCAGCAAATTCGTTTGTGTGGATTAACTTATAAGATATACAGGGTGTCACAAAAGTCCGAGTTCACCCAAATATATTCTGAACCAATTTGACAGTGATCGATAACATTAAAAGATCTATGTTATGAAGGGCGGCACACTCAACACTTCATAAAACAGATCTCTTGATACTATCGATCATTGCCAATTATGAAACTATCTTTAATAGTTCAGAAGATATTTGGGTGGACTCGAACATTTGGGACACCCTGTATAAAGACTCCTAAAACATTTTCATGGCAACTTTATTGAAAAAAATATAATGCTGTCAAATTTTTGACATACATTTAGTAAAAACCATAATTTTTTTAAATTTACAGTCGTTATTATGCCAAATTATTAAAGTTTCAAAAACTTCTTTTAAGAATAATTTTCTATGTGGTGTCAAAATATACCCAAAAAAAAGGGTACAAATCCAAAACGCGACGGAGCCTCATAAATCGCAACTTTTACAAGGAGAAGGACTAGGGCCGTACTCCGTTAGATTAAAAACACTGCACTTGCATCGAAAATATAAATTTTCATCAACAAGCCATGATTCGTAAGTTGTAAAACGAATTAGAACCTAAAAGTGGGTATTGACTTGCAACAAAACACTACAAACACTCCAAACATTTTCGCCGAAAATGTTCGCTCAGTGAGTACGTGTCTATGCAATGCTTATGTGATTTTGCAATCTGGGAACACAGCGCGCATCAAACACTACAAACAGGACAAACATTTTCGGCGAAAATGCGCGGAGTGTGTGTGAGTGAATACGTGTACTTCAAAAGCATAGACCGCGCTGCAACAAATTTTGCAAGTCAATACGTCACGGCGAACGCGCAAAACATTTTCCGAGGCTTGTCGGTAAATCGGAATACCACAAAGAGATTTATTCCTTCTTGTTTGTTCAGTGGATGCGGTGGTTTTTTTTTTACTTGGCAATTAAAAAATGGAATGGACCATCCATCTCCCGCACAACGCTCAAAAAGTATTGAACCTTCATATCCTTAATTTCAATACGCATCTGATTATTCAGCTGACAAAACATATGTAAACTACGACATTGAGGAAATTTTTTTAAATTAATTTATGCGGTTCGGTTCATTTAGTTTAGTTATTAAGTAAAAAAAACTTTACCTTTAGTTAATATGTTTGAATAATAATAAATAAATATTAAACTTATTTATAAAAAAAATAAATAAAAAAAACACCAAACTGCTAGTTCTACTTGTGCCTACTATAGTCGCAGTTGAGTATAAAATTGATAGGTATCACAAACTGTAATAGATATACTTATAATGTACGATATGCTTCAATTTTTAGTTTTGATGCCCAAAGCGCACTTACAAAATTATACAGTTTTGTATTTTCATGAATTAGGTTATTGGGTAATTCTGTACCCAACTACGACTAGTAGTTACAAGTAGATTTAGCAGTTGGGTGTTTTCTGTTAATTTATTTTTTACATCCATTTTTTAATTCTTATTCAGCCTTATAGAAAGAATGCATTTATCATTCATTTAGCGTTACTCGGAGATAGGTGCGTTTCTACAAACATTGAGTCAAGGTGGGGGAGGGAGAGGGAGAGGGAAGAAGTAAAATGCTGTTGAAAAATTCTTAAACCGTGTGCAGAAAGAAGTTTTGAAATCGCTTCATATTTGGGAAATTTATGCGAATATGGTTTTTGAAGAGGGTGAGGGGGAATGACAGGCGGCGAGATGGCTAGGACATGACATATTTTAAATAGAGACCCTGTATGTATGACATATTTAAAATATGTCATACATAGATTGTCTCTAGCTAGGACCAGGGAGGACTACAAAGTAATTACAGCAAATTTTGTATGCCTTAACGCCTACATTATGTGACAAAATACCTCGTATATATGTTGATTAATGGTACTGTTTACAAACAACCAAAAGTTTTTTTTAATTTTAGGGATTTGTGTCATATTGTTTTTGTAAGTCTAAAGTTGTAGCTATTGACAGAACAAAAAAGAAAACAATTGAATCAGCTTAATATTTTTTAGTAGCACATTTATAAAAAGTGGGCACTACCCGGTCTACCCTACCTTTGATTCTGTGTGCCATCTTGGAATTTGATAGCGGACAAAAAATATTTTTGGTCAAAACCCAGACCAATTCGTTCAAAAGTGATAATAAAAATCATTTCATGCCTTTTTTTTGGGCCACCCGGTATATTTACCTTTATTTCATGTTTCAATTTTTCAATAAGGGCATTGCAGGTCTCTATAAATATAAAACCAACTCGTTGTTTTGATACTTTAAATAGGTATTGTAGACTAGTGAAAGAGTCCACTGTTGCTAAAAAACGTAGAGTAATAGCTAAGCTATCTTGAACAGGTATAGCATGTCGAAGTTGGGTATCTTTCTTGAATATTTTAGGACCCACTAGACAAATTAAGTTTTCAAAATCATCTGCAGATATTCTGGTAAAATTTTTGAAATGGAAATAGTCCATATCTCTCAGTAAACTTAAATTTTGTCTTTGTAAATACAGACGTCTAGACCATTCTTTTCGCTGCTCTTTTTTATTTTTGAATAATCAGAAGAGCGCCGGCCGCTACTACCGGGTCGTCTTCGTCCATCACGGTTGACGGTGATACTGACTTAAAATAGCGAGAATACAGGACGCAGAGCAAATGCTATATACCAATTAAAACCGTAAGTTCAGAAAAATGAGCCAATCACATTGCATCTGTACACCTGGTGCCTTGCAGATTTTCACTCCACGTGGACTACGATAACCTACTATCTATTAGGGAAGTGATGAATTGATTAATAATCACTTTTTCCTACTTGCGTGCGTAAAAGTGCACTTTTACGCACGCATTTGCGTGCGGAAAGTTGAACTTTCCGCACGCCGTGAATTTTAGGCCTAATTAGACTTATTGACCCATTTATAAACTCAATTAAATTAAAAATGAAAACAGAATTTGTTTTTTGCTGTTTTAATGTAAAAAATACCAAATATATTAAAATGTAAAACCAAGCTTTTTATGCAACTAGGAAAAATTTTGTACCTAACTCTTGCGGAAAGTGCCTTTTCCGCCCTTGACGGCGTGCCCGAACTCCGCAAAGCGTCGTTCGGGCAACTGCCGTCGCGTGCGTAAAAGTATCACTTTCCGCACTAGTTAGGTAAATAACTATTCCTAATTTCTACTAAATTTGACTTGTGCAGCGTTAAAAATCAATCGGTGTGTGGGTAAGTTGAAATATTGTTTGCCCACAAGTTTCAAATTTTTCGACTTTTCAAAATTCAAAATGACGTCATTTAAGAAAAGTAAACTACTAATCCGATTAAAATGAGAATTTAAAAAATAGTAAATAAAGAAAAAGAATCAAAAATAATTTGCAAATAAAATACTCTCCCAATTTTTGGGCACCTAAGCTAACACAATTAATGTATGTATAATATAATTTTAACTAATTTTGGTCCACAAAAAAAAAACCTCTTTGCGATACCCGGGGACCCGACCAATGGACCAGTTTAATACCAAGTATAATGTATTAGCTCACACGTATACTATAAGTAGGGTGAGCTATGGTGTCTGTCTGTCCATCTGTCCGTCTGTCCGACTGTCCGACTGTCCGTCTGTCCGTCCGTCCGTCCGTCTGTCTGTACCTACAGTTTTATTCTAAATGACTCTAATAATTGAATAAACTTACTTAATTTAGATATATATATAATATATATATATATATATATATATATATATATATATATATATATATGTATATATATATGTATATATATGTATATATATATATATATATATATATATATTTATTATATGTATGTTCGTCTGTATGTCTGTAAGTCTGTATGTCTGTATGTCTGTATGTCTGTATGTCTGTATGTCTGTATGTCGGTATGTCTGTATGTCTGTATGTCTGTATGTCTGTATGTCTGTATGTCTGTATGTCTGTATGTCTGTATGTCTGTATGTCTGTATGTCTGTATGTCTGTATGTCTGTATGTCTGTATGTCTGTATGTCTGTTTGTCTGTATGTCTGTATGTCTGTATGTCTGTATGTCTGTATGTCTGTATGTCTGTATGTCTGTATGTCTGTATGTCTGTATGTCTGTATGTCTGTATGTCTGTATGTCTGTATGTCTGTATGTCTGTATGTCTGTATGTCTGTATGTCTGTATGTCTGTATGTCTGTATGTCTGTATGTCTGTATGTCTGTATGTCTGTATGTCTGTATATCTGTATGTCTGTATGTCTGTATGTCTGTATGTCTGTATGTCTGTATGTCTGTATGTCTGTATGTCTGTATGTCTGTATGTCTGTATGTCTGTATGTCTGTATGTCTGTATGTCTGTATGTCTGTATGTCTGTATGTCTGTATGTCTGTATGTCTGTATGTCTGTATGTCTGTATGTCTGTATGTCTGTATGTCTGTATGTCTGTATGTCTGTATGTCTGTATGTCTGTATGTCTGTATGTCTGTATGTCTGTATGTCTGTATGTCTGTATGTCTGTATGTCTGTATGTCTGTATGTCTGTATGTCTGTATGTCTGTATGTCTGTATGTCTGTATGTCTGTATGTCTGTATGTCTGTATGTCTGTATGTCTGTATGTCTGTATGTCTGTATGTCTGTATGTCTGTATGTCTGTATGTCTGTATGTCTGTATGTCTGTATGTCTGTATGTCTGTATGTCTGTATGTCTGTATGTCTGTATGTCTGTATGTCTGTATGTCTGTATGTCTGTATGTCTGTATGTCTGTATGTCTGTATGTCTGTATGTCTGTATGTCTGTATGTCTGTATGTCTGTATGTCTGTATGTCTGTATGTCTGTATGTCTGTATGTCTGTATGTCTGTATGTCTGTATGTCTGTATGTCTGTATGTCTGTATGTCTGTATGTCTGTATGTCTGTATGTCTGTATGTCTGTATGTCTGTATGTCTGTATGTCTGTATGTCTGTATGTCTGTATGTCTGTATGTCTGTATGTCTGTATGTCTGTATGTCTGTATGTCTGTATGTCTGTATGTCTGTATGTCTGTATGTCTGTATGTCTGTATGTCTGTATGGCTGTATGTCTGTATGTCTGTATGCATACATGTGAGCTAAAAATTAAAAAATATCCAAGTGCGAAAAATTACTTTTTTAAATTTTACGCAATTTCAAAAATCATATCGAAAAAAGTTTATTAAAGATTAACTTTATGTAAATCATCATTTCATATTCTACAGAAGCGCACCTTTTGAGGATATGCCCACATACAAGGATCCTGGAACTTCTGTTCGATTTATATTTACCTGTAGTTTATGTGATTTCCGCGAGGGAAGTGTTGGAAATCTTGTTCTCATTTCTTTTTAGTGACGCCGCGGCCGACAAATACTTTGGTCGGACCCGAAAAGGGCCGCGGCTGTTTTGTGTCGGTAGGGTTGAAATTATACCAGGAAGATTTTATATGAATTTAGATAACTTTTGAAGGGCAGAATCAAGCAAAATTTCGCGAAATCGATAGAACCCCGTATTAGGAGGTATTTCAAATGACTTTGAAAACACGACGATCTTTTGCGCGCGAATGTTTGTTGCATTCGGAGGAAAAAGATCGGAATGTTCGTAGTGTTTTGCGCGTTTGGAGTGATTTGTTGCAAGTCAGTACGCACCTTAAAAATGAAAATATAAACACTTACAACACCACCAACACGCATAACACATCAACGACTGCAAAGCAAAACAAACAAACTAACCTCAATCTTTACGAGATCAGCTGTTTATCAGCCCGCGCGTACTTAACCAAAGTATTAGTAGCTCCGGTTAGGTGTGGTCTGACTAACAAATTAGATTAGGTTAGTTAAATTTGAAAGTTTGAAAGCCGATATCTCAAAAATTAATCAATAGATTTTGGAAATTTTTATAGAGTAAAAATATTCACTTTATCCCTCAAAAATTGCTACAAAAATTTCAAGATCAAAGTGTCCACCTCGCAAACACCATTGACTTGTCTGAAGGTTTTTCCAAACGCGAATAAGAAATATTCATAAAAATATGTAATGTAATTTTTTCCTCTAATAAAGTTGCTGCAAAAATGTTTTTACAAAATTTGCATATTTTGCAGCAGAATGTTTTTTTTTTAATTACGATACGATAATATTATCTTAATTTTGACAATCCCTTATCTTTTTTTTCCAAAATATTTTAAATCTAAAAATTTTTATAAAAAATTAAAAAGTATTTTTAAAAACATCAAAAATCTAAACTTTTGACGTTTGATTATTTTGGCTAAGGCCGTCGCTAAATGAATGGGCGCCTGGAGCAAAATGGGGAATATACCACCCTCCCCCCGCTTTTTTCATCACGGTTACACGTTTGTGTGTTATTTCCTTAAAGTAAAAACAAATATCCTCTTTTTCTTTTAAATCGAGTTTTAAGGATAATTTTCCCTCCCTTTTTTTACGAGAGTCAAAGTAAAGCCCATTTTATTCAAAAACGAAACCCAAATTTAGATCGATTTACTGGTTTACGAGATATCAACGTTTAGCCTTTAAACTTTGAATCGCAACATCTCAGAATGTTTTGAATTTTTATTTTTGTTACTTCATACTATTACTTGAGTCAGTTTAAACCCACTTATTTTAAGAACATTCTAAATTTTCATCCTCCACTAAGTAAATTAATTAATAATTGTTTAATGCTGCCAGTTATTTTTTCTTTATTGTTTTATTTTGAATTTTTTGGAAAACCTAACCTTAAAGTTTGTTTTGATATTTTTGGGCTTTCTGCAAAAACCTTCAAAAAAGAAAGTCCTGTTTGGGAAAAATTCCGATCAGGTGATAATTTATCTCTTTGTTGAAAGTTATTTTCTTTTTGTTCACCTGATCATTTTGGTAAAATCATGCACGTTTTTTGCTCACGCTGGGAGTTTGAAGCGCCACCCTGTGTGTGACAGGGGAATGAAGAAATCACTTCCGACAAAAAACTGAAAGAAGTCACACGTGTTTTTGGGTTGAAGACCGAAATTCCAGTCACAAGAAAGGGCCGCGACGCCAGTGAAATTTTGGGACTGCTACAGAATTACAGAAGGTAAGCTTCTAGCGTGTTGCCGATTTTTTCCTTTGTTTTTTAGTTTAATAGACTCTGTTTTCCCAGGCAGGGCGAATTTAATTTTTGGGGTTATTTTTTTTGGGATATCTCTAGTTTTTCTCCCCTTCAGGGCTCAGATGTCTATTTGGTCCTTCACACCCTTATGTTTTGAAAAAGCCCTTTGGATTTTACGGTTTTTTTTGTTAAAAAATTGACAATTTTATAGTTTTTTTGCAGCAACCACATTTTATCGTTTTTTTTTGCCAGATTCGGCCATTGTTGTTTTTGTACCTGTTTTTTTTTTAGAGTCCGCATGGTTTCGAAGGTTGGTTGCCCTGAGTTTGATTTATGACCTCGTGCGGCGATAAAAAAAAATCCTGTTCGACATTTGGGAGCGGCCCGGGCCCCCGTTCTTTTTTCTTGCTGGCTGACGTTTCATTGACGTTTGTGTGTTCTAACCTCACAACTCCACGTGTTATTTTGTTTACCTCCGAGGTTAGAAAATTGTTGATTATTCGTCGGGTTTCGAATTTGTTTGTGTGAAATCCGTCGAAATTTACCTTCATTTTTTGCTTTCGTTAAGCGCGAGATTAGTGCCGCGTTGTTTAGCGAACCGTACCGGTGTGTTGATAGCCAATTTGTCGCGAAAAAACCAACTTTTTGTATCTGATAAAAAGCGCTTTATAATTTTTGATCCAAGAAGTTTAAAACAAAAACAAAAAAGTGTTTTTAATAAATTAAAAACAACTTATAACAGGGCAATGCAGAGAAGGGAAAATAGTTAAAACCCAGATGGGAAGATGTGCCTTCTCTGGTAAGTTAATTCGATGCATTGCATTTTGAAATTATATGCGTGGATAGCAGTGGTCAGATACAAGAAAGTCAGGAAACTTTAGTGCAGGAATTTGATGAAATGAAATACACAATTAGATCGATTTGTCGTGAGCTCTATCCGGAGGATTACCAAGATGCCTCACCGACAATTTTAAACCATTCCCTGGTAAATGTGGACAGGGGTCTTGAAATTAAAAGAATAGAGGTACCCCATTTTGACGGTAATCTTAAAAAATGGCCCACCTTTTTTGATATGTTTCACTTGTTCATAATAAAGCTGACATGAGTGAAATAGCTAAATTTTAAGCCTTAAATACCGCTCTGGTGGGAGAGGCTGCATCTGTAATTAGGAACATACCGCTAACCTCGGATAATTATCGAGTAGCCTTTGATGCGATGATTAGACGCTTTAATAATAAAAGACTTTTGGTAACAAATTATTGGCCGTCTATTTGTCAAGCCCCTTCTGCAAAATCGAGCAACCCACATGATTTAAGGTTATTTTTGTCCACTTTCCGGGAAAATTTGGAAGCATTGTCAAACTATGATGATGTAGACCTTTTAAATTTTGCTAAAATGCTTCTTCTTTTGCAAAAGGTTGATACCCCATTGAAAACTCAGTTTGAGATTGAGTATAGTGATAAGGAAATCCCGTCCTATAAAGATTTGTTTAAATTCTTAGAGAAAAATTGTCGGGCTTTGGAAAATAGTTCTCTTTTGAATAAGCCGAAGGAGGTCTCACCTCCTCTACCCCCTAGGAAGGGTAGCCAACCACCCTATCCTGTGTTATTGACTGGAACAGGCAAGTCTGGTAATAAAGGTTGTGTTTATTGCCAGCAACAGCCCTACCATCCCCTTGTGAAGTGTACCAGATTTCTGGAATTAGAAGTAGGTCAGCGCCATCAATTTGTTAAGCGTGAACGATTGTGTTTTAACTGCTTTGGCAAACATGGTGTATCTCAATGCCCTACAAATGCCACGTGTCGTCAGTGCCAGGGTCTTCACCATTCCCTGTTGCACTTTGTGAAAAGCTCTCCGAGCCACCCAGTTAATTGTCCGGGGGAGACCCCCGTATACCTGATAGTGAGGGTGCCAAACAGGCATTGTGTACCGTTACACCCAGTAGCAACCATTTTGAACCTCGTAAGAGGAGACCTGTGCTTTTTGCAACTGCCGAAGTTTTAGTTATAGATGCCAACAAAAAGTTTGTGTCTTGTCGGGTAATTTTAGTTTCCGCTAGTGAAGCGTCCTTTGTAACCGTCTCTTTGGCTGAGAGGTTAGGACTTAAAGTAGCTCCGAATAGAACTCCTATTGAAGGAATAAATGGCATGATGTTTCCTGATAGTTTGTTTTCCTGTGATGCCATTCTTATTCCTAAAATTTGTGGAACCATACCTGTGACTGTTCTAGAATATGATTCTATTTAGTGGCCATACCTAAAAAATGTATATTGTGCTGATCCTAATTTTGGACAACCTAGTAGTGTAGACCTTTTGATTGGTGTTGATTTGTTTGGTCAGATGCTTGTGCCTGGCTTTAAAAATGGAGAAAATGGAGGACCTTGTGCCATTAATTCAATATTTGGTTGGATACTCCTTGGTGGTATTGATGGTCCTCGTAAAACTCAAAAACCCATTAGTTTGTTGACCTTAGTGTCTTCCCCTATAGAATCTGAATTGGATAGTACCTTACAAAAGTTTTGGGAACTAGAATCGACCCCTCCAAAAATCCCTCTTCTCTCTGATGAGGACTTGTGTGGAAAATTGTTTGCTGCCGCTCATTCTGGAACTGAGTTTGGCAGATATGTTGTTCGTTTACCTTTTAGAGAGCCTCGACAAGAACTTGGTGACTCTAAAGGTCAAGCATTGCGTAGATTCAATATGATGGAAAACCGATTATTGAGGAATCCTGCTTTGTATAGTGTGTACAAAAAATTTGTTCAGGATTACCTAGACCAGGGGCTTCTGAAATTGGACAATTCTAACCCTGACTTCCATTCATATTTTTTTCCACACCACCCAGTTGTGAAGGTGGTAAAATGGTGTCCAAAATCTAATTCGTTTTGTTATGATGTGATGCCCATGGAAAGACCTTGTATCAAGAGAAACATTCTCTCTGAGATTGCAAGGATATATGATCCACTCGGGTTCCTAGCCCCAGTTGTGTTGTAAGTTTGTGCTAAGTGTTTAATGCAACGTTTGGGGGTCCAGGGTCTTTCATGGGATGATACCCCCTCCAGTGATATTGTTGCACAGTGGCAACTCTATGTGTCGCAACTACCATTATTATCTTCGATATTAATACCTCGTTATGTTGTGAAGCAAAATGCTGTCACCACCGAATTGCATGGCTTTTGTGACGCCTCAATGTGTGCATATGGTGGTGCAGAATATATTCGACAAATTGAGTTGGATGGAAATATTTCTATCTCCCTTTTGTGTGGGAAAAGTAGGGTGTGCCCTTTGAAAAGTATTTCTATTCCACGCTTAGAATTATGTGCTGCTGTATTGTTGGCAGAGCTATTGGAGTTTGATGGCAATCATCTTGATTGCATCCCGATTGATAAGATTTTTGCTTGGTCTGACTCCAGCATTACCCTTGCCTGGATAAAATCGTGTCCATCAAAACAAAAGGTTTTTGTAGCCAATCGTGTAACGACTATTCAAGAGAAAGTTCCCCCCAGCTGTTGGTACCATGTAAATGGTAAGGAGAACCCAGCTGATTGCTTATCCCGGAGCTTACTTCCTGGTCAATTGATAGACTATCCTCTTTGGTTTACTGGACCATACTGATTGGCCCAGTCTAGTGAAACATGGCCTATGAACCATAAAATTGATGCGTTTGATGCTGATCTACCCCCTGAGGAAAATCGTTTTGTTTTTGTGACAGAAATACCCCGTGATGAAGTACAGCTGTTACTCACTAAGTACTCCTCTTTACGTAAAATCTTGGGCATTGTTGCATTTTGTTTGAAACCTTTGCGAGTGAAAAAAGATCCTTTATCTTTTCCTACTAAAGCCCTCAATGAGGCAGATCTTTATTATGCTACTTTAGTTGTTGTGTGAGTTGTACAACAAGAAGTTTTTTTTGAAGATTTGAAAAGGATACGTAAAGGTGAGAGTTGTGCTAAGCCTCTTCGAAAGTTAGCTCCTTTTGTTGATTCCCATGGTTTTCTCAGGGTGGGCGGTAGATTACGTCACACTGATTTAGCATATAAGATGAAACACCCCATGTTGTTGCCTCGTAGTCATAGGCTTACCACTTTGATTATTGACAAATTCCATAGTGAGCATGGACATCCAGGTCCTCGCATATTGGATTACCTCCTAAATCAACAGTTTTGGATTTTGTCGGTGAAAAGTGCCATTCACAGTGTTGTTTCCAAGTGTTTTTGTTGTGCCAGGGTAAATCCCAAACCATTGCACCCATTCATGGGTGACCTTCAAAAATTTAGAGTGTCCCAGGTGAAGCCCTTTTCCCATGTTAGTGTAGGTTTTATGGGTCCATTCTCCATCACGTTAACCAAGCGTCGTGGTGTAAAAGGGCAAAAGGCTTATGGGTGTATTTTTGTTTCCCAACAAAGGCCATTCACCTGGAGGCTGTTTCTGATTTGTCCACTGATTCATTTTTGGCTGCCCTCCGCCGATTTGTTGGTAGACGTGGCAGATGTGCTGCCCTCTACAGTGACCAGGGCACTAATTTTGTTGGGGCAAATAACCTCCTTGTGTCCTATTGTCAGCAAGCTGCTGAGACTTTAGCGATTAAGTGGTGTTTTAATCCACCCGCCAATCCGCATTTTGGTGGACTCCATGAGTCTGGGGTAAAGTCCACAAAAACTCATCTGAAGAGAATTGTGGGGGATCAAATCCTAACCTTTGAAGAGTTGGTGACTGTATTGGTTCAGATTGAGGCTATGTTAAATAGTCGACCATTGTGTAATATGAGCCTGATCCTCATGACTTTCAAAGTCTTACTTCTGGCCATTTCCTCACTTTGGAACCCTTGACAGCCCCTCCCGATGAAGACCTAACCAATGTTAAGTTAAACCGTCTCCATCGCTGGCAGCTTGTTCAGCAGATCCAGCAGCATTTTTGGCGCCGCTGGCATATGGAGTATTTACAGTCGTTGCAACAACGCGAAAGATGGAATACCCCCGATAACCCTCCAAAAGTTGGAACATTAGTAGCGTTGAAAGACGAAAACCTACCCCCATTGAAGTGGTCACTCGGTAGAATTGAAAAATTTACTCGAGTCCAGATAGAATCCCCCGTGTCGTGCAAGTAAAAACCGCGAAAGGATTACTTGACCGTAGTTTGGTGAAGGTATGTCCGTTACCCAGCCAGTAACCAACCTTCAAAGCCTTGTGTAGCGTGAATCATGCTTATTTGAATTAACTTAAGTATGACGCCCATAGTTATTGCATTAAAATTATTTTTGCAAAAATGCTAATTTATTGTTTAGACCTTTTGGGTAATTGAATAACCTTTTTTTTGGATTTTTTTGTTTTTTGGGTTTTTCTATAAAAATTGGGAATTTTTATGGTGGGCGGAATGTTTAATGCTGCCAGTTATTTTTTCTTTATTGTTTTATTTTAAATTTTTTGGAAAACCTAACCTTAAAGTTTGTTTTGATATTTTTGGGCTTTCTGCAAAAACCTTCAAAAAAGAAAGTCCTGTTTGGGAAAAATTCCGATCAGGTGATAATTTCTATCTTTGTTGAAAGTTATTTTCTTTTTGATCACCTGCTCATTTTGGTAAAATCATGCGCGTTTTTTGCTCACGCTGGGAGTTTGAAGCGCCACCCTGTGTGTGACAGGGGAATGAAGAAATCACTTTCGACAAAAAACTGAAAGGAGTCACACGTGTTTTTGGGTTGAAGACCGAAATTCCACGCGACGCCAGTGAAATTTTGGGACTGCTACAGAATTACAGAAGGTAAGCTTCTAGCGTGTTGCCGATTTTTTCCTTTGTTTTTCAGTTTAATAGACTCTGTTTTCCCAGGCGGGGCGAATTTAATTTTTGGAGTTATGTTTTTTGGGATATCTCTAGTTTTCTATTTCTATGTCTAATAATGGACATCTTGATAAATATACATAACTAAAAACTGAGAGGCTAAAGATAAGAAAAGAGCGGCATGCCAGGATTCTACTTATGCATGTCCACTTTGATTCAAAACACGCATCAGGTGACGCTGCATCTAAAACAGATGCGAATCCATGTCCCGTCATGTGATAGGTGGAAACTAGGCTTAACTTTACGACACCCAAGCCAGCCGTGCGTCTGTCATGCAGCTATCATAACACAACAGAAATCTGACGAATAAAATTACAGCGTTTCCCAGTAACACCAACTAAATCGTGAATTCGAAGTGAGCATCAACTTTAAGTGTCTAGCAACTATTCTCCTTTTTAAATCGTCAATAACCCTCGAAATTACATCAATTCGCGCAATAAAACAAAATAATTTTGTCGTTATTTATTATTAGTTGTTTCCAGTTTAAACGAAATAAAACCATCAAAAAGGCGAAAATACTCTGTTGTCGTAAAAACAACAACTGTTTTATTTCTAAAAAATAAATAAACCCTTGTTTAGTCGCAGTTGCATTTATGTTTTTTTTTCGCAACTGAAACAAGAAAAACAAATCTTGCCTGTTCACATTAGAATTTGGGTCATTTAATGAAAAATTATCACAATTTTAATTTCCAATCAATGCTATTACAATAACAGATTTTTTTTTTTTTTGCTGCTTTTGCAAACTATTCTTATTGAACAAAATAAAGCGTATATTTTTTGCCTGCTTTAATTTTGTTTTAAATAAATATAATTTTTGCTCATTTTAATATTACTAAAATTTTGTCTTAAGCGGCCTACTCACTAGCCAATTTACAGGGGCAATTTAGCGCCCCGCATATGATAGATAAGCGGCCGACTCACTAGCCAATTTACAGGGGCAATTTAGCGCTCTTTCATGTAATAGATAAGCGGCACACTCACTAGCCAATTTACATGGGCAATTTAGCGTCCCTGCCTATGATAGATAAGCGGCTCATTCACTAGCCAATCTACAGGGGCAATTTAGCGTCCCTGCATATGATAGATAAGCGGCCCGCTCACTAGCCAATTTACAGGGGCAAATAAGCATCCCTGCATGTGATAGATAAGCACCCCCACTCAAGCCAATTTACAGGGGCAATTTAGCGTCCCTGCATGTGACAGATAAGCGGCCCACACACTAGCTTTTTAACAGGGCAATTCAGTGTCCCTGCAAGTGATAGATAAGCGGCCAATTACCAGGGGAAATTTAGCGTCCCCGCATGTGATCGATACAGCCCAAGTAACATTTTAAGGCATATTGGCAAGCTAAAGGGTCAAAATTTCCAATCTCTTGTCAAAACTTCTACTTGTTTCCTTAAAAAATTACTTTGCAGTTAAAGGTTTATAAGATATGTCATAAACTGGAACAAATAACCCAGGAAATCGTTATTTATAGACAAGAAATTTTTAAGAATTCTTTTAGGAAAAACTTTCTAATTTTTTCCTTCTTTATAGGTCTTTAAACTCGTTTCAGCTATAAAGGCAAAGTAACGACACAGTTTGTGCTAAATCTGACCTAGTATTCTACTTTGAGGTTCTCGATTTCCCTAGGCATTTTTAAGACAAGATAGCTTGTAAAATAGTGTTTATTTTGACCTTAAAGATTTCTTGAAAGTTAAGAACTTTTTTGGTTGGCTCTGTAAGTTAGAGTTACTTATTTTTGACCTAAATAAATTCCTTCAAGGCAGGGCCCATTTTGGTTAAGTTACAGGTTGAAAATTATTATTTTTATTAAATAAGTACAACCTAAAACGCATCGTTGAACTAAATAGGAAAATCTGCCATTTTATTTAACCATATGGAAAGTTCGGCGTTGGCTAGGTTAAAAGTTGCACTTTATTTTGTCCTGATAAAAATTACGTATAGGAAGTTGAAAACAAGAAAGAAGATCATTTTCAGATGACGTCACAACACACACAAACCAATTTGAGGTTAACTGTAGTGTATTTTGTTTCCTAAATTCTAAAATAGAGACAATGTGAAGTTTTTTCGGATTCCTGCTGCATCGAAAAGTGCAGGTGACAGTCAAAATGCCTTATCAAAACTGAGGCAGGAGATGTGGAATAAAGCCCTTAGAACAGCAGGATTTAGTGAATCTCAAGTAAAACATGCTCCACACACTTCAAAGCAGGTAATAAATTCTAAAAAATAGCCCTTTGTTTATATTGTTTAAAATTGTTTTGTTTTCAGGAAGAACTGCTGATTTTCTAAATAAAGATCATGATTGGATTCCCTAACTATAATCCTCTAGCCACACAAATTGATAGAGAGCATCAAAAAAGAGGAAGCAGCTTGAACTTGATGAAGTAAGTCTGTGTACATATAGTTAACACTGCCATTCTTAATGAAAATATCATATCTACATTGGAATCCCTATGTAGTTATTGGTTTCCCATTAAGCATGACAGTACAAGGGTTTATGTTTAGAGAAAGCAGAGGGGATCACAACCCAAAATTTGGACATGTATGTCAATATTTTGTAGATGTATTTTCATGAGAGCAACCATGAGGGGACTCGAGGCCCTGCCCCCCGATAGCCTAAGTTTTGAGAAATATTTTATAAATTAAAAAGCCTCATCCATCGTGTTAAGGACTGAAAGCTAGGACTAAATAAGGATTTTGAAGTCGATAAGTGAAAAATTACATTTAACCGAGAAGTGCTCAGCTGCTCTTAGTCAGTGTATAATTTTTTTCTCAGGAATATATAGCACAGGACACTATAGAGTACCCTAAAGCACATTACAAGATCAACACAGTTGGTTCAGGTGGCCACCTCTCGGCTTTAACTAGATTTGTTTTGCTAAATAAGTATTATTTTTTTTTAGCGAGAACTGCAGACTCCAGCGACATGACATTATGAAAAATGTACTGCAAAGTAATTTAGACAAAATGTGATATAATATATATGATATAATGTAATTTCTCCACTTTGTGTTTTTTTAAAAATTATATTATTATTGAATTTTATCGAAACAGTACTTATTTTTTTATACAAAAGCTTTAATTTAATTTTTTTTAAACCCTATAATGGCTGGTTCAGCTTACATATTTTAAATTTTCTAAGCCAACTGGGACTAACTTATGATAAAATTCTCTATTTTTAGTTTTTTACCGAGGGGTGAACAGCTCTCACAATCGGTGTACACATTTCTCACAATCTGTTCACAATCCTTCACAATCTTTACACAATCCGTCCCAATCACCCACAATCTGTCACAATCTCTCACAATCCTTCACAATCTCTCACAATCTTTCACAATCTCACCACAATCCTTCACAATCTTACCACAATCCTTCACAATCCCTCACAATCTTAGCAAGAGATTGTGGATTTTCGCAATCGGCGCACACATTTTGGGGTCAGGTGGTCACCCCTCGGTTATTAAGTATCAGGGCCAGTAAGGGTAAATGAAGAGGGCGGCAAAGGAAACTATAGACATGATGATTTTTTTATTTTTTTTTGGTCGCAAGAATTTTTGATGGGGCGGTGCCCACCCCGCCCCTTCAGGCACGCTACGCCGCTACACAGTCCTCCACCATCCCTCACAATCTTGCCACAATCCCTCACAATCTTGCCACAATCCCTCACAATCTTAGCAAAAGATTGTGGATTTTCACAATCGGTGTACACATTTTGGGTTAGCTGTTCACCCCTCGTTTTTTACTTAGACCTTATGTACGAACAATATTTTATTCCATTAAAAAAGCAACACTTTTGCACAAAAAGTTATCTTACATTAGTCTGAGATGCCTTCTCATAAGTTAAATTATTGTAAGGTAAATTGTGGGGTAAAGCATGGCCGCACCCAGGATGCCCCGAGACCCCCCCAAGCCTTAGATTTTTTTACATATTTTCCATATATTTCATGAAAAAACACCAAAAATAGCTTAAAATTCGACATCATGAGTCCTCAAGTTACCCATTTTAGAAATGAAAATTTTTTAATCAGGGAAGGAGTACATAGTGGCATATAATCCTAATTTAACTTATAGTCTATCGACAAATCGGCCTAAAAGGGGTTTCGTGTGGAAGTCGTGCCAACTTTTTGCCGATAAGCCAAGTTTGTTAAGGGCACTCCATAGATCAGGTTTTGACTTATTGTCATTCTGGTAAATGCGTTTTTTTAAATATATGGCCCCCACCACTTTTTTTTGCACGATACTATTTAAAACGATGTATCTTTCTTAAAAATAGTCGTAGAGGGTTGCAAAAAATGGCAAATGAATCAGTAAACATCCGCAATAAAATAACTTTACATTATATATTACAAATGATTTTGTAAATTTTTTTGTCAGACAAATGGTTTTTGAGTTACGACGCTAAACATTTTGCCGCCATTTTGGATTTTGACGAGTATTTTTTTAGGCGTTTAACTTCGAAACTGCTTATTTTTGAAAAAATCTTTAATAACATAAAATAAAGACTAACCAATAGTGTATAAAATAAGACATCACTGAGTTCTCTGGGTAGTACCCTTGCTGAGATACGAACCCTGAAGTGTTAGCAGTACACCCGTTTCCTATGTATTTCCATAGAATATCGAAAATAAACCGAAATTTTTCAGTTTTATGTCATTTTCGCAAAAGGTAAGCATTTTTACAGAAAGTATGTAATCAACTTTATTGTAGAAAATTAAATTATCTTCCAAATGATGTATCACTAAATTGGGCAAAGTCCATGGTTAGCTCTTGATTGGCAACCATAAATCAGGGTAATTTTTTAGGATCACGAAAAAAAATCGTATGTTTTTAGGTTTTATTCAGTTTTCAAAAAAACTAAGCATTTTATTGAAACATTTTAAAGTTGTGTTAAAGCTATTATTGACATTCCAGGGGCTTCCGCATATTGAGGTTATTTTTAAAAACTTTATTTATTTTATTCAATTTTCTTCTAAGCTTTCCAAAAAATCTCTTTTGACTCTAAATTATTGAAAATAAAATTATCTTTATAACGATATATATTTAGCGTGTTTTTGTTAACGGGGAACATTCAAGGAACATATTATATATACAGTATGTAAGTTGGAATCATATGGAAAATTTTTTTATTATTAATTTTAAGAAAAAAAGTTATTCTTCATAAAAAGTTCCGCATTATCTAAAACCTAGAATACAGTCATCAAATATCAAATTTTTTCAGTAATATACGAGGTTTGTCAAAAAAATCTGAGTTTTGTACCTTTAAATTTGACAATATTGAAAAATCAAACAAGTTTCGTGGCTATCGGGCAAAAAGGAGTTTTTTTGTTTCCCTTATATTTTTCCGTGGGTAGCCTGAAAGCTTAACCTCACGGGGGTCCAAGATCTAATGGACACCTAATAAGTGTTGACAGTTAACCGTTTCGTCCTTATGAGACTCCTCAGAACACTGCTGGTCGATGTGACAAATCTTGCGAAGTTAATCAGACGGTTTTGTCTCTAATTAAATTGTAATTAGTGAGCGAACTATAGCAAGAGGCGCCATCTACCGAGATACGAGAGAAACAAAAAACTAAAAGCAGGCGAAAACACTGCTATACAATGTCGATCAATGAAAAGATCGAATGCAAATAAAAGAAAACAACTATAGTCCGTGACCTACGACAGCTCTTTGTCTTTCAGGCCGGATCAACACAGATTGCATTTTTACCCGTCTTCAAGACAGTGAGCGTCAATCAACGGAATTTTTAAGCCAAACAATACTAACAAACGTGGAATTTCGTACCCGTGAATTTAAAAAATCAAACAAGTTTCGTGGCTATCGGGCAAAAAGGAGTTTTTTTGTTTCCCTTATATTTTTCCGTGGGTAGCCTGAAAGCTTAACCTCACGGGGGTCCAAGATCTAATGGACACCTAATAAGTGTTGACAGTTAACCGTTTCGTCCTTATGAGACTCCTCAGAACACTGCTGGTCGATGTGACAAATCTTGCGAAGTTAATCAGATGGTTTTGTCTCTAATTAAAATGTAATTAGTGAGCGAACTATAGCAAGAGGCGCCATCTACCGAGATACGAGAGAAACAAAAAACTAAAAGCAGGCGAAAACACTGCTATACAATGTCGATCAATGAAAAGATCGAATGCAAATAAAAGAAAACAACTATAGTCCGTGACCTACGACAGCTCTTTGTCTTTCAGGCCGGATCAACACAGATTGCATTTTTACCCGTCTTCAAGACAGTGAGCGTCAATCAACGGAATTTTTAAGCCAAACAATACTAACAAACGTGGAATTTCGTACCCGTGAATTTAAAAAATCAAACAAGTTTCGTGGCTATCGGGCAAAAAGGAGTTTTTTTGTTTCCCTTATATTTTTCCGTGGGTAGCCTGAAAGCTTAACCTCACGGGGGTCCAAGATCTAATGGACACCTAATAAGTGTTGACAGTTAACCGTTTCGTCCTTATGAGACTCCTCAGAACACTGCTGGTCGATGTGACAAATCTTGCGAAGTTAATCAGACGGTTTTGTCTCTAATTAAATTGTAATTAGTGAGCGAACTATAGCAAGAGGCGCCATCTACCGAGATACGAGAGAAACAAAAAACTAAAAGCAGGCGAAAACACTGCTATACAATGTCGATCAATGAAAAGATCGAATGCAAATAAAAGAAAACAACTATAGTCCGTGACCTACGACAGCTCTTTGTCGGAAAAATATAAGGGAAACAAAAAAACTCCTTTTTGCCCGATAGCCACGAAACTTGTTTGATTTTTTAAATTCACGGGTACGAAATTCCACGTTTGTTAGTATTGTTTGGCTTAAAAATTCCGTTGATTGACGCTCACTGTCTTGAAGACGGGTAAAAATTCAATCTGTGTTGATCCGGCCTGAAAGACAAAGAGCTGTCGTAGGTCACGGACTATAGTTGTTTTCTTTTATTTGCATTCGATCTTTTCATTGATCGACATTGTATAGCAGTGTTTTCGCCTGCTTTTAGTTTTTTGTTTCTCTCGTATCTCGGTAGATGGCGCCTCTTGCTATAGTTCGCTCACTAATTACAATTTAATTAGAGACAAAACCGTCTGATTAACTTCGCAAGATTTGTCACATCGACCAGCAGTGTTCTGAGGAGTCTCATAAGGACGAAACGGTTAACTGTCAACACTTATTAGGTGTCCATTAGATCTTGGACCCCCGTGAGGTTAAGCTTTCAGGCTACCCACGGAAAAATATAAGGGAAACAAAAAAACTCCTTTTTGCCCGATAGCCACGAAACTTGTTTGATTTTTTAAATTCACGGGTACGAAATTCCACGTTTGTTAGTATTGTTTGGCTTAAAAATTCCGTTGATTGACGCTCACTGTCTTGAAGACGGGTAAAAATGCAATCTGCGTTGATCCGGCCTGAAAGACAAAGAGCTGTCGTAGGTCACGGACTATAGTTGTTTTCTTTTATTTGCATTCGATCTTTTCATTGATCGACATTGTATAGCAGTGTTTTCGCCTGCTTTTAGTTTTTTGTTTATCTCGTATCTCGGTAGATGGCGCCTCTTGCTATAGTTCGCTCACTAATTACAATTTAATTAGAGACAAAACCGTCTGATTAACTTCGCAAGATTTGTCACAACGACCAGCAGTGTTCTGAGGAGTCTCATAAGGACGAAACGGTTAACTGTCAACACTTATTAGGTGTCCATTAGATCTTGGACCCCCGTGAGGTTAAGCTTTCAGGCTACCCACGGAAAAATATAAGGGAAACAAAAAAACTCCTTTTTGCCCGATAGCCACGAAACTTGTTTGATTTTTTAAATTCACGGGTACGAAATTCCACGTTTGTTAATATTGAAAAATGTTACTAAAAAAAGTTGATCAGAATTAAAAATTACGTTTAAATATGCAAGTACATCCATTTAAATTAAAACTTCAGATTATTTTATTTTTTACTAATATTTTGATTTTTAACCTTTAAGTTTTTCGATGTTTTAATTATGCAATTAAAACGCGTAATAGAACGATTAAGTCTATTGAATGAGAGGGTGGATATGTCAAAGCATTAGTATTAGTGTAAATTTAATTTGTTTGTTTCTAATATTAATATGATATGAATATGATTAGTTTCATAACTTAGTACTTGAATGTATTTTATTATTTGCAAAATAAATGAATATGCACTTATTACGCGTTTTAAATGCGAAATTATTAGAAATCATCAAAAAACTAAAAGGCTATCATGTGTTTCATAATCACAAGAGATACATGTTCATTCAAAATAGAAATATTAGTAAAAAACAAAATAATCTGAAGTGTTAATTTAAATTGATGTACTTGCATATTTAAACGTAATTTTTAATTCTGATCAACTTTTTTTTGTAACATTTTTCGATATTGTCAAATTTAGAGGTACTTTACTCTTAAGCAAAACTCATATTTTTTGACAAACTCGTATACTACTAAAAAAATTTGATATTGATTTGAACTTTTTATGAAGAATAACTTTTTTTCCTAAAATTAATTTAAAAAAAAGTTTTCCATATGATTCAAACTGTATATTTGGTGGTAACTTTTTTTCTTCAATTTAACATTTGGACGCCCCTGGTGTTATAACGGTTACCGGAATGTTACAACTATACACATTGTTCGAAAGAAAATTTAATTGTCTACAATGTAGAGTAAAATGTTTTCCCGGTAAGGCTTGGTTTAAAAAAAAATGGTAAAATACACGTAGACATTTTTTGTCATTAAAAAAAAAATACTAAACATGCATATATTCTTTGAGCGTTCCCCGTTAACAAAAACCTAGATACATATCGTTATAAAGATTATTTTATTTTTAACGATATAGAATTAAACAAGATTTATAGGAAGCTTAGTTTTTAAGAAAATTGAATAAAAAAAATAAAACATTTGAAAAAAAATAATTAAAAAAAATAACCTCAATATGCGGGCGCCCCTGGAGTGTCAATAATAGCTTTAACACAACTTTATGATACGCTATTCGAAAGAGCATTTTATTTTCTCTAAACAAGGTGTTTTAACATTTTTCCCTGAAAGCTTAGTTTTTTGAAAACTGAATAAAACCTAAAAAACATATTTTTTCGTGATCTTAAAAAATAACCCCAATTTATGGATGCCAATTAAGTGCTAACCGTGGACTTGGCCCACTTCGGTGATATATCATTTGACAGATAATTTAATTTACTATTATTAAGTTGATTACACACTTTCTGTAAATTGAGTACCTTTTGAGAAAATGACATAAAACTGAATAATTTCGGTTTATTTTGCTTATTTTATGGAAATACATAGGAAACAGGTGTACTGCTAACACTTCAGGGTTCGTATTTCAGCAAGGCTACTAGCCAGTGGCGCACCCAGGAATATGTCTTTGGGGGGCCCGAGGCCTCTTGGGGGAGGGGCCGAAGCCTCATGATGTCGAATATTAAGCTATTTTTTGTGTTTTTTTCTGAAATATGTCGAAAATATGTAAAAAATCTAAGGCTTGGGGGCTCGGGCCCCGGCCGCCCCCCCTGGGTGCGCCTATGGTACTACCCAGGGAACTCAGTGATATCTCATTTTATAGGTTATTAGTTAGCCTTTATTTTGTTTTAACAGATTTTCTCAAAAATAAGCATTAAGCAGTTTCGAATGTAAAGACCACAAATAGTAAAATTGGTCAAAATCCAAAATGACGGCAAATGTTTAGCGTCATAAATCGAAAACGAATCGTTTCACAAAAAAACGTACAACAGCGTTTTTGTAGGAAACTTTTGTCTAAATCTTTTTCTCTAAAATGTACAGGGACCAAGTAATTAAAAAACAACCTTTACGTGCACACTAAATACAAGATAGCGGTGGGAGCCCCCCCCCCCTTAGGTCGACTACTCAATTTATTTTACGGCTCTAATTTGAACAACAATATGTCAAAATCGCGAAAACGCCACCCTTTGCAAGCTGGAGGTAATTTTTTCGCTCTAATGACTGACCTAGTTGTCCAAACGCTGATGGTCCACGCACGCGCATTTACCAAACCAAATGAACTCGAATCGAAACAAATTTTCAACTCTCCAAGACTCACCCGATCTCACCCTTTCTCTCTTTCAGTACAGCTAAGACAGACAAAGACAACGGGGGACTTTGGGCGACTATGCGTAAGAAAACTGCGGTGTATCACTTCGTCTGGTTAAAATAAGGAAAAATCGCCTTTATTCTCAAAATTATAAAAAATTTTGGCAACGCCAGCAGACATTCCGCGTTTGAGGACGAAAATAAAGGTAAAATCAACCTCTAAGACAATCTTCGGGAGACGCGAGATATACGCCATGTTTTTTTTCTTTGTGAAAAATGTTAATTGTGTTTTTGTTAATTTTACTTAAACAATCCCAATAATCTTCAGGAAAACGATGTAACTGAATTGCTTTTATGACCAAACATCAAAATTTGGTCATACATTTAAAAAACTACAATTTTTGTATTTTTAAAAACATAAAAACACAATTTTTTTTTGTTAAAATGACATGTTTTGAAGGGGGCGTGAGTTTTTTGGGCGTAAAAGTCATGGAAGTTAGCTCCCGCTAAATTTCGCGGTTGTTTATATATATTTTTAAAAACACACAATTGTATGAAGGACAAAGCGCATTTCGCGTATTTGGACATGCGCACCAACAACCGAGAGATCCTTGTCGACCGCCTCGAGAAAATGGCGTGTTAATTTCGTTCTCCAACTATTTCAAATATCTACACCTGAAAGTGCTCGATTTTTGTGTACTGAAGCATAGAACTAGAAACTTCAGCCCTTCAGCTACGTGGTGACATCATTAGATCCAATCAGGGGCCCCTCAGAAGCGGAGAAAGTGGATGCAAAGTGGTGAGTGCATTTGTCTCTGATTACCGTTGTGTGGCACAAATATTTTACCTATGGACGTTTGATTATTTCGTAATTTCATATCAATCTATTTATGTTTGCTCGCGCTTTCATTAATTAACTTATACAGTCCATTGCATTTATCGTTTTTCTAGCCGCGAGCTAACATAAGTGCTCCTTCGACCGAATTAATTATTTAAAATAATAAATCCATACGACGGTATTAATAATTATTTTCAGGCCGAAAAACAAGGCGGCCTTGAATTTGCCAATCGTATTGAAACAGCGGTATCGGTAGCGGCACGTAGGCACGTGTCTACCGCGTGGTCGATTCAGTAAACAAAGCGAAGGAACCACAAAACAAAACAAACAAAAACATTTCTCATTTATGTGTTAGGGTGTTTCATATCATTTCGATATTTAAAACAATTTTCATCAATTGCGATAAATTAGTGCATATTTTCGACAATTCGTCATTTTTCTATTTCAGAAGCATTAATTTAGCGTTAATTGTATATTTACCGACAATTTCGTCATTTCAAAGGTAAAATCATGTCTGTCAAAAAAGCCGCGCAAAAACGCGAGGGTTTTTATCTGCGATCACCGAGTGTTATGTGTTGTCACAGACCGCAGAAAGGGATGAAAGAGCGAGAAACGAGTTTCAAGTGAGGTATTCCGATTTGGATGAAACCTTCGATAAATGCATGCTGGCACATAATGACGTCATTATGTTGATAGACGACTCGGACGACGAGGAGTTTAAAACACAGGATGCGATCCTTTCAGAAGCTCGTAAATATTTTTATGCGTGTAAGAGGGTTTATTCTAAAATATTTCCGGTTCAGGCCCCAACCCTTTCGGGATCATATGTTCGACAGGGCGAATCTGAAGCTCCAAAACTCAAAGAGTTAGGTATTCCCATATTCTGAGGTGATAAAAAATTATGGCCAAGCTTTTTCGATCTTTTTAATAACATTATAGATCAAAATCAAAGTCTAAGTAATGTCCGAAAACTTCAATATTTATTTTCATATCTCGAGGATGAGCCTTTAAAATTGATATCAGGGATTAGCTTATCTGATCAAAATTATAAAATTGCTTATGACAAATTAGTCAATAGATATCAAAACAAGCGAGACCTCGCAAATGATGCTTTAAGCACAATTATGAACTCTACATTAAAAAACGAGTCAGCTAAAGAATTGCGTAATTTAATTGACACCTTTTCAGAATCCCTAGAAATTTTAAAATCACTTAGCTTTGACGTTGACAGTTGGGACTTTATTATTTTTTTCATTTTGTTAGAAAAATTGGATATTCCGACGCGTTCAAATTTCGAAATGAGTCACGCCAATACTAATACCGAAATTCCCACTTTTCAGTCACTTTTTCAATTTCTAGAAAAAAGATGTAAAGTTTTGGAATCACTTCCTCAATGAACAGCACCCAAAAAGGTGCCTATCTATCAAAAATCAAATTCTATGCAAAATCAGTCTGGGCAAAAGCCTACCTATCAAAATTCAAATTCTATGCGAAATCAGTTTGGGCAAAAGCCTACCTATAAATCATCCAATTCGCCTTTTATAGGACTGGCTGGCACCTCAACTAATTCAAGTACGGGAATAAAATGTTTCCGGTGTAATCAAGGTCACGTGCTTGCGAAATGTCAAACATTTCTTGATCTCTCACCTATCGATCGCCTATCTTTCGTCAAGCAGAAAAAATTATGTCTAGCGTGTTTTCATCCCTTGCATGGTGTAAATACGTGCAAATCAAAATATTCATGCAGGACTTGCAATAGTAAAAGGCACCACACTTTAACTCATATCTTAGAAACTAATCAAGAGTCTGGAAGCCAATATACTAGTCCTGTCATTCACACACCACCTGTCAATAATCTTCATGTGTCATTAAATGCCTCAGGACCTTCAGGTACCTTTCTTTTATGCACCGCCATAATAGATGTTATGGACGGTTGCGGAAATTTTCAACCTGTAAGGGCACTGCTTGATTCTGGATCACAGACAGGATTCATCAGTGAAAAGTGTATTCAGCGTCTTAATCTTCCTAGGCGAAGTTACACCACTGAAATATTTGGATTAAATCAGATGTCTTCTTTTACTTCCAAAGGGCTCGTTCAATGTCACATTAAGCCACAAGGACAAGTCACTCCTTTACTTAATTTCGAAGCAATTGTTGTTCCACAACTATGTTCCAATATGCCTACATTCTCTTGGAACGATAATCAGTGGAAACACTTGGAAAACCTTAAACTTGCCGACCCATCTTATTTCAAATCTAGACGTGTGGACCTGGTTATTGGTTGCGAGCTATTCGCACAGATATTCAAGGAGGGCAGGGTTCTTGGACAGGTAGGGCAGCCTTCAGCCCTTGAAACTATCTTTGGCTGGGTCGTCATGGGAAAGGTTGACGAAGTAGGTAGTCTTACGGAACGAACCAGTTGTTTTTTAACGAGTCATTCACCTCCTTTAGAGGTCATTCTCCCTAGGTTTTGGGAAATCGAACATTTGCCTAAAAAACAAATCTTATCAAAGGAAGAAAAACAAGCAGAATCAATTTTTACTGCTAATGTATTACGGCAACCGAGCGGTAGATTCATGGTAGATCTTCCGTTTAAAGATAAAATAAACCCTGACCTAGGAAATACTTATCCGCAAGCTTATCGTAGATATTTACTTCTAGAAAATAGATTAATCAAAAATCCTGATCTGTACACCTCCTATTCAAGTTTCATGCAAGACTATATCGATTCTAATCATATGAGTCTAGTTTTATCTAGTCAACCAAACGTCGACGTAACATGTTTTTTACCACATCATTGCGTACTAAAGCCGGAAAGCTTAAGTACAAAATTAAGGGTAGTCTGGGATTGTTCGGCAGTCACCCCAAAAAATATTAGTCTCAATGACACATTGTTATCTGGACCGAAACTTCAAAAGGATATTGCTTCTTTACTCCTTACGTTTCGTCTTAATCCTATTGCCTACATTGCTGATATCAAACAGATGTTCCGTCAAGTCCTTATCACTCCTTATCACCGTCCTTATCAAAGGATATTGCGGAGGTTTTCTCCGCAGGACCCACTTTCAGTGTGGGAACTTTCTACTGTCACTTTTGGCATGACATGCTCACCTTTTCTAGCCATGCGTACCTTAAATGAGCTGGCAGAGAGAGAAAAGGAACGTTTTCCTATGGCGAGTACTGTTCTAAAAACGTCAATCTATATCGACGATATCTTGCGAACTAGCCCTTCGCTTTCTGAAGCTCTCTCCCTTCAAACAGAACTCAATGATTTGTTGAAGTCGGGAGGATTTGAACTTAAAAAATGGGCAAGCAATTGTCCTGAGTTATTGGCAACATTGCCAGAGTCCGATCGTCAAATGCCTCTCTCTCGACAAGGAGGAACCCCACTTTATCAAAGTTTTAGGACTTCAATGGCATCCAAAAAACGACATTTTTTCTTATCAATGCCGAATGAAGGAAAAACCCCCAACCAAACGTGCTATTTTATCTATCATTGGAACAATCTTCGATCCCTTAGGTTTTCTTTGTCCCTTGTGGCTACAAGCAAAATTTATGTTGCAACAGTTGTGGATATCGAAAATAGGCTGGGACGAAGAACCAAATTCTTCTATCATCGACTCTTGGAACAAACTTCGTTCTGAATTCCCGCTTCTTTCCAATTTTCAATTACCCCGACAAATCAAACTGTCAAAAACCAATACCTGTCAAATCATCGGCTTCTGTGACGCTTCAATTCGAGGCTACGCAGGCGTCGTATATTTTCGAGTAGAAGAGGAAAACAATATATCTGTTTCTCTCATATCTGCAAAATCTAGGGTCGCGCCTATAAAGTCAAAAAATTTGGCTAGGCTAGAACTCCTAGGCGCATTTCTTTTAAGCGAATTAATTGACTTCGTTTTATCTAGCTATGAAGGAAAAATAACTGCGATTCGCAAGTCGTATTGCACTGGCTTTCATCCCCTCCTAATCGCTGGCAAACCTTTGTTGGAAATCGAGTCAGTAGAATCCAAGAAATCATTCCCTCAAACTCGTGGCGCTACATTTCTTCTGCTTTGAATGCAGCCGATATTGCGTCATGAGGGGCCACCCCTTCACAGCTCATGTCACATGACATGTGGTGGAACGCACCGTCGTTTTTGTGGTCTCCCGAAAACGAATGGCCCGATTTTCATAAATCAAAATGCCGATTGATTTCGGAGATATTAATCTGGAGGAAAAGCCAAAGGTCTATTGCAATGCGATAATTGATGTCAACTTCTTAGATCAGCTTCTTATCAAATATTCATCTATATCAAAAATTCAACGTATCATTTGTTATGTCCTTCGAATAGTTAACCTTTTTCAAACCCATTCCTATCAAAAACCCACTAAGCCGCCGGACCAAAAAGTTATTTTTGAGAATATTGTTTTTCCTACCACCGGTGAGATGCAAAGTGCGTTACATCTTCTTATCAAACGCGTTCAAGGTTC
Source organism: Aspidapion aeneum (assembly GCA_963576565.1). Lineage (NCBI taxonomy): Eukaryota > Metazoa > Arthropoda > Insecta > Coleoptera > Brentidae > Aspidapion > Aspidapion aeneum. Next base: position 43,468,854 of record OY755042.1, read on the forward strand.
TTGTTTTTCTGAGCTTTTTTCCGCCTTATCTAAGGATAAACCAATACCGAAACCTTTGCGAAAACTTTCACCTTTTCTTGATGAGAATAATATCATTTGAGTCGGTGGCAGATTACAAAAATCTGACCTATTGTCTTATTCTGCAAAACACCCCGTCTTACTTTCGAGTGACCATCGTTTAACTACTCTTCTTATCGAGTCCGCTCATCGACAATATCTTCATCCTGGGTTTAAAACATTACATAATCTGCTTTTACAGCAATTTTGGATATTATCTGCCAGACGGGCAATTCAAAGAACCATATCCAAGTGCTTGCAATGTTTTAGAATCAACCCTAAACCCTATAGACCGCCCATAATGAGTTCACTTCCCGCTCATCGAATCAATCAACTTAAACCTTTTTCGAGTGTAGCTATCGACTTTTGTGGACCTTTCTTTGTGATTCCTCATCGTTACCGTGGTTGTAAAGCTTTCAAATCGTATGTCTGTGTGTTTGTCTGTACGGCCACACATTGCGTGCATTTGGAATTAACCATGGAACTGTCCACCGAAGGGTTCGTAGGTGCATTCCATCGATTCATTTCCAGACGCGGAAGCATGACGCAATGCTGGTCAGATCAGGGCAGTAATTTTATAGGGTTTCGTAACCAATTACTGGATTACGCAAGAAGTGCTGCCACCAGACTTTCTATTCGTTGGCATCTGGGACCTCCTCTCAGTCCACATTTCAATGGCCTGGCAGAAGCTGGCGTCAAAAGTTTTAAAACTCACTTTGTACGAGTTGTCGGCGACCAGAAGTTGTCTATCATGGAGATGTCCACCCTTACCTGTCGCATAGAAGCCGTACTTAATAGTCGCCCTTTATCTCCTGCCTCTTCAGACCCACACGATCTTCAACCTCTTACCCCTGGGCATTTTTTGACACTTGAACCCCTTAACTCAGAAATTCCGGAGTCAGATTTGTCCGAGGTTCCCCTAAATCGGCTCTCGAGATGGCAACTAATCCAAAAACTACATAATGATTTTTGGAAACGGTATTCTATAGAGTATTTGCATACGCTACAACAGCGACACAAGTGGGCTGATTCGTCCCCAAATATCAAATTAAATGATTTGGTTATCATAACAAGTGATCACATTCAATCGCCTTTGAAATGGCCGGTCGGTCGGGTCATCGCACTGCATCCCGGCGGGGACGGTCAGGTGCGTGTTGCGACGGTACAAAGGGTTACCGGTGTTTATAAGCGGCCAGTTGTAAAACTGTGCCTCCTGCCAAATTAAAAGTAATTTTAATTTTCTACCTTTTACCGGGTATTACAATAGGTTTTTTTTTATTTTTAATTTTTTTTTTGAATTTTATGTTTGTTTGTTTTGCCTTTTTCGGGATTTCGTTATCTCTAAATAAACTTACGATACTTATCTGTTTTCATTCATTTATATTTATCGGTCGATTCTTTTTCTTATATCTTTATCTGTCCGGTTGAGATTCTAAAATTGTGTGTTTTGGAGGACAGTTATGTTAGCTCCCGCTAAATTTCGCGGTTGTTTATATATATTTTTAAAAACACACAATTGTATGAAGGACAAAGCGCATTTCGCGTATTTGGACATGCGCACCAACAACCGAGAGATCCTTGTCGACCGCCTCGAGAAAATGGCGTGTTAATTTCGTTCTCCAACTATTTCAAATATCTACACCTGAAAGTGCTCGATTTTTGTGTTGAAGCATAGAACTAGAAACTTCAGCCTTTCAGCTACGTGGTGACATCATTAGATCCAATCAGGGGCCCCTCAGAAGCGGAGAAAGTGGATGCAAAGTGGTGAGTGCATTTGTCTCTGATTACCGTTGTGTGGCACAAATATTTTACCTATGGACGTTTGATTATTTCGTAATTTCATATCAATATATTTATGTTTGCTCGCGCTTTCATTAATTAAGTTATACAGTCCATTGCATTTATCGTTTTTCTATCCGCGAGCTATCAATGGATTCTACGAAAATATTTCCGCCGCAAGTTTTTTTCATCTTAATATGTATAAAAATAATATTTAAAACCCCCATATAATTACAATAGTTGATAAAAAACATCACCATTTTTTTTCACAACTGGTTAAACACCAATCAACCATTATTATTGTGTTCCTCTTTTTATTTAAAAATGTTTTCATTTCTTTCTATTCTGACAGATGTAGGGGGCTCCACAATATAGGGACACGGGAGGTGGTAGACGCTTTTTACTCATTGGGCGTCGACCGGTGAGATACCACCATGCCAGAAGTGAGTAGCGCTAAGTGGTATCACCACGTTCCGCTACTGCGCTGGCAGTCCGGTTCCAACAATGAGTAACAGATAGCATGATGGCGCCTCCAGGATCAAAATATTCCGGAGGTAAAATACCCGACCACTCGGATCTCCGGGCGTCGGGTGATCCTGGGGGTCCTTCATGCAAAGATATTAAAAGAAGACCAAAAACTCAACTCAGAATTGATTTTAGCAATATAAGAGGATTAAGTACCAACATGAATTCAGTTCACCAACATCTTGAAGAACAAAGACCTGACATCCTTGTTCTCACTGAAACTAAAATCAGTTCTGCAACACCTACTGTGAACTATCTTTATCCCGGCTATGACCTACACCACCGATTTCGACATAATTTTGGGATCTGTGTGTACATTAAAAATGACCTTTCATGTCATCGAGAGGAGAAGCTAGAACCAGCGAACCTCGATATCATATGGCTGAAATTCACCTCAAAGTCATCGACTAAGTTCATTTGCTGCCTCTACCGACCGCCAAGTAACACCGAGTATCAAAACTTTTTTGCGACATTATCCGAAAGCTGTGATAGTATACAGTCTAACTATCCACATGCGGAAATTGTTTTTTTAGGCGATTTCAACGTCCACAATATACCCTGGCTAAAACACCACAACAAAACAGATAATGAAGGCAGGGAAGCAGAAGCTTTTGCCATAAGTTGTGGTCTAACGCAGCTTGTCGATGAACCTACCCGTATCTCAGAAAGGGGTGAATTTGCAGCGCTTTTAGACTTGTTCCTAACTACAAATCCTGACTTGTACACAATTCAAGTAGATCCCCCACTTGGTTCATCCGATCATAAACTTATAAGAACAAAGTGCGAAATGTTCATACCGCCAAGCCAACAATCACTTCCTCGTAAAATGTGGCACTATAAATCGGCAAAATGGAATGACCTTAAACAGTTTTACCTGGATTTTCCATGGCAAGAGGTTTGCTTTAAAACGGCTGATCCCACTATTTGCTGTAATGAAATAACAAAAGTAATCTTATCTGGAATGGATGCATATATCCCACATACAATAAAACGCAGAGCTAATGCAAAACCTTGGTTCAACAGCCAGTGTCAAACGGCTGTAAAGAAAAAACACAGAGCATATAACCTTTGGAAACGACAACAAACCGCTCAAAACCACACAGAATTTATAGAAGCCAGAAATAGTTGCAAAATTACTATTGACGCCGCCAAAGAAACATACAATCAAAGAATAAAGGACAGGTTGCTGAATTGTCCAAGTAGCTCTAGGTCCTTTTGGTCTCTTGCAAAAGCCGTTGGATCAAACTTTACCAAGTCATCCATACCACCACTTACAGATAAAAATACTCACTTAGCCACAACATCAGAGGAAAAAGCCAATATGCTGGCCAAAATCTTTTCCTCCAACTCAAACCTAACAGTGCCAAATGGAAAAACTCCACCGTTCATTGAAAGGGTTTCCCACAGTATGCCAGAGGTACCCTTTTGTCACAGAGAAATACGAAAATCCCTTAAAAAGTTGGATACAAACAAAGCAATGGGTCCAGATGGCATTCCCGCGATAGTACTCAAAAATTGTGCTAGCGAGCTCACCCCAACTTTCGCAAAATTATTCAATTTATCTTATAGGCAAGGAGTATATCCATCATCATGGAAGTCTGCCGCAGTACAACCCATTCCAAAGAAAGGAAAAAAGACAGATCCGTTAAACTATAGACCAATTGCTCTACTTCCGGTGATATCAAAAGTAATGGAAAGAGTTGTAAACAATCACCTAACCAAGTACTTGGAAAAGTACAAAATTATCAACGACAAGCAATACGGATTTCGAAAATATAGGTCAACTGGCGATTTACTTACATACGTCACTCACTTATGGCAAAAAGCGATTGAGTTGCGAGGTGAAACAAGAACAATTGCCTTAGATATATCTAAAGCATTCGATAAAGTCTGGCATGAAAATCTGCTCAACAAGCTCAAAGCAACGGGATTGTCGCCGAGACTTTGCACTTGGTTTGAAAGTTACCTTAAGGATAGATCCATTTATGTTGCACTGGATGGCCGGAACTCCAACTCTTACCAAATAAATGCTGGTGTGCCACAGGGAGCAATCCTTTCGCCAACACTTTTTCTGATTTACATAAATGACCTCATAGATAAAACAGTAAATCCACTTTATTGCTTTGCAGATGATGGCAATGTAGTCTCCTCAGTCATACCACCCACATGTCTCTCCGCACGTGAATTCCATTACCTTAGACTAACTGAAATATCACAGATAAATAACGACTTGGAGATAATAGAGGACTGGGGCAACAAAAACCTTGTACAGTTCAACGCGCAGAAAACCCAAGCAGCCCTGTTTTCGAAAAAGACCAGCACCGGTGAGCCAAACATCATGCTATCTGGAAGTGCTGTCGCATTGCAGAGCCAGTTGAACATCTTAGGAGTCACTGCAGAGACCAACATGTCTTGGCACAGTCACGTGGCAGATATAGCTAAAAGGGCGTCCCAAAAGCTTGGGGTGCTGTTTCGTACAAGACATCTGTATACACCAAGCCAACTGCTGACACTCTACAAAGCCCAGATTCGACCAACTATGGAGTACTGCTCACATATATGGAGTGCGGCACCCAAACATACCTTAATGCTTTTGAACACCGTGCAAAAACGAGCTATCAAGCTGATCAATGACCCCGCACTTACCCGTAGCTTGGATAGTCTCGAACATCGAAGAACTGTGGGCGATCTATCTCTCTTCTACAGGTATTATCACGGAAACTGCTCTGAAGAGTTGGCACGTATGATCCCCCCGGGAGTAGCACCTACTAGGCGAACACGTCAAACAGACGGTAACCATCAATTTATTGTCAAAATAGAAGCACCAAGAACCTCATTATATCAGAATTCATATCTCTGGAGAACAGCATCGCTGTGGAATGGACTCCCTGCGACAGTTTTCCCTGCAGGTTACAACCTGAACCGTTTCAAAACCAACACGCACCAACATTTCCGCGCACTTGCCGCTTCTTGAGCGTGATAGGGATCTCCTTGCGAGTGCGCATACCCGTAAAAAAAAAAAAAAAAACCAGAAGGCATTTTTACTTTTTTTGAACCATATAGGTTAAACTGAAGTTGAAAACAGAGACTTATTGTTTGAACCTTGGTCAAAGTCTCATCTAGGTTAGTTAGACATGGAACACAAACTGTGCCACTTACCTATTTTCTCCTTCCAAATTAACTTTGTTTTTGTCCCCACTTTGGGAAAATATCGGGAAATTTCCCTCTATTTTAACCTTTTAATTTGTTATGGGGAAAAATTACTCTCTTATTTTAAGTTAACTTTACCTAATTTTAACCAAAAATGTTACTTGGGAGGGGCAATTTAGCATCCCTGCATGTGACAGATAAGCCGCTTACTTACTAGCTAACTTACAGGGGCAATTTAGCGTCGCTGTATGTGATAGATAAGCAACCTACTCACTAGCTAATTTACAAGGGCAATTTAGCGTCCCTGCATAAACTGATAAATAAGCGGCCCACTCACTGGCCAATTTACAGGGGCAATTAAGCGTTTCTGCATGTGGTAAATAAGCAATTCACTCACTAGCCAATTTACAGGGGAATTTTAGCGTCCCTGCATGTGATAGATAAGCAGATAAGCGGCTCACTCACTAGCCATTTTACAGAGGTAATTTAGCGTCCCTGCATGCGATAGATAAGCGGGATACTCACTTTTCAATTTACAGGAGCAATTTAGCGTCTCTGCACGTGATAAATAAGCGGCACACTGACTATCCAATTTACAGGGGCTATTTAGCGTCCCTGCATGTGATAGATAAGCGGCTGACTCACTAGCCAATTTACAGGGGCAATACATATGATAGATACCTGCGTTCGCTCATATCTGTTACATACAGGGACCCTAAATTGCCTCTGGAAATTGGTACGAGAGTAGCCCGCTTTACTAGGGTTCGCCGATATCTGTTACATACAGGAACGCTTAATTGCCGTAAGAAGTTGGTACGTGAGTAGCCCGCTGTAGCCCTTTCTAAGCTTTTAATTTTAGTACTGGCCCAATTTAGAATTTTGCATTCAAAGATTTGTTTATTTTTTAGAAATATTTGTTAATAAGTCGGTACTTATACCTAATTTAGAAAAATAAAAATTTCTATTCCAGAACTTACATTTTATAAGTTTTTTTCATATTTTTTCTTATTTTATCAAGTTTTTTTTGCCGAACTAATTGTCGCTAAATCCAAATATCAACCCTTTTCTAATTGCCTCACACTTAAACGAAAAGCTTGCAATATACAATATAAAATATCTCCCTCGTATGGGCCAGTTAAGGATTATGTTTATCCCATTAAAGCCCTACACAATGATAAAGCTACAGTAAAATGTGATGAGATTTTGTAATATAGTCAGTAAGGACAAACAGTAAATTGTTTACTTCGGCTTTGATTTTTTTAACCTTTAGTCTCTATCGAAAGCTAAAGGCTTGAGAATTATAAGTTTTTTTGTCAAAATTGATATTTTAATAAAATCCAAGATAGCGCATGATTTTTAAATTTAGCCATTCTTCAGACCCTCCGCTAGATTTGTTATGTGTACTCGGTTTTAAACATTGATTACCACTGACATCTTTGCCGGGCACAAAAGGTAATCAACTGCAAAAATTGGTTAAGAATTAATAAAGTTGTACCTTAACGAATAACTTTTGTGTAACGTAGTCAAATAAACGGTTGTTTTTATTTTACTGTGGATTTATTAAAAACTATTCAATTTCTATGGTAATGAACTTTACAAAAGGTTTAAGCTTTGTACTACATATTATTAGGCTGTAATTAAAATTTTGGTAAAATGCTTTTAACATTTGTATATTGTTAACCATATTGATAAGAAAGCTACGTTTAAAAGGACATATCACTTGTAAAAATTGGATAGGAAAAAAGATATTTCAACAACATTTTAATTATTAGGTACTGATTTAATCTTTTGAAAGCACGGATTAGAACATTGACGGATTGGATTTGACCAAAGTAAATGTGGCAAATCCAAAATGGTCGCCGTTCCGTCCTTTTTAACCAATGACATTTTCTTCTCTGCTTTAGATATGTCAAGTTCTTGGGAAGAAATTAAATCCCGCCATTTTTGCCCAGAGTAAGCCAGGCCAAATTCGCCAGGCACGATTTAAAAAGCAACCGCATTAAACTAAAATCGTGGTAAAACATCATAAAAATTAAAGGTATTTGACAGATCGTCACTTCTTATTTTCAATGACTTTCCCTCTAGGGATAGTGACTGATACTACGCTTGTAAGATCACTGTTCTGAAGCATGGCGACGCAGTTTTTGTGTTCCAGTGACCCTAAATGCTTGTTCATCGTAACGACCTCCAGGGGTAGCCGCTTGTATTTGAAATCATTGAAATAATGGCGGCCAACGTTCCGTCGCCCTTATTCAATGGTCTCATTTTTTTTCTTTTAAAAATGTTAAAAATCGAGCTTTTTGTACTTATTCTTATCAAAATATATCAGCTTTTAGTTTCACAACTACCAGAATATTTAAAAACACGTGGTAAAAATAAACATTTATTTAAACTGGCTGGCTGTTTGTTTTAATAATAGGGACTTATTGCAAAAAAGCCAGGCAGTAATAGTGCCGGGCACCATTCTGACAGTTTCGCATTATAAGAACAGCTGCCTTTTTTCAAAATTAGGCCTTTGTGTATTAGCCAGAATTAATAGTGCCGCCATTTTTAATGAAAAATAAACGACAACATTACAGCTTGACTTTATTCCAATAAGTCCCTAACATCCGCTTGTATGATTCCTATATACTGTCATGTGGTTACTGAAAGGACTGAAAGATCCCCAATTTTCATAAACATTTTCGTCACCTCGTTTTCCAGTTAATGAAAGCGAGCATTTCTAATATTATCCAGCACGCTATTTGAATTGTTCCAGTCTCTTTTGGAATGCCAACAGTAAAAAGAGACACAAGTGGGTAGTTAAGTTAGGTGTAAAAGATGGCATTTGTCTGGAAGACCGCAACTAAATTGCCTTGACGGCGTTATTGTGAAATATCTTCCTGTCCTAACGTTATTGCAAAACTTTTGTTTTTGAGGTTTAATTAAGTCTCCATAGAAGGCTATATTAAGAGAGTTCCATTTTTAACACTGCAGTGGTAGCGATTGTTTTTATTAGCTCACACGTATACTATAAGTAGTCTGAGCTATGATGGTGGTCAAGTCAAAAATGTTTAAAAGAATTTGCTACGATTTCAAAAAATTTTATATACCGTTTCAGATGATTTTGAAACTTTTTTGTGGCGCCCTTTGTCGGCACGTCTGTCTGTAACGACAAACGCGCAAAACTCAAAAACTGTTGTTTATTTGTCACTTTTCATCCATAAAAAGTGGCACCTTTATTCCTAAATTGTGCATAAACGCTATTTTTAGCCATTGTTTCCTGGTCTGTCTCTCCCGACTAAAACTCGACTTTTTGTACACAATCTATCTTACAACAAAGACATTGAGCCATGAGACCCCCTCCTATTTGCTAGTCTCGTCATCGTAAGAGCAAACACTTGCCCTGGCCGCTCTTGTTTGGATTGGCATTGGCGAAATCGCTTATTGTGTTCAAGTGGAGGGTCATTGTGCACACACACCTTGACCACAGCAGCTCCCGTCGTCGACGCCGCGCCGTAGGCCTGGGTTAGTTAAAGTCTAGTCTGAGGGATTTGCAGGAAAATTCAAAAACCGTAAAATATCTAATAGTAGAGTAAATGTCGCACAAATAGCATAAGCGTTGGGCTTCGGTGGAATGCTTTAACACTTATGTATGTTATAGACGAGATCCTTTCAAACATCGTTAAAATGGGACAAATGTTGCGATGGGCCTCCTTGAATTTCCATCCAAAGTTTGCAAATGTATCAAAACGTGATTTGAATATAAATGGTATTTATAAGTTTTTAAATATATGTTTTTCACATCAACAAGCATTAATTACTTGCAAGACTAGGTTAAGAATAAACAAAATTTATGGTAACACCAGCGACTTGTTTTTTGGCATATTTTCGGGTTCGCCGTATTTTAATAAATCTTGGATTCGGCTAATATGTCCTTTGAGTCACTAACATCACATAAATTTATATTTTGTAACTGGAAACAATTTTACTAAACTATGTTCAATTTAAAAAAAAAAACTGTATAATTTTAATTTTTATCGATTTTGTCCAAGTCCACGCATCTTTGGATTACGCTGGTATTTTGTATCTTTTTTTGGAACGTTTAAAGCACAGTCCTCTTTCTTGCCAAAGCGAGAAAGATTTTAGACCAATCAGCGGCAAGCTAAGAATGCCTAGAGAGCAGGGTGGCTTTGGCTAAGACAAGAAAATCGTTAGAGAAAACATTCTTTAGTTGGGCTTCTTAAGCGTGTTTTTTTTTACTGGGGAAATTTATCAATTATTTCAACTTTGTTTAAAGCTATTACGTTTATTATTTATAATTATTTTATTCTTTTCTTTTAGTGTTTATTTTAATTTCAAAGCTTTTGATTTTATTACTGTTTCCAGTGTTTTGAAATATTGTTTATCCTTTTCTGGTTTTTAACATCAAATGTACTAAAATCGGCATTTTTAATCAATATAACATCGCAAACCTAAACAGTAGTATTAAGTAAATTAAACAGTTGATTAAATAATATTATTCAATCAACGTTTAAAATGTTGCTAAATAAATATATTTACAAGAGACATAAAAAAGGTTCCTAAAACCTAAAAGTTTTAAGATTTTGAAAACCTGCATAATAGCAAAATAGTTTATTAGCAACAAAATCAAATATATATTAAGAAGTGAAAATGTGAAGTTTCAAGAAGAAAATTGACAAGGTATGTATGATTTTCCTACATTGTTTATATAATTGAGGAAAACGTTTATAGCATATTCTTCCTCCAGAAACCGCCAAATTCCCTTTCGAGACCGTAACAAATAAAAATTTAATAATGTTTAATAATTTTATCAATCATTTAAAGTGCTGCACAAATTGGTAGCTTGCAACGTTTAATCTTTGGTACCAGTACCCCTGTCAAACGAGTCACCGGTTACACAATTTCACAATGTTTACATATTAAAAATAAATGTTTTTTTATCAGTTTTTTTAGTTTAGCAATTCACAGAGATAGAATTAGCTAATTTAACGCTGGGTGTGATAGGATGTCAAATTAAAATAAATTGTTGAAATGTAATGACCTGTGACCCTCGGTATTTGCATACATACTAAAGGTCACTTATTTGAAAAATGCTTAACTATTAGCAACCTTAAAGGTCTACATATACAGTCTCTTGGTCTTACAATGTTTTAAAATATACCATCGTCAAAATGATTTGGCATATTGTCAAATTGCAAGCTTTGGATGGAAATTCCAAAGCTTCTGAAACCGATCCGAAGATTTATCCCATTTAAACGATGTATGGAAGGATCTTTTCTATAACTTACGTGAGCCTAAAAGCATTCCACCGAAGCCCAACACCCATGTAATTTGTACGGCGTCATTTGTGAAAAAACTGCAAAAAGGGTACATTTTTTTTTATTTGGCATAGCAGTACCTATGAACCAAAGCTAAATTTTCATTAGAGGATCCTCGATTTCCCGGGTTCAGAATCTAAAACGGCGGCTGCCAAAGTTAAGAAAAAAAATAAATTTCCTTTTTTAGTAAAAATAAAATTAATTTTGATGGATTCACTTTAAGCAGATCCTGCTCGATTTAGAAATGTAAAAAAATTGAATCCTGCCACTTCAAAACAAAATAGCCGCTATATTTCTAAAAATTAGTTTTTTTTTTCGATATTTCCTCTAGTTTTGGTGCGATATTTACTTTTGACACCTTACATTAAAGCCAGTGACCATTTATTTAAACATACAAAGATGGCGCTTAATATGTCAAAAATAAAAGAGACCTTCATAACCTATAGATCAATTTTGCTATTTACAAAAAATTTATAGATTCATGACGGATCTGATGACTTCCTAGCTAGCTTATTAGCACACTTTAAGTGAAGACCAGCTTTTAAAATACTTTTTTGTAAATATCTCACAAACTACAGCTCTAACAATGTTTTTTGTAATAGCTTAAGTTTTTAAGCAAAATGTGGTCTACTATTTTCCGAAATCCGCATAATGATACGATGCTCCGTTAAAAAGTCAACATTTTAAACATTTTCAATTGTCAAAAAACCTTTTTGGCCAAAATCTAATCAGTCCGGAAGGGTGTCAAACACTATTTTACCTAAAAATTTTATGAAAATCAGCGGTTTAGGAGCTATCGTGTTGCAGAGAGAAATGATATATGCACACACAGACACAGACAGACATCACGACGATACTGCTATAATAGGGCAAAATACACCTAACTAACACATTTTCGGCGTTATCCCAAAAACAAAAATTCGTCGAGAATAATACCTTCTCTAGCCATTGCTACGCGGGCTAGGAAGGTAAAAATATGAATTTTATTAAGAATGATTAATCCAACTTTTGTAGGTATTTATAAAAAGTTACAATTTCACATTTAACATTCAAGATGGTGGCCGAAGTTTAGATAAAATAGTTATTTTTTTCATTCCGTAGCTTCGTTCGGTATTTGCATCTCAGACGTGACGGATTTTTGGTCACGTGATTACAGATTAGTCTGAGAAAATTGGAATTAACGAACGATCCAGATCAAATCGATTAAATTTTTATAAATGCTTATAACCGAGATTGCAACTGACGCCCAGCTATTTTTTTGTCAAAATTTTCCTGTGATGTCGGAAATTTATATAATTTGTTGTCTTCAACATCAAATAATTTGATTTCAATCTTTTTACATAAAAAAATTATTTTTGTAAACAAAACAAATACACAACATACGTCACAATCTCAGATTAATCTATTTCGTCGATCAAAATGTACGGAGCAACCAGATTTACGTCCGACTAGTCTAAACAGAATTACCGAACGATTCAGATCTACCTCCCCTAGATCTAGATGGAATTAACGAACGATTTCGATCAAAAAGATTAATCCGACGTAAATACCGAACGCTATACGTGTAGTGTATCAATTTATACTAAATAAGGGTCGATGATTTTAAAAATTCTATAATAAATGTCATAAATATAATTAATCCCAGATAGATCAAAATAAAAAAACAACAGTATTTTTTTGGTTTGGTAAATTTTTTTACCAAAAAATTTAATTTTATATTACGCTAAGCTAGTTGTAAAATACAGTGAATATCGGTTATAACGACATTGAACGGACCACTTAATTTCGGTCGTTATAACTGAGCGTCGTTATAAAGAAAAAGAAGTAACAAAATGGGTTATAAATAGAACTCGGTCGGGATCGTAATATGTCGTCGCTACAATCGATATATAATGCACAAAAAAATACCAATATTCATTTAAGTACTTTTAAAGATGGTGACGAAAAAAGTAAACAAAAAGCATTTTTGTATTTTTTTTAAATGTCAAAAAAGTTGAAAAATATCACGTCAATATAGGTACGTGATCTGTACTTTACCTATTACCTAATATTAATTTAACAACCCAATTTCCAAATAGTTGTCAAAAATTGGCAATGTCAAGGTTTTATTTCTTTATCCGCATGGCAACGCAACGATCTTCAAACTAAAAGGTGTCAAGTGAAAAAATTGCTGCTTCAGACACAGAAGCTGCTTGCGTCAGCAATAATTTTCCAAGATGCATCTGGTCAAAACAATAGTTAACCAGTTGTTATGAAACTGTTTTTATTTCGCAGTTTCGAAGAAAAAATTGTGTTGTAAAAAGTTCCTTTTCCAGACTTGATTGCTATAGACGAAGTCCTCTACGCGTCAATCGGCCAACTGCAATCCAGAGCGGGAAAAAAGAGACTTTCCGCACTTGTTAGGAAATATATTATTTAAGCACCAAGGCTTAATATTATTTAAGCACCAAGGCTTAAAAAAATATCGGTCATTTTTAACCTCTGGTGGTCCAAATACCCTCTAAAATAGTTAAGTCAAGAATCTTGCAAGAGTCAAAGGCTCAATCTTACTTTCGGAGTCCCTTGGGAGATATTGGTCCTTTACGACATTTTATATTATGAACCTTCATCTAACATCCTGTGTCCCTTTACGCTGGGGCGTCAAATAACCGGAAACGGCGAAAGCTTGTGGTTTTGAAAACTTTTCAAATTTCGAGTGAAAGGGACCCACAATTCGGTAAATGAAGGAATACGAAATCGTTGAGTAAAACTTTATAGCATTAGTGTAGTGTGATAGAAATTACTAAACCATATATCACAGTTGATTGTAATGCAAAATATCTGGCTTTAGTTTTTCTTAGCTGGCATTTTTGTACACAGGGTGTCCCAAAAGTCAGTCCACCCAAATATCTTCTGAACTATTAAAGATAATTCTATAATTGGCAGTGACTGATAGTATCAAGAGATCTGTTTTATGAAGTGGTGAGTGTGCCGCCCGTCCATAAAATGGATCTTTTAATGTTATTGATCACTGTCAAACTGGTTCAGAAGATATTTAAAGAAACGTCAAGGAAGCGAAAAGTTGCCTTAACTGGGCCGTTAATAGGCGGGTTTACCTTAATGTCTAAAACAACTGGGTATTGATAGCCTTGTTTTAAAAATCACAACAAATTTTTGTGTTGTCATGCAAGGGCCTTAAAATTCCTAATTTTGAAAAATTTTACAAAATTATTATACATGACATTTGATTCTTCTTACAAGCCTTAAAAGTATTTTGGTTGACATTCTGTAAGTATTTTTGGAAACCGGAAGAGAAATACTATTTAATAAAAAATAAACTCAAAAGCATTTATTGTAAACATTAGAGGGGTTGGTTACTTTTATTTTGTTTTGACAAAACTAGGTTAGTGGTAAAGGTAAAAAAATTAATCAATATGGATGCCAAAACAACTCGTTTAGTACCAAATATCCTTAACATTTAATGTCGTTCTTTGAAAACTGACTGAAGTTTTGGTTTCCTACAAAGCGGTTCCGCAAAAAACGGCCGTACTTTAAAGGTGACCTTACCCGCGGAAAAGCGCTTATGTAAAACATTTTTTTGAAACGGACATTTGTTCGAAAACATTTTCTTTAAACGGAAATTTGTTCAAAAATATTTTTTTTGAGTGAAAATTTGTTCAAAATCATTTTCATCGAAAACAAGTTTTTTGAAACAAAAATTTCTAGGCCTGGCTTGCCAAACTTAACACAACTCATAGTTCAAAATAAACTGGTAAAAAAAAGTCACAAGCTTTTATAAAATGCACTAAAAATTAAAAAATAATTTTCTAACTCTCTAATATTATCATAATAATAAAAGCGAAGCGGAATATATTTTTTGTTTGGGCTGTATTGCCATCGGACCTTTATGCATATACCAAATTTTATAAAAGTCATTAGAGGTGAAGTGTGTCAAAAACGCATTTTTTATGGAAGGGGGTGGGAGGTAGGGTGGGAGGACATTTTTTCATTATTGTTGTATTGTCATCGGACCACTATATGTATACCAAATTTCATCCAAATCGGATAATAGAAAGTGTGTCAAAAATGCATTTTTCTATAGATGGGGGTGGGGATAGGAGTGGTAGGATTTTTTTTCAATGTTGTATTGTCATCGGAACACTATATGTATACCAAATTTCATCCAAATCGGATAATGGGAAGGGTGTCAAAAACGCATTTTCTATGGAAGGGGGTGGGGGTAGGGGAGGGAGGATATTTTTTTCTTGATATTGTATTGTCATCGGATCACTATATGTATACCAAATTTCATCCAAATCGGATAATGGGAAGGGTGTCAAAAACTCATTTTTCTATGAAAGGGGGTGGGGGTAGGGGTGGGAGGATATTTTTTTCTTAATATTGTATTGTCATCGGATTACTATATGTATACCAAATTTCATCCAAATCGGATAATGGGAAGTGTGTCAAAAACAAATTTTGCTATGGAAGGGGGTGGGGGGTAGGGGTGGTAGGATATTTTTTACTATTGTTGTATTATCATCGGACCACTATGTGTATATCAAATTTTATCGAAATCGGATAACGGGAAGTGTGTCAAAAACACATTTTTCTATAGAAGGGGTGGGGGTAGGGGTGGGAGGATATTTTTTTCTTAATATTGTATTGTCGTGGGACCACTATGTGTGTACCAAATTTCATCCAAATCGAATAATGGAAAGTGTGGCAAAAACGCTTCACAAGATTTGATAGATAGTTAGACAGAACATCTGAAGCTAAATAAAAGCTTGTAAAAAATATTCACTCTTTTCCCGGGATCCTAGAGGGTGTGGAGCTAAACCGATCCGAACCAAACCAAACTGAAACATTTTTTCGAATTTTTTTTTGAGATAACGCCGAAAAGGTGTTGTTTGGGTGTCTTTTGACCAATAGAGCAATATCGTTGTGATGTCTGTCTGTCTGTCTTCTGTAAGTTCCTCAAATACGCTATTTTTTTTTGGTTTTTTGATTTTTTCGAGAAAACTACTGGTTTTACAAAAAAAAACATAAAATATAAATAATATGCAGATTGTTAAGATGTATTCATAGTGGGTCTAATATTTGCTGTAGATTAAGCGGTTCTCGAGTTACACTCAAAAAACCACTAAATTGGCCTATACCTACCCCCAGGTACAAAATTTTCATATTTTCACCAAAGTCATGAAAGTTACTAAAAAACTATACAGAACGAAAAAGGATGTCAAGCTAAATAAGAAACGGCTATTAGTTTCAAACAGAAACTGATACTGAGGTAGATATGGCGGCTTAAACATGGCCGAAGCGTAATTTACAATTTTATTTTTGAGGGTAATTTTTTTATATAAAACGAACCCCCACGGGGTTAAAATGTACCTCAGCTAAAAGACAATTTAATTATCTTTAAAAAAGGATAGTATCTTGTCGTAAAGTTAATAGTTTTCCTGAAAAAAACAAAAAATATGCGGCATACATAATTCGATGTTTTCGTTCCATAGAAGTACGACAATGGCATGGGTCCATTAAGGGAAAAAATAATTTATGCACAGATAAGCGAACCCGCAGTTACATATTTAAACTTAGCGTCAAAAATCTTACAAAAAACATATTTGATACTTTTCTGTTAAATTGACAGGAGGTCACGTGATTTTGACAACTTCTTAATGGTTTGAGCTAGAGACTTGGTTCTTTTTTGATTTGTAGACAAAATTATCCAATTTTGACGACAAAACATATTTTTAAAAATTTTGAATACGGTGCCGCCTGGCGCCCAAAATTTTATAACTAGTCGAATCTGCATTTCGATATTTTAACTGTTGCATAATTAAAATTTTATACTTTTCCAAATTAATTTTTTGATATTTTCTGATAAAAATGTTGACATTGGTAGTATTTCTGAAGTGAAACTTTTATTTAAAACTGGTGTCACCCTCTACAATTCGCCAAGAAAAAAATAAGCTTTATACGCTACTTTTCGTACTTCTTTTTAGGCCCGATCTGCCACTTTTGATCCCTGATTGTCACTTTTCATCTCCATTTCAATTGGCACTATTTCTAACTTCGTTATTCATGAATTTTTAACACTGAGATAATATACAGGTGTCCCAGATAAAGTTCGATTTCGAAAACTGTGTAAGAAATACAATTTTGGTTAAAATGCTACAGATGCTCTATAGGAGTTCAAAATATTTACAGGGGTTTTTGTAATGTCGAGCAATAAATAAATATATAATAATAAAGACAATTTTTAGTTTTTGCTTTTTTTACATTTATCCAAAGTTGTATTTCTTACATAAATCTCCATTAAATAAGTAGGTAAATGTATCTGGAATACAGACTATATTTAATAGGCCAAAACTTTTCTTTTAGTTTTAGTACCTGCTTATCTACAGGTAAATATTTGCTGTATTTCACCTAAAAAAGTAAATTCGTAGTATTTTCCCTGATAAATGGATAAAATGAAACAGCCATCGATCATTTCGTTTACGAGTTACATCAGTTTAAAAGGTTTTTTTTCATGTACCCACTCAGAGAGGCAAACACAAAAACTTATACTAACGCTGTTACCGGTATCATATACCGCTATTTCTATATGACGTTTTTTGAACCCATTAAAAATTATTATAAAATAAGTCTTGTTAATATGTTGGTTTATTGAAAATCCAATCTTCTAGTGTACCCTTTTCAACTGAATTTGCCGCCAACTTTTTGAGGGCTCTTTATTTTTACTGTTTGTTAAAACGGCCGGGAATGCAGTCTTGCCCGAGGTCTTTCCTTTCCTGAGCTGGTTACTAAGATTGAATCCCTTGTTTTTTGTATTAGGGACTTATTGCAATAGTGCCAGGCACTAATTGTGCGGGCACTATTCTGACAGATTCGCATTGAAAGCTGACAGTTGATCTTTTAAAATTGACATACCAAAGTCGAATTTATAAATCCAATCGTTTATTTTCCATTAATAGTGGCGGCACGGCACTATTAATGTTGGCTCTTATAATACACAAAGGCCTAATTTTGAAAGAAGACAGCTGTTCTTTTAATGCGAAAATGTCAGAATAGTGCCCGGCACAATTATTGCCTGGCTTTAATGCAATAGGTCCCATTTCTGCTCTTCCTGGCACTCAAATTAGGCAAGAGAGAGATATATATATATATTTACAGGGTGTCCCAAAACACTGAGTCCACTCAAACATCTTCTGAACTATTGAAGATAACTGAACCATATTTGGCAGTAATCGTTAACATCAAGAGATCTATTTTATGAAGAGGCGGTTGTGCTGCCCCTGCTAGGGGGCGACAAAGAGGCGATCAACAAAAATTTTAATTATAAATAATTTTAATTATAAATCCTTATCGATTGATACCTCGTTTTAAAGGTATTTGACAATTAAATACATATTTTGATATAGCCGTTAATTGTCTACACAATCAAATCTGTCAAAATCTATCGACTGTCAAAACTAATTTTTTCAGTTTTTGTCAAAATTTACAAGTTTGTTGTTTTAAACAAAAACCCTATTGGGAGATATCTTGTTTGAAAGGTCTTTGAAAACACATGTACGCCAACTGTCCCTTGCCTATGATAAAAACGTGTCAAATTCTATCGACTGTCAAACTTATTCTTTTACCATTTTTTACAAATTTTTAAATATAGCTATACCCGCCATCCTCCATACGTGGAAATTTTTGACACATATTTTTATGTTGGTATTGCCATGTAGTTTAAGATTTTGGTTGTTTGCCTCTGGTCAATTACAGCATACCCGGGAAAAACATGGAAAAGTTGAAAATATGGATAAAATTACTTATACACTATGTGTCTATGAAAGGTCAGTACAATAAAAGCCACCTACTTTAGTCCGACATTGCTCTGTTTTCAAAATACAGGGTGTTTTTTAGAAAATAAAAATCGAATAAATAGCTAAAATATAAATATAACTTTTGTCTTAATGTATTTTTTAAACTTTTTTGTTAATGTATGCATAAAATAAATCTCTCGATGTCATCGATCACTACCAAATATGGTTCAGTTATCTGCAATAGTTCAGCAGATATTTGGGTAGACCCGGATTTTTGGCACACCCTGTATATATTTTACAAATTTAAAAACATGCCAGTGGTGATTAATTTTGATCGGACATTTTTGTCTACAAAGCAAAAAAAACCAAGTCTCTAGCTCAAACCGTTAAGAAGTTGCCAAAATCACGTGACCACCTGTCAATTTAAGAGAAAAGTATCAAATATGTTTTTTGTAAGATTTTTGACGCTGAGTTTAAACATGTAACTGGGATTCGCTTTTCTGTGCATAAATTGTTTTTTCCCTTAATGGACCCATGCCATTGTCGTACTTCTATGGAACGAAAACATCGAATTATGTATGCCGCATATTTTTTGTTTTTTTCAGGAAAACTATTAACTTTACGACAATGGCACATCCTTTTTTGAAGATAATTGAATTGCCTTTTAGCGGGGGTACACTTCGTTTTACATAAAAAATTACCCTCAAAAATAAAATTGTAAATTACGCTTCGGCCATGTTTAAGCCGCCATATCTACCTCAGTATCAGTTTCTGTTTGAAACTAATAGCCGTTTCTTATTAAGCTTGACATCTTTTTTCGATCTGTATAGTTCTTTAGTAGCTCTCATGACTTTGGCCAATTTAGTGGTTTTTTAAGTGTAACTCGAGAACCCCTTAATCTAAAGCAAATATTAGACCCACAATGAATACATCTTGACAATCTGCATATTTTTTATTTTTATGTTTTTTTTGTAAATCCAGTAGTTTTCTTTAAAAAATCAAAAAACCTAAAAAATTGCGTATTTGAGGAACTTACAGAATTTATAGTATAGAGACAAATAAAAAACAAAGTATTGATAGTGATTTTGAGAGGCCATTATAGTAGAAGCTAATCACAATTTGTTTGGGTAAAATCGATGTCATAATAAAAAAGTCACGTACATTTGATTCAAACTCCTTTTCGCCATCTTTAAACAAAGATGGCGGGTTGTTTATGCAGGATTTCCACAGGTATCTCCATTTTTTTTGGGACATGGTCTTATAACGAATCGATTAAATATATGAGTATCGGTTTGCAATTCAAGCCCAAAATCCTACTGGGCTCTTATACTAATAGCTTCACTTGAAGTGTGCTAATAGGCTAGCTAGGAAGGTATCGGATCCATTTATTTTAATTTAACTGAACAATTTTTTTTACATAATTCAAAGTTTTTATCAAATTGTTTTCATATAAGAAAATTATTATTACAAGAGTTTTAGACCTGTTAGTTATCTATTACTTTTGAATTTAACTTTTTTCAATTTAGTTTCCCTAAAAACCAGATCGAGTCTAATTTTATGTTCTTATTGACTGCGATAGATTTTCTTTTATTTCCAATGTTTTTATGCTGTTACTAATGTTTTCCCTTCCAACAGGTACAAGCGTTCTGGGTCAAAATCTAGGGAGGCTTAAAATCGACGCAAAAATTATTTGTAATATTATTTTTTTTCTAGGGGAGATAATTCTCCCTCCCTCATCTTTAATTATTTACAAAAAGTTCAGATTTTTTCTAGGGGGGGGATAATTACCACGTTACCCCCCCTCAAATCCGTGCTTAAACAGGTATTTCCACAGGTCAAGTTCAGTAAGAGTCTAACAATTTTTTTGTTGTTTCAGGTATGTTCGACTCTAGGAATCCATCTTGGGTAAGAAATAAAAATTAATGATTTGGAAATTTATATTTGGAATGTAATCGGGCATACTGATTTCTATGCAACAGGAAAAATGGTTTAATCACGTATCGATAAAACTGAAACCACACTCAGAAAAACGTATCAACTAGCATCCATACCAGGGGTTTGATCACAAAGATTTACTTAATAGGGACTTATTGCAATAAAGCCAGGCAGTAATAGTGCCGAGCACTATTCTGACAGCTTTCTATTAAAAACTGACAGTTGATCTTTCAAAATTGACACACCAAAGTCGAATTTTTAAATCTAGTTGTTTATTTTCTATTAATAATGGCGGCACTATTAATTCCGGCTCTTATAATACACAAAGGCCTAATTTTGAAAGAACACCGCTGTTCTTATAATGCGAAACTATCAGAATAGTGCTCGGCACAATTACTGCCTGCCTTTATTGCAATAAGTCCCTAATATGTTTCAACTAGATTCCTTTGCAGTTCGTAGGGGCTCGTATGGCCCTCGTTTCAAAATTACGTTACTTGGTTCCTAGACCTCAAGTACTAAGACAATATTATACATTTTATTTGGAAAGAGCCAACAAGAACTTATTATTAAAATCACCCTTACTTGTGTGTCCTGTGAGGCTTACCAAAGTGCGCGGAATTATTTGCGAGAAATATTTATAATAATTATTAATTTTTTTAAATATTTTTTTTCCTAACAAAGATGCATGAGAAGTGCGCTATTATTATTTCCTGATTTAAAATTTTGTTCTGTTGGGCTAATAAAGATCTATTATTATCTTTCTGTGTATATCGGTTTTCTTTGTTTCTTCCTCTTTTTAACAATCAAATCAAGTTAAAAAATATGAGTATATAATTGAAAAACATTAGCTATCAAAATTAGCGATCTACATTCCTAAAAACCTGTTTTAAACTGTTTTTTTTCTAAAGATTTTCTACAATAATTTCTGGAAAAGAAAGCAATCACGAGCACGCTACCAACATTTTTAAAAACTACGCCCGTTTTTCAGTTGATTTACGGGATCAATAAAACAGAGTAGAAATTATTATTTCAATTAAGTTGAAGTAATTTAGTTTATCCTTGTTTTTTCCTTCCTAGCTCGCACAGCAATGGCTAGAGGAGCTATTGTTTTCGACGAAGAATTCTCTTTTAAGTAAAGGCCGAAAATGTTTTATTTGGGTGTATTTTGATATATCTTATCAATATCGTCGTGAAGTCTGTCCGTGTGTGTGTGTGTATGTATATCTGTTTGTAATACAATAGCTCCTGAACCGCTTAGCCAATTTCCATGAAAATTTCAGTCAAAAGTGTACAATACTGTAAAGAGCTGATTAGATTTTGGTCAAAATCCATAACTGCTAATGGACAGTTTTATGACATTTTAAAAATTAATACGGTTTCTGGAATATTGTAGGACACGTTTTTCTGAATAATTTATGTTATTAGACCTCGTCGGAACTTCCGTTTCTGAGATATTTACAAAAACTGATTTCAAGACTGATACAGCGTGGAGATCATTTGGAGTGTGCTAATGGGGTAGGACAGTATCAGATCCATTATGGATCCATTTATTGGTATAAGAGATATTTTCAATGAATATTGTTTCCCTTGCATCAATATTTCGCAGCGTCAATATTCAATAAACTAAAATATGTGTAAATAAACTAGTATTTGGTGGTTTATTTTAAAACTTTTAATTTTAAAAAATCACAATTGTACCATTATGCGGTGGCCCACCACCCATTAGGAATATGTCTTGGGGGAGGCCTGAGACCCAATGAGGCAGTAATTTATGCCATTTTATTTTTTATTCATGAAATATGTGGAAAATAATTAAAAAATCCTTATATTTAAGAGGGAAGCTGGGACAAATATTTTTCGGGACGGTTTCCTTTTAAATATTTTGCTTTTACGTATCTTACGGAAATATATTTATCGACTCGCTCTTATGCATAAGAAGGGGAGACCGGGACAGGTCGTAGCCAAATTTTTTTTCTAATAACCTCCAATTTAGAATTAAATTTGTACCTAAATGTGTTGGCTATAAAGTGATATATTAATATTGGTAAAAAAGTCATTACTAAAGGTAAGAAAAATATTTTTGATGATTTATTTTTTTGTTAAAACTTACCCCGGGATTGGAGCAAGTTGTAACAAATAAGAAAATAAAAGTTAAACTGCTCTTCTCTTTTAATTTAAATAAAAGTAAAAAATATTTTCCACCAATTAAGAAATCAAAATAAACATAAATTAAGTTAATTACTTTTTAAGTTTTTAAACTAAAACCTATTATTAAATTTGTAGCCCATGAACTTAAAGCCACTTATTTTCTTTAAACATTTTCAGACCTTTTTTTATTAAATAACACAAAAACCAGTGGCGCACCCAGGAATATGTCTTGAGGGGGGCCCGAGGCTTCTTGCCCACTAAGCACAAAATCATAAAAAACGTTAAATAAATGTTGAAAAAAAAAATGTTTTTTTTTCGTGGGAAAATCCTAACGAAAATTTCACGTAAAAGCATTACCAACCAGTATTAAAAAAACCATAATTTCACTAACATTAAAAATAATACCATCAATATATGGTTATTTTTATAATGTTTTTCCTAGATCTCATTTCTAACGTTTAATTTAAGATATATGAAGCTAATAAATGTTTTGTTTTTTAAACATTTAAAAAAATATACTATAGAGGGCGCTGCCGCATAGTTCCACTACCAGAACTGGTCATCGCCATGTTTAGTTTTGGTGTTGTGTGTGTTTAGTTGCATTTCGCTGCGAGTTCATACGAGTCGATAGCAGATACGCTTTGTGCAATTTGGGTTACAATATTTACCTTTTGTAGAAACAAACATGGCAAATTAAAAGCACAATTATTAATAATGATAGTGAATACATATTTGGATAGGAATAATACTCCAGTTGTGTGGGAAAGATGGTATAGTTAAAGAGCAACATATCCGTATGCAGTGATCTAAATGAAGCATAATCTAAGCTAAGAAAGTAAACAAAAGAAAAAAAAATGGGTTTGTATGAAATATCGCATACCTAACGTTACAGGTAATCAGACAGGGAATGCGACAATTCACCGCGAATGATTAGCCGCCGGACCTTAAGCCGCGTATTCATTTGAGGCAGAATTCGCAAGCCTCGCAGTGGGACCAAACGAATACTTCGATTGCATTCATGCTAAATTGAGTCGACGCCTTGAAATTTTTTTGCTTTGTATTAACTTGAGCATGAATTGTTTGGCCACGTAGCGAGGCACTTACTACAAAATTATTGTTTACATAGAATTTTAAATTTTATTTTCACAAGCTACGGATCCGAATTTCCTCTACTGAGTGTGGAGTTCACGAAAACCTCCACAGACTGTTGCTGCCCTGCGTTTCCAAAATAGAAGAATTTTATTTTCGTTATTTATGTTACCTTATCTTTAGAGATATTTGGAAAAAATATATTTTTTCATTGTTAAAGAAACATTTATTTTTTAATGTTAGAAAAACATTTCTTTTCCACTGTTAAAAATCAATATTTTTTTAACGTTCGAAAAACACTTTAAAAAAACGTTATAAAAACATAAGATTATTTTTCTAACGTCAGAAAACGGGTTATTAAGCTTCTTTTTCACTATGAATATAATAATATAATATAAACGTTTTTGTGTTTAGTGGGTGGGGGGGACCCGAGCCCTCATGATGTCGTATTTTATGATGTTTTTTCTTTTTATTCATGAAATATGTATGTGGATAATATCTGAATAAATTTTAGCCCCAAGGCCCCCCCCCTGGATGCGCCTATGAAAAACCTATTTTAATTATAAAATAAGTTCATTAGCTTTTAAGTTTTTAAACTAAAACCTACTTTTAAATTTGTAGCATATGAACTTAAACTTATTTTCTTTAAATATTTTCATAATTTTTTTTTAACTAATAACACAAAAAAAATACATTTGGTATAGGGGAAAGGGGGGCAATATGGGATACTTAAATTTTATTATTTTTATTGTTTTTGATTCCCCATTTTGCTCCGCATACGGGTTAAAATGGAGTACCTATAATTGGCAAAACAAGCGGGGCGGTTGGTTGTGTAATTTTGAATCAATATTTTTGACAAGTTTTATTTAATAAAACACTAACCAAGATTAAATTACTTATTAAAAAAATAAAAAGTTGTAAAAAAAATAAATTTAACACTTAAATTTAGTATTCATAAAATTTATAAAGACTTACAGCGACCTAGTCATCGCTGTCGACTCTCCTACAAGAATTTGGCGCCCAGTTTTTGCAAAAACAACATAAAATACAACTTTCAGTGATGAAACCAAAAAAATTTAAACAAAGTTTTTAGGGCAAAATGGGGTATACTAGGTATACAACGTACCCCGTTTAACCTCCATGAAAAAACCCCGTTTTGCCCCAAACCACCAGTTAAATTTGAACAAAAATTATACACTATAAAAGGCTAATTTTACGAAAAACGCGTTTAATTATGAATAATACATAAACCTACTAATTGTTTAAATGTTGAAAGGTCTGAAAAAAATGTACTTACCATCACAAAATGCGCAAGCTATTTTTTCAATAACATGCTGAGCAAAAACCAACTTAAGCTCAGCCGACCGGCACCAATCATATTGCAAGGGGTTGAACCAGTCATTGAAATAAAACATCTGATATTAAGAGGTTTAATTCTTACGCAGTTTATCTAAAACTGCGGTATCCCCTTTTACCCCCGTACCCCATTTTGCCCCCTTTTCTCATATATGTTGTTCTTAGTTGCGAGGTAAGTAAGTTTCTAAAAAATAAAGATTAGTATTTTTTTAACCTTTACAGTACGAATTTTTTTTTATATAATTTATTTTTTCTATAAATTTGTAACAAAAATCCATCCAATCAAGCCATTAAAAATTTTTCTGAAAAAACCTTTTTATTTATACATATTTCAAGTGGAAAAGTTTTAAAACTAACACTCTGTATGTGTAGCCATATGTAGATTTCCTAAAAATCCTAAAATGTTTAAAACAAACCAAAAAAAAAATTGAAACACACGAGTCGTTTATGACCTTCAAAACAAAAGCGGTTGGAGCCAGGCCGTCTGGTGTTTCGAATTTTCGACAATTTAAAATTTTCTTTTTCTTAACAAAATTCGGCGCGTGTAGACGGATTGCCATTTTTGTTCGGTTTCGGGCGTTTTTGCACGTGGTCGGGTTGTGTTTTTTCCGAAAAAATGATCGCTGAAGAATACATGGACATTGCCCAAATGGCTCTTAGTAATGAGGAAAAGAAAATTGCGGCAAATAAATTTTTCTATGACTTGAGGAAGGAGCTAATCTACGAGTAAGTTTTATTTGTATATACAGGGAAATATCGAAATTATGTAGACATTGGCGCACCCAGGAATATATCTTGAGGGCAGAGGCCTCTTGGGGGGGGGGGCGAGACATGGCGTATTTCATGCTTTTTTATCTTTTTCTTAGGCTGGGGGGGCCGGGCCCCAGTCCCCCCCTCTGTGTGCGCCCATGTATATGTATTATGTACAGGGTGTCCCATATTCGATCTTAGGTGTTTCTAGGAGAGAAAAAAACTGCCTCCCCCACTTCCGAGACTTGATTTCTAAGAGATGATTAAAGGTGAAAACCACATCTAAAAACTAAACTACTATTTTTAAAAAGTCAGCATTTTGGGAGAAGGTTTATAACTTTTTTTATTTATCCTTTTCGAAAGAATCCAACTGGCAAATTAAATTTTACCTGTCACTTTTAGTTTTTGAGATATTACATAAAGTTGATATTTTTCTTATAAGTTGACCCTCTCTCTTTTTATTTAATTTTTGAAATCGGTATTAAATTTTCTTAAAATGACGTATCACACTGAATATTTTATTATTTTTATTTCTTTATTGTTTTTAATATTTTAACTCTTTACTTCCTTCTTTATTTTTTTATAACAAAATACCAAGAAAAAAGAAATAAAGGGGCTATTCCATAAAGAAACAAAAATTTTATGTAATATATCAAAAAATAAAAGTGACAGATGAAATTTAACTTGAGAGTTGAATTTTTCATATGAAAATTTAGAAAAAAGCAATTTACAACAAAATGAATTTTTCATGAATAAAAAGTTAGAAGCTCCCTTCCTAAATCCAGACATTTCAAAAGCATCCTGTACGTTAAAAAAAATAATCGAAAAATTGAGTCGCGCAAGTGGGTGTTAGTTTTGCTTTTTCCACTAAAAAGACCTAAAAAAAACTACCTCAAAAACATCGAATTTGGGACACCCTATACATCTTGATCCAAATTGGCCACTCTTAGGGCGCTTAAGGTATAATTCTCGGCAACGCCGGATGTTGAGTAAATGTGACCCCTCTTATGAAACGCCCAAATTTATAGAGAAGTTAAAAGATGAAATGTATATCTTACATCAAGTAGTTTCAAGCAATGCTGGCTTTATTAAAATTTGCATTTTGAAGGGATGTGGGCTTATAACTTTTTCATTTATGAAATTTTTAGTTTTGGTGAAAACCGCTTTTTTGTAAAATATTTTGTCAAATACTGAATTTTAAGTTGTCTTTATTTTTATTTGATTTTCGAAAACAGCGTAAAATTTCTCAACCTTTTAAACAATTCATTAAAAAATTAGTAAAAAAGAATATATATGTATAACAATAACGCCCCCCCTCTACGTGGGAAGGTTTGACACATATGTTTTTTGGTTGCTATTGAAATTAATTTTTTTAACTATAGCATATTATACATAATTAATTATTATACACTGTGTCTAATTTAAAACTTTCCACCCGGGATTTCTCGAGAACTGCTGAAAATTTTTAAAAATGCCGAGACACGTCGATTTTTTTTGTGAGTGGGAAACTTTTTGGCTCTTTTGAAATTTTTGTAGCACGAACCCCCTTCGAGGAGTATACTTTACCCCTATATTTTGAATAGGGAAAGTGGGTCTAGTGATACCTTATTTTGAAGCTCTCTTGAATATCTTTACAACCGTGTAAAAATATCTCGAAAATCCATCGATTAGTTTTTGAGATATTTGCTTTCAAATTTTCAAATTTAACATGGAATGATAAAATAAAAATTAAATCCGAAAAATAATAAAATTCTAATTAAATTTTTAAATTATCAGTCCATGTTAAATTTGAAAGTATGAAGGCAAATATCTCAAAAACTAATCGATGGATCTTCGAAATTTTTACACGGTTGTAAAGATATTCAACAGAACTTCAAAACCAGGTATCACTAGACCCACTTTCCCTATTCAAAATATAGGGGTAAAGTATACCCCTCCTGCGTGCTACAAAAATTTCAAGGCAAAAAGTGTCCCCCTCGCAAGCAAAATCGACGTGTCTCGGCATTTTTAAAAATTTTTAGCAGTTCTCGAGAAATCCCGAGTGGAAAGTTTTAAATAAGACGCAGTGTATATAAACACTTATAGAAGATTACATTTTCTTTAAAAAAACTTCACTTTCAAAAAATTCGGTTCATTAGCGGCCGAGATATAAACGCTTCTTTTTGAAAAAACAAACACTTATATCTCGGTTAATAAACAAATTTTTACGAAATTGATTTTTTTTTAAGAAAAAATAACCTTCTATAAGTTTCAGTAATGAGTTTTTTACTTTGACGTTTTGTCTAGTTGATCCTCCCTCCTCTCTCCCTGAGTATATGCTGTAATTGGCAAGTGGCACACAAGTAAAATCTGAAATTAGATTCAAGTAGCAACAAAAAAAAAATACGTGTCGAAAAATCGCACGTAGGTTCATTCTTTGCTGGTTTTCGGTCTATAAGTGTAATGCATCATTTTAAAAAAAAATTTAGGCTTCTTTATAAAATGGAATAAAATAAGGGTAGTTAGATATAAAATACCAATTTTATTTAATATCTTAAGAACTAAATGTGACAGTAAAAATTTAGTTTCACTTTTTTATAAAAACTATAAAAGAGCAATTTATACTCGAGTGAAATTTTTATAAATAAAGAACTGATGGAATCCCCCTCAAAATATAAATTCTTAAAAAATCCCCCTGTCTGGAAAAGGTTTTGACGTGTCAAGACGTAACACCTTTTAACGTCTTTCTTACTAGGTTGGTTAGTTTTTATCAATCTCTCTGGACGCACCAAGGGCGTGTCGAAAATTTATTATTATGGGTGGTGGAAGGGGAGGGGGGCAAAGGCCGCTTTTCCCAACTAATAACAAAAAAGCGCATAAATAAAAAAACATATATAAATAATAATATAAAAAAATTGAAAAACTATCTTAAAAAAAAATTTGATGATTCAAAAAAACAAAAAATGGTCCCCACCACTATAAATTTCCCCCTCAATTTTCCAACTGTCCGGCAGTATTGGGCAGGAACCTTCTTCTCCTGACAACGCCAGTGTCCGAAATTATGTACCTTCGGATCAAGATATTTTTCAAAACATTCGGTAAAAAAAATTTTTTGGATATAATTTGATTTCTAGTGGAAGTATCTCTAACTGCTTTTATTTCCAAAAATTGTAAGAAATGGAAGTAAACATGTATCGTGAGACACTCTCAACGGGGGTCATATCCTTTGGGCGGCCATGGTTAACCTTCAGGCCTGAGACCACCAGGAGATTTAAGAAGAACATTTATTTTGCTGTCACATGCTTATATGGGTTGAACGGCCAAATTTCAAAATTATTTGTCAAAAAACTAAAATTATAATGAAGCAAAATATAAGATGTTTTATTAGGGTTGTTACAGCTTTAACTTTACTAATTAGGTCCCCAATAGCTATTTGCTGTTGATAGTGGAGTAGCAGTTTTTTGGAGAACATGAACATTATTTCGCAATCTATCGAAGAAATTTCACGTTTCGGACATTACGCATTTTATGTGTCACTTATCTTTTTCATTATTTTTAAAACTAAGCATTAATAATACAAAAAAAGACAGCTACTTATTAGCAAAATTTACCATACCCATCTTCACATGAAAGCTTCAAGTTAACTAAAAGTCAACGTTGTAACTACAGTTTTAATTTATTTAGAGAAAATTGTGTTGTTTCGGATGATTACAAAACCTTGGTGACAAAACACATCGAGTAAAAATTTTGTGATTTAAAATTCTAGAAACTTCAAGGATTAATAATTTTATTGAAATGAAGGAAACATATTGGTTAATCTTAAAAAATAAACTTTGTTCCTATTCTGTTTCATTTGTAGATAAATTAAAAATTATTTATTTATACAGGATGTTTCTTTAAGTTTGCACCATTCCTAACTTATGATTTTAAAACGGGAAACATTATTTAAGAAAAATAAACTTTATTACCTAAACCTATTTCTTTTTGTTGTTAAGTAAAAATAAATATCAATTCTTTATACAGGGTGTTTAATTAAGCCTGCACCGTTGCTTACTTATGATTTAAGTAAAGTAAACATTATTCAAAAAATAAACTTTGTTAGCTAAACCTATTGCTTTTTGTTATTAATTTATTATTAATTCTTTATACAGGGTGTTTCATTAAGTCTACACCGTTACTAACTTTTTTGATATTGGATTTACTAGGTTGGTTAAATTAGCAAACTCGTAGTATTCTTCTTGGTGATTAAGATGATTAAAATAGAAAAAAAAACAAAAACGTGATATTTATTTATTTTTTAACCTGAAGCAACGATTTTGTTGTAAAGTTTGTTCTTGTATTTGTTTGTCTGTCTATCTGTTTTAAAATTAGGGTGAGGGGGAAACTAACTCTGATCGAGTGTCTCCCATGTTGCAAAATTTCAAACTGGTAACCGGAAGTAAAATATTTTAACGATGTTTGTAACTAAATCCACGGACTAATGGACGAAAAAAGGAAAATGTTTTTTTAAGTGTCCCTTAGTAGAAACCATGGTCAGCATTTTTATAATTATTTGACAACCGTAACAGATCATATAAGAAACATATCTCCACTTGATTTTCTTTTATTTTTAATTTTTGAACTTTCTTTTTAAATTGCGCTATATAGAACACTAAGACGTAATATATAAAAAATATACTCTACATACGTTACCTTAACTATTAAAATTCACCACTGCACCACCAACTGTTTAAAAGATTTATTAATGTGAAATGGTAAAACAATAAAATTACGTCTGTTCAAAAACAAAAAAAGCTATTATATTTTTGTCGGACTTCGCTTTAGTATTTTTCAGTAAATTAATGCCCAGTATTATTTCCTTAATAATTTCTCTAAAAAAAAAAAATAATCTTCCTAGATTAACACATGGCATCAGTGTGCGGAGTAGCTAGAAGTCATTGGGCCAAGGGCAAACACTTTTTTTTTGGGCCTTTCATAAATCAATAATAATATAGAATGCTTGTCAACAAAAATTTGTCTTTTCAATTTTCAAAATCATTTATTTCATCTTCGTTTTACTACGTATTTTAAAGCAAACTCTTTTATAAACGTTATAAATATAAAATATACATTGACAGTGGCGGATTCGAGATGTCCGGAGGGGAGAGTCCAAAAAGGCAGTAAAAACAAAAAAATCTTACTAAAAGTTGAGTTGTTTTTATGAAAAAAAAATCAAACAATGTTGATTTTCAGTTAAAATTTAGTTTAACAAGTTTTTTGTAACATTGAAGTCACGAATTTATTTCCGTTTTAAAACGATGTTTTTACTAGGACCGATGGGGCCCCCTATTACGCCGGTGCTCCGGGCACTGCTCCGATTTGTACATAATATGTACCTATGTATAACCTAAAAAATATCCACATAACGACGCTTAAACCTTTTTAAAACGAAGCTTTGAGAATAAAATATTGGGGTCAAAATGGGGTAAGTTAGATTTACAGGCGTTTTTCCCCACATCACCTGAACCGCATGTAAGCCATTTGTTTTAAGTGTCTTTTTAAGGGCCGTTGTTTTTAAAATGGTCACAAATATTTTGGACGACGTCCAACCGAGGTAAACTTTATGGCAGCTTGAAAGAAATTACCAGTAAAAAGGAAGTTTAATTAAACCTGCTCAATTTCCCTCCAGGCGAATACTTGCTGCTTTGGGTTAGAGGCTCTATATATAGGGAAAAACTTCTTTATTGGAGAAATTGTCTGTTTATAAGATATCTTTGCGCGCGCCATAAGTCCCAGGGACTCACGTTTTAAAATCGTAACAAAAAAACAATAAAAAATTAGCGAAAACAGTATTTTTCTTTCATTTCTTATATTTTTTATCATAAATTTTACTTAAATCACTGTAGCTGTATTTGTAGCTGGAGCCTAGCGAGGTTAAGTTTATACTGTTTGCATGCAGGCCATGCATCTACAAGGTTATTTAAAACTTTCCACCCAAGATTTTTCGAAAAATACTAAATATGTAGGAAGGAATTTCACATATTTTGAAATTTTTGTAACATTTTGTTCACCCGTTTTCCCTATTCAAAATATGACCTAGGACTCCCCCAAGACATATTTCTGAATTCGCCACTGGAGAATGCTATTTTAAAGCTCAAGTATAACTAATTAGCGACCTAATCCAAGAAGAGCGATCACATAAAGTTTATACACACACACAGTGGTCAAGTGGCACCATGGTGAAAATGTTCTTTAACACCAGTATATACTAAAGGGTCTACAGTGCTAAGTACCATAATCCTAGCTCTACAATCTAGATTTTGGTTGAAGGTTTGATTAATTTTTCCCGTCAATGCAATAGGTTTTAATATTTCATATAAATTGTTCATGAATAAAAAATTTTTTTTTGTTGTAGCAGACATCATTTCCACACAAATATTAGAAATAAATAAAAATAATATAATATTTTGGTTTAAAAATGGCAGCCATATTTAAACCTCCAAACGTGACTAGGAAATGTCGAATAAAAACGGTTTAAGTCAGTATGAGCTGTCTGCTATATTTTACATGTTAATGTTCAATTGTTTTGGGGGATGTGTAATTGAAAACGGATTCTAATATATCCTGTTCTTTTCAGAATATTTAAATATTGACAGACATAGTTTTAAGTTATTTATGTATTATTTTAATTTGGAAATTTTTGTATATACCTAGGTTTTTTTATCAATCATGAATTATTTTTATTGTTTTTCGAACTTTAAACCACCCCTCAGGGGTGGTTCTACGATTTGAGACATTTTTTAACGGGAATCCTACGATTGCACGGACTAAATTTCCAAAAAATGTAATTTCGTTACAAACTTTTTATGTGGTGTTTCTTTATTTCTAAAGTTTCTTTGAATTTATATGAGATGAAACTCACTGAGAAATGCGTACTATCATGTTTGCACATTAGGGTAAACCGAATCTTTGCATTTATTTCACCTGTGAGTATTAAAAAAATACACTTAAACCGGTCGGTATCAAGTCTATAGACTTAATACTTACACCCGGTCTAAAATGCTGTTTTAAGGTCTTAGTAAATACTGGTGTAATAGTCTACACTAAAATATCTACTATTTTTAAATTATAACGCGTTTGCGTTTAAAATCACCATTTTAAATTTTTACCTTCCTAGAAATTGCTGTTTTGACTTTTTTATGCAAAAACCTTGTCTGGCTTGAAAACATTCGGCAGCCAAACAAAAAATGTAAAAGGCTTAGCGCGTTTGATTCACGACTTCAACACTGTTTTGCAAGCTAATTTATTGAGAGCAAAGGGAAAAGTAAATCCATATGAATTTTTGGTTTCGTAAATCAAACTCGATATTTTTTGTTCGGACTTCTAACTTTAGAGAGGCTATTGAATAAAAAAGAATAATTTTATAAAATATTCTAGAAATCTGCAATATAGTTTTATCAACCCACAAAAATCACATCAACATTAAATTAACGTGAACAAAAATAATAATAAAGTTATTTTTTACTAGAAAACAACCTCATACCATATAGATATAAAATTTCGGACTTCCATTGTCTTTATTTATTTTAAAACACGACGTTTCGGTTAGTAAGTATCTCTAACCGTTATCAAGTGTTAAAAAGTTAGAGATACTTACTAACCGAAACGTCGTGTTTTAAAATTAATAAAGACAATGGAAGTCCGAAATTTTATATCTACACAATCATTGTCTACGAGTTTCAAACTCATACCATATCTGAGGGCACGGCAGTGCCTCGCCAAGATCGCGCGCCGTAACCATCTTTTCTGGAAACATTTCAGCCGATATTTGACCTACCTAACTTTCTACTTCAGAATGAGCTACGAATCTCACACTTTGCACAGTCGTAGATCTCCATGGAGTTAACAACCCCTTCAGGTTTCATGGAATTCCATAAAGTAGTAAAGTAGTTACGAAATTTCAAAAAACGTCGAAATTGCCACTCACTCACTGACTCACTCATGTATAGATCATCAATATTCTACTGTACTTGGCATTTGAAATTGAAATTTGGCAGACGGATAGAAATTATGACCAAACCCCTGGAAAAAATCAAAAAACCCCAAAATTTTAATTTTCTCCCCCCCCCCCCCCTATACATTTAAAGTTATGTAAAATTAGCATCGCCCACTTCCAGAAATGCTAGAGAGTTTAGATTTGGCAGACTGATAGGAACTATTATAAAACTATAGGAAAAAATCAAAAAACCCCAAAATTTTAATTTACTCTTCTTCTCTATACATTTAAAGTTTTGTAAAAGTAGCATTGCCCACTTCCAGAAATGCTAGAGAGTTGCGCTTTGGCAGACTGATAGGAACAATGATAAAACTATAGGAAAAAATTAAAACACCCCAAAATTCTAATTTACTTCCCTCCCCTATAAATGTAAAGTTAAGTTAAAGTAACATTGCCTACTTCCAGACATACTAGAGAGCTGAGCTTTGGAAGACCGATAGTAACTATGATAAAGTTATAGAAAAAAATTAAAACACCCCAAAATTCTAATTTACTTCCTTCCCCTTTTAATGTAAAGTTATGTAAAAGTAACACTGCCCACTTCCAGAAACGCTAGAGAGCTGAACTTTTTAAGACTGAAAGACAATATGATAAAACTATATAAAAAAATTT
This sequence comes from Aspidapion aeneum, assembly GCA_963576565.1. NCBI lineage: Eukaryota > Metazoa > Arthropoda > Insecta > Coleoptera > Brentidae > Aspidapion > Aspidapion aeneum. The sequence continues at coordinate 43,503,383 of OY755042.1, forward strand.
AAAAACACCAACATTTTAATTTACTTTCCTCTCCTATAAATGTAAATTTATATAAAACTAACATTGCCCACTTCCAGAAATGCTAGAGAGCTGAGCATTGGAATGCTGATAGAAATTATGATAAAACCATGGGAAAAAATTTAAAAAGTCCAATATTTTCATTTACTCTCCTCCCCTATAAATGTAAAGTTATGTAAAAGTAACATTACCCACTTCCAGAAACGCTAGAGAGCTGAGCATTGAAAGACTGATAGGAACTATGATAAAACTATAGGACAAAATTTAAAAACACGACAATTTTAATTTATTTCCCTCCCCTATACATGTAAAGTTATGTAAAAGTAACATTGTGCACTTTCAGAAACGCTAGAGAGCTGAGTTTTGGAAGGTTGATAGGAACTACGATAAAACCATGGAAAAAAATTAAAAAATCTCAAAAATTTAAGTAAGGCATTGCAAAAGTTTTGAACAATATTCCGCATATTTTACTACTTTAAAAATTAAGTATTATCCAATTCCTTTAAAAAAGAAGTGAAATCATAACAAAAACATTTCATGTAAAAAAAGCCAAGTACGCGAAAATGGCATTCCGTAAAAAGAATTGAGATAAAAGTAAAGCCAAGTTTTCCAATACAAATTTCAAAATGAAAGGTTCTTACTAGTTTGGAAATATTTTTCTAAACTTGGCTATTACGGCTGTAAATGACTCTTAGGCACAGTGCTAAATTGAACATAAAGAAGTTTGGCTGTAATAGCAAAGTTTAAAAAATACATTTTTTAAAACGGATCTTATATAATATAGAGGGTACAGATACGATTTTGTTTAAATAAGAAAAAAGTTGCGCTATTCTAAGCCATATCAAAATTGAAAATGTCTACAGGGTTTTTTAAAATATCGAGCAAAACTTAAAATTGTGTTTTTTGAAAAATTGAAATATTGCCGCCATCTTGCAAACAAATTTAATGAAATTTGGTAGTTTTGTATAAGCGGCTACGGCCAATTGAATGACGTTAACAATTTTTTTCTAGGTCTTCTAGTTTGTTTGAAACCATAGCGAACTTTGTTATTCTTTATGACCGCCATATTGGATTTATACTTCAATAAATGGAGCATAAAAGGAACTTTTCAACCGTGTATAATAAGCCTATCTTTGGATGACGGAAAATGTGAATTTATTTAAAAAATTGTTTTTCACTTAGTTGGCTGTGAAACAAATGCCGTAGTTCACTATCTATCAAAACTTTTCCATTTATTTGATTTATATGCAAATCTTTAAGGCCTTTATTTTTTAATTTTTCTCCGTCTAAGAAATAATACAATTTCTTAAAATCTTTCTTTTATTTCTGAAACAAAAGTTTGGATTTATTATTTAATTTAAAATAGGACTAAAAGCCGATAACAAAGCATTGAATTAAATATGCAAATACCCAAGTAAAAGTTATATAGAATAGTTGTTTTATTATTTTTAAAAATCTTTCGAATAGTGATGTGTCTTTTTAAATTTGTTTTTTTGTATGTAATTTTAATTAATGTAATGTGTGATTATGAATGTATGAAAGTTCTGAAGAAGGTCGTTAGACCGAAATGTTAAAAACTCTAAATTAAAAGTTGCTAGTTTATTAATGAACCACATTCCCAAGAAACCTACAAACCTAAAAGATATAAAATATATGGATCAAGAAAAAAGAGATGCCAAATATATATATATATATATATATATATATATATATATATTAACCGAATTTTTCACGGCACTGGTGGTCCAGCTGATTTTTGTAAACAAAAGTTAGATATGATATGAACAACTTATATTTTTTGAATTTTTTGAAAAGGCAATTTTCCTACTTTTTTTTAATATATTTTTATAATATAATATTTTTGAGACATAACAGTGGTTTTTTTTAGCCCGCTCCATTTTTCTTGACACAAAAATTAAAATTCAAAGAAAATACTGTATTCGTTTTACCTTCAAAATTAATCCGCTAACCTATACCTTTGTTTACTTCCCAAGTCCTCGGTTTACCTTTGATACTAAACGATTACATTCAATTTGACTTGTATTTTAAGTTTCGTGTAATAAAAAATAAAGCGCGCAAAACAAAAATAATGACAATACATCTAAAAAATTATATTTTATAAGGATATACTAAAAACAGTAGGAAAATTGTCTTAGTTTTCCAAAAAAATTAAAACATATCAGTTGTTCATATCATATCTAACTTTTGTTTACAAAAATCTGCTAGATCTGGTGTCAGAATTAGGGTGACGATATATATAATATTTAAGATCCGAAGACCGGTCTAATTATAGGGACCGTGGTTCCTACACAGTAAAATCACCGGCTGCACGGTGGTGATATGCTTGGCACAGTTCATTCAGAAAATCAAATTATAATATTAATGATTGTATACATCAGATCAATGGTTTTCGTTCATTGGCAGAAAACTTCCGATAAAAATAAGATCCGAAGACCGGTCTATTCTAGGGACCGTGTATAGGGACTAGATGCGATTCACCATGGGAGACCATACTCGTTGTCCGATCATAGCGAAGCTAAATAAATTGGTAAACCATTAAAATTACAATGTTTATGGCTCGCCAGAAGGGTTTTATTATGTTGAGTTTATGGAGCATTTACCCGGCTGTTCACAACTTTAAGAGCTAAAATGCATTTTGCGGAAAATGATGTATTTTCGAACACCCAATAAAATAAAAATTGTAATAAAACCGACCGTATTTTTTAAGCTATTTTTCGATTTTGATGTAGAATATGGCCGTTTTAAAATATTATTATATGTAGCCAAGAAAATACTCTGCCAGTATGAGCACCTAAGCTCACACTAAGTACTAGTGTACGTGTGAGCGAATATAACTAAAAACTGAAATATATTTTATTCAAACCCCGTTTGATACCATACAAGCCATTTTTTTACTTAAACTCTAATTTTTGAAATCTACCCCCATTCTTTAAAAAAAACTCAAATTTATTTTGTTTAACTCCAGACTCAATTGACTTTCGTTTGATTTCACACACGCCATATTTTCACTTAAATTCTAATTTTTGATATGTACCCCCATTTTTTTTAACTAAAATTTATTTTGTTTAACTCCAAACTCAATTACCTTTTCTTGATCACATTACACACACCATATTTTCACATAAACTTTAATTTTTGAAATTTACCCCCACTTTTTTATTTAGCTTGGGAACATCTCGACCCACGGCCCAACCTAGGTACCAAATTTCATTAAAATCGGGCAAGCGGTTTTTGAGTTGTGCGCGTTGGTCTTTACAGACAGACATACAGACACGCAGACAGACCGACAGACGGCGCGACAAAAATGTATCAAAATCATCTGAAACGAAAAGATATATAAAATTTTAAATCGGAGCAACTTTTTTTTCTCGAAAAAATTAGGATTACCATAGCTCACACTACTATAGTATAGTAGTAGTGTGAGCTAAAATTCATACAACATGGGGGGTCACCACTCCCCTATTTTCAAGATATTGGGTTTTTAAAATCTAACTAATTGTGATAATTTTTTTTTTTTGATAAAATGACAAGTTGAGGCAGGCTGTTAGAACTACGTCCAAAAATGGCTAACAAATAAAAAAAATAAATAGGTTACAAAAACTTTTAAAAAAATATCAGTGATATGATATGGTTATGTCTATCTAGAGACTTGTTTCTAATAATATAAAACACCCACAAAAAAAATATTGCGTTTAATGTGGCATTTATAAAAGTTGTTACAAAAAAAAACAGTTTTTCTTTAAAATCGTTTTTATATCTAATTATTTTTCTTATTTTGATAAACGACTTTCATATTTTTGATGTGTCGTTTAAATAAGTTATAACCAAAAAAGTTTAACAAATGTCAATGCTCTGTATCTCAAAAATAGATAACGTTTTTTGTTATTTAGACCTCCTCTATAATAATAAAATAATTTGAGCCATTTTACTTCCCAGTCAATGTTTTACACTTCTTTACTCTAGACAACTACAAAACTAATAGAAACTATGTAAATATTATATTATTCTTTGTTTGAAACTCGTAGACAATGATTGAGTAGAAACAAAATGTTTGTGTGTGTATGTCTGTCCGGTTTCTGCTAAACCGATTTCTATGAAATTGCAGGTAAAATAGCGTACAATACACTGTAAAAAGCTAATTAGATTTTTATCAAAATACATTATTCCTAATGTCAAATTACTTTTTATAGTTTTCTTTTCTGTAAATAATCCAACTGTGAAAAGGAATTTTACCTGTCACTTTTAGTTTAAAAAAAAAATAAAAAAATTGATTGTCATTTCTCTAAAGGAATGATCCTTCCTTTATTAATTCGATTTTTGAAATCAGTTCCATAATTTATTTCACTTTTTATTTTTTTTATTTTGTTATTTATTATTCTTTAACTAGGCACCTTTTTAATTTTAAGTATCTCCTTAATTTGAATATTTAAAAATATTTTAAACCCTTTTATATAAAAAATATAAGGAATATGAAGAAATATAGAGTTAATCCATAAATAAATAAAAAATTTAAGTGATATCGCAAAAACTAAAAGAGGCAGATAAAATTTTATTTGGCGGTGGGGTTTTTTGGTTTAAAAAAAATTCTGGAATATATTAGAATAAGTGTCAGATGTCATTCTTATTGCCAATTTTTGACAGCAAATTTAAGTTAAAGAGGACACCCTTTATATTTTTTATTGGAACGAAAGATGTGTTTCGCAAGAGTTTAATAATATATAGTTTGTTACTATTTAGATAAGCCGTTTTTGGGTTATTTAAAGTTACAAATTGACAGCTAAGTATGCGGAACTCAAGGCCGGTTATTCAACAGTGTAATTCAAAAATATTTAAAACTAATATATATATAACTAAAAACGATCCAATTTATTTTCACTTCTGGGCACCCTATATAAACTCACTTTTTTTATAATACGCTAGCCTATGTTCGTATAAAGCGTTTTTTGTCGATGTACTTTTTCTGTTTTTGTACGCTTTTGGTGTGTCAAAGTTGCAGCCAAACGTGTCGCACATTTCGATAGCTACCTACAGCTACACAGCTACTCCGTTGCCGGTTGGAAATCTAGTTTTCCGGTTAATGATTGGGTAATTGAAAAACGCTGGTTGAGTTTTTTGCGATTCTTCTTTTTTCTTTTGCCAATTTATAAGCGTAGTTGTTTCGAAAACACAGAATATTTCGGCTGTGTTTCAGAATTTAATAAAACCACGTAATGCCTGAAATTAAGTCCTTTGCTTACAATCCATCCTGCCATATACAGGCTGTTACATATTAATTGTCCACTTATAAATATTTAATAAAATTAAGTAAAAAATTTACAAAAAGAGCGAAAGTGCTAAATCAGTTTACATTCACATAACTAAAGAGAAGAAATCTATAAACTCAATATATATATATATATATATATATATATATATATATATATATATATATATATATATATATATATATATATATATATATATATATATATATATATATATATATAAGGATAATAATCCGTTGGGTGTTTTTAACATTCTATGTCAAGGGGCTGTAGTACTTGGCAAAAAATAAAAACAAATCTAAGCCTTCAAATAACATTACCTACCTACCTAAACGAAATCAGTTTACAAGCAAGGTGCTAAAATTATAACTAAACTTAAATTATTGTTCCAGTTTATGTTAAAGTTTTCAATTTGCTAATTATGTCTCCATTGTCCACTTAGCATATATCTACAATTTATGGAAAATAAAATGTACTTGACAGACCCCTTCTTCTCAAAAAATTAATTTTTGTTGTTTATCCCAAAATTTCTAAAATTTGCCCCACAAAATAAATCAGTTTGGATTTGGTCTTAAATTTTACTATAACAAAATCATCGTTTTTAAGATCCTCTTGCTCCTCTTCCTCAATATCTTTAAACTTGTCACTCAAATCTTCATCTGAATCATCATAAAGAGATAATGCATCATTTTCGGTCAATGAAATCAAAATATCCAGTGGTCGAATGCTCCCCATTTTTTGGTGGTCGAATGCTTCCCAGGGTACAGAAACACATTAATTAGCTAAAATAATATAATATTAATTAAAATTACAATATCTAGAGATTCCTTGCACAAACTACTGAAATTCAAAAACCCGCTTTTTAGGAAAATTTTGCTTAAAATTCGAAGCAAAAAATATCTTACAAAAAAGTGTGTTTTTCAACTTTTTTCGTTAAAAAATCAGAAACGTTGGGTATGCGTGTGTAATTACTCGTATACTCAGACGATGCGCAACTAAAAACATGACTTAAAATTGCTTGATTTTCACGGGAAATTTAAACCGCTTGGTAAATAAACGCCTTGGTTGAATACTTCTCCTGGTCGAATGCTCCCCTGTCTCCCCTACCAAAATTATACTGTTAATAATCCACATAAAAGCTATGCCGCATCAGCGAGAGAGGTGTTGGAGTTTAAGGAATTTGCCGGTCAACCGATCACCCGTGAGGCTCGACACGACATGACACTTGGGAAATTCGTCCAAATGATATGGCATGTCAAACCTGCTGTTCTGCATTCGACGCGTTTCACACTCTCTCAATGCGGATGTGTCGGTTTTATTGGGGAAGGCACTCAGGAATTTCGATTTTCAAACTCCAGCTGACAATTAAGGTGTGAAAATACTAAGAGTAACAGGAAGTGAAATTTAATAAAGTACATAAATGTATAAAGCTAAATCAAAAAGAATGACAAAATAGGAAAACCCATTTATTCATTCAACGAGTGATACGACAGCAAAGGAAACTAAGTCCGTGGCGGGACGAAAACGTCCACCGGTCTATCAGGAAGAAAGACATGTCGTCAAAGTTCAACCAAACCATGCTATTACCGTCTCCACGGCGCGGCGCACGGTGGTGAGCTTCTCGGTTCTGAACGATCGAAATAATTTATTATGGTTGTAATTTTGACAAATTTATACTGAAGGTTAGGAAATGTCAACTAGCGTTTAAAAAAGGTGATTTTATTCTACTGTGCATTCTGGAGGTTCGGTTCGATTCGGTTAATAATGTCGCATATCGTTTTTTTCCTCTTAAGCAAATAACTTAACTTTTTTTATTTAACATAGTTTTTTCATAAAAATTTAACTAAATATATTAATCTTGCAATACTATATATCAATATAGATCAATCACTATCAAATTTTGCAAGGTTTCTACCATGCCCTGATATTCGTTATCGTAGTCTTTATATTCACTATTTTCACATACATAAATCAAAACTCCTTGAAAAGGGTTTTTGTAATCATCTCAGAAACGAAAGTTCCTACTGATTGTGTAATAATAACATAAATTATTGCAAAAAGTGTTTTCTGCTACATTCTAAAAACTGCATATTCCTGCGATACTCCGTTAAAAAGTTAATATTATTTCAATTGTTTAACTGTCAAAAAACTGTCATTAGGAGTAATTAATTTTGTGTTGAATACTTTCTCATTAAAATTGATCCAGCGGTTCCTGGGCTATCATACACACACATACACACACACCGGGACAGACGACAGAGGAGATTGCCAAAATTGGTCCAAATACACTCAAATAACAAATATTCGGCTTTATCTTAATTAGGCGCGGACTGGACCGTCGGGCGATCAAGCCATCGCCTTTTTGAGCCCAGCTCAAAAGTCTCTCTATCTGTTGATCATTTTATCAATCGCAACCTCTTTTATTTTCCGTTGTGAAAAATAAACATCATATTGATAAATGAAGGCAACAAAAAGCTTTTAAGAAACATTTTTGGACACGGAACAATTTGAAAGAATTCGGATACTTTCTGCCCGATGAGATATTTTATGACATTAAAAACAAATTCTAACACCATGTAGTTCCCAAGGACCTTATTTTTTTTATTGGTTGTTTACAACTACTGATTTTATGGGCCTAAACTTGTTTAGAATTATCTTAAATTTCCCTTTGTTTTTCCAATTGCCTCATCATTATAAGGTAATTTATCGACGATTTTATCAGCTATAATACCCCTTCGCCTGGCCTGTGACGAGGACACGACGCGCCGTCATAAAAAAAATCATTTAGTTGGGCGCTAGGTTGGTTCGGATTTTAGATGGATCATAATATTCAACAACAGATTTCCAAGCTTTGTATAGTTTTTCCCAGTTTGACTCGGCCTAAAACACCGACACGTAATGCCGGAATTGCACTCTCGTCTTACTGCTCTTGCTGGATCTCGCCGCAAGTAAAGACTAGAAGAAGCGAGAGTGCTGAGTTGACTCGGGCACAGAAGCCCACATGATAGCGAGGCATACCGAGGCCTCCAAGCTTCTGTGGTGTGCCTGTCTGTATTATATGGTTAAAATGGTTCCAGTCTACAAGACAAATCAAGATGGCTGGAGTTACGAGTTACCATAGAGATATCATGAAATAAACAGCGTTTCTATCCGCTCCTCTATCTATTACAGGAGAACAACAAATTTTATATAACCGGTTCAGGACGTATTAGTCGTACTCCAATGTGTAGGTGTGATTATGGCGATAGAGTTTGTAGTCATTAAAGTTTCGTTCATGGGTATTAAAGTTTTCCGTTCCGTGCGTGAAAGACTTTTGTACATTGGAAAACTATTAAAACCCTTTTATATTTTTATCTATCGTTATTTTAAATAAACTTGTTGTCGTTACACTCATCAAATAAATCCTTTATGTACAAAAGGGAGATGTGGTGTGCCTGTCTGTATTATATAGTTAGAATGGTTCCAGTTGATTCCAGTCTTCGAGACAAATCAAGATAACTGGAGTTACGAGTTACCATAGAGATATCACACGATGAAAACAGTGAGTTGTCAACTAATGCTCATAATGTAAACAGCACTTCCTATCCGCTCATCTATATTACGTTTCAGTCTCGGCCTGCCTCGCCAAGAATGTAATATCGGTTCCACACTCTCGCCAAGGCACAGCGAGACAGACTAAGACGAAGAGTGTAGATGGGACCTCTCGCTTCGCCTCGCTGGGTCTCGATCTGGAGTCGGTTTTCTGTACACGACTCATTGAGAGAGCACGACAATGTACACTCTCGAGCACATTCACGCGAGCTCCCGTTGTGTTGTGTTGTGATGATGATGGAGTTCTCAGGAGTTGAAAACTGCAATTGATACTCTCGCTAAATTAGCGAAAGTCTGTATGGTCGGGTCCGAGTCTCTCGGCCAAGATACACGGGGAGAATTAGCGAAAGCACTCGGACGAGAGTGTGAAACCGGCATACGAGTAAATGCCAAATGCTGAACATTCTGTTTGAATTAGGGTTGTTTACAATTAAGACAATAAACCATACCGAACCACAAAAATTGTTTAGATAAAAACATGTAAGTTGGAGTTTGCCAATAAACGAGAAACACAGGGCTAAAATCAAAATGTAGGGGTAACAAGTAACTTTTAGAAATGCTGTTTTTCATGATGTTTCCTTGAAAAGGATAAATCAGCTAACAAGAAAAACATAATCCATAAAAATAATTATAAAAAAATTGCATAGTTATTTTTTTGTTAGTAACTAAACTTAATTTTTGAAAAAAAAATAAGCGTGATTTTAATGTTATAACGCTTTCTTAATGTTGATATTTTACACAGAAGTTCGTGGAAAACCAAATTTTCAAGTGTGTCAGTTTAAAACATTTAGGTGTTAATTTAGTTTGCTAGGTAAAAATGTGTTATTGATGTGTACTGTGTGTTGCGCTCGATAAGTTATTGCTTAACTAGGTACATTACTAACAAATTATGTTAACTTCTTTAGAAAAGAAAAGTATGATGGCCAAAAAGGCCAAAACGAAAACTTCATTTTTAAGTTGCTAAAGGTTCTATTAATATTAAAATATAAAGCTTTTTTTGCGGTAATATGTTTTTTTATTTTATTTTAAAAACATTGAATGTACAAGTTATATAACAATAAATATAAGACAGTTTTATAGATCAGTGCAAATAATTTCTGGAAAGGAAAAAAAACAAGAACTGTTGGAAATAAAAGATAGTATAGGGCAGCTAAAGGGAAAAATAAATTAGACTTCATCCTAATTATTAGGGTGAAATGGGGTAAACTTTTAGGGGTGGAAAATGTTTTTTTTGCAATTTCCAGTAAAACTGGACCTTCTTAAAAAAAAAACATAAAAGTTTTGTTTGAAAAGAATTTCTTACCTAACCTAAAATTTTTTGAGAAAAATAAAAGACGGTGTTTTGTTTTTAATTGTTATGTCTCACGATTTTTTTTGGTTTTTAACGAAATTTGGCAGGAAGTTTCCTTTTTATATCTCAAATACGTTTTACATTTTATGATGCCCAAGTTCTCGAAGAAATGTTAAAAATATTTGATTTTTTATTTTTTTTAAACGTCTGTTTTAAGGGGTGGCGAAACAAAGATCGAAAGACATAAGCTCGGATACAAAATATCGAAAATCAAAAAACCGAAAACGCAAAAGATCGAAAAACAAAAGATCAAAAGACAAAAATTCGATACTACAAAAGATCGAAAAACGAAAGATCTAATAACAAAAGATCGAAACTACAATAGATCGTGAGTACAAAAGATTGAAGAACAAAAAGTTCGCCGAGATGGACCAGAGGCCGAGGATATATTATGTTATTATCCCAACCTGACCTGGTAGGTTAGTATATCAAAAAAAAGTTTCATGACCAGATCAATTTTTTTTAGTTTTTAAAAACCTAACCAGGACAGGTTAGAATACTACTAAAAAGGTCAACCATCAACTATACTTTAGACCCTGTGTTTATAAAAAGATTATTGAATAAACACCGAACCGAACCGAACCGAACCGAACCGAACATATTTTTTCGAATAAGGGTCTATACAATGGAAAAACAACTGGAAAAAAGAATAGCAGCAGCAAAAAAGGTAATTGGTTTTCTTAACAGTATTTTATGGAGCAGAGAGATAAAAGAGAATGTAAAATTTAACATATATGAAACAATGGTGAAAAGCCCGCTGTTGTATGCAATAGAGACTTGTCGCGTAACAGAAAAATACAAAGCAAAAATGGAAAGTGTCGAAATGGATGCAATAAGAAGATCAATGAGAATTTCTAGAACAGATCATATAAGAAATGAAATGATAAAAGAAAGAATGGAAATCGTGAGAAGCATAACGGATGATATCACTAAAAGACAACTGATTTGGTACGGCCATGTAGAACGGATGAACGACGAAAGATTACCAAAGCAGGTCCTAGAATGGCAACCAAAAAAGAGGGCGTTATAAACTGGAATAGCAACAGTCAATCCAAAGATCAATGAGTCAAAAAAACCTGACGGAAGATGATTGTCAGGATCGCAGGAGGTGGAGCATAAGCGTCGGACAACGTAGAAAAACGTTCTAAACCGACATAGTAGTAGTAGTCTATACAATTCTTACAACCAAATTTTTACCACTTGCTTTCTCATTTTAGCCCTCTGTGCGGCATGGGCATGACTTTTAAAGTGGTCAGATTGTTGTGCATAATAAACGTGCCATGGCTTTTTAATCAGGAGCGCTGCTAGAGCTTAGGCTGCCATTAATTTTTTGCGCCCGATTTTCGAATTTTAAATATTTTTTTTCAACCCATATAATGCAAAAATAACTACTACATTGGGGGGGGCGATGTGTTGCCTTAACACACGTCAAGATAAAGGGTAAATATGCATTATAAATTAACTACTATAAAATTTAAAAAAATTGCTCGGTGGGCAAAAATTTTAGAAAAATTAAGTACTTTTAAAAAAAATCGTGGCGCGAAAAATTTTGTTTTTTGGAAAAAATGGCGCGGTATAAAAAAATGTGTTCAATGTTTAATGTAAAGAAATTAAACGTGAATATTTTTAAAAAATTTCGTCGTTGGCAAAAGTTTAAGATAAATTAAAAACATTTTGGATAAATGGTTTTTTTTATAACTATAACCGAAAAATGGCATAGGAGGCAAAAATTTCAAAAAAAATTGTTGCTTAAAAAACTGAAATGTTTCCTAAAGTTAAAAATTTATTTTTAATTTTTACACATACTCCTGAAAATTCCAATTATTAAGTGGTTATTATGATTTGGGTCGCGCGTGTCACCTTTTGTGTGGCATAAAGTAGTGCCATAGTGGTGAATCGGTAGCGGCCAACTGATCTTTCGTTACGCTCCCGTCACATTTCGAAATTTACGACCTAGGTGCACGCCATTCTAAATCATTTTGTATCCCGTCGACCGAACGAACCGACACACTCCAACAGCTCACAGGGATTATTTTATCCAGGATTTCTAGCTCGGATAAGTGCAAAGGGGGGTCACTACCCCCATGGATAAAAATAGAAGAGTTTATAATTCAGTTTGGTTTAGAGTTTGGGTCAAATAAACACAGGTTTTTACCTTCCAAGCCCGCGTAACAATGGCTAGAAAAGGTATTATTTTCAACAAAAATTTTTTTTTGGCCGAAAAAGTGTTATTTGGGGGTTATTTGACCTATCTTTGAAATCTCGTCGTGATGTTTGTCTGTGTGTGTGTGTGTGTGTATATATATCTGTCAGTAACACGATAGCTCCTAAGCCGCTAAACCGAATTTCATGAAATTTTTAGGTTAGATTACATTTTGGTCAAAATCCATTAATGCTAATAACAGTTTTTTTACAATTAAAAAATTATAAAAATAGTAACTTGATGATCTTAATAATTGATCGGTGTGTGTGTGTGTGTGTGTGTTTGTCCGTAACACGTTAGCTCCTAAACCGCATTTTGCTTAATAATTTGTGTTGTAACCAAAAACATCTTGGGAGCTTTACAGTTACAAAAAACTGTTTTCAAGGCTGACATATCACGGAGTCATTTAAAGTGTGCTAATAGGCTAGCTAGGAAGGTAGCCATTTATTGACACCTCGCTAAAATCGTATTGTGTCTGCCCAAAATTATAATAGGCTTCAGATAAACACAATCCTCGCTAAAATCGCATGATGCCTGATTGCAAAAAAAATGTTTTGAGGTACCTTAATTCACCGAATGCTGCCTAGGCCAATATTACTCGTCTCTTGATTTCAGCTGTTTGGTTTCTTTTTTTAGTTTAATAATTTGTCCCCTACTCTGATCGTGATATCTTTATCTGTGTTTGTCTTTATTTTTTAGTGCTGTATCCAGTTCTTCTTATCTGTTAGTAAGGCGATATCTTCAGCATATCTTAGGTGATTCAAGTATTGTCCGCATACTTTGATGTCCATTTCTTCCCAATCTAAGTTTTAAAAAAAATTTCTAGTGCCTAGTTAAATAGTTTAGGGGATATTGTATCAACCAGGCTGACACATCTTCTTATGCGGATTGGCTTGGTTCTTTCGTGGATTTTGATTTAAGTTATTGCTTAGCTATATAATTATTGGCTATTAAGTCTGTGTATCTGTGATCTATTCGGCAATTAGTTAAAGATGCTTTTACTGCCCAGTACTCAATGTTATCGTAAGCTTATAAACGTAATATAATATTATAAGTCTATAATGGCTCTGGAACGAAATAGCGATGTACAAAATAGCGACGTACGAAATAGCGAGTAATGAAATAGCGACTATCAAAATAGCGATGTAATGAAACAGCGACTATCAAAATAGCGATGTATCAAAATAGCGTTTGTAACAAAACAGCGACATATCAAAATAGCGATGTATCAAAATAGCGATGTATCAAAATAGCGATGTCTCAAAATAGCGACTATCAAAATAGCGGCAATCAAAATAGCGATGTATCAAAATAGCGATGTATCAAAATACCGAATCAAACCAAACAAAATCGATTCAAACCGATCCAAACCGAACCGAAGAGAAATGCGCTATTACATCCTAGCGGTATTTTGACTATACCACCTTTTCTTTCTCAAAAATTAAAAAAAAAAAAACTTCCCTGACTTTTTTTCCAGGATCCTAGAGGGTCTGAATCCGAACCGAACCGAACCGCACCGCACCACATCGAACCAAACCGAACCAAACTGAACCGAATTTTAGGATCCCGGCAGGAGAGTTTTTTTAAAAATATGCTGGTTCGGTTCGGTTCGGTTCGGTTCAGATTCATACCCTCTAGGATCCCGAGAAAGAAGTCAGGGAAGTTTTTTTTTTTTTAAATTTGTTAGAAAGAAACCCCTCTGTCGAACTATATGCAAAAACCGAACCAAAATAGCGCTATTTTGATAATCGCTATTTTGTTACATCGCTATTTTGATAGTCGCTATTTTGTTACATCGCTATTTTGATAGTCGCTATTTTGTTACAACGCTATTTTGTTACATCGCTATTTTGTTACAATCGCTATTTTGTTACATCGTCATTTTGTTACATCGCTATTTTGAAAGTCGCCCTTTCATTACATCGCTATTTTGATTGTCGCTATTTCGATACCGCTATTTTAATACTCGCTATTTTGTACATCGCTATTTCGTTCCAGAGCCGTCTATAATTGGTGGTCAGCTGAAACATTTTCTGAAGCCTGCTTGTTCTTTTGAAAGATATTCTATCCATTTTTATTATTTTAAGTATAAGACAACATACATGAACTTACATCGATGTACTTTATTCAAAATTTCAGGAGTATTAAGTTTAACTAGAAACTTTGCCATATAGGTCGCATTCCTTGCACTTTATGTTATACATGCCAAATTTTACGGTTCACTGCTGGCGACTTTTTATTATTTCTGTTTATTTTGCCATATACAGTCGAACCTCTCTAACTCGAACCTCTATAACTCGAACCCCTCTAGAACTCGAACCTTTTAAGCGGCCCCTGCACTTACATGTATTTTAACCTATGTAACTCGAGTTTCTATAACTCGAACTCTCCATAACTCGAACTGTTTTGGTTGTCCCTTCAGGTTCGAGTTATAGAGGTTCGACTGTAATTCAAAGACTTTCTGTTATAAAAATTTAATATATGATTAAGTACGTAGAACGAAAGAGTTTTCTAGAAATTAGGTTCAAACTAATACCAAAATCGGATTTTTAACCTTCAAAAACGCTTTAGTTTTTTTTAATTTTTGATTTAATGTCTTTCGCCGTGATAATTTTTTAATAATTTGTTCAACGTATTATTTTAAAAACTAACATTTTTCGCCACATTTATTGAAAAATCTTATTATTTTGCCCTCTTTTATTACCTGGAGTCGGTTGATTTAGTTACTTTAGTTATGTTACTTCGTGTTATAAGTTTGAAATTTTGCTCTATGGTTATCCATATATTGCCATAAACAAAACGCCCGAAAACACTCGATGAGAGTGACTAACCCCCCCCCCCCCCCCATGCTAATAACCTCTTAATTGTACAGGATGATTTAAATTGGGCACTTTTAATTGGGAACAGGTACTTCTATGGGAGATAGTGAAACCGCATTTTGATATATTAATACGTTTTCGCGTTACGGGGGCTTAATTTATCTAAACTTTATTTTTGGTGTAAATGGCTGGTTTGTAAAGTTTTTAAATCCTAAAACAATTATCAAACTAAATTTTATCTGACACGTTTATTTTCCAAGATACAACACAAAGTTATATTTTTTCTTATGGAATAACCCTAGTTTATTTGAGTAATAAAATCAGAATGAAATTTCCTTTAAAAACTTTAAAACTCGATGTTTTACTTTTTTTATTAATATATTTTTTTTTTATAATCTAATGTTTTTTATTAGTTTTTTTATAAAAACTCCCTTAAAAAGTGTTTATTATTTTCGACGAAAAAATTTTGACCTATCTTAGCAATATCGTAGTGATATCTGTCTGTGTGTGTATGTGTGTGTGTGTATATTATTTCTGTCCGTAACACGATAGCTCCCAAACCCCTTAACCGATTTTTATAAAATTTTAGGAAAATAGTCTTCAACACTCTAACGAGCTAATTAGATTTTGGTCAAAATTCATTGATGCAAATGACAGTTTTTTGACAATTCACGAATTAAAACTTTTTAGCAGAGCGTTGTATCAATATACAGCTTCCGTAATTAGTAGACTACATTTTACTCAATAACTTCGTAGGAGCTTTAGTTCTTGAGATATCTCGAAAAAACTGTTTTCAAGCCTGATATATCATGGCTTCACTTAAGGTGTGCTATAATAGCTAGGAAGGTATCAGATCCGTCATGGATCCATTTATTATAGGACACCTTGTCCAGACTTTGCGGCCGCATTGTATAAAAATTCGGTTCTACCCAAAATCTTGTCTTGAAATTTGAGGTTTTCATATGGGAGTTCTAGTTTTTTTTTATCTCGTCTAGTGGTATAGTTCATAACATTATTTTTGAGACAACTTTTTACAACTTTTTTTCGTTGGCCTATGCTATTTGTTATGGTAAACAGATGATAACTGTCAAAAAGTTATCTCAAAAATTATGAAATGGTGTAGAGGTACCCATTCCCACATGAGGTAATTTGAATCACCCTGTACAGACATGTTTTAAGGAAAATGGAAATATTTCCATTACGGTTTTCAATATTGGATAATATAATACATGATTAGAAAGCTCTTGATAAATGCGACAAACATTATTAAAACATTTTTTTTTCTTGAAGGAGTCTCCCCTCCTTTAATGACGTCATCAATGTTCAAACGCTGTGTATTAAGAAAAATATAAAACACCTCCATATACGCGTGGCAATGTTATGGATGTTGTAATACATCATTGGAAAGCTCTCAAAAAATACTATGGTTGATTATTTCCATTTTCCTTAAAAGAAACCTGTAAAATGACAACTTAATTAGGGTGAAGGGAGGGAAAGTAACGCTGATCGAGTGTCTCCCGACGTCTTTTCTGTCTTAGTATCTCGACAAGCATCGTGCAAGTTCAAAGTGTTAACCGGAAGTTAAATATTTTTATGGCGCTGGTAAGTAAATCCACGAACTAGTGTAGTGGACTATAAGTTATGAGCCACCCTGTATAACTCTATTATAGTGCGTTTATTTCGGCACTTACCATAAATATATATTTTAAAAAGGATACTTTACTAAAGCTAATGGCTATATTTTAATAAGTTAATTTTATTTTAGCCAAATCTCTTAAAATAATATTAAATACTTTAGTATAAGAAAAGAACACAATCCTAAACTCAGGTCGGAAAACCAAAAAGTTGAGTTTCATCCAGAAATTAAAGAGTAGCTAGAGATTGGATTTCACAACCAATTAAAATAAAAGGTGTGGGTAAATCCTGCGTTTGACATTACCATTAAGAAATCTGATATCTCGGTTAAAATAGAAGGGTACTGGTATGCAACCCGTCAGGCAATCTTACGACTAAAGTAGTTGTCAAAATTTGATTTTATCGATCAAACTTCAACCAGTTTGGCAAGGCCACGAGACTGTCAGTTATTGTTATTTTTTTGTGTTTTTGTTAAAAAAGTAATAAATTCTCGGATTTTTCCTACTCTAATGGAAAAAAGTAATATTTTAAAACCCTGAGCAGTTAGATTTTACGGATTTTATCCCAAATTTATAATTAAAAAAACTTTGCAAAAACACAAGTAAAACAAAACCAGCGGTGGACAAGCACTTGACACTTCTAAACCAGAGAACGAAATGTCACATCACAGGCAGCCATTTTCAATTTGCCACTTTATATTTCCTAATCCCAAGGTGTAGAGGATAGGTTGCCTGGAAACTCTATGGTCGAAGCGGCGTGAGAGGTGACAGCGCGTCATTTGAAGTGCCACGATTTGATTATAGAGCGCTTTAAACTTTAAACTTCAATGGTTAATTTTTTAAATTTGAGGTGTTTTTTCGGACTATATTTATTTAAAAGCTGTAAATAATTGTTCTAGTTTACTTATATCTTCTACTTGTAGTTATTTTAACGGAGTAAAAGCTTTTCAAGACATTCTGCCTTTGGGATATTTGGTATAAGATAAGTTTGGTATAAGATAAGATAATATTTGAGTTAGTTAATGTATTTTATGAATATTGCTATTAGAGACATTTAAAAAAAAATAACAAAACATATTTACATTTTTATCAATAAAGAAGCACAAGGAGCTTGAAGATTTCCTACTATATTAATAGCTTTTTTATTTAAATGGGCAATTCGGGTGAGGTCATTTCCCGCGTTTCAACAACTGGCTCTAATTGGTTAGAAAGTTACCAGGTAACCAATCATCTACAGATCTTGTAATAATCCGTGGTTTTATAGCGGGCAAGATCACTCGGTACCTGCGGAAAGAAGGCCTGTGGCCGTGTTGAGCGGGGTGAGGCGCCTAGCGGAACAGAGGCTATCGATCGGCGTCAGCTGGACGGAGTAAATTTTTGTGTTTTTTTTTCAAATTTTTGAATAATTTAGGGAATCCTTATAGTTTTTGGTTGTAATCGACCAGGCTAGAATACCGCTCAAGTGTTATAACTGTAAAGAAAATAAGGCGCTGACTCGTGACGTAGCTTTAAATTAGCGCCCCGACATAAATTGTAATTTTGGAACATACTCATTTGCATCTCTTTTTAAAGCACAGACAATTCTTTATTGCTGTCCAACTCATAGTGCTGCTCTATGGGCTCCCGGACCTAATTTTTGTCCGAAATTAGAAAAATAGGTTTGTAACAATATTTTGTTTTTGAAATGAGAAAAAACTATTTATGAAACAAAATAGCAGCTCAAACGTGGCGAAGTTTTCTATTTATGAACCGATAAGTATGAAATTTACAACTTTGGAGTGTTAACAGACACCATATATGATTTTTGCCTTACTTAAATTTTAAAAAAACTTATTTACTAATATGAAAGAATTAAACGATATTATTCTTTGGCTGTACCAAAAAATAGAAAATAATATGAACATAACCCTGACTTTGTAGCGGATAAGAACCTGCAAGTTTAACGACTGCATAATCAAAATATAAGAAAGATTTTTCTAGAAAAATGTGTTTTTAAGTTCAACAAAATAAATATTTTTAAATCGTGCCCTTTTTTATATTAGTTTGTTAAAATTGTCAGGTTTAGTAAACTGCTGATGATTCAAAATATAACCGTTTACCTTAAAAAAATTAACATTTTTATTTTTATAAACAATCCTGTCAAAGTTAACTTCATCTGTAATTTTTGGTTTTTGAGATATTGTAGTTGGTATTTTTTATAAAGTTACTTTCTTTTTATTTGATTTTTAAGTATAAAATTATTTGAAAAATGACGGATCATTTTAATTTTTTGAATATTCTTAACATTATTATATTTTTTATTAATATATATATATTTCTATTTTAATTTTTTTAATTTAGCCTAAAGTGCTTTAAAATAATAGACAAGCACTTTTGTTAAGATTTGCATGCTTTGTTGTATATGATTGATATAAAACTCGTTTTTCTTGAAAAAAGCCTTTTTTAGTAAATTAATAATATCTCTTATATGGGCAACTTATGGCAGCAGATTTTAAAGCGTTACTTTCATAAGATATCTACTCTTAAAGAAAATAAAATTTTTAAGAAAACTGTTAATGACGGAAGCAAAATTTTTGTCTTACATTTATAAGAAATCTATATTTTCAAAGAATTCAGAAATGCCAAGCAAAAACCATTATCTGACCTGTCTACACATGGAAATTGAAATCAAAATGTACAGGCGTAAAATCTACCTACCTCCCTCTACAAGATTTATTTTAAATAAAATCTATATGTTTGTGGCGGATTCATTTTACAAACACAACTTTTTCTGGGTATTACGCCACTAGTAAGGAAAAATTACTTTAAAAAATTATAAAAAACCACTGCGTTTCTCCTAGAAAAATAAAAATCACTAATTTGTCAGTGGCTTTCTATAAAAATAAATAGTTGCCTAGTAAAACCTAAACCACTTATCTTTTAATTGAATTTGAATACGTATTCAAATTCAATTAAAAGATAAGTGGTTTAGGTTTTACTAGGCAACTATTTATTTTTATAGAAAGCCACTGACAAATTAGTGATTTTTATTTTTCTAGGAGAAACGCAGTGGTTTTTTATAATTTTTTAAAGTAATTTTTCCTTACTAGTGGCGTAATACCCAGAAAAAGTTGTGTTTGTAAGATTTATTTTGTGAGAATTTTATACAATATAAAATATTGTCGCAAAATGGGTTTAAATCTGGATCAAATCACCATACAAATATGGTACTTTAACGCGTTCCTTTGAAAGAAAAATGACACTTCTAAAAAATAACTGAAAGTTGCGTCAATCAAATTATAGTTTTTTCAAGGCCTAGTGGACTATTTACTCTTTTTTAGTAAAAGTGTCCAGAAGTTTCAGTAAGTTTTTAATTTAAACCTTTTTGGCACAAAATCGGGTCCGCGAGCCAACTGTGTGGTTATGGAAGAAAGTCGATTGACATGGATTGTCAAAATGACATCTTATAAACACTTCTCTTTGCAAAATAATCCCCTGACTGTTTTAGATTGGGTGCGCCCGTCCCACTACTTTTAGGTAAAAAGAGATAGTAAGTAGCTAGATGACAATGTGTGAGTTTAGTAAATAAAACGAGTCTACCACTGTTTAGGTATACCTTTACTACTAAACACTAGTTTAAAAGGAGATGGTAAATAATCGGATAATAATGTGTAAGTTCAGTCATTGACACGATTAGATTAGATGGTGGTATGTTCAAGAATCGGGGTGCCGTGCTACGTCACAGTCAGGGCCTTATTTATTATCTAACAATCTAAAGCTGGGATTATAGACTACAATAATCAAGCAGTGGCATCACGAGTCGTTAAATACCGAGATGAATTCCAAGACGTGCGCAAGCGTTGATCTGTCACTTCTGCCAACCAATCAACTGAGAGATATTTCAGTATGGTTTTATACAGCAAAACTTTAATAATTCCCAGTTCTTTTTGATGAAAATTCGTCGTTTTTGTTCTGTGAAAATGCCGGTGACGTGCAAGTTGTGTGACAAATTATTTAGTGCCCAATTTAATTTGAATAAACACTGTCATCGGGGTTCTACTGTATGTCTATGCTACGATAAACATTTTTTTAAAAGATTTAGCGCATTTAAATTTGTCAATACTCCCATGGCAAAACAAAATAAACGTGAAATGCATATAGAAGAAATACTGCATATACCTCAAAAAATATTAATCGCAGCACATAGATATTGTATATGTTTGAAATCAAAAAGAAAAGACGAATCTTAAAATGCAAAAATATACAGGGTGTTCCCTCTCAAAAAATCGACTTTATTGTCACACCCTGTACAGGGTGTCCCAAATTCGTTGTTTTTTTGTGGTGTCGGGTATTTCTAGGGGAGAAAGAAAAAAACTGAGCCCCCTTTGCGACGCTCAAATTTTAAGAGAAGCCTAAAGGTGAAAACTACATTTAGATATAGCAAGCCGTTTTTAAGCTACGGAGTGTTTTTGTCTGCATTTTGCTTTTGTGTAAATAGCTTTCTTATAGATCTTTTCTTGAAGAATTGACATATGTCAACGGTTTTTATTTATCTCTTTTGGTTTTTAAAATATTGCATAAAGTTGTTATTTTTCTTACAGAATAACTCTAAAACTATCTCTAAAATTTCCTTTAAAATGATGTATCACACTCAATATTTTAATTTTTAATTTTTTTTATTGTTTTCTTTATTTTTATTTTTTAATCACCTCTTTATTATTTTTTAATATTAAGCAAACTAAAATATGTGGTAAAAATATAAAAAAAAACAAAAATATAAAGAAATCCCACTAATCCCATAAAGAAAAATTAATTTTATGTGATATCTCAAAAACTAAACGTGACAAATGAAATTTAATTTAACAGTTGAATTCCTCTTAAAAAAGTGTCTATTTCACAGAAATAAAAATATTAATAAATAAACAAGTTATAGACCCCTTCTTCCCAAAATGCAGACTTTTTAAAAACACCCCGTAGTTTAAAAACGGCTTGCTATATCAAAATGCGATTTTCACCTTTAAGGTTCTTTTGAAATTTGAGTGTCGCAAAGGTTGATGAGGTTTTTTTAGTTCCTCTAGAAATACCCGAAACTCCCCAAAAACATCGAATTTGGGACACCCTGTACATGGTGACGGATAGATGAACCGAAAAACCACCCGGTACCTACATAAAATCATACCTAAAAATTAGAATTGACCATTATTTTATACCTTGAATTTTTTATTATACGTTAAGCTCTTCGATCTCGCGCCAATCCCGGTATTCGCGCCAATAATTTAAATTAGACATTTTGACGTTAATTTTGGCGCATGCTCCTTTGATGGAATTCATCTTGGTATTTAACGACTCGTGTGGCATCTATTAGATTGGTCAGTTTGATGTTGTCTGTGAGGCGATAGTAGTGATCGACTAGTCTATACAATACTATTGATGTTTAATTAGGGAAAAACTGCAAAGCAAATCACGACACAGCACATTGCTGCACTGTATGACATAAAACATGATTTTCCGAAGAACTTAAGCGTAAGTAGCAAAAAATACTTTCTGTTAGCAAGTAAAAATCTGTTTTTACACTTTTTAAAGGACCTTTACTTACCTTAATCTAAAGCTAGGTTTATAGGCTACTGATCATGCCTTATTTATACCCCTCTTTAAAGCAGAAATTTGGTGGTCATTTTGCATGTGTTTCCTTTTCTCCTTTTCAACATAGATATAATGTTAAAATTGTTTTTAAAAGAAAGGTTAATAAGCCATAAGTCTGCTGTGTTTTTGCTGGTAATAATAGGGACTTATTGGAATAGAACCTGACCCTATTTTAGAACCGGCAGTATTGTGACAGATTTACATATAAAAATCAGCTGCTTTATTTCAAAATTCGACCATTGTGTATTTAAGAACCGAATTTATTGGTGTCTGTTTTTACTAAATGAAAATTAGCGACTTTGGTATGTCAATTTTGAGAGGTCAGCTGTTAGTTTTATTTGCAAATCTGTCAGAATAAAGCCGACTCTAAAATAAAGTCCGGTTTTATTCCAAGTTTTTATTAATGGTGAGGGTAAAGTTATTTAAGTTACTAGATCCTGTTAAATGGGTACTATTAGTCGTACTGCTTAATTACAGTAAGGACAATATTGCTGCCACGACGACGTCGTAGACGAAGATATAGGTAGAGTTTATAAAAAGTGTATACATAGCCCAGACAAATAAGTTCTTTTGTATATCAATATATCCTTTTGTTTATGAAAATCTGTTTTAAACAAATATTAAAAACTATTTTTTTTTGCTTGAAATTTTAAACTTATTGCATTTACTACACAAAACCAACAACCGAACCGAACCTACCCCCTTAATGCGTTTGTAGGCCTTGTTTTTTTGCAGGTTTTGGAACATTAACAAGGACGACAGAGTGAAAACTTTTCAACCCCTAAACGAAATTATTGCTCGTTTCCTTGGCGTAACGCTTCATTTGCCCGAAATTTCCCCCAATTTAACATCTAGCAAACTCGATTTCGGCGATTCCTTATATGTGTTCACTTTGTGATGGTTAAGCGAATATGTGGAAATCACTGGGGTTGAAAAAACCCTCACTCACTTTACAACACTGCTGACTGCGAGATCTTTGAGGGTGTTTAAATCAGTGGTCCTTTTTTGCCAATAAACCACGCACATTATTTTTTCGACGGGCGTCTAAGAAATTAGGTATTATTACAAAAACCGATACAGTCATAGTTTTCATATAATTTTATTTTTGTTATGTTTTTCGCACGCTCGAAGAAAATATAGTATTCCTTCTGAAAGTTGTCTTTTTAGTTTTGCATATACAGCTGGAATAAAACAGCAGATAACTTTTAAAGATGTTTTTGTTGTTTCTCGAAGTATTCTCCATGAAAATTAATGCACTTTTGCATGCGCCTAAACCAGTCGTCAAAGCTGTTATTCCACTCGTTTGTTGGTGCTGTCAAAATCGCATTCTTACAGGCGTCAAGTGCAGTGGCAGTTATTCAATAAGGGCTGCGGGGCTGCAGCACCGGCTAATTTTGAATACATACAGTAAAATATTTTTTTTACTACAGAATATTTTTGTCACCTCACTTCACGAATTAGGAATGTACATGCCTACAACATTTGTACAATTGGTACGAGATGAAAGCCTACGTTTTTAATATCCTTGTTTGCTATTCGGTCTCTTGTCGTGGTGTGGTGGCCGTTGTGCGCTGTGTAGAAGCGCAGTGGACTTTGTCGGGTCTGTTAAGCAAACTCCCTCGAATAAAGGACGGATGAATACAGATTGTACCACATATTAAAAAGGATAGAAGTATTTAACTGTCGTCACAGCTATGCAAAATGTTAGTTTCCCTTTTATATTAAAAACAGATGGGTACTGCAAATTTGTACCTAGTTGATTGTTTACGGTACTTTTATGAGTGAATATTTATTTTAGTTTTTGCCAAAACAAAGGCATTTTTAATTTTTTATATAAAAAGAAGTAACTGTTACTAAACAACATATATTACCTAGGTATATAGTATATAAGTGTTATTATAATAAACCTCAATAATTAAAAATGTTCTAATAAACAAATTGTTCTTTACACTTTATTTTAGTTTACGAAATCTAAAAATTCGCTAAGTATTTATTATTTTTAACACTTTTTTTAAAATTTGTTTTTGTTCCCCATTTTGCAGAACTGCCACTTTTGAACTTCACGCGCCGCCACTGGTCGAGTGCTTCCTTCAGCGACTGAAATCTTTGACTATGCCGTCCATTCTTGATTTTATAAAAGTATAGAAATCGTTGGAACTAAGGTCCGGGACTGTATGGAGGATGACCCAACAATTCGACGTTTTGTTGTTGTTGGGTTAAAAATTCAATGATTTTTTCATATACGTAATATTACGTACCTGGATTTTTTGTGCTTTGTGCGAACTTGCAATGTCTTGATGGAGGATGATTCGTCGTTTGGGATTCATTTTTTAAAGCTCTGCGATGACTATAAGCAAACAAAATGGTCGTGTACCAATCGGCAGTAACAGTGCTTTGATATTTAGGAGGAATTGTTGCTACATGATCTGCTTTTAAGACAAATCTTTTTGGATACACTTCGAGAACGGATGACTTTTGTTGGCTTTTCTTCATCTTGAAACACTCAAACAGACGACTAACATTTATTTTCGGGTTCATAAATGAGTAAATCCACGAATTATCACCAATCACAATGCTGTACATGTTTTTCGAGTTTCCTGCCTCAAAGCGGTTTAGATTTTTCTGACACCAATTCATCCTAGCTTCTTCCTGTTTTTCGATTTACAGATGCGGTATCCAGCGGGAAATTAATTTTCCTACTCCTAATTCTTCATGGAAAATTTTTTGAATTGATTTCATTGAAATCCCCAATGAAGCCACAATCTCGCGATACGTAAAATGTGGATCTTTCGTGATGGGCATGCGCACAGCATCGATGTTTTCCTGGATGACAGCCATTTTTGGTGCACCCGGTCATTGATCGTCGTTAAGGCTAATATGTCCATGCTTGAATTATCGATACCAACGAGAAACTGTCAACTGATGTGGTACTTCAAAACCGAAAACAGAAATCAACTCAGCAAGGCATTTTTGTTGAGATAAAAAATTATAGCCCGAAATGTTCTCAGTTTCATTATTAGGCTATTTATAGCAAGTCTGCAAAACGCCATTTTAAGAGATTGTCTAGCAGAAAATGTATAATTTGTTTTTGATATTTCTCACGCTGCCTGGTAGGAAAAATGCTGTACCTAACTCGTGCGGAAAGCATCTTTTCCGCACTTATGGTTTAACTAAATTCCGGTGGCGCGGCAGTCGGGCAGACGCTGATTTGTGTAGAAAAATATTACTTTCCGCACTTGTTAGTTAATAGGTATTTACGTTACAAGACAGTAAACGTAAACATTAGAGGTCGACCCAGGAAATTTACAGGGTCAGCCGAGACCTATAAACCTGAGGAGTCAGTTTTCAATCGTAAATTGTACGTATTTTTTTTAAACCGACAAAAAAGACTACAAGCATTTTTTGAACCGATACAAAACACTACAAACCTATTCCACATGTAGATTAAGGTACTTATACAAAAGCTAGTAAAATAAAACTAAGAAAACCAATATTTTCTATTAGAATTGGCTATTTTCCCATTTGGTGTTAATTTTCATTATTTCAACTTTATATTTTAGATTATTTAGATGGAAATGAAAACCTATCATATTGAAAACTGTCAACGTCTATATGACATAATTAAAAATAGATTTTCCTGTGTCTTGGTTCTTTACCGGTCCCAGGTGAGACCGGCAAGTTTTCCAAAAGGACCTACCTGTAAATTGACACTTTCCGTACAAAAATTGTATGGAAGCTGCTTGCCTTCCGGTCGACTTAAAAAAAAAATAACTATAAATAATTATTGCCTTGTACTTTGAGTTTTTTATCGCATAATAATATTTCGCTCTGAAAACTCTTCATTCTTATTATGTCCTATTAAAAAATTAATGTGTTCCAAAAAGATCTACCTGTAAAGTGACACCTTCCGTACAAAAGACTGTACGAAAAGTGCTTGCTTTTCGGTCAGTTTTAAAAAAATAACTATTAATTAATACTGCTGATTATTGCGTGTACTTTAAGTTTTATATCGTACAATAAAATTTCGCTCTGGAAACTCGGCATCGAAAACTAAAATTGTACAAACAGCTACATAGAAGGCCTTTTCGCACATTGTATATTTGATTCTCTTATTTTTTCAACGAACGAACCGACCGATCCACCGGACGGACAACGACGAACTCCTAACAAGATAGAACAAACAGTAATTGAACAATCCGAAATAGCCTAACCTGAGCAATGCAAAAGGCAACGAAAAGTATTAATAAAAAAAAAAATAGTTTTTTCAGTCTCTTCGTTCTTTACCGGGCCCTGTTAAGACCGGCAAGTTTTCCAAATAGCAATTTAGTGATTTTTAGCAAAAAGTTTTTTTTGCTGCCCAATGTTTTAAAAATATTTTAAGAATATTGGGGCAACAGACAGCAAGAGCATTATTGCTAGCTATATTTGTTGTTCCAATGTTGGGGCAGCTGTTGAGCAACACCTTGTCTTACTTGGGAATATTTCGGTTCGGATGAAAGCCTTCAATTACTAGCCCAGTTATTAAACAGAATGAGATATTTCTAGAAAGCTAAGAAGTAAGTTATATTAATGTTTGATTTGGCAATTTCAGCTAGTTAGTTGCATAAAATTAACAGTTATGTTTTTCGATTTTCATTGCCATTTTGTTATTCTTATGAATACTTCTAAGACTGCGCCGTAGCAACTTGCCATTCGCTTGCCTTTATTAAACATACCGAATTCTCTGACTTCAGGAGACGTTTCTTTATTGTTGTCGCCATGTTGTACAGCTAACCAAGAAGTTTATCTATGTGTTTCACGCTCTCTTCTCTGGTTTTGAACAAATGTATAGGTTAATTTTCAGATTAGTTCATGCTTGCGCCATCCGTGCTTATGGCGGGCTATCCAAGACCAATTTAATAATAGGGACCTTTTGCACACACTCCTATAGCTAACTTTATCGTTTAATAAATGACAGATGTCACATGACATTTGGAAGTTTGATTTTGAACTTTTGCAGACACAATTTTTATTTTACGTTACTTTTGTTATCCTTTATCTGTCAAAAGCCTGTTTTGTGTTCTGTAGGCAAAATTAATTTAAAAGTTAAACAACTAGGGAAAAATTAAAAAACCAATACTAGTAAAAAATTGCCAGGAAAATATAGGTTTGGTCTGTGTACTGGGGATTTTCTATTTTAGTGATCATCGAATTTTTGTATTTTAAGCTATAAGGCCGCCTTGTTTGTGGTAAAAACAAATAGAATCTAACTTAAGTCGAAGGTGTTACCACAGCTATACTGCCGTCGTAAGCAAAAACATAGTAAGTATATTTGATAGCTCACATTCTAAGGTAACACTCTATTCAAAATATATTATCTGAGATTGTTTGACTGTGAAATATCAAATATCCTTACTGTGTTTTTGCTTATGACGGCAGTATAGTGACCTATCACTCAGCTACGACTTAGTTTTATCTCAAAAACCACCTTCGCTTAGCGTTTGCCAGCAAAAAACAACTACTACCTCCTTCGCTTAGCTTCTACTACAAAACTACCACCTTTCCCTTGCTTCTAAGATCACACAACCAACTACCACTACCTTCCCCTAACTCCTTTCATCAAAAACCCAACTATTATAGTAGAGTAAATTTGTAAAATAAAGCTGCAAAAAGGGAATATTTTTTTATATTTGGCATAGTAGTACCTAACACCAAAAGCTAAATTTTCATTCGAGGATCCCCGATTTTCCGGCCTCAGAATCCAAGATGGCGGCTGGCAAAGTTAAGAAAAAAAATGATTTCCTTGTATTAAAAGAAATTAAATTAATTTTGGAAAATTTACTTTAAGTGGGATATACTCAATTTAAAAATGTAAAAAAAATTTACACCTGTCACTACAAAACAAAATGGCCGCTATATTTAAAAAAAATCGTTTTTCTTCGATATTTTTTTTATTTTTTGTGCGATATTTAATTTTAATACCTCATATTAAAGCTACTGATCAGTTCTTTAAACATGCTTAAATGAAATGAAAAGTTTCCCAGCCGACACAAAGATGGCGCTTAATTTGTCAAAAATAAAAGAGACCTTTACAACCAGTAGACCAAATTTAATTTTTACAAATTTTTTTTTCAGATTTTATCAATAGTAAGCCAAATTTTGTAAAAATTTATAAAAAGTTACAATTTGACATTTAACATTTTAAGATGGCGGCCGAAGTTCAGCTAAAAAAGTTTTTTTTTTTATTCTTGTTTGACACAACTAGTATTGCCGTGTAATATATTGATTTATACTAAATGGGGGTCGCCGATTGTAAATATTTCATAATAAATGACATATGTCTATTATTATCCAAGATGGCGGCGGTCAAAATATAAATACAACAGTATCTTTTTGGTTTAGTAAATCTTTTTACCAAGACATGTAGTTTTATATTAATCTTAATTAGTTTTAAATTGTAATAGAAAATAGAATTTATTGATTTTTTAAAGATGGCGGCCAAAAAAGTAAAAAAAAAATCATTTTTGTTTATTTTTTCGAAATTTAACAAAAAACACTGAAAAAACCAAGACTTCTCGTTAAACAAAACACAGATGTTTGAAATATGTTAAAAAAGTTGACATATGTCACGTGCGGGGTGATTTGAATAAATTAACATATTTTACTTAATAGCTATCTCCGTTAATATTGATCTAACAGTAACGTTTAAATTAGGAAAGTTAAATAATTTTTTCTAGATCATCAGAATCTGATGTCAAAAATGACATATGTCATACACTTGTCAAACTATTGACATATAGTTTATTTTTTAAATCAAACACCCTGTATATAATGTATTTAGTTGATACGGCTCCTTTTTCTGATTTCAAAAATATATAATATGTTGATATTTAGTCCAGCCGTTGTTGAAATATTTGCATTTTTAAAATTATATTCATTAACAAAATGGCAACATCCTTATTGTTTATTTAGGTTATTAAAATGCAAATATTTCAATAACGGCTGGTCTAAATGTCAACATATTATATATTTTCGAAATCAGAAAAAGGAGCCCTATCAATTAAAAATATTATATACAGGATGTTTAATTTAAAAAAATAAACCATATGTCAATAGTTTGACAAGTGTATGACATATGTCATTTTTGACATCAGATTTTGATGATTTAGAAAAAATTATTTAACTTTGCTTATTTAAACGTTACTGTTAGATCAATATTAACGGAGATAGCTATTAAGTAAAATATGTCAATTTATTCAAATCACCCGGCACGTGACATATGTCAACTTTTTTGACATATTTAAAACATCTGTGTTTTGTTTAACGAGATGTTTTGGTTTTCTCAGTTTTTTTTGTTAAATTTCGAAAAAATAAACAAAAATGTTTTTTTAAAACTTTTTCGGCCGCCATCTTTATAAACATTACAATTTAAAACTAATTACGATTAATATAAAACTACATATTTTGGTAAAAAGATTTACTAAACCAAAAAGATACTGTTGTATTTATATTTTGACCGCCGCCATCTTGGATAATAATAGACATGTGTCATTTATGATGAAATATTTAAAATCAGCGACCCCTATTTAGTATAAATCGATATATTACACGGCAATATTAGTTCTGTCAAACAAGAACAAAAAAATAACTTTTTTATCTGAACTTCGGCCGCCATCTTAAAATGTTTAATTTCAAATTGTAAATTTTTTAAAATTTTTACAAAACTTGGCTTACTATTGATAAAATCCAAAAAAAAATTTTTTTTTATTTATTTTGGTCTACAGGTTATAAAGGTCTCTTTTATTTTTGACATATTAAACGCCATCTTTGTATCGGCTGAGAAACTAATAACTTTTTTTCATTAGGTTTAAAGAGCTGGTCAGTGGCTTTAGTATGAGGTATTAAAAATAAATATCGCGCAAAAAATAAAGAAAATATCGAAGAAAAACGATTTTTTTAAAATAAAGCCGCCATTTTGTTTTAAAGTGACAGATGTAATTTTTTTTACATTTCCCACTTAAAGTAAGTATATCAAAATTAATTTAATTTGTCTTAAAACAGGGAATTAATTTTTTTTCTTAACTTTGGCAGCCGCCATCTTGGATTCCGATGCCGGAAATCAGGATATCCTCGATTGAAAATTTAGCTTTTGATGTTAGCTACTACCATGCCAAATATAAAAAAATATACCCTTTTTGCAGCTTTTTATTGAAATACCGTACAAATTTACTCTACTATTACAACCTTCGCTTAGTTTCTACCATAATAAAAACTGGCGCGGAGAAGGTGGTGGTGTTGGTTTTTTGCTGACAGAAGATAGGACAAGGTGGTAGAAGTTGGTTTTTTGGTGGTAGAAGCTAGAGGAAGGTGGTATAGACTAAGCGAAGGTGGTACTGGTTGACTTTTTAAAGAAAAATTGTATTGTTGAGATAAAACTAATCTGTACTTAAGTGATAGATAGATTGGTAACTGGTTAGGAGTTGTGGCAGCTTGGACATCGTGAAGTTTAAAAAAGTCGTTGGCCAGAAAAATTCTGGTTACTAAAATAGTTAGATCCTGTGTACTGTGTAACTCTTCTTCTCTTTTTGTAATCACTTCACAGAAAATTGATGACTTTTGGTTAGTTGGTAAACATTGTTGGCAAGAAACACATATCTACCAGTTTTTATAAAAAATATTTTTCAATAATTGGTATAAAATTCAATCTGCGGATTGTCACGCATTGGTAGGTCTTAAAATATTTACATTACATTTTGTCATAACATTATATGGGCTGCAACACTGTCACTAAATAAAGAAACTAGTAGCCTACGGTATTCGAACACAAGTAAGGCCAAACATTATCCTTTATTAAGGGATAAAGTTCAAACGAGGTAACTGTGCAAGCCTCAAATAAACGATAACTGGAAAATGAGACATACAAAAGTTCCATAATATCTTACATCATTTTAATTTAATAAAAATATAATATACAGATAAAATCTGGAAAGTATACCGCAATGCTATTTGATAACTGATATATAAATACAAAGGCAGGCGGAAGAAAGGTCGAAAGACAATAGATCGAAAGACGAAAGATCGAATACAAAAGATCGAAAAACAAAAGATTAAAAAGACTAAAGATCGAAATACAAAAGGTCGAAAAGACAAAAGATCGAAACTACAAAAGATTGAAAATACAGAAGACCGAAAAACAAAAGATCGGAAAGGCAAAATATCGAAAAACAAAAGATCGAAAAGGAAAAAGATCGAAAATATAAAAGATCGAAAAACAAAAGATGGAAAGATAAAAGATCGAAAATAGCGCATTTCAAAATACCTCTATTACATGGTTCGCCTAAAAAAAATACTTTCCTGATTTCTCTGCCGGTATCCTAGAGGGTGTGTAACCAAACCGAACCGAACTGGTAACATATTTTTTCAAAAAGAAAACTTTCCTGATGTGTTTCCAGGATCCTACAGGGTGTAAAACCAAACTGAACCGGTTCGGTTCGATTCGGTTCGGTTCGGTTCGGTTTGGTTACACACCTTCTGGGATCCCGGGAAAGAAATCAGGAAAGTTTTTTTTTACTTTCTTAGAAAAAGAGACCTCTTAGTCGAACTATATTATTTTTGTTAAGCATGGCAAGCCATCGTTTATTTAACGGTTAGGTAATTTTACCTTACCTGACCTTGCCTAAACTATTTATGTGAATATACCTAAGCAGACCTGATATGCGCCATTTTATATTTTTCGAACTTGTAATTTTTTTTTTGCTCTTTTGTCTTTTAAAATTTTGTTTTTCGATCTTTTGCCTTTCGATCTTTTGTGTTTCGATCTTTTGTACTTTTGATTTCTGTATTTTCGATCTTTTGTCTTTCGATCTTTTGTTTTTCGACCTTTTGCCTTTTCGATCATCTGTATTTTCGATCTTTTGTAGATTCGATCTTTTGTTTTTCGATCTTTTGTAGTTTCGATCTTTTGCCTTTTCGATCTTTGGTTTTTCGATATTTTGTATTCGATCTTTTGTCTTTCGATCTTTGTTCCGCCACCCAAATACAAAGCATGATTTTGTGCTTATCATTAATCATTAGATATCCTTATTAACTATAGGTTTTGGTTGAGATATATTTAATATTATTAGTAAAAAAAAACGAGCTTGTCCCATTTTACTTTTGATTTGAAATCGAGGGGATGAACAGTAAAATGAACGTAACGCGAGCGGACTAATAGGCCGGGGGTCAATCGATAAATTGTCTGTAAATATTTGTCCCTTTTCGTGTTCATTTAGTTTTTCAACAAGGCCTTTTGTTCTCTTGTTATTTCTTCTAATTGGTTAGTAAACATATACCTACAGCAGGCTCAAAAAGCTTCGAATCCGCTAAATATTTTAAAAACTGGTAATTGTAAGGAAAATGTTTCAAACAAGAGTTTTAAAATTCACGTACGTCTGATGAAATCAGCTTATTTTGGGACCACTTTTAAAAGTTAACATATATGGTATTGAACCAAGCGCGGACTTGAGGGGAAATAACGTGGTAATTACCCCCCCCCCCCGCCCTCATCCTAGAAAAAATGCACTTCTTGTTAATAATTAAAGGGAATATAGGAGATTTACCCCGCTAGCAAAAAAAAGTTCATTTACAAATAATTCTTTTGTTGACAATTACCCCCCCCTCTCTAGATTTTTACCCAGATCTGCGCTTGTATTGAAGTCCAGTTCTTTATTGTTCCTACTGTTAAAGTGCAATCAATATAATAATTACAATAATAGGTAGAATATTAATCCCAAAGAAAATTACTAACAATATCTAACTGTCTAGTATAAGTATCTAGTATCTAAGTATCTAAGTATCTAAGTATCTAAGTATCTAAGTATCTAAGTATCTAAGTATCTAAGTATCTAAGTATCTAAGTATCTAAGTATCTAAGTATCTAAGTATCTAAGTATCTAAGTATCTAAGTATCTAAGTATCTAAGTATCTAAGTATCTAAGTATCTAAGTATCTAAGTATCTAAGTATCTAGTATCTAAGTATCTAGTATCTAAGTATCTAGTATCTAAGTATTTAGTATCTAAGTATCTAGTATCTAAGTATCTAGTATCTAGTATCTAGTATCTAGTATCTAGTATCTAGTATCTAGTATCTAGTATCTAGTATCTAGTATCTAGTATCTAAGTGTCTAGTATCTAAGTATCTAGTATCTAAGTATCTAGTATCTAAGTATCTAGTATCTAAGTATCTAGTATCTAAGTATCTAGTATCTAAGTATCTAGTATCTAAGTATCTAGTATCTAAGTGTCTAAGTATCTAGTATCTAAGTATCTAGTATCTAAGTATCTAGTATCTAAGTATCTAGTATCTTAGTATCTAGTATCTAAGTTTCTAGTATCCAAGTATCTAGTATCTAAGTATCTAGTATTTAAGTATCTAGTATCTAGTATCTAAGTATCTAGTATCTAAGTATCTAAGTATCTAAGTATCTAAGTATCTAAGTATCTAAGTATCTAAGTATCTAAGTATCTAAGTATCTAAGTATCTAAGTATCTAAGTATCTAGTAACTAGTATCTAAGTATCTAAGTATCTAAGTATCTAAGTATCTAAGTATCTAAGTATCTAAGTATCTAAGTATCTAAGTATCTAAGTATCTAAGTATCTAAGTATCTAAGTATCTAAGTATCTAAGTATCTAAGTATCTAAGTATCTAAGTATCTAAGTATCTAAGTATCTAAGTATCTAAGTATCTAAGTATCTAAGTATCTAAGTATCTAAGTATCTAAGTATCTAAGTATCTAAGTATCTAAGTATCTAAGTATCTAAGTATCTAAGTATCTAAGTATCTAAGTATCTAAGTATCTAAGTATCTAAGTATCTAAGTATCTAAGTATCTAAGTATCTAAGTATCTAAGTATCTAAGTATCTAAGTATCTAAGTATCTAAGTATCTAAGTATCTAAGTATCTAAGTATCTAAGTATCTAAGTATCTAAGTATCCAAAGGTCAGCCGCTTACGAATTGCCGCGTATTTAGTTTCCAGGATATCGGTCCGGGGACGAAAAGACAAAAACTCATTGTTGTCATCAAGAGGAAGGCTCGTTTCTTGCTACAAAATGGCAAAGTTTAAACGATCTAATAAAAGTCCGCGAAAGTTCTCTGCAGCCGGTGTACTTAAAGTCGAAGAACGCCCGTAAGGTAGAGTTTGATTAAACAAGACATTTGAAAGTTCGAAAAGAAGCGAGGGGCAAAGACAATACTGCCGGAAAATGAAAGGAATAAAATGGCTCGCTTAATAGGCGAAAAGTTGCATTTGCCTGCCTACTATACTTCCACAACAAAAGTAAAATTTCAATATTTTAATAGTACTTAATTTTTAAACAAGTGCGGCACGTGTGGAAAGTAATACTTATATAATTAATTGAATTGATATTCGCCATATTTGAAGTGTGAAACCCATTCTCAAAGGATGCAGGTTACTTGTCGATAGCCTCTGGTAAGCCTTACAAGAAGGGATTAGTCACGCATCACCAGATTATGTTTATTCGATTCTTTTACTTAATGCGCATGTATATACGATTTTTTTATATGTTGGTAGTATCCTTGAAAGTAGTTCACACCGACGCGACGTTTACAATCCTGAAATCCCTGTGCTACTCCCGAGGGACTCGAAAATCTTATTAGTTTTTTCAAAATTTAATTACTGTTTATTGAAGTGTAAACTTCTTTAGGCGCGTTTAGTAGTTTTTATGCGTAGTGAATTGAACTGAGCCGTCAGGCTCGGCTATGTAACGCCCATTTGGGTGAAGTCGGCTCGAGTCGACTAACTGTGAGAGGAACATTCAGCGAGCGATATGATGATGCAGATGAAGGTCAGTATTATTAATTTCGCCTTGTTGCAACAACACTTCTGCCGTGTAGTCTTAAGCACACACAATTTTTTTTAATTTATTTTTGTATTTATACTGGGACTTTCCATCCAATCAGGATCAATCGCCCAGTTTCGCAAGGTTCTAGCAAGGTTAAAGCATTTTTAAACAAACACAAACAACCAAATACCTAGCCAGGAATCGAACCCGGACCGCCGGTGTGGGAAACAAACTTTGCTACCACTACACCACGACGGCATATTTACGGTTTATACTTTTTTAAAGCCCCCTGAATTCTCTACAATCTAAGCGCAAGTCTAGCTTCCTAGGTTCAGCGGCTGCGGAGATACATGTGGACTAAGATGTGCAATTTTTTACGAAAACTGAAATTTTACCTGTACGCTCATTTTCTAACCCTCGTACCGACTAAACTAATCGTCCTAGAGAAAAGTAATATCAAAAAGACTTATTTCTGTAATGTAATTTATACACAAATAATAATACTAATAAACTAAGAACAAACTTATAAATAGTTTTAGCATTAAGGTTTTTAATAAAGGATTTTATAAAAAATATAAAAAAATTAATTTATAGACAATTCTACTGACTTTAACACGGTACTAAAACTGAGCCTCTAGGTATTATAGTTTGGGCAAAAACGAAACAAATTAATATTAAACCATCGATGTTCCAGAAAACAACATTTGATTAAATAATTATGGTATCTATAGCATTAGCCCATAGCGTCTTCTTTCTGCTTTTTGATAAAGATTTTATAACTCCTGTCTTAGCCAATTACTAATTGATGGGAACCAATACTGCCTGACCTGTTAATAGACACAAAAATGCTAAAAAGGTAGAATATCAAAATATTTTCATCATTCCTAGTGGTTTAAGCCAGAGTAATGAAACTTAACACGCCTCTAAGTACTGAATTTTCAGGTTTCAAACAAAATTACATATATGGCCCCTAGGGGGCGTTTGGGGGCAGAATATTTTTTTAGATTGTCCCTTATATCTTCTAGACTATTACACCTGTATATTTAGGTTTCACTAAGTTGGTAGCTCAGACAATTACTAACTGACCTGTATACGATTCAGTTTTTGAGTAACTGGAAAAATCGTTTTCAAAATGGAACGACAATAATAAAAACGACTTAATTAATGGTTTTACATTTTTACCATTACATTCTAAGTAACATCGCAAATTTAAAAGATAGATGAATTTGCCCCACATACATACATATTCTTATATAATATTCTCATTATTGGTATATTATTATATTTTAATTTTATGCATATGTGTACATATGATTCGAAAGTTAAATGGGAAAGGGCGATGCTGCGTCCCGAGTCGGCACTGCTTTAAATTCAGGAGAGGGTTAGGTAGTTTATACAGTTTTAAAAGACCAGCAACAATACAAACAAGATAAATAATATAATAGAATAAAGCTATTTAGCGAATAAATCAATATTTCCATTTCGTGCGATGCGCAACCAAGTGCTTTAAAAATTTATCTAGATATCGAAAAATGAAATATACCTACCGAAATATACCATACTATATAACACTGCTAGCTGGTGCGCTGCCCTTAACGTTAGCTAGTATATTATTTAGGAAACTTTGACATACAATTTCCGATAAAACTGCGATATAGCGCCCGAGAGGGAAACTATAAAACTTGGAGACAAACGATTCTATTAACTACAAACATTGGTTAATAGTTTCATTTTTCTTTCTTATATTTTTATGGACTTTTGGTAAAATGTTTTGAACAGAGGACGACTTTATCACTGATGTGTCTTTGAGGTAGTAGTAGTAGTAATATATTTTACTTAGCATTTTGCTACTATATACAAAATATTTATAATTGAACTAAATTAATCACTTTGTTGTTTTTTTAAAAGTTAACATTTTAAACATTGATGTTTTTAATTTTATTTCATTTTTTAATTGATTAAACTCTAAAACCCCTTTATAAAAAATTTAATTATAGGATCAGGCACACCTCTTATGGGATTTCTGTAATCCGTCAAACTTAATGAAATTTTGGTATGTTGTAGACTAAACCTTTCTTATTAAAAGTTCTCATAGGCCCAACTCAAATTAATGACCAGTTTTTGAAATACAGGGTGTTGAAAGTGATAATGTCCAAGAAGCATAATTGCTTTTTTGATGGGTTTTCCAAAGATATACGTAATGTTTCTACTACACATATTTACGATTTATTTATTATTTTTTATCTGTATATTTAAAATATTATCTATATGGTGTTAAGGTAAATATTAGTCAAAAGTTTTAATGAGAAACAAGCTTTTAGCATGTAGATTGAATGAACCTTGCTCATCAGAACTTCTCATGAGCCTACCTTAATTTAATGACCACTTTTTGAAATACAGAGTGTTAAAAGTAATAATGTTCAAGAAGCATAGCTCTTCACATATAGAGTATTTATTATTTTTTAAATATTCTTGACTTATTAAGTGTTTAATACAGGGTGTTTCGGCAAATATAATTTTTTAAATAGTATTAAAAAATATAAGTATTGTATATATTATTAGGCATCCTACTATTAACACAGGGGTTTTACAGAGTTCGTTCTGCAAAAAAAGCGAAAAGGAACTAATTGTAAAGAAAAAGGGACCCTGTTGATAATGTTTTAAAGGTACAAATTGAAAATAATAAATAAATCGTTAATATATTTTGTAATAGTAACATTGCGTAAGTGTTTGGAAAACCCGTCTAAAGAGCTATAATGCTTCTTGGGCATTGTCATTTTCAACACCGTATATTTTAAAAGCTGGTCCTTAATTTAGGTTGGGCTCATAAGAACTTTTGATAAGAAAGGTTCAATCTAAAACAAACTAACGCTTATTTCACATTAACACTTTCGACTAATATTTACCTAAACACCCTGTAGATAATCTTTTAAAGGTGCAGATTAAGAATAATAATTATGTTTGGAAAACCCGTCTAAAGAGTTATTATGCCTCTTGGACATTCTCACTTTTAACACCCTGTATTTTAAAAAGTGGTTATTTATTTAAGTTGGGCCCATGAGTACTTTTGATGAGCAAGATTTAATTTACAACATAGTAAAGCTTGTTTCTCATTAAAACATTCGACTAATATTTACTTAAACACCCTGTAGATAATGTTTTAAAGGTACAGATTGAATACTATAAATAAATCGTAAATATAGGTAATACCAACATTGCGTATATGTTTGAAAAATCTCTCTAAAGGGCTATGATGCTTCTTGAACATTATTACTTTCAACACCCTGTATTTCAAAAACTGGTCATTAATTCGAGTTGGGCCCATGAGAACTCTTGATAAGGAAGGTCCACTCTATAACATACCAAAATTTTATGAGGTTTGACGGATTACAGAAATCCCATACGAGGTGTGCCTGATCCTTTGAATTATTTCAAGTCAAATATAAATGTTTACAAAGTTTATAGTAATAAATAATTTTAAATTTTCTGGAAGTAAATTATGTTAAATTTTATAGATAAAAATACAAATTAAATAAAATGTGAATTCTTTTACATCCAACCATTCCAATTTTGATAACATGTGACTTATTTTTGTATTTTTATTTGCATTTAAAATTATCCTCATTGCTTTATTTTGTAAAATCTGTAATTTTTCGAAAACGCTTTGATATGCTGAATATAAAATTGTGGAACAACTACAACAAATAAAGTGTTGTAATATAATTGTATTATATATAACTCTTTTTGACCAACTACGTAAATTTTCACTAGCTCTTTTTAAATAACCTATTTTACTAGCAATTTCGTTTATCATTTTTTTATGCTGTTGTTGGTGGAAATTTAATTTTGAGTCTATTATAATACCAAGATATTTAAATGAATTAATTATGTTCAGTTTACTTCTTTCAACAAAAATATTTAACTTTAAATTATCATTATAATTTCCTATTATTAAACTTTAATTTTAATTTATTTACTTTTAACCAAGTGTCAATAATTTCAAGTTCTGAATTCATAATTTTTGTAGCTTCGGAAATATCTTTGTGTTTTACATAAATTAATATGTCATCTGCAAAAAGTTGTATAAAGCAATATTTTAAATTTAAAGGCAAATCATTTATATATAAAATAAATAATACCTCGAGGAACTCCAATATTTAATAACTTTTCTTTAGAGTAAATATCAAAAATTTTCGTTTTTTGATATCTTTCACTTAAATAATTTTGAAGCCATTTTAAAACATTTCCTTTTATGCCATATTTTAAAAGTTTAACTAATAATGTTTGTTTATCAGTTGCCTCAAAAGTCTAAAAATGTAGCAAGTACAAATTTGTTTTCCTTATGACTTCTTCTCCAATTTTCCAAAACGTATTGAACTGTTGTTTCAGTAGAATATCCTTTTCGAAAACAGTACTTGAGTTCAATGAAAGCGAAAAATAATTTTAAAGATATCATGATCACTCGTTTTCTGTCATGAAAGAAGTAAAAAATATAGTCTTGTTCAATATAAAGAACTTTTGATAGGCGTAAAATATTTGTCAAACGGGCTACCTCCAATAAATTGTGCCAATTTCCAGGAGTAAATACTGCCACTGTATCTACAATAATAATTGTAGTATGTTAGGGTGACCATTGGTCCTGTATATGCAGGAACGTCTCGCATTTGCAAGTTCTGCCCTGTATCAATAAATGTCCTGTAAAATCTTCTGTTTGAGTTAAAATGCCCTGCGCTTGCTGTATTATGATTTTGTGGGATTTTCTCTTCCACTTTTGAGGTACTAAAGATTTTGAAAAAATCTCTGTATATTTTTGTGAAATTTGGTTTACACTTTCTACCTATCAAGAGGCAATTTTGGATGTGTAACAAGTTTTTTTTTTACATTCACCAGTGACATTGATACCTATCTAGCTAGCCTATTAATACACTTCAAGTGAAGCCATGATATATCAGCCCTAAAAACAGTTTTTGTAAATATCGGAGAACCTAAAGCTTCTACGAAGTTTTTGGTTATAACACAGATTATTGAACAAAATGTTGTCCGTTAAAAAGTTAGCATTTTATAAATTTTTTAATTGTCAAAAAAGTCATTAGCATGAATGGATTTTGACCAAAATCTAATCAGCTCGTAAGTAACACTATTTTACATGAAAATTTTATGAAAATCGGTTTAACGGTTTAGGAGCTATCGTGTTACGGACAGACATACACACAGACAGACATCACAAAAATATTGCTAAGATAGTTCAAAATACACCCTAATAATACATTTTCGGCGTTACCTGAAAAAAAAATGTCGAAACTTATACCTTCTCTAGCCATTGCTGCACGGGCTAGAAAGGTAAAAAATGAGGCTACCGCTTTTTTTGCACACACGGTCAAAATAAAAAAAACATGCTATGCATCAAAAAATTAAATGCCCCTTTATGAACAACAAGTGTATTCCAATTCTAACAAAGGTTTTTTAATGGTCTAGTACATTTTTTTCCTGACCTCAATCATAAAAAATATGTATTTTATTTAATTTAATAATATTTAAGACTTCCTACTCTTTCTTCCCCTTCTGAGAATGTCTGGTTACCCTAAGTGTGTAAGAGTTCCTGAAGCCATTCATGCTACATGTTTTATTATTTTATTAACTTCTTAATAATAAATGTGGGGTTGCAGGAATAACAATACCAAATTTGGTTGATTGATATTTTAGAACGTAAAGTTTTTTTCGACAAATTTTAGTTTAACATTAACACTGCTCTATAACGAATAAAAAATAATACTAACGAAATTCAAACGCAAGGAAGGCAGGTAGACCCTGTACATTTCAACTAAAAAACAATAGAAATATTTTTAAAAGCCGCTTTTATACGGTTGAAACAAACAAAAATTGAAATATAAATTGAAAAAATATCCCTGGGGTAAACATATCCGATTTCACACTCGAAGAGATACATAAATCGCAAATCCCTCCATTGTGCTCTTCCTACATCTCGGTTGGTTAAAAAATACAAAAAAATATATTCTTACTAGTAAAACAAGAATTTTTTGTAAAGTTTCAGATTATCATCAAAAAAGGGTTTCAATCGAGGTCTCAATTTCATGCTAGAAGAGTTAAGAAGCTTTTCTTACAAAATCGAAGTAATATTTTTGTGATCGATTATATTTATAATAAATGTTTCAACAAACACGTTCACAACAAGAAGAGGTGGAACACTGCAGGATAGATGATCCACTTTTTTTATCGTTTATCATCCCAAACAGAAACAATTGCCGCAAAATTAGGGTGTTTTGGTGAGTAACTAGTTTCAACTTTAATTTATTTATAGTTGTGATTAATAACTTTAGGTTTTTGTCGCGAATACAGACTATTTAGACGCTCCAAACTTTAACGTTAAGGAACTGTCATATCGTGTTGAAATAGGTTCAAAATGTTTGTGGTATTTATTCACAAAACATTAAGAAAATCTTTTCTTAAAGAAAACAGGTTTAAAAATAGCAAAAATTTTGAAACCTATGCAAAATAAAAATTTGGAACACTTCAAATGTTGGCAGTTACAAATATCAATGTCAAATAACTCTATCTGTCTATTCTATTTAGCCGTCTTCGATCCATCTTTGGATATAGGCCTCCCCCAATATCTTCCACTCTTCTCTGTCTGTCGCCGCGTTCACCCATCTAGGACTGAGGATATTTTTTATTTTCTAATATGTAACTTAATTTACTGAATGCTGCCTATGCCAATCTTACTCGTCTCTTGATTTCAGCCGTTTCGTTTTTTTTTTTTAGTTTAATAATTTGTCCCAGATTTATGTATATACATATATTCCTCTACTTGTTCTATTTTTTCTTGGTTTATTCTGATCGTGATATCTTCATCCATGTTTGTTATGATTTTAGTTTTAGTGTCGTTCATACTCAAGTCTATATTTTAACTGCAATATCCCGTTCTTCCAGCATTTTTACGAGCTCTTCTTTCTTATCTGTTATTAAGGCGATTTCGTCAGCATATCTTTAGGTGGTTCAAGTATTGTCCAATTACTTTAATGCCTATTTCTTCCCAATCTCAGTTTTTAAAAACATCTTCTAGGGCCTGGTTAAATAGTTTAGGGGATATTGTGTCACCCAACTGACACCTCTTCTTATGCTGTTAGGTTGGTTTCTTCGTGAATTTTTATTGATTTTGTTACTTCGCTATATATATTGGCTATTAAATCTGTGTATTTGGTATCTATTCGGCTATTAATTAAAGATGCTTACACTGCCTAGTGCTCAATGCTATCGAAAGCTTTTTCAAAGTCTATAAACGCAATATATAGTAGAATGTTGTATTCGTTGGCTTGCTCTATTATGATTTTCATGGTTAATATGTGGTCTACTGTACTGAAACCTTTTCTGAACCTGCTTGTTCTTTTTATTGATATCCGTCAAATCTTGTTGTTAGTCTATCAAATTAGTATTATAACTCAAACAAAGTTACCGCTTAACCTTCATAAATAACCACGTCCGTTATGGCACAGGTCGCTACTGCGTCGCGTATTTCAGAATAACGCGAACCACTATCAAAGTCACAAATATGCTGACCAAAAGCACGAGTCTACAATAAATAACATTTTTTAACGCACTATATAATTACACACACCACGTTAATTACCTTACGCTTACATTAATTACCTAATGTTTTACTTTAAACTGCTATTTTGAGGTTTTTAGAAGAAAACTGCTTTGCCAGCAGACAAACTCAACCTGGTTTTTTTCCTTAAAGTTTGCCCACACATCTTTTAGCTGGCCAGAGTTAAAGTTGTGTAGTAGTAAAACTTTGTTTTCTATTAACTAAATTACTGAAAACGTTTGAGAGCTTAACTTATTTAGTTTCAGGCTATTTAAAAATAAAATTAACCTCTTTCTAAGTAATGTTGGTTTTTATAGTTAAGGGGTTAAGTTACAACTCAGTCTGTCTAGCTTTTTAATATATTTTATGCAAAACCAGGCGTTAAAGTAGACTTTACCGCCGCCAATTTAGGGCGTTAAAAAAATTGTAAACTATTGATTTGTAATTATTGTCAAAAAATTTTGTTTGAGGTAACTCCGCAAATGTGTCA
Source organism: Aspidapion aeneum (assembly GCA_963576565.1). NCBI lineage: Eukaryota > Metazoa > Arthropoda > Insecta > Coleoptera > Brentidae > Aspidapion > Aspidapion aeneum. The sequence continues at coordinate 43,546,822 of OY755042.1, forward strand.
TCAATCATAACATAACAAAAATATTTTATGTAAAAAAAAGCCTAGTACGCGACAATGGTGTAATAGGGGACCCTTTTGACAGTGGTAATGTCAACTCAAGTGGCCAAGGCTTAAACGTTGCAAGCTACCAATTTGTGCAACACTTTAAATGACTGATAAAAGTATTAAATGTATTATTTGTTACGATCTCAAAAGGGAATTTGGCGGTTCTTGGAGAAAGAATATGCTATAAACGTTTTTCTCAATTTTATAAACAATGTAGGAAAATCATACATACCTTTTCAATTTTCTTCTTGAACCATCACATTTTCACTTTTTAATATATATTTGATTTTGCTATTAATTAGCTATTAAATTTGTGTATTCAAATATTCACATTCTTTAAACTTTTAGGTTCTAGAAACCTTTTGAATGTTTGTTGTAAATATATTTATTTTTCAACATTTTAAACTTTGATTGAATAGGTGAAGTTATTTAATCAACTATTTAATTTACTTAATAGTACTGTTTAGGTTTATATTGATTAAAAATGCCGATTTCAGGGCAACGAATGGTTTGTATTTGATGTTTAAAAAACCAGAAAAAGATAAAAACAATATTTAAAAACACTGGAAACAGTAATGCTCAAAAGCTTTAAAATTAAAATAAACACTAAAAGATAACACCAAAATAATTATGAACAATTAAGGTAATAACTTTGAATAAAAGTTAAAATAATTGATAAATTTCCCTAGTTGAATAAAAACCTTCTTAAGAACTAAAGAAAGTTTTCTCTAACGATTTTCTTGTCTCAGCCAAAGCCACCCTCCTCTCTAGGCATTCTTAGCTTGCCGCTGATTGGCCTGAAATCCAAGCAAGTCAAAGAGACAAAATACCAGCATAATCCAAAAATGCGTGGACTTAAAAAATCAATAGAATTTAAAATAACAGTGTGTTTTTTAAAAATTGAAAATAGTTTAGCAAATTTGTTTTCAGTTACAGAATAGAAATTATTGTGATCTTAGTGGCTCAAAGGACATTAGCCAAATATAACTTTTATTAAAATACAGCGAACCTGAAAATATGCCCAATGCTGCGTTGCCATAAATTTTACTTGTTCTTAACCTAGTCTTGCATATAATTAATGCTTGTTGATGTCAAAAACAATATTTAATTAAAAATATTTGAAAACTTATAAATTGCAAAAATACCATTTGTATTCAAATCCCGTCTTGTTACAATGGTATTCCGTAAAAAGAATTGAGATAAAAGTATAGCCAAGTTCTCCATTACAAATTTCAAAATTAAAGGTTCATTATTAGTTTCAAATGTTTTTAATTTAACCCTTTTTGACGAAAAATCAATCCATTTAAAGCAAGTAGGAACGTTTATGTTGTTGTTAACTTCACTTAACACATTGAGATCGAGGAGTGGTTTGATTGATTTCAATGGTATTTCATAGTATTTCCCAAGCACTTCCCGGTATTTCCTAGTATATTTCCCAGTACTTCCCAAGTATTTCCTGGTATTTCCCCTAACCTGTACACCAAAAGGAAATACCAAGCCACTCCTCGATTGAGATATCATTTGGTGTATTTATTAACTCTACCTGTGCTGCTCAGTTTTGTCATAGTTTTGGCATAACATTTTAATCGCTATTTTGTTGAAAAAACAACCTAACCTAATTTTCTAAGTTTCAGTGAAACATAATTCATTTATTCAGCTGGGCGGTGCGCTCGTTTATGTAAAACTTTCTCAGTGTTGTTATCGTGGGGAGTTTATTAAAATCAGTTTATAAAGTTGTAAAATTCGTGTATATTCATAAAAGCCCACATAAATCCGTAGTGAAAACCCCTTTTACACAAACATTAATTACAAAACGTGGAACCGCACACGGCATAAAAGACTACTGCACAGTGTTTTGTCAAAAGCCCCAAAAACCGACTCATTCACAACTTCAGGCCGATTCAATTAAAAGTTGGGTAAAATTTATCAGTTTTGCTCGACCCATTATACGCTTTTCGACGGTTTAAATGGAGACTTCAAAGTTGGATACAAAAGGAGCTTTGGATTTGCAAAAAGACCTTTTGATCTTTTAGTATTTTTGTCAATGAAAAGGGTATTGCTTTGCAAAAAACTAGATATTAAAAACGATACCGACAAAAACATTTACCGTCCAAAATGTCCTTTTCATGTGTTCCTTTTTTTTACTTCTCAGAGCTCCGAGCTCCGATAGATAGGGTTACCAGACGCCACGACGTAGGCCTAATTTCCACGGTTTTCCACTATCCACAGTGTGCCTGAATGAAGTATAGGTTACATGAACATGGTTCCAAAAACTAATTGCACATTCTGAATATGAACCCCTTTCCTAACTTCAGAGCCATTTTTATATAAATGCTGATCCTTTTCCAAAGGTCATCTTCTTTTACCTACGATGATTAATATTAGGAACAGTTTAAGACGCTTATTTGATAGACACGCAGTGCCTGAATGAAGTATAGATTACATGAAAATGGTTCTAAAAACTAATTGTACATTTTGAATATGGACTCTTTCCTGACTTCAGAGCCATATTCATATAAATCCTAGCTGATCCTCTTCTCAAAATTTCATCAATTTTTTAACATTTTTCTAGTTAGTCTAGACGCTGGCTCCTGTCACGTGTGACCTAATATGTGCGCTCTGTTTGACAGTTTGGCTTTGTTAAGCACCCATAGGAGTATCAAAAAAGTTTGGTCACGTGGTCAAACGCCTGGTCGTTTGGCTGCCATCTTTGAAAATGGCCGCCAAATTGATAGATTGTTTTGTTTAAGCGTATCTCCTTACCCAGCTGTCCAATTTTAAATTCTAAAAGCTTGTTTTACTCCTTTGCTTAATAAACCACCTTATGCTCCAACCCCTTTGTGACGTTTAACTTTAGTCGAAATTTTATAAAAATTACTTTGCTGGAATTTCAAATAATATAAACGGGTTCGCATTTGCGCATATCTTAACATTGAATATTTTATTATTAGTGTGGGTTCACACTATGCGTCTTTTCGGCTACGTATTTTCTGCAAGAGAGTTGATCGGCAAGTCCGTATTAAACACTTTCACAAATTTTGCCCGGGCGTGGGCGGGCGTCATCAAATACAAATCACCGATCTGCACACTGTGAACGCTCGCCCCTGACTGCACGTGTTTGTATCAACGAACCGGTAATTGCGCTCAGGACCAGCATGTGGAGGTACGTATTTTCGGCGATATACTGCGTGGTTGTGTATTTTACGCATAGGTGTGTGTGTGTGTGTGTGTGTGTGTGTTGTCATCTTGCCGAAAATGCGCAGCCGAAATACGCATCTGCTGAATACACATAGTGTAGACGCTTCTTTTTCTCATACAGCTCCTAATTCTATCAAAATTAAATTTTCAAAATCCCGTTGGTGGTCAGGCTGGTATTAACCATTTTCCTAATCTTTACTTATAAGTTGTTTAACTTTAGAAAACAAAAACTAAATTTTAGTAAATGGTATTTGGAACAATTGGGGATCAAGCTTAATATTATAAAGTAATAACATTTTAAAACAAGTTACTTGCGGAGTAAGAAAAAAAATTATTAAAAAAACTAATTTATTTCAAATATAATTTTTTTTTAATCTTAGGTTAGGTTTTTTCGAAATCTTATAGTATAGACCGGATAATTTTACGTATTTTTTGTCTCCTAACATTTTTTGAATAAGTTATTCGTTTTCGAGAAAATTACAAAAAACTGATTTTTAGAACATTTGGTGCCTTATATCTAGCGAAGCTCAAGGAGGATTTTGGCAGAGAATATGTAAGGATGTGTCCCGGATGCTAAGCAATAATTATACAAAAATCCAGCTTGCACCTATTTTTTTCAAGGTGCATTCCTAATATGACTGGGCTATTAAACAAGCATAAGTTTGTCTAAACGAAACTTAATTTGAAATTAATTTGCCCTTAGCAGCAAGCCTTATGTAAACGCAATATTTTTCTTTCCGTTACCTAAAAATAAAACTGTGTTTATCTTTTAGTATGGCTTCCTTTCTTTTGTAACGAGAATTTACGGCTTTTCGGAATATGTGGGTGGCGCGGAAAAAAGGGCCGTAGATATTATGAGTGGGTACTTTCAAAAGTGCTCGGGCACTTTTATGAAAGCTGTCTCAAGGACGCTCAAAAACTCTCACGTCATCGCTCAAATCTTACACATTCTGAAGATGTAAAAAGAAAGTGCGAAGCTATACGCGGATTTGTCAATGGTGAGGTTTGAATTATGAATAAGCTACTAAAGTATTTTGTGCTTAAAACTTGTATTGATTGCTTAAATATTTTGTAGTGTGTGGATTAGCTTAATTAATTTATTTATTTAAAATTCGGGTTTTGTTTAGTTTACAAAATTCTTATATAGAATGCAGTAGTAGGTATTAGGGACTTGCAATAAAGCCAGACCGGGCACTATTCTGACAGTTTCGAGTTATAAGTCTTCTTTTAAAATTAGGCCTTTGTGTATTATAACAGTCGGAATTAATAGTGCCGCCTCTATTAATAGAAAATAAACTACTGGATTTAAGATAATCTGACTCAAAGTCACTTGGTGCCCGGGACAATAACAACTCAGTCACTCACACATTCATACTAGGTTTATGAAGATCCAGCAGGCCGGCCTGCTAAGGCACCCTCCCGGTAGGCAATTTTTCTTTTCTCATGGAGGATTTAATTTGGCCTGATAGCCTTTGTCGGGCACAGGGGTCTTTATCGGGCTAGCGCCATCTACTCTCTTGACTCCGAACCAACGGCTTAACGTGACTTCCGAACCACAGCCTTGTATTGAGCATCAACTTTGCTACTTCGTTGATGCCCAAACTTTGCCCTAGACAAGCTTTACCCCTACTTCCGGTAAATCTGTATTCAGAAACGGAGAGTAAGTTTGAGTTTGTAGTGGCAGGCATTCGATTCGAACCCACCACCCTCTGATTATAAAGCAACGCACGCGCACTGAACCAATCAGTACCACTGTCACTTCGTCAGGCAGAAGGATTTAAAATGTCACTTTTTAATTTTAGAATTAATTACTTTTAGTTTAAGTTTAACTTTATTCTGCATAAGCATAAGGAGTATTAAAAAGAACAAAAACTTTTATTTTCGTATTAAAAGATACTCTTAAAAAGCATTTTACCTAAAAGTATCAATTTATTTAATTTTTTTATTAAAAACTCCTCAATATTTTAGCGATATTAAATTAATACATTGAAATTCATCAATCATTATTTGACTTAATTTTGAAGATATAAAAAAATATAAAGGTTGGTACTATATTTAGTTTATTTATTAAAATTAAACTTGGGTTTAGTAAATAATTTTTATATAATTAATCATCATAAGAAAAAGATGTGTCTACTTACGACATAAAACTATCAAAATTTTAATAAAAAGTTACTAAGAAACTAACCCATGCCTCCCGAATTCCGTCATGAAATTTATCAAAACATATAAAAAAATTCTGCTGAAATAATTAAAGGGCGTAAATTGAAACATCCATGCTCCACGCACAAAAACAATACGAGAAATACGTCTAACTCATGGCCTATTCCAGGCACAAATTTTCTTTGATTTTTCCTATTTAAATAACGCTAAATGTCCAACATTGGCCCTATCCTTGTCGCTTAAATAGGCTGCTCATAAAATCTATCTCTATACGAGGGAGCCAACAGAAAAGTGGCACATACTCATAGGGCAGCGTGTTCTACGCTGCTTTGGGTTTTAGTGGCCCATTGATCACGTCGCGTCGCATTGAGTCGGAGTGTGATCCATAGAATTGCACAGGGTTACCAAATTTCATAAAATTAATAAACTAAAGTGCATAAAATAAAATGAAAACCTATAAAAAAAAATTAAAAATGAAGGAAAAGTATTTTTGCTGAAAAATAGGGTAGTACCCTGGCACCGTGACAGTACCTCACCAGCCGCGACTGCTCTCCATCTTGATTGACGACTTAAAACTAAACAAATAAAGTATAATAGGCATGCGTATTGCGTATCTATCGAAGACTTTACGTCTCATAGTTTTATTATTATTAATATTGCTATGTCCGCGGCATAATATAGGCCACAAGTTGAAGCAAGAAAAGTCAATAAACTCAACATAGTTTTCCAACTAAAAAACTTGCAATGACGTAGCTGAAGAGGGAAAGCTCTCGCAACAGCATGCAGTTATGTAAATTGCTCTGCCTGTGAAGCCATTACGGTTTTAGACTTTGGAAATCCGTGAGACAATATTGATGGAAGAGCTCAGGGCTGATGGCGCAAGTTCCATTAGGGCCGTTTTCACCGCACGCCACGATAAATAAACATCTCACCAACCAACTCCCTATATATATATATATATATATATATATATTTTATATCATCCCGTTTTTTCTATAATGTAATTTTTCGTTAGTATATAATGTAATGTTTTTATCAACATTTTTTTATTACTTAGTATATCAAATTTGACCAATTTTGAGGCGTCTGTGCAAGATCTACTGCTGTGTTTGGGGGGGGAGTGATGTACATCGTTGGAAAGGAAACTTCTTCGGATTTAAAAATAAGTTTAAAACCAGACATGTAGGACCGTCAAATTTAAGAAAATTAAAAAAAATATAGTTTTTTCCAAACCTCTCATTTATTTAACTATAAAAGGTGCGCCACTGATGTAAGGGGGCGTGTTATACATCGTTAGTGAGTACTTTTCATTAGCCTCAATAATTGTTACTTAGTTGTTTCTTGCCAAGTTAAAAGTTTGCAAATAATTGGGAAAATACTGTAAGATAGCACTTTTCAGGGGGTAAGAGGCGGGATGCCTTCACCCCCACTTTAAAAAAGGTCAACTAGAAAAAGTCAGTTTTAAGTTACTACTAACCATAATAATTTTTACTTACTCTCATTTTGATTTACTCAGTTACAAAATGAATGTTCAACATTTTTGTTTGATTTAAGGATTTCTACAACACATTTATTTTTATTTCAAGGCGGCTATTTCAAAAAAATATATCTACCTTAATAAGTATTTAAGTGTATATAATGGACTTTTCCCCAAAAATATTTTTTAAGAAAAAAATAGTGTTAAGGAAAAAAAATACCACAACAAAAATATTAAAAAAATACTCTGCCAATCTATGGGCACCTAAGCTCACACTAGGTACTAAAAACTGAAATATATTTTATTCAACTCCAGACTTAATTACCTTTCGTTTGATACCACACAAGCCATGTTTTGACTTAAACTCTAATTTTTAAAATCTACCCCCACCCTTTTTAAAAAAACTAAAATGTATTTTGTTTAACTCCAGACTCATTTACCTTTCGTTTGATATCACACACGACATATTTTCACTTAAACTCTAATTTTTGACATCTACCCCCACCCTTTTTTTTAAATAACCTAAAATTCATTTTGTTGAACTCTAGACTTAATTACCTTTCGTTTGATATCACACACGCCATATTTTCACATAAACTCTCATTTTTGAAATCTACCCCCACCCTTTTATTTGGCTTGCGTTGGGTGGATTTCGTTCATTTTTAAATGGGACCTCAACGGCCCAAGACCCAGCCTAGGTACCAAATTTCATTTAAATCGGACAAGCGGTTTTTGAGTTATGCGGGTTGGTCGTTACAGACAGACATACAGACAGACAGACAGACAGACGGCGAGACAAAAAGTTTCAAAATCATCTGAAACGCAAAGATATATAAAAAATTTTGATATCGGAGCAACTTTTTTTTTTCTCGAAAAAATTAGGATCACCATAGCTCACACTACTATAGTATAGTAGTAGTGTGAGCTAATATTTGAAAAAGTTTCCCTTTTATTCATACGCTAATGGAACGTGCAGCACTGCCGTCAGAGGGTACCTAGGTACATCGTTGAAAAGGAAATTGTATCAGCTTAAAAAATGATCTCCAGAAAATGTTTAGAAAAGTTGACTGTTTTCGAGTTATTAGCAAAAAACCGTCAAAAAGCACGTTTACAGGGGAGGAACCACCCCCCCTGCCAAGGTTGCGGCCGGGTGGTTCCCTTTCGTAAAATGTTCGGGCGAGTCTTGTCTATCCATACCAAGTGTGTTGCTCCTATCATTAAACGCAGCATATTGCTTGAATCTCGGATGTAGGGCCTGAACTATGACACTAGAAGTAAAATAATGAAAACCTTTTCATATTAAAGTTTGCAAAATTTAACGATTGCGAGTGTTTTGGCTTAGATACGTCAATTTTGTGGTTTTAAAATAGACCACCTACCATAAAATGTTTGTGTCTCCAAAATTTTAGATTAGAAGAAAATCTGTGTTATGTTCGAACCCGCCCCGACAAAGTCGGTCTACAAAAACTTATAGTACAAGGATAACCACAACTGTAACCAAATCGATGTTTAGAGAAACCACCCCACCACCACACCCTTTTATTGTTTAAAAACAGTTAACATTTTTCGCTAGGCATGGAACTAGATCTTTTCGAAAAATAAAATGTATTGAATTTCGAAATAACGCGGTGGTGCATCATTTACTGCCGTCATTTTATGTCGCTGGCGCAAATTTTCGACTTTTCTCTTCCGCACTTAAACTGTCCCCCGGGAAAGCTTTTCCTATCCCGACTACTTTCCGAATTTGCATGAAACGACCACGTCTTATAAAGTGTCCATCCTCCAGGGTACAGTTTGCGTGATGCTTATATCCAGACACACAGTGGACCAAATCTATCAAGGATTACGTTCCTACAAAACAGGATTGCCACCGTTGTTTTTCAGTATTCAGGAAATGCAAAATCTCAGGCGTTGCAACCCGCATGCAAAGCGAGGTCAGGCTAGGTTAGGTTCTATCAGGTAAGGTTAAGTTATATCATCTTAGGTCAGATTAGATTGTGTCAGGTCAAGTTTCCTTTTTTTCGGTATTTCTTTTTCATTGGGCCTATTTTAACATAGCATTTTTATTACGGGCTATTTTGATACAGACGCTGCTTCATTACGCTCTATTACGATACTGAAGCTTTCTTGTTACTGGCGCTAATTTATACCAGTGCTATATCGTTGCACGCTATTTTAAACCATCGCTACTTTCATACAGGCTATTTTAAACAACACCATTTTAGACGAGAACCTCTTATAACTGTTCTTTTCATAATCTAAAAAAAACAACTTTATCGACTTCGTTTAAAAAGTTCTTGTAATATGACGTTTAAATATTTTATTTTTAACATGGCAAAACTGCGGAGATTACTTAAAAACGTAGTGAACTCTAACCACTAACTTATAATTAAAATACCAGTTGAACTAGTAACTATTATAGTGGTTATTAGTTAAATATTTAACTACTTTTTTATTGCTTATCATACTTATAGTTATATCTTGCACGCTATATCATTTTATTTAAATATTTATAACAAAATATATATAATATAACGACTAGGAGAAAGAAGTAGTAGAATACTTTTATCGGAAGAATATTTAACTACGTAGTTAGAAGAGGTAACTACTTTTGCAGTCAACTACTGCCCATGCAGCTCTGGTATAAAGCGGCCCCCACACGATCAGTATTACTGACAGTATTTTTATATACGTCTTTGCTTGTCAAGCGTTATAAACAAAGACATATATAAGAATACTGTCAGTAATACTGATCGTGTGAGGTCCGCTTAAGGTGTGTGTAACTTGAGAAAAATGAAGCCAAAGTTTGACATTTAAAATACTGATTAACGATTGACATTTCTGTATCGTATACCAGAGCTGCTGTCCCTAGTAGACTGTAAAATTACTTGAAGTTTAAGTACAAAGTGTTCGCCCGCAGTAAGAAAAATGATAACTGCAGTGGACTGTATATATTTTATTAAATGAAAGCGCGAACAAACATAAATATATTGATACGAAATCACGAAACAATCAAAGGTCCATAGGTTAATTGCTGTTACCACACAACGGAAATCAGAAACAAAGTACTCACCAGTTTGCAGCCAATTTCTCCACGTTCCAGGGGCCCCTTTCTGTATCTAGTGATGGCACCACGTAGCTGAAGGGCTGAATTTCTAGTTCTATGCTTCAGTACACCAAAATCGAGCACTTTCAAGTGTAGAAATTTGTAATAGTTGGAGAAAGTAGTTAACACGCCATTTTTCTCGAGGCGGTAGAAAATGTACTCTGTCCGTCATCAAATTGTGTGGTTTTAAAATTAAAAACAACCGCGAAATTTAGCGGGAGCTAACATAACTGCCCTCCAAAACACACAATTTTAGAATATCAACCGGACAGATATAGATATAAGAAAAAATGATCGACCGATAAATATAAATGAATGAAAAACAGAAAAGTAGCGTAAGTTTATTTAGAGATAACGAAAACCCGAAAAAGGCAAAACAAACAAACAAAAATTTTAAAAAAATAAAAATAAAGAAAAACCTTTTGTAATACCCGGTAATAGGTAGAAAAATGAAAATTAGTTTTAATTCGGCAAGAGGCGCAGTTTTACAACTGGCCGCTTGTAAACACTGGTAGCCGTTCGTACCGTCGCTACACGCACTTGACCGTCTCCGCCGGGATGTAATTCGAGAACCCGACCGACTGGCCATTTCAAAGGTGACTGGGTCTGATCACTCGATATGATAACCAAATCATTTAATTTGATATTTGGGAACGAATCAGCCCACTTGTGTCGCTGTTGTAGCGTATGCAAATACTCTACAGAATACCTTTTCCAAAAATCATTATGTAGTTTTTGGATTAGTTGCCATCTCGAGAGCCGATTTAGGGGAACCTCGGACAAATCTGACTCCGGAATTTCTGAATTAAGGGGTTCAAGTGTCAAAAAATGCCCAGGGGTAAGAGGTTGAAGATCGTGAGGGTCTGAAGAGGCAGGAGATAAAGGGCGACTATTAAGTACAGCTTCTATGCGACAGGTAAGGGTGGACATTTCCATGACGGACAACTTCTGGTCGCCGACAACTCGAACAAAGTGAGTTTTAAAACTTTTGACGCCAGCTTCTGCCAGGCCATTGAAATGTGGACTGAGAGGGGGTCCCAGATGCCAACGAATAGAAAGTCTGGTGGACGCACTTCTTGCGTAATCAAGTAATTGGTTACGAAACCCTATAAAATTACTGCCCTGATCTGACCAGCATTGCGTCACGCTTCCACGTCTGGAAATGAATCGATGGAATGCACCTACAAACCCTTCGGTGGACAGTTCCATGGTTAATTCCAAATGCACGCAATATGTGGCCGTACAGACAAACACACACACATACGATTTGAAAGCTTTACAACCACGGTAAGGATGAGGAATCACAAAGAAAGGTCCACAAAAGTCGATAGCTACACTCGAAAAAGGTTTAAGTTGATTGATTCGATGAGCGGGAAGTGAACTCATTATGGGCGGTCTATAGGGTTTAGGGTTGATTCTAAAACATTGCAAGCACTTGGATATGGTTCTTTGAATTGCCCGTCTGGCAGATAATATCCAAAATTGCTGTAAAAGCAGATTATGTAATGTTTTAAATCCAGGATGAAGGTATTGTCGATTAGTGGACTCGATAAGAAGAGTAGATAAACGATGGTTACTCGAAAGTAAGACGGGTTGTTTTGCAGAATAAGACAAAAGGTCAGATTTTTGTAATCTGCCACCGACTCTAATGATATTATTTTCATCAAGAAAAGGTGAAAGTTTTCGAAAAGGTTGCGATATTGGTTTATCCTCAGATAACGCGGAAAAAAGCTCAGAAAAGAAAGAACCTTGAACGCGCTTGATAAGAAGGTATAACGCACTTTGCATCTCACCGGTGGTAGGAAAAACAATATTTTCAAAAATAATTTTTTGGTCCGGTGGATTAGTGGGTTTTTGATAGGAATGGTTTTGAAAAAGGTTAACTATTCGAAGGACATAACAAATGATACGTTGAATTTTTGATATAGATGAATATTTGATAAGAAGCTGATCTAAGAAGTTAACGTCAATTATCGCATTGCAACAGACCTTTGGCTTTTCCTCCAGATTAATATCTCCGAAATCAATCGGCATTTTTGATTTATGAAAATCGGGCCATTCGTTTTCGGGAGACCACAAAAACGACGGTGCGTTCCACCACATGTCATGTGAAATGAGCTGTGAAGAGGTGGCCCCTCGTGACGCAATATCGGCTAATTTAAAGCAGAAGGAATGTAGCGCCATGAGTTTGAGGGAATGATTTCTTGGATCCTACTGACTCGATTTCCAATAAAGGCTTGCCAGCGATTAGGACGGGATGAAAGCCAGTGCAATACGACTTGCGAATCGCAGAAAGTAACGATATTTGTAAAAGTTATTTTTCCTTCATAGCTAGATAAGACGAAATCAATTAATTCGCTTAAAAGAAATGCGCCTAGGAACCTAGCCAAAGTTTGTGACTTTATAGGTGCGACCCTAGATTTTGCAGATATGAGATAAACAGATATATTGTTTTCCTCTTCTACACGAAAATATACGACGCATGCGTAGCCTCGAATTGAGGCGTCACAGAAGCCGATGATTTGACAGGTATTGGTTTTTGACAGTTTGATTTGTCGGGGTAATTGAAAATTGGAAAGAAGCGGGAATTCAGAACGAATTTTTTTCCAAGAGTCGATGATAGAAGAATCTGGTTGCAAAATAAATTTTGCTTGTAGCAACAAGGGACAAAGAAAACCTAAGGGATCGAAGATTGTTCCTATGATAGATAAAATAGAACGTTCAGTTGGGGGTTTGTCCTTCATTCGGCATTGATAAGAAAAAATGTCGTTTTTTGGATGCCATTGAAGTCCTAAAACTTTGATAAATTGTGGTTCCTCCTTGTCAAAAGAGAGAGGCATTTGACGATCGGATTCTGGCAATGTTGCCAATAACTCAGGACAATTGCTTGCCCATTTTTTAAGTTCAAATCCTCCCGACTTCAACAAATCATTGAGTTCCATCTGTAGGGCAAAGGCTTTAGAAAGCGAAGGGCTAGTTCCCAAGATATCGTCGATGTAAATTGACGTTTTTAGAACACTACTAGCCATAGGAAAACGTTCCTTTTCTCTCTCTGCCAGCTCATTTAATGTACGCATGGCTAGAAAAGGTGAGCATGTCATGCCAAAAGTGACAGTAGAAAGTTCCCACACTGAAAGTGGGTCCTGTGGAGAAAACCTCCACAATATCCTTTGATAAGGACGGTGATAAGAATTGATAAGGACTTGACGGAACATCTGTTTGATATCAGCAATGTAGGCAATAGGATTAAGACGAAACGTAAGGAATAAAGAAGCAATATCTTTTTGAAGTTTCGGTCCAGATAACAACGTGTCATTGAGACTAATATTCTTTGGGGTGACTGCCGAACAATCCCAGACTACCCTTAATTTTGTACTTAAGCTTTCCGGCTTTAGTACGCAATGATGTGCCAAAAAACATGATACGTCCACTTTTGGTTGACTAGATAAAACTAGACTCATGTGATTAGAATCGATATAGTCTTGCATGAAACTTGAATAGGCAGTGTACAGATCAGGATTTTTAAGTAATCTGTTTTCTAGAAGTAAAAATCTACGATAAGCTTGCGGATAGGTATTTCCTAGGTTAGGGTTTATTTTATCTTTAAAGGGAAGATCTACCATGAATCTACCGCTCGGATGCCGTACGACACTCGCAGTAAAAATTGATTCCGCTTGTTTTTCTTCTTTTGATAAGATTTGTTTTTTAGGCAAATGTTCGATTTCCCAAAACCTAGGGATAATGACCTCTAAAGGAGGTGAATGACTCGTTAACAAACAACTGGTTCGTTCCGTAAGACTACTTACTTCGTCAACTTTTCCCATGACGACCCAGCCAAAGATGGTTTCAAGGGCTGAAGGTTGCCCTATTTGTCCAAGAACCCTGCCCTCCTTGAATATCTGTGCGAATAGCTCGCAACCAATATCTAGGTCCACAGGTCTAGATTTGAAATAAGATGGGTCGGCAAGTTTAAGGTTTTCCAAGTGTTTCCACTGATTATCGTTCAAAGTGAATGTAGGCATATTGGAATATAGTTGTGGAACAACAATTGCTTCGAAATTAAGTAAAGGAGTGACCTGTCTATGTATGTATATTTCAGTGGTGTAACTGCGCCTAGGAAGATTAAGACGCTGAATACACGTTTCACTGATGAATCCTGTCTGTGATCCAGAATCAAGCAGTGCCCTTACAGGTTGAAAATTTCCGCAACCGTCCATAACATCTATTATGGCGGTGCATAAAAGAAAGGTACCTAAAGGTCCTGAGGTGTTTAATGACACATGAAGATTATTGACAGGTGGTGTGTGAATGACAGGACTAGTATCTTGGCTTCCAGACTCTTTATTACTTTCTAAGATATGAGTTAGAGTGTGGTGCCTTTTACTATTGCAAGTCCTGCATGAATATTTTGATTTGCACGTGTCTACCCCATGCGAGGGATGAAAACACGCTAGACATAATTTTTTCTGCTTGACGAAAGATAGGCGATCGATAGGTGAGAGGTCAAGAAATGTTTGACATTTCGAAAGCACGTGACTCTGATTACACCGGAAACATTTTATTCCCGTACTTGAATTAGTTGAGGTGCCAGCCAGTCCTATAAAAGGCGAATTGGATGATTTATAGGTAGGCTTTTGCCCAAACTGATTTGGCATAGAATTTGATTTTTGATAGGTAGGCACCTTTTTGGGTGCTGTTGATTGAGGAAGTGATTCCAAAACTTTACATCTTTTTTCTAGAAATTGAAAAAGTGACTGAAAAGTGGGAATTTCGGTATTAGTATTGGCGTGACTCATTTCGAAATTTGAACGCGTCGGAATATCCAATTTTTCTAACAGAATGAAAAAAATAATAAAGTCCCAATTGTCAACGTCAAAGCTATGTGAATTTAAAATTTCTAGGGATTCTGAAAAGGTGTCAATTAAATTACGCAATTCTTTAGCTGACTCGTTTTTTAATGTAGAGTTCATAATTGTGCTTAAAGCATCATTTGCGAGGTCTCGCTTGTTTTGATATCTATTGACAAATTTGTCGTAAGCAATTTTATAATTTTGATCACATAAGCTAATCCCTGATATTAATTTTAAAGGCTCATCCTCGAGATATGAAAATAAATATTGAAGTTTTCGGACGTTACTTAGAATTTGATTTTGATCTATAATGTTATTAAAAAGATCGAAAAGCTTGTCCATAATGTTTTATCACCTCAAAATATGGGAATACCTAACTCTTTGAGTTTTGGAGTTTCGGATTCGTTTTGACGAACATATGATCCCGAAAAGGATGAAGCCTCAACCGGAAATATTTCAGAGTAAACCCCCTTACACGCATAAAAATATTTACGAGCTTCTGAAAGGATCGCATCTTGCGTTTTAAACTCCTCGTCGTCCGAGTCGTCTATCAGCATAATGACATCATTATGTGCCAACATGCATTTATCGAAGGTTTCATCCAAATCGGAATACCTCACTTGAAACTCGTTTCTCGCTTTTGCGTCCGTTGCCGCGGTTTGTGAAAACACATAACACTCGGTGATCGCAGATAAAAAACCCTTGCGTTTTTGCACGGCTTTTTTGATAGACATGATTTTACCTTTGAAATGACGAAATTGTCGGTAAATATGCAATTAATGCTAAATTAATGCTTCTGAAATAGAAAAATGACGAATTGTCGAAAATATGCACTAATTTATCGCAATTGATGAAAAATGTTTTAATATCGAAATGGTATGGAACAAATCTAATTATAGAAATTGTGTTTGTTTGTTTTGATTGATTCTCGATTTTTGTTTACTGAAATGACCACGCGGTAGACCCTGCGTTACCATAGCAGCGGACCGAAAACAGGTGAATTGCACCGATAACCGAAGGTCGAACGAAAACCTACGGTTCAATACGATTGGCGAAATTCAAGGCCATGTGGTCGCGGCGAAAATGTGAAAATGGCCGACTTATTAATACCGTCGTATGGAGTAAATTTAAATAATTCGGCTCGGAGGAACACTTTATGTTCGCCCGCAGTAAGAAAAATGATAACTGCAGTTATCTGTATACACTGTATATATTTTATTAAATGAAAGCGCGAACAAACATAAATATATTGATACGAAATCACGAAATAATCAAAGGTCCATAGGTTAATTGCTGTTACCACACAACGGAAATCAGAAACAAAGTACTCACCAGTTTGCAGCCAATTTCTCCACGTTCCAGGGGCCCCTTTCTATATCTAGTGATGGCACCACGTAGCTGAAGGGCTGAAGTTTCTAGTTCTATGCTTCAGTACACCAAAATCAAGCACTTTCAAGTGTAGAAATTTGTAATAGTTGGAGAAAGTAGTTAACACGCCATTTTTCTCGAGGCGGTAGAAAGGATCTCTCTGATTCTTGGTGCGCATGTCAAAATGCGCGAAAAATGTACTCTGCCCGTCATCCAATTGTGTGGTTTTAAAATTAAAAACAACTGCGAAATTTAGCGGGAGCTAACACAAAGTACATTAGGATTTGTAAAAGTATGAAGTTTTAAGTATATTCTCTTGTCAAATGTACTTCACTCATCAAGTATATATAAAAGCACTTTTAAGTAACAAGAACAAGTACTGAATTATAGTTCTTCTTAAAACTAAACTACTTGTAAGTAACTTGGGGTACAATTAAAAGTATTTTACTTGAAGTACCTGACAACTCTGTCATATACCTTTCAAAACCTAAAAAAATGTATATTTTTTATGTTTATTTATGTTTTTAATAATAACAAAGATTATTCTCGGTTAAAGTCAAATCAAATTAAATTAATTTGTTTAATTCCGTGATTGATTGTAAATAATTAGATTAGTGCTAAATATTTTTTTATATTTATCGCATTGCTTCTCTTTATCAATATTACAGATAAAAACTGTTCTGCAAGATCAGGCCCAGGCGCAGTGTCTACCCGTTCGGGCAGAATCTGTTTTGCCTTGGCCGTAAGTAAATTAGCAGCGCATATTTACTCATAATTATCTCCTAACTTATACACCACCTAACCAAAATTTAGATCAGCAGTTTCAACCCAGTTTCGTAATATTTACTGTATTATGTTTACCCGTTTTGAGAAAGTCAGTGCAAACCGAAGCAGTTTTAAAGTTTCGCATAGTTTGTGTGAGTTTCGCAAACTTTACTGCAATAACGTAATCTGGAAATAAAGTAAACCTTGTATTTTGTATTCAATTTCTTGTTTTATTTTAGATGCTAGCATCTTCGTTGTTTAATATTTTTTCACAAACGTTTATTGTTTTTACAAATTTGACTAAGTATTCATCACAATGGGAAAACAGACGAGACGGGACACAGACAGCTGTCCAGCGAGGGGTGCTCGGTATTTCCTTTTGGTGTACAGGTTAGGGGAAATACCAGGAAATACTTGGAAAGTACTGGGAAATATACCAGGAATAACCGGGAAGTTCTCAGGAAATACTATGAAATACCATTGAAATTTGACGAAATACTGGTGTACAAAAATCGGCGATCGAGCCACCCTTCGGTGTTAAAAGGTTATTGTGGCCCACAGGCAAATAAAAATTACCTTCTTTATTGTGGTCCAATAAGAATAGAAGTGGTAAAATTTTGGTGATAATAAAGACTTTTATGCGCAGCAGGCAAAAATTTTGCTTTTTTTGTAAAAAATTTCTCACATTTTAACCATCTGGAACGAGGATACTTACTACCATAAACTGCCCCCTAGTACGGTCGCCCACATTTTTAATGTCATTTTGAAATTGACTAAACTCCTCTGGAAATCCCGGAACTTTAAAGGGCTTTAAAAACTTCTAAAGAAAATCCTTTAATAAATCATAATGCTTATTTTTAGCCTCGCTGCAATTGTAGGAGATACTAGTGTACATGTCGGTGAATCAATAGCACGACGCCTTCTAAGTACTACTAGTACTATGTTCACTCAATATTTTAATGTTTATTCAAAAATTCTGTAATTTCTAATAATAAACATGTCAAGTCAACTATTGCGATTAAATCTGTGGAGATTCGATTTTCAGGCCGCTAAGCATCCCCTAGTCAATCGTGCGGTATTGGCTATAAAACATTCTAGGAGAGTTCTTAAACTAATCTCAAATCCATCTAATTGTTGCCAATCGATGCCATCAGTCGATGGATCATATGATTATGGCAGCCACCAGCGATGAGGGCAACAAAAATTAGAAGAACTCCATGCGTTTAACCTAATTTTTGAATTTTATAACCTACCTCAACCGCGTTCGAAAGTGGGAAAGTCACTTAAACAATAATATTCCACCGTTTTCTCAACATATTCCAGGATTTTTGCATTAGGTTTTTGAGTACTTAAAAGAAGTTTTTCATCCAAATCTGATGAACTAGATGAATCATCATAATCATCCTTCAATAAATTTATTGCCAATTTTGCCACAAGGCTTTTATAGGCAACATTTCTCAAATATTTTAAATACTTGGAATTTGAGGTTATGATATAAATCCATTTATCAACAGGCATCAAATACACCGGCCGATGGCTACTACTGCAACAATCGATTACATCGGAAATGTAGAAGAACTTGTTTGATAGCATATGGATCGCAATCAGAACTTTCCAAGAACCTCGTTTGATTGCATCGATTAGCTCATCGATAAGATTAAGAACTCTCCTTCTTTATGATATACTTTTATAATACCGTTTATCCTTGACTATTCGTGAGATGAGGTGAGGTGTGTTGAGCGCTCATCAAATCTTAAGACCTTATTCTTGACGGCCGTGAGGTGAACTTAAGTTCACCACCTTCTTTCACTGGGAAATAAATCCACGGAAAATGTTGTGATATTTATAACCTTACTTTTGCCTGTCAGTTTTGTGTTGGCGGGCTTTTTCTAACGTGAGGAGGCCTATAACATTAATTTTTTACCCATTTTTATCAAAAAATTGAAACTACCAAAACACTTCCCTTAAAAACCCCGGATTCATTTCCCCGTGAAAAAAAATGGTGATCTTTAGTCCACCCGTAAAAGTAAACATTTCGCTCACCTCACGAGCAGTCAAGAATAAACGTCCGGGAGTGTTAAGAGACGTTGCCAAGTTGGGTAAAAACGTCAAGGCTTTGCCTTCACTTATTTAAACGAGATGTTAATAAAGCACTGCATTAATAATAATTAACTTTTACGAGAGCGTCTTCAAGTTCACAAAACTAATTTTCTGGCAATGAGCCTATTAAAGAAAAGACAAACCGCCAAAAAGCTGGAGAAAATGAAAGATGGGATCGCACTGGCAGAAATCTCAAAGCAACAAAAAGCGAGGAAAAAGAAAACAAAAAACCATCAGAAGCGTCGAGTAAGCGCGGGCGGCTTGTTGCTTGCTTGAGATCGTCTATGGCCTATTTGATCAAGATTTGTGCAAAGAATATAAATAAGTCATTTGGGGTCCCCAGCAAGACAAATAAAAAATCGTCCAAGATCTTAAAGGAAAATGGTATACCGTTCCTATGTCAAAAACAGAATTATTAATAACCGGGCATTATCAAAAACGTCATTCATCAAAACAACAGAAGAGTAAAATCGAAGTCTTGTATAACGTCTTTTATCAAAACCGGACAAAAAAAAAGATCGAACCTAGCTTGTGTGTTCACCTAAAGAAGGGCGGTAATGCTACGCAACTGAAACGTCCTTACTGCCATACTTAATGAAAATGCCGTATCAACCTAGGGATTGCTGTAGCCGAGACAGCATTTTCATTAAACAAGGCAAACTTTTAAAAAAGGTTGGGCGGAAAATTCGTTTGCAATTAATTGACCTAGAGGTTCGGTCCGGTTCACTTCCTTTCGTTTTGTTTCAGTTCGGTTTGGTTAGGTTCGGACCTCTTAAAAGAAGGACATTTTAATTTGCCACCATGATAATGATTTACATAAGAGGAAAAGAGACGGAAGCAGTATACATCAAAAGAAATGAGAGTCTCGCATGCTAGGCCCGGCTCCTTTTTATGATTTTGTCCGCTTTTGACAAAAGACGTTATACTAAACTTCGATTTTGCTCTTGTTTTGATGAATTCTGTTTCCGACATTGGACTGTTATGTAATTTTCCTGTCATTCATTTTTTGTCATTTATATGTTTGTGATTTATATATTCGAGAAAAAAATTGTACTTATGTCTTTTTCAAAAGATTCAGGTTACGCCGTTTTTTTAGTAGGTACCACAACAACTACAGATTTTGACGTTTATTGGGAGTTTAATTAAATTAATTTAATTTGATTCCTTCCTTCAGAAGAAATTTTATTAAATTTGATAGGGTTACCACTATTTACATGAGTTTACTACTTAACAGTTGTTTATTTTTAATTAAGGTTTGGTTACAACCACATACCGATTAATATCTTCAATTTTTGAAAAACCGTAGGTTCTTAGTTTTATCTTATGCTATTATCTAATTTTAACCTTTTTTAGATAAATGGTGTATATAAACGGGTTTCGAGTTCTATTTAGGCAGTAAAACAGTGTAGTTTTGTTGGCAGATTTATAACATTTATTTTTACAACTAAACTAAACGAAAATTCTGAAAAACAATAAATTAATAAGTGAAAGAAAGAAAAGAAGTTTTACAATGAACTAAGACTTAAATTTTACACAATCTAATACAAAATTTAAACTAAAGTACTGGTCCCAATTCTCGTCAGTGACCTATTTTTCGTCGGTTTTTATTTTGTTTTGCTTATATTAAGAATTATTTCGCATAAAATTAGAAAAAATTAAGTGCAATGATTTTCATAAAACAACTCTTAACAACACCTGTAAAATTCAGTTGTAGCTCCGCACTCAACCCCGTCGTAGGGGTTTTCCTATAAGCGCACCTAGATATTTTTTAAATAAATTTCTTTACAAAGTAAACATTTAAAAAGAAAGCAATCTCAACACAAATTATTTTTTCGTTATTTTTTTTTGTACTTTTTGTTAATTTTCTCATAAAACGAGGGTGCGGTCTAATTTTAAAATGTAGATACTCTTAAAGCTTTTGTAATGCTTTAAAAAAATTACGACGAATTATGGAAAAATCAAAGTTTTTGGTATTTGGTCATACCCTTTTTCTGACGGAAAAGATAAAGCAAAAATGAGGTGATGGAGTTTGAGATATAAGAAAAGAAAAAAGTTGGGATATCAATATTTGCTTGCATAAAAGATATTTATTTTCTTGTAAATGTATTAATTTTAGGTTTAGCCCCCCTCCCTTTATGTAGTAGGTATTTCCTAAAAGTTAAATTATTCAAATTTACATTTTCGTGTTTTTTTCCAAAAAACAGGAGTGACGGAGTTATGGATAATTTTTTTTTACTTTGACCCACTTTCTGTTATTGCCTCAAACATATGCCGACATGCCTTTGTATAAAATAATGTTAAAGCTAATAATAACAAAATATTGTCAAAGATCCCATGTTTGACAAATTTAAGAATATGGCGGTTTTGGTTAGTTAAGGTGCTGTTTACAACAAAAACTGAATTCCTGAAAATAAAATGAGTGTTTACCTACCCTAAAGAGACAAAAATAAATTGCTGTTTTGTTCCCATCTAGCTTAAAATTTTGCCCAAACTTAAAACACAACTCACTGTCTACACTAGGTCGACTGAGTTGCAATTCACGCAACAACTCTTTTGGAAAAAAAATACTACCGCAAGTGTTTAAAAACTAATAGTTGCAGAAAAATCTTCAAAGAACCTGCAGATTGTTGCGTTTTTGATCTTTATATTTTATTTTGTCGCTTTTTGTCTAAAACCGTCATTCTAGACTCGCGAAAAACTCAAGTCTGTTTTGACGTTTATGGTATGCGTTATCGTTACATGAATAGTTATTTACCTAACAAATGCGGAAAGTGATACTTTACCGCACGCGACGACAGTTCAGCCCTCAAGGGTGGCAAAGACACTTTCCGCATGTGTTAGGTACAATATTTTACTTATGAGTACCTTTTTTTTTCTAAATTGAATGTAATTTATAAATAAAAATGTCAAATTAGATGAAATTGAAATGTAAACAAATATTGAAGCTGTCTTATTGATGCGTTGCTAAGGTTTCTAAGTGGTGCGCGTGCGGTGCGGTAAAGTAATTAGTTTACCGCACGCAAGTAGGTAATAGTTATTTACCTAACAAGTGCGGAAATTAATACTTTACCGCACGCGACGGCAGTTGGCCGAACGACGCGGAGCGGAGTTCGGTCAAGCCGTCAAGGGTGGTAAAGACACTTTCCGCATGTGTTAGGTACAATATTTTACCTATAAGTACCTTTTTTTTCAAAAAATTAAATGTAATTTATATACAAACATGTCAAATTAGATCGAATTGAAATGTAAACAAATAGTGAAGCTGTCTTATTGATGCGTTCCTAAGGTTTATAAGTGGTGCGCGTGCGGTAAAGCCTGCGGTAAAGTAACTTTACCGCACAGTGTGCGGTAAAGTAATTACTTTACCGCACGCGAGTAGGTAAAAAATATTTTCATTTTTTCTGATACGTATACAAGACTTCTTAACCTTAAAAATGGATTGCAGACATACTTGTATATCGCTGAAAAACCTAAAAATTATTGCAGCATGTATTTTAGCTTCACTTCTGTTGGCAGCACTATTTTTTTTAAGCTGTTTGCGTCACTGAAATAGAGGTAGGCGCATCGTTCTTTTTGACATTTACGTTCACTAGGGTTTGTCAGTTTGAACACGTAAGCTTTTAAAGTCAGATTACCGCGGCGCCACCCTAAACCCTTGTTTTTCTGCAAGCCAAACCACCGCTGAGCTCCACGGTATTCTGTGTGAATCAGCTGAGGGTTCTTGTATTTTCTGTAGTTCAAGTTTTTGTAACTATAATTTTTACGGATTTTACCAAAAGTTTTGCTGATATGTGTGCCAAATCTTTCCAGCCATAGACGCAAGGTCAACAATTTCTCACTCAATTTCAAGTAAGTGTGGTAACACTGAAATAAGTATTGTCACCATTAACAG
This sequence comes from Aspidapion aeneum, assembly GCA_963576565.1. Classification (NCBI taxonomy): domain Eukaryota; kingdom Metazoa; phylum Arthropoda; class Insecta; order Coleoptera; family Brentidae; genus Aspidapion; species Aspidapion aeneum. Next base: position 43,569,786 of record OY755042.1, read on the forward strand.
TGCGGTGATCTGTTATAACAAGCGTCAGCTATGCATTTTAAGGTTAAAAAGTACGTGTATGCAGTGGTGGCTGCTACAGGGGGGGCAACGGGGTAGTGCCCTCCCAAAACTAGATAAAAAACAGTATTTTTACCCAACTGCAACACGGCGAAAGGAAGGGTAATGTTTTTCGATTGTTGTATGTATGTAAGTAAATATGTATGTATGTTTGTGTCACGCTAGAGGCTAAACGGCTGAACCGTTTTTTTTTACAAAGAAGGTGTCGTTGAATTGCTACTGATCCCGAAGGTGCTACAGGCTATATTTTTTTAAACAAAAATCAACATGGCGGTCTTCAGACGCCATTTTGTCACATGATGTAGGCTTTAAGGCATACAAATTATCTAAATTTCAGGCGATTTTATTGAAATTCCTTTGATTATGTTGAAATGTCCTCTAATTTGCTGTAGTTACTTTGTAGTCCTCCCTGCTCCTACATATCTCCCGTCCTATGATTCCCCCATCCTATTTAAAAACCATATCCGCATAATTTTATTAAATATGGAGCGATTTTAAAAATGCTTTCTGCATACGCTTTCAGATTTTTTTCCTAAACTATTTTATCAGTTTCACCTTCCCTCCCTTCTCTCGTTCCTCCTTATTGGTAATAGTTGTAGCTACCTTTCACAAATATAGAGCGATTTGAAAAATTATTTCTGCACACGCTTTAAGACTTTTTTTCCAACATCATTTTACTAGTTTTCCCCTTCATCTCCCTCTCTTCTCCCCACCCTCCTTGTTGTAGCTATATCTTTAACAAATTTAGAGCGATTTCCAAAATTCTTTCGGCACACGCTTTAAGATTTTTTTCGACACCATTTTACTAGTTCCCTCCTCCCTCTCTCCTCCCCCACCATCACTCAATGGAAGCTAACACTGTTCGCGTCCGTAGAAAATCTACACGTACTTTTTGGGTAAAGCTAAATGAATTGTAAATGCATAGTGCTTTTTATAAGGCTGAATAAGGATTAAACCTAAAAGTTGGAAATAAAAAAATAAATAAATAAAAAAGACACCCAAGTGCTAAATTTACTTGTAACTACTAGTCGCAGTTGGGTAGAAAATTACCCAATAACCTGATTCATGAAAATACAAAGCTGTATAATTTTGTAAGTGCGCTTTGAGCATCAAAACTAAATGTTGAAGCATGTCGTACAACATAGGTATACCTATCAGTTTTGTACTCAACTGCCACTAGTAATAACAAGTCAATTTAGCAGTTGGGTGTTTTTTTATTTAGTTTTTTTTATTAATTGTTGATTTATTTAAAAAAAGTTAAATCTTCCCTTACGACATGTCTAGTTCTTTTTTTAGTCTGTGGTTAAAAAAAGACGATTAATTGGGTAAACTTTTTTAGCGTAAATAATTACAAACCGGCAGCACCGCGCGGGACAAGGTTTTAAGTTCACCCGTTTGTCAGTGGTGTATGGGTGAGTGTTCTCGCGCGGGGTACGGGATGAATGTTTGTTTTAGTTGACGTCGGCCATCTTGATCGAGCGAAAACCTTCGTTGCCCTTCCTACGTGTTGCCGGTTCCATCCTTAGTGAAGACGTATGAGTTTGTTTTGATTTGGGGTAGGTCAGTAGTTAAAAGCCTTGTTGTTGTTTTCGTTTGTTCTTAAAATGGAAATAAATACCGTCGATTATATAACTGACCGTGCAAATTTAAATACGTTGACATATGAACTTCAATTACAAATAAAATCTTTAGGGCCACATAGACCGGACCTAAAAATTAACCAAAATTTTAGTACAAGTAATGCAAAGGGGCGTTCCAAAAAAATTTTTTGCTTTATTTGTCTTATTATGAACAATCCACGATGTCATCCTGCGTGGGTGGCAAAGGGAATGTATGATGTCAAGCACTTTAGTGAAAAGTTAAAAAGACAAAAGTAAGTGCTAGTCATTTAAATACCACATAGAATTTTCTATGCTAGACAGACTGATATTAGGTGCAAATTGAATAGTGCCTATCGGCAAAACATTACCGAACATAATGAAAATGTGACAAAAAATAGACATATACTTAGTAAAGTTAAGTAGAGAAAGGCGTATTCCGTGTAAATTTTTTATTATTAATTTTCTACCAGCAGTGGAACGTTTTCGGCTTGTACCAAGCCATCTTCAGCACCACTCTGAAAGTAAATAACAGCGATCAAGATTTTATTTGGAGTAGCTAGCGAAGGCAATTTGTAAACAGCCCCCGTTCTTTTGTTTTAAAAATTATTAGGAAAGATATATTAGAATCAAGACGCTTTTACTCACTTGTCAGAGGTTGAAAACTTTTCCTTCCATGAATAAAACCAACATTGAGACGATACAGGTTAAAATATTACGTCTAGACAATTTACACTATCACTGGAACATTAACAAACACTTTAAAAAATTTTTATATATATAAGACATGAACTTGTTTTACGTTTGGTACTAAATAATGTAAATTTTTAGGTTATATATTTTGACAACGAAAACAAATCAGAGTGAACAGATTCTAATCTCATAAGATTTCTTAATGTGGTTCTCTAAAGTATGACGTCACGGGGGACGCTAGGGCTGGATGGTGTGTGTGTGGGAAGGGGGGTGAGATTCTGTGGGGTGGAGGACAGAGTTAATGTGTGTTTAGGATTCGGAGGATTGGAGTTGGGTGTATGTGTGTGTGTTAGGGGGGTGTGGGGTGGGATAAGGGGTGTGTTTGTCGAGGTTGGGGGGGGGAGGGGGTGGTTGTGGTGGTGGGAGGTTGTGTGTTGGGGGGTAAGTAGGAGGGGGGGTTTGTGGGTTGTGGTGTGTAGGTGTCCCGGTATTGAAAGGAAATGGGTCTGGGTTGGGTGTTCGGGGTGAAGGCGAGAGAAGTTTGTGCATGGGTGAGACCCATTTCCTTTCAATACCGGGACACCTACACACCACAACCCACAAACCCCCCCTCCTACTTACCCCCCAACACACAACCTCCCACCACCACAACCACCCCCTCCCCCCCCAACCTCGACAAACACACCCCTTATCCCACCCCACACCCCCCTAACACACACACATACACCCAACTCCAATCCTCCGATATCCTAAACACACATTAACTCTGTCCTCCACCCCACAGAATCTCACCCCCCTTCCCACACACACACCATCCAGCCCTAGCGTCCCCCGTGACGTCATACTTTAGAGAACCACATTAAGAAATCTTATGAGATTAGAATCTGTTCACTCTGATTTGTTTTCGTTGTCAAAATATATAACCTAAAAATTTACATTATTTAGTACCAAACGTAAAACAAGTTCATGTCTTATATATATAAAAAATTTTTAAAGTGTTTGTTAATGTTCCAGTGATAGTGTAAATTGTCTAGACGTAATATTTTAACCTGTATCGTCTCAATGTTGGTTTTATTCATGGAAGGAAAAGTTTTCAACCTCTGACAAGTGAGTAAAAGCGTCTTGATTCTAATATATCTTTCCTAATAATTTTTAAAACAAAAGAACGGGGGCTGTTTACAAATTGCCTTCGCTAGCTACTCCAAATAAAATCTTGATCGCTGTTATTTACTTTCAGAGTGGTGCTGAAGATGGCTTGGTACAAGCCGAAAACGTTCCACTGCTGGTAGAAAAAAAAAATTAATAATAAAAAATTTACACGGAATACGCCTTTCTCTACTTAACTTTATTTAAAACGTGTACACAGCGACAAAAAATCAACTTTATATACTTAGTAGGTTAACAGAATATTTAAAATTCTGTGGGATTTTTGAGGTTGCTCTACGAGGCCATGATTAGTCTGAAACTGGTGCTAATCCGAGCACTGTGCGCATGGAAAAGAAAGGCGAATAGACTTTATCTATAAACAAATAAACTAAAAACTACACTAAGTAGCTGGTTGTTGTAAAATGCTAATATAAAATGGTTTAGGTAAGTTTTTTTATCTTCTTTTTCATGCAATATAAATTTCTGCCCGGGGTTTAGTGTTCGAAGGCCCCCCCCCCCCCCAATTTATAACGTCACCACCAGCCGCCACTGCGTGTATGTATATTTTATTGGTTGAATTAGGTTAATTTTTTTTGCGCTCCGTTGTTAGCCTATTTCCAAATTTTGTTAATGTATAAGAGTAAGTATGAGATATATTAAGAGTTTTCAAATAGAGCTTGCTAAAAAAGCCATAACCATTAAAAGGTAAATTATTAGTGCATTTAAACAAGCTTCCTATTTTTAGTGGATCTTGCCAAAGTTTAATCCGCGTTTAAAATTATTTTGTCGCTAAAGACTTGAAGTGGCTTTTAGAGATAATTGTTTTGTTTAGGTTTTGGAGATTTATGCATATTCACAGATCACCGTTTGAATTGCATGCAAACTAAATCGAGGTCATTGATTTATTTTGTTGGTTAGTTTATTTTGGTAGTGTTTGAAACTCGTAGACAATGAGTGAGTAGAAATGAAATTTCGGACTTCCATTGTCTTTTTTATTTTAAACACGACGTTTCGTCATCCGTTCTCAAAGTGTATTCAAAAAGATGGTTCAAATGTCTAGTTTGCCTTAAAAGCAGGTCACGTAGCACCAATTCCTCTGGAAGATCAAAGGACTGTTACTACCGATTGGTACATCATTAGTTGTTTGCCAAATGTCATCGCTGAGCTTCGAATAACGAACACCGAATGACGAATCATTCTCCACCCAGACAATGCAAGTTTGCAAAAACCATTAAATTTTTAACCCAACAAAACATCGAATTATTGGACCATTCTCCATACAGTCCCGAACTAAGTCTCAACGATTTCTATCGTTTTCCGAAAATCAGGAATGGACTACGTGATCAAAGATTTCAGTCGCCAGAGGAAGAAGAAGAAGGAGGAGGAAGAAGTGCATTAATTTTCGTGGAGAAGACTTTGAGAAACAATAAAGCCTTTAAAAGTTATCTACTGTTTTATTCCAGCTGTATATGCAATACTTAAAAGACAAACCTTGTAAGTAGTGTAGTAGTGTGGGTTCTATACCAAATGGTAACCATGCTATCCACTTCTCCGAAGTGGATGACCTGCTGCTGAAGAAGTGAACTTGGTATGACCTTCGGGCAAAAGAAGCGTACAAAAAGCTGTCAGCAATGACGTAACAACCGGAGGCTGTTGAAAGGCCCTAATGAGTTAGGTGCCAATGCGAGAGTAGGTAAAATGAGGTGGTTTTTTTAGTAAGCTAGCCGCTTCACTTGCTTAGCCTGGGCTGTTGAAAGGCCCTATTGGTCAATGAGGGAGTAGATAAAATGGAGTGTTTTTTTGTTAGTAAGATAGCTACTTCACTAGCTTCGCCTGGTCTAGGTAAGGCCTTAGCTGTTGAAAGGCCCTATTGGCAATGAGTTAGGTGCCAGCCAGTAAGATAGCCACTTCACTCGCTTAGCCTGGGCTAGGTAAGTCCTAATGTGAAAAAGGCTTTGGTTGTTGGTTAAAAAATAAAATGTCATATGTCAATCTGTCATGTGTCAATCTGTCATGTATCAATCAGTCAATTGCAATAATAAGCTGGCATTTGGAAATTTTTAATGGCTTCGTTTACAAAATGGGTGTCCTAAGTTTACGGTCGATATCAGTTAATATTTGTAAGAGAGAGAGAGAGAGAGAGAGAGTAAGAGAGAGAGAGAGAGTAAGAGAGAGAGTAAGAGAGAGAGAAAGAGAGAGAGAGAGAGAGAGAAAGAGAAATAGTGTGTGCAAGGGTGTTACTAACTGTTAAAGCTCTGGCTGAACGAATGAACGAAGTGTTGGTTAAAAAGATATAAGGCGAAAGTTGTTTGTGGTGTAAACACGTGACCAATGCAAGATATAATAGTGATGTGTGTGTACTGTGTCACCTATTCTGCTACGTAACCCGTGGCTGTAGTTCAAGTTGGGGACCTATATGAAATGTATACCTATTGTGTTACCTAACAAGGTGTAAAATTGACAGAATAGTCAAAAAAAGACTGCACTAGCTTATCCTGATATGTTTTAATACAAAAAAGTTGATTAATCCCTGTTTGTTAAAAATAAAATCATTTTTAAAAATATTTCTTTAAATTTTTCCATGTGCATTTTCCTGTATGTATCCCTTTGCACTGTTTATGTAGTTAAATGATAACCTTATGACCCCTCACATGTTTTTGTTTTATCTACTTAGCAAGGAGGAAAAGTAATATGATGCAATACGTAATGCAGTTGGTTATTTATATGGTCTGCAATTGTCGTAATATTTGAAAAAAATTGCAATTTTTAATTTTTTATTTTATAAAAATGGTCGTAATGATCGTCAAGAAAATTGCAAAAACGTATTGAATGTTAATATTTCAGAACCACTAAAACCGCATCAAAATAATTATTAATTTTAGTGTCTATTGGAAAAACCCCACAAGCAAAGGCTAAAAGCCTCCCTCAAAAAGTGCCAAAAGGCATATTAAAATAAAATAATAATAAGGGCATATAATGAAAGATAACTATCAGCTGGGGGTAGCAAAGCTACTTTTTACGCTATGTGCGCATGTTTTGCATTGATAGTTTCCAAGAAAGACGCATTTCGGTGTACTGCGCAAATCTCATTTGGTCCTTAATAGTTTTTCACTAATTTCTCAGCATCTAATGAACCGATTCGAGAAATTCTTTTTGTATTAGATTGATATGTTTAACTTGTATTAAATTTAAAGAAGCAATAGATCACCCAAAAGGGCCTTAATAGTTTTTGACTACTTTCTCAGCACCTAATAAACCGATTCGAGAAATTCTTTTTTTATTGCATTGGTGTGGCTTAACTTGTACTAATTCTTAAGGAGATCTAGATCAATGAAAAGGGTCTTTATATTTTCCACTAATTTCTCAACATCTATTGAACCGATTCGAGAAATTCTTTTTTTATATTGGATTGATATGTCTAACTTGTATGCATTTTTAGAAAGACAAAGGTCAATCAAAATGTTTTTGTATGCTTTGCAGGACAGATTTCAAAAATTGTTCTTTTATTAGATTCACAAAAATAAATGAGAAATTAGGAATGTAGTTTAGCAGGCAATCAAAAGGATATTAATAAATAAACACACACACTAACCTACTATAAGTATTATAATGCATTACGTTTTTCATATACAATTGTAGAAATTTAATAAACAAGCAGTTGTTAAGATAAAAGTAGGAATCCTCTAACCTTAGTATTAAAGGTTAGTTATGAAACAAAAAATTGATCTTGTTTAATTTTATTCTTACCCATTTAAACTTTTGTGACTTTGCACAATAGGAATCAAACAGGTTATTGTCTTTTTTACAATATTTATAAAAATGGTAACAGGACTAGCTACTTAAATAACTTAAAATGTAGACCCAATAAGCATTTAAAAATAGTCTATTTTGTTAACAGTAAATTTTAAATAGTTCACACAAAATTAAGATTTACAATAATTATTAACATTTTCTTATTTGTTTTAACCTTACCCAGCACTCTCTAAGATCACATCTGAGTCCGAAGATGTCCGAAAGCTAGCGAAGACTTACAAATACCGAATAGAGTAGGTACAACAACTAAGACGTGTGCTGTATAAATTATCGCAATGGACTGAATAAACATCGTAGATTTTTGGTCTAAGAAAATGTATAGACAAAAGTAATTTAGGTTTTTTGATAGCTATTGAGTAAGTACATTAATATCTATACATATGTGAAATATGTTTGTGGTGTTTTATGCTAGATTAAATGTCATATAAACGGCAGGAAACTAACTTTACAGGTCTCCTCAGGGTAGTGTCAAAAGGGCCTTATTACCTAAAAATAGTCATTTTTAACGTAAATTATGGGTTGTCTGATAGAAATGAATATACTAGTCATTGAGTAGGTACATTAATATTTATATATATTTTATGCTAGATTAAATACCATATGAACGACAGGAAACTAACTTTACAGGTCGGTCTCCTCAGGTTAGTGTAAAAAGGGTCTGGTTAAATGGTTAGATTAACAAAATGTTGGTTAAAAAAGCATTAAGACTAATACTAGGCTAGTGTGGTCTGGTGTGACACACCTCTTTGTTAAACAAGTTTAGTAAATTTTTGGTATTTGGTAAGAAGAGTTATCTATATCTATTACAAATAGAATGATACAAACACGAAAAAGCCAATTTAATAATTTTTTTTTCCTAATTTCTCAACATATATTGAACCGATTTAAGAAATTATTTTTGTATGTGATTGGTGCTGGATTCACATTGACTTTATTTTTTAGGAAGATAACTCTCGGTCACTAGGATCTTGTTAGGTTTTTGTTGATGTCACAACTTTAAATAGACCGATTTGAAAAATTATTTTTGTATTGAATTAGGGGATCCAAATTAAATTTATTTTTATCAAGGCAAAGCTCAACCAAAAATAAATGAGAAGAGAAAATTTTATTTTAATATGCAATCAAAAGGACATTATTATATAAACACACCCAAGGAAAAGTTGTTTACCTATAAGTTTAGTTCTTGTTTGTTACCTATTTATTATTATGTGAGATTGGATTTTCAAAATTGAATTCGAACTAACACTTTAATTTAAAATAAAGCAAAAAAACTTTAATTTAAAATAAAGCAAAAAACTTGTCATTTTTGTCAATGAGATAATTTAACTAACTACCTATGTAACTGCTAAATAAGTTATTTTTAACATTTTCTTCTTTGTTTAAACTTTAGACAAAATCCTTCAAGATTTAATATCCGAAGATGCCTGAATGTTAACGAAGATCTACGATTACCTTAGGAAATGTGGTTTAATGTTCGAAGTTAGGTACAAAAACTCAGACATGTGTCATATAAATTATTGATTTGGTGTAACGTAATGGATAAACGAAGAAGGCTGGCTGAACTTCTAAAGATAGTAACTGGTTGCCACAAATCTATCATATAAGCTTTTCAGTACAGCATTAAACAGAATGGTAAGAAATTGATAAAATGTGCACGCGCTTGCAGATAGAACAACAATCTATAAAAAAAAAATATGGATATGTTTCTTTTGATAGCGTTATATTTTTTAAAATCATTTTGCATATATATTAAAGCGAAAAACAGAATTAAAATATCATATACAAACAAGTGTTTCTTTATTGAACAATATTTGGCATTTGGTAACAAACCAGTGTTTCTTTATTAAACAACTATTTTTGATTTATTTTTTCTTTATTAATACCATAGACTATAGGAGAAGACTAGCAAATAAACAAAAAACTTTAAAATTTATTTTAAAAAACGTACTTACTAAATAAAGAAGTTTAAAATCTTTGTTTGGCCCATCGATAACTCAATTTCCTTTCTCTTTAAGAACCACCAAAATTGTATTCTCCTATAACCTTTATTTTTCTTTTTAAAATCAAGGCGAGGGAAAACTAAAACAGTGCTTCTTTAGAAACCCTTATAATGATCATAGAACACCAAATATAGCAAGCCTTTCTTAAACCAATTGTAGAGAAAGATATAAAACTGTTACTATGATACCAAAATATAAAGGACTGAATCTTGTAAGATCTGCCTATAAATTCTGAATTGTAAAATGCGACGTTGAAAAAATTTTTTGGTAGTTTTAAGTTGTTTTGATGTTATTTTTAAAGACAAAGAACATTTAAAAGATATTAAAATGATGCGAGAGTCACTTATACAACAAAACTGAACAAAAGTGTTCAGAAATTTCGTTTCTCAGATAAATCTTTTGTAACTGCTTGACCTTAAAACACCTTAAAAATCAAAATCATAAGTACAAATAAATCAAAGACATTTTGAGAATAATTAAGTGTGACTTTTTTTAGCATATACCAATATAGTACATTTTTTAATCCTAACTGTCATTCAAAAAATTTACAGAGTATCCCCAACTTTGGTGGTTTTAATACTTCTAGGTCTAGGGGATATGAACATCATCAGAGCGTCATATTTTTAAACTTCGGCATTCGTATTTGAGAATATAACCTCAAAAATGTTATTAGTGTATTGTAAATATGTCTATTCAGACGCCGATACTGATAAATCGATAGATGTACTCGATGTATAAAGAATAAATATACGTATGTTTCATACAGCGTTGTTATACACTTTCTTAAAAATATTTCTCTTTTTTCTAACTTATAGGCGCATGTTGGGGTAAAAGCGAATTGTTTTCATGAATGCATGGTCTGGGTTGGTCGCCTAATACGTTAATAATTACTACTATCTACCTACCTACCAAATAAATATTTAAAAAAATATAAGAAAAATGTATTTATTTATATTATGGGCGATACTTATTTTTTAAGTTATAACAGAATTCACCTCGAATTTTGTTGCGCTTATAGCAGTTTAACACATAATCAAACTAACTAAAGTTTATAGTTATATACTTTCTTCTGAAAAAACTAAAATCTTAACCATATTGAATTGATAAGTGAGGTAAGTGAGTGGCAGAATAGATTTGTCCTGTAAATGTCACTTATGTCCCGCTACCTTCTTCTTTTACTTTCCAAAATAGAGTACTAATTTTATTAACAGTGGTTTTTTAAATGATCTTACTTGATTTGACTGCAAATTTTTTCCAGGACTTAAGCAGTTGCGGAAAAATATTTTACTTGTGTTTTTCTTGTAGTTTTAAACTTTTTTTATTTTTTAGTAATGGAAGCACAAACATAGAAACAAGTTTTTGACTAGGGACACGAGTGACTCAGAACCTGGATATAAAATGTATATTTTTTTAGATGCAAATAACTTGATGTTTTTAGTAAGGTTTAGTAATTCCTATACTCCAAAAATATGTCTAAAATAATTATATCTTATGCTGTTTTATTTTATAAAAAAATTACATTGTTATTAAAAAAAAATATACGGAAGACAGAGACACCACAAACTATAACTGATTACATTTAGTCTGCCTCAGATAAATTTCTTTAGTGATTTTTGAACAACAAGATCATACGTGAGTACTAATCATGGGGATATGATTTTAAACAAATGAGAATTGCTTCACAATAATATCGGGCACTTCCGAAGGCTACAATTTACACAATGTGTTCACCTATATACAGAGATAGTTAAGTAAGCAAATTCCTAAGCAAACCTGGAAACCATATTTAAATAGTAAAATTGTTCCCCCCAAATTTTCGGTATCCTCATGTTTTAAGACATTATTCTAAAGTTACCAGACACCCTTTTACAACATTATATAGCAACTACTGGCCGTAATTTAAACAAGTAGTATGTTCTCAAGACTAGGCACTAGTTTTCTTTTTAATAAAAATATGCTGCCTGCAAATTTATATTTTTATCATATGTAGGTTTTGTCTTGTTTTTAAATAAAGGCCAAATAATATTTTTGTATTTAGTCTTACAAGCTTGCATTCTTAAACGCCCTCTAGAATCTCGATGGACACCGCTCAGCTCTAATATTTATTTGTAGATCTGATGCTATAGAGGTAAAAAGTTCTTTGGTTCTTTAAATAATATTAAGTTTTCAAGCCCCGAAGTGTTCTTGAAAATGTGATCATCTAAAGCAATATTCTCATTATCCACTAATATTTTCCTCTTACCTTCCATCCACTTATTGTTATAATATCGGGGATCAAAAACCTTATCATACACATCTTCCTTATTGGAATCATTATCGTCTTGAACAAAACTTAATGCAGTTTGTTTTTGAGGTTCGAAGAATAGCTTTAAAAAGTTTTCTGTTTGCTCTTCCTTGTCTAATTCCACTCTTTCTAATACGGAGCACCTATCATTTACACCGTACAACAACATATTGGTAAGTTAATTATGTTTAAACTACACCTGAGGATAGCTGAAGTACATCTGAAGAACATCTGAAGTACATCTGAAGTACAACTGAAGTACATCTGAAGTACAGCTGAAGTACAGCTGAAGTACAGCTGAAGTACATCTGAAGTACATCTAAAGTACATCTAAACTATAGCTGAATTATGTCTGAAGTACGTCTGGATTAATGTGTTAAGTTTTCAATTTTTTGCTTACAATATGTATAGAATTACTGATCTCCCCACAAACCGTCTCCTTCTCCAAATGATGTTGGCATTTTCCAAACATTTTAATTGTTCTTATCATTTAATAAAGATATTAATATAGTTTATCTTTATTTAACCCACCTTTTGCCTTTTATGTTGCTAATAAATAATAATTTGTATTATATTTTACAGATGGTACAAGCCACTTGCAAACATAGTCAAGAACTGACTGTTATTTAAGTTTTATTAATCTATTTGCTTAGTATTTTGATTACAATTTGATGAATATTTTCACGCACTTTAATTAAGTTATTTTGAGCCTTAACGAAGTAAACAGCTGTTGACTTGTTCTTCTCAAATTCATGGAACATTTCCAACATTTTAAAATGTTCCATTATTTTGCATACTAATTCACCTTTTCTACGAGTAACAGCAAAATTTTGTGGTAGATAATGTTGCGTTATCGCAATAGTAGGATCGTATATTAAATTATTAAGCTCAAGCCAGAAATGCGGTTAAATTTTAATTCCATTTAAATATAACTTACTACCCATTTGTACCTTGGTTTTTATTCCATATTTCTCAGCTAATTCGTAGAAAACTAAACTTGCAGCTAAGCATACACCACAGTAATCTGCCCGAATAAATGCCTTTTCACTACCATATTTGATTATATTATTTAATCCGATGTACTCTCGCATAATATCAGGCATGACTGGTCACATCAAGAGCTTGATGATAAATAGTTCTTATTTGTTTTAGTATTTGAAATTATGCAATCTTGTAAACAGTATGTTCTAATTAGTTTAATAATTTTTGAAGATGTCTTTCTCATTGACATATTGATAATTTTTAAGTTGGTAACACTGGTAGCAGTGAAATTTGGTTGGTATCATTGACTGCTTGGTAATTTCTATTAAGTTGGTAGCCATGGGATATTGTTGGTCACAATGTCTGTTTGGTTTTGCATTTTGTTAATATATCTTGATTTTATCATTTTATTCATTATGATTTAATTCATTGAAGAGAAAATATTTTGTGGTTTTCTGAAAAAGACGCGAGGTAAAGTCAATAAGTAGTATATAACTATAAACTTTAGTTAGTTTGATTATGTGTTAAACTGCTATAAGCGCAACAAAATTCGAGGTGAATTCTGTTATAACTTAAAAAATAAGTATCGTCCATAATATAAATAAATACATTTTTCTTATATTTTTTTAAATATTTATTTGGTAGGTAGGTAGATAGTAGTAATTATTAACGTATTAGGCGACCAACCCAGACCATGCATTCATGAAAACAATTCGCTTTTACCCCAACATGCGCCTATAAGTTAGAAAAAAGAGAAATATTTTTAAGAAAGTGTATAACAACGCTGTATGAAACATACGTATATTTATTCTTTATACATCGAGTACATCTATCGATTTATCAGTATCGGCGTCTGAATAGACATATTTACAATACACTAATAACATTTTTGAGGTTATATTCTCAAATACGGATGCCGAAGTTTAAAAATATGAGGCTCTGATGATGTTCATATCCCCTAGACCTAGAAGTATTAAAACCACCAAAGTTTGGGATACTCTGTAAATTTTTTGAATGAAAGTTAGGATTAAAAAATGTACTATATTGGTATATGCTAAAAAAAGTCACACTTAATTATTCTCAAAATGTCTTTGATTTATTTGTACTTATGATTTTGATTTTTAAGGTGTTTTAAGGTCAAGCAGTTACAAAAGATTTATCTGAGAAACGAAACTTCTGAACACTTTTGTTCAGTTTTGTTGTATAAGTGACTCTCGCATCATTTTAATATCTTTTAAATGTTCTTTGTCTTTAAAAATAACATCAAAACAACTTAAAACTACCAAAAAATTTTTTCAACGTCGCATTTTACAATTCAGAATTTATAGGCAGATCTTACAAGATTCAGTCCTTTATATTTTGGTATCATAGTAACAGTTTTATATCTTTCTCTACAATTGGTTTAAGAAAGGCTTGCTATATTTGGTGTTCTATGATCATTATAAGGGTTTCTAAAGAAGCACTGTTTTAGTTTTCCCTCGCCTTGATTTTAAAAAGAAAAATAAAGGTTATAGGAGAATACAATTTCGGTGATTCTTAAAGAGAAAGGAAATTGAGTTATCGATGGGCCAAACAAAGATTTTAAACTTCTTTATTTAGTAAGTACGTTTTTTAAAATAAATTTTAAAGTTTTTTGTTTATTTGCTAGTCTTCTCCTATAGTCTATGGTATTAATAAAGAAAAAATAAATCAAAAATAGTTGTTTAATAAAGAAACACTGGTTTGTTACCAAATGCCAAAAATTGTTCAATAAAGAAACACTTGTTTGTATACATTGACTTCTATACCCTACGGGTAGACCCGGCATGGGCCTAAATTGCCATTATATCAAGCTTTTATCGCAATTGACCAAATACAAGTAAGAATTTAATGAGCAAGATAGGGATGAAAATAGAATTTCGGTTTGGTGAGTCCGGACACATGCAACATCGCAAAAATATTCTATTTGCTTGTCTTGGATAAAAAAGGGCAGTGGCGGCGCAAAATAGAAATTTTGAATTCCATTAGAATTTTTTTATCAACAATTTTCTGTTTGAATAATAAATAATTCATGAATACTTACTTGTGTATACTGTGTTTTCAAAATTCTCTTCAGTAAAAAAAAGAGTAAAAAGAATTTCTAAGCATGCTAAGTGCAGTGGATGTATTAAAATTATTGTTTTCATCTTAGAACTTTACAAATGTTGTACCTTCAAGGTAAAATATTTTCTTTCTTTGAACAAGGGTCTTCTTCAACTCTTCTCTTCTTGGGTGGACTACAAGTTATGCTCGAGTCAGATAAAATTTCGGAACTAAAAATTTCAATTCGGAATGGGACAACTGGGCGCCGGGCCAACTCGGCGCCGCCAACAGGGCGCCACGCCGGGCCTAATGGGCACCGGGCCAACTCAGCGCCGGACTATTTTTTCTTTGATAAAATGTGCAGATAAAAAACAAAATAAATATGTTATTTATACAAAAATTTCAACATCTATTAAGTCGAATGTTGAAATTTGGTAGGTGTAGTGTTCTGCGACTTGAAACACCGCCAAGTTCCATATTCGATACATATCGATGCATAAATAAGAAAGTCCGCCATTTTGGAACCGACATTTTAATTTTTTTAAGTTTGTTTTCCATCTGCACATTTTATCAAGAAAAAATATTTTAGTCCGGCGCCCAGTTGGCTGGGCGTCCAGTTGGCCCGGCGCCCAGTTAACCTGCCGCCCACTTGGTGGCGCCGAGTTGGCGGCGCCCAGTTGTCCTAGACTGCAACACATTTCAGGGGTCTGGTACGTTTTACCACCTTTCTTAAAACTACGAAGTTTTTTGAAAAATGATAATTTTAGACCATTTTATAGTGATTTCTAAAAAAAATTGCGGAAAATCGTTGATTTTGTTAAAAAAATTGAAATTGAAAAATTCTTAAAACCCCATTAAAACCCATACAAATTGGTCCCTGACTTCTATCAGCTGTTAACAAAAACTTGAAATAACTAAGGTCACTGATCGAAATCGGGTCAGTTTTTTTGGTCCTTTTATGAAAATGCACCATTATTAAAAAAGCATAAAATTCATAACAAAATCAAGAAAATTATGATTCCTACATTTTTACAATTAAAAATTAGTTTAATTGAACATTATATCAATTTTTATTCTTTAAAACACTAAAAATTAATAATTATTTACTTTTTTTAAATTTATCTATAAGGTCTAACCGAATAAAACCAAACTGAACCGATCCGTATCGAAATGAACCAAATCAAACCGAATCTAACGGTTCGGTTTGGTTCGGTTCGATTTGGTTAAACTAAACCGTACCTAACTGAATGTAGCTAAACCTAACCGAAACAAACTGCACCTAGCGGAACCTAACCGAACATAATCAAACTGAACCAAACCTAGCCGAAGAAAACTGAACCTAACCGAACCGATTCGAAACGAACCGAACCAAACCAGACCGAATCTGGCTGAACCTAAACAAAACAAATTAAACCTAGCCGAACCTAACCAAACAAAATCAAACTGAACCAAACCCACCCGAACCAAACCGAACGGAACCGAGTGGAACCAACCAAACCAAACCAAACCGAACCGTTATATTCGGTTTGGTTCGGTTCGATTTGGTTAAACTAAACCGAACCTAACCGAATATAGCTAAACCTAACCTAAACAATCCTAGCGGAACCTAACCGAACATAATCAAACTGAACCAACCTAACCCAACCTAACCCAACCTAACCCAACCTAACCCAACCTAACCCAACCTAACCCAACCTAACCCAACCTAACCCAACCTAACCCAACCTAACCCAACCTAACCCAACCTAACCCAACCTAACCCAACCTAACCCAACCTAACCCAACCTAACCCAACCTAACCCAACCTAACCCAACCTAACCCAACCTAACCCAACCTAACCCAACCTAACCCAACCTAACCCAACCTAACCCAACCTAACCCAACCTAACCCAACCTAACCCAACCTAACCCAACCTAACCCAACCTAACCCAACCTAACCCAACCTAACCCAACCTAACCCAACCTAACCCAACCTAACCCAACCTAACCCAACCTAACCCAACCTAACCCAACCTAACCCAACCTAACCCAACCTAACCCAACCTAACCCAACCTAACCCAACCTAACCCAACCTAACCCAACCTAACCCAACCTAACCCAACCTAACCCAACCTAACCCAACCTAACCCAACCTAACCCAACCTAACCCAACCTAACCCAACCTAACCCAACCTAACCCAACCTAACCCAACCTAACCCAACCTAACCCAACCTAACCCAACCTAACCCAACCTAACCCAACCTAACCCAACCTAACCCAACCTAACCCAACCTAACCCAACCTAACCCAACCTAACCCAACCTAACCCAACCTAACCTAACCAAACCTAACCTACCTAGTTGTTAATAAATATAGTAAAATTTGTTAGGTTTATGTCCAGAGGGTAACCATTGTCCATAATCGTCGGAAATCGAGTTAGTATTAGTGTATGCGACCATAAACATTGAGTGGGGCGTGAGTGTTTGGTCTTCAATTTTTTTTTGGGAAATTTTTCAAAATCTTTTTTTCCGTACTCTGGGCACCCGAATAAACCGTAATCTGGTCACCCTAATCCATCGCAATCAATAAAAATCGGTAATCAAAGTGTCACAAATTTTTTGTTGGATTCTATTCTTCCAAGGCCAACACAAAAATAGAGGCCACGACCCTGAAAAAATCAGCTGTTCTCCCGGGGCTGAATTTTACATTGGGTCTTATGGGAGGTCAGACGTTTTTTTATGATATTTTCAAAATGGCACTACAGATTTCCGCAAAATTTCAGTGAAATATTCTCAGACACCATACCGATATTCCACCAAAGGTTTGTAAGGAAGCAACATGACTAAAAGGTTAAAATCTTCAAGATTTAGCATTCCTTATTTTCAATTCAAATTACCCGCCATGTACCACATACCAACTGTTATATTTGACATGTATTTGACTTTGTCATATGTGATTGTCACATTCGCTTCTGCTTTAAACTTAATTTTTGTGTGAGCTAATGAAGCGGCTATGAAAAATTAGGGCTTACTATACATTAAAAAAAAATTGTTCTGCCAGAATAAAGTAAAAATAATCTCAAAAACGGCTTTATTTAACAAAAAATCAAATATCCATGAACCGTCATTCCAACTTCAAAATTTTAAAGACAATCAGCTGTGTCGTAACGTGACCATCAAAAAAAAATCAGCCCCGGATGTGACGTCAACAAAGTGGAGGATCGTGGCCCATCCATTTTGATAGCCCTGATTCTTCTTTTATATTATGTAGGACAAATTTATTAATTAAACTAAGTGACCTTATTAAGTAAGACAGCATGATTGTCAAATGACATTAGAAGGACATACACATATGATACCGGCCTGTAGACCGGTCGCGGTGGTCATATAATAATAAATATATACTTTCGCGATGAAAGACCAAAATTTAACTTAAAATTACTGTAAAGTCCGCAAAAAACATTAAATTTATCGAAATTTATAAAAACATAGATCAGTGTGTGTAACAATTCATCAAGATGTATGAAACTCGACCGTGACATGTCAAACGTTTGGTTCGAAAAAACAAAAATCACGATAAAAATCGGTATGTAACCATTTAAAAAAAAATCATTTTTAAGAAAATCAATTACTTTTTGTTAATTTTCATGCAATGCAAAAAAAAGTGCGGGGAAGTGACACTTTCTGAATCAAAATGTGTGAGGGTAAAATCGCACGGTCGCAGAAAAAACTATCTATCGTGACGCTACTGAACTTTCTCGTGTTTTAGCAAAAACTATCCGTCAAGACGACTTACCCATGAAATGTTGTTTTTTTATGGATTTTTTTTTCTTCTTTTGCACAAAAAACAATTTTGGACCATGTTTGAACTCAAATAGTTACTTTGTGGCCTATTAAAATGCGTTTTGTGACATTTGTGGCAGCTTGAAGACGTTGCCGCCATTTTGTGACACAACAAACCCATTGAATAATTAAACAAATATCTGGAAGCAGAACTGTATTTTCCAGCTAGGTAAAACATTGATATGCCCGGTAACTTTTATACAGTGGAGAAGGGGGGGGGTTCAGAAATAAGAAAATTTTAAGTGCGCCACATTATTTAATACCAATGTTTTACAAAGAAGATCTTAAATAAAATACAGTTCAACCCAAACGTTGTAGCCAAACAATGAAATTCTATACTTCCGAGGCTTCCAGAATATTTGTGTAATTAAAAAGCCAAAAAAAAAATAAACAGAATAAAATTCTATTAGATCGAATTCAGATGACAAAACAGAAATACTTTACAGGTAGATGGACTCCTTTAACAGGTCATAGTGTACCTACACCTGAGTCAGTAGTGTGAGACTCGGTTACATAAATGATTAAAAAAAAAAAAATAAATATACTTCCAAAGTTATTCTGTCATAGGGGAGATCTGGACCAAATATCCGCTGTCATCATTCTACGCTAGGTCGAATGAGACAGACAGCAACCCAGTCCGAGATCTACCCCATGAGGTAAAACAGTGTGAAGAAACCGCTGAAACATATAATCTCATCTCTCTTTTGTCTCCGCAAAGTTGGTCATTGGGTTGCACAAATAACACAAAAATTTAGTTCATCTTGTTTATTTTCACAGGAGGATGAAAATGAAATTGATTAAAGTACAAAAAAAGTATTGAAATCTGAGGAAAATACTTGAAACATGAAATATAAACCAATGAAATTGGTGGGAACGAG
The DNA here is from genome assembly GCA_963576565.1 of Aspidapion aeneum. Classification (NCBI taxonomy): domain Eukaryota; kingdom Metazoa; phylum Arthropoda; class Insecta; order Coleoptera; family Brentidae; genus Aspidapion; species Aspidapion aeneum. The sequence goes on from OY755042.1 coordinate 43,589,122, forward strand.
TCAGCGCCAAAATAACCGCAATAGTAATTTCACAATAAAATTTAGCTTAATAGTACCGCAAAATTGGGGTTATGACGTCATACCTTTACCTTGCGTTTACAAGAATTTCAAAAGTTATACTTTAAAAAAAAAATTATATGGAAATTATAGCAAAAAAATTATATAAAAAGATTATATATGGAAAAAAATTATAGTTATGGCTTGCTCCTACCTTGGTCCTGCAATTATTTAATTGTTGGTGTTTTGTTTAGTAAACCTGGAGTTGTCCAGACATCCTCTCACTGCTCTCGCTGCTCCTGGCTTGCCCGCGCCTCCCCTAATGCCCGCTTAGCACATCACGCTAGGGCAGCACATGGTGGTCAAAATGTTGGTTCTTGCCCGAGCGTAGAAACCCTGTGGAAAATGAAATGTTTCAGTTTCCTGGAATTCGTCAATTTTGCACGAAGTTCCCCTACACAGTAACTTAAATCGATAATCCCATGTCGACTCAATAAAACAAAGTAGATTTAAACAGATGAACTAAAATAATCCTAACGTACCTTTCTCAGGGTTATAACTGGCCCGTCCGGCTTCCCACCAGCGTCCAGCCCAACTGTCCCGTCGCTGGAATTGACAGGGCTGTAGACAAAGGAGAAAAACAATATATAGTTTTTATCCAACACGTGGTTAAAAGAAAAATATAAAAACGCCAACAAATCCCCACGTCCTTTGTCAAAAAAAGTACATTTCCCACGAAAAATAATTACAATTTGGGAGGCAATTATTATCTTGAAGAGTACTCAAATAATAAAAAAAAATGAAAAAAAAATAAAATCGAACTTACCGATGCTCTTTCCGTGCAAATGGCGTAGGCCGACTTAAAATTCCCCTCAAAAGGGTGCGAGCGTCACTCCAGATTGCCTAGACACGACGGACTCACTTCCACAGTTTCTGGGATATCTCCTACAATCGCTGTAGTGCCAATCACCAAAAACAAAGGCGATCCCAGAAACTGTTGTCGACCCAGCCAAAATTCGTTCGCAAAGAGAGACCAGGCAGAACACAAAAAACGAAGTGGCCGGAAACCGTTTTGTAAATTTGGTGGGGAGTGGGGACGGTAAAACGCAATAGTACCAACCTAATCTTCCCGGTGAAATTCAAATAAAGGATGCAAACCTATTTAAAAAACTTTTCCGCCAAAAATAAATCTCTACATTCAGTGGCAGACTGGAAGGAAAAAACCCGGGGTTTTCAAAGTAACCAATGAGGTACAGCAATAGTTCTATACAGGTCTATAGGGGCAGCACCGACCAAGTGGACATTGCAATCCGGTAAAACGTACATTGAGGTGTTGTCGGATCTATTTCCACGGTTGGAATTTTTATAACAAGGACGTCGAGACACCCTCCATACACATTATTAATATTCGAACACTCAACCAATTCCCATATGAGTAAAGCTATACTGAGCGCAGAATTTAGTTGCACTCCAGTTACAGTCTTCGTCAAAAGTTTCCGTCGCTCTTTATAAATGTTTTCTCTAATATTCATATGGTTTAACGCCATTTTTGTAAAACATTTCTACAGTAATAAAGCTGTTTCTGAACCTGAACCCAAAAATACACACTGAACCATTGCTTAAAGGCACAAGAGTGTTCAGATGTTAACTCACACGATTTCGTTCATTCTTTCAGTCTTGGTTTTTATCCCTCGTTTATCTCCCATTTACAACAGTGCATAACTCGTATTTATTTTATCCTTTCCCTATCAAATTAATAAAGATATCAAAGTGGCGGAGCCTCGGTTGTTACTGGTCAAACCGTGAACCTAAATATGTTTTCGTGCTATCAGAACTAGCTAATCCGTGAAGAATATGGGGTTCGGATTGTCCTAATATCCTCGAGAATAAACGTAAGGGAATGAAATGTTCATCTAAATGTTTCCTTCCTGTTACTGAAACCATTTGTGATGCGGCAACGCCGCCATTCCCCAGCATAACAGCTGTTTAACTTTATGAACGTCAAGTGAATCACAAAATTCCACAGATAAAAACAAAACAATCAAAATTTTTATGTGATTTTTCCCGAAGCCTGTGATCTTAAATTCCAATTACGATGTCCAGATAATGCGATGTGCGTAGTGTCCACAGTAATTCGATGGAATGCCTCCTTTTAAGGTAACTTCCTAGACCCTATATAACCTCCAAACCTAGCTCTATAAAATACCCTTACTTGTGTACAGAAAGACGAATCAAAGAGCCTTGACCATTTACCCAAATAAACAAATATGTAACGTTGTCCCAAACGTAAAAATGATGCGTCTGTTTGAATGACAAATTCTTTGGTATAATCTGGACATGTAAGAATCGGTGCAGTCACTAAAAGTTCCTTAATCTTAATAAATGCTTTTTCGCAGTCTGGAGTCCAATCGAACTTTTGATTTTTCTTAGTTAGAGCTGTAATTGGAGCTATTATCGCTGAAAAATTCTCTATGAAACGTCTATACCAGGATATTGTACCTACAACTCTACGAACTTCTCTGACAGTTCTTGGCCTCTGGAGCTCTAACATGGCTCTAATTTTATTAGGGTCAACTCGGATGCCTCGACGGTCCACTACGAAACCTAAATAAGTCATTTCTGGCCTACACAGTTGGCATTTTTCCCAACTTACCGTTATCTTTGCATTCTGCAATCTTCGTAGGACTTCCTCAAGAATTCTAAGATGTTCAGAAAAGCTCTGTGTGACAATTACGAGGTCATCGAGATATACGTACACGTAGGGGTCTAAATCGTTTCCTATGATGCTATCTATGAGTCTCTGCCAAGTTGCAGGTGCATTATGAAGACCAAATGGTAACCGCTTAAATTGGAAGAGACCTCGTCGACAGATGAATGCTGTTAGTGGCTTCGATGATTCTTCCATTGGTACTTGCCAATAAGCACTCTTAATATCTAAAGTTGACAAGTACTTAGCATCTTTCAATTTGTCAAGAGTCTCGGATACGAGTGGTAAAGGATAACTATCACGCGCCGTCACTGAGTTCAATTTGCGGTAGTCTACACAGAAACGATATTTCTTTGTGTTTTTCTTTTGTACCATTACCACTGGTGAAGCCCATGAACTACTACTACGTTCTATCACATCCATTTTCAGCATTTCGTCGATTTCGTCATCAATAAGTTTTTGAATGACCGGTGAGACCTTATATGAACGTTGTCTTATCGGTGCTGCATCTGTTGTAATCTTATGCTCTACCCTGTCTGTACATCCTAGTGAGTCACCCATAATAGTCTTATATTTATCGACCAATTCCTCTAGTCGTTCTGATTCATAAGGCGAAAGAGTAGTTTGTTGGTCTGGTGTTTCTAAAGAACAAATCACATCTTTATTATCGGCAAAGTGCCACTCATTAGTACTTAAGTTCGGTACTATCCCCATCGAAATCCAAAAATCTAATCCTAAAATCAAAGTGTGCGGCAACTCAGGAACGACGATGACCTCTATTAACCTAAATTTGTCCTGAACCCGCATAGGAAGCTGCACTGTTCCAATACTACTCGTGCTTTGACCATTTGCCACAATACAACTCGTCTTCTTCGTCGTATCAAGTGAAAAACCAAACCTCTCGATGATTGACCAACCATGATTCCCTAAAAAGGTACGTGAAGCCCCGGAATCCAACAAACCTAATAACTTATTTCCGAGCACATCCACTTCTAAATAAGGCCTCTCATCTTTACGAGCATGACTTATCACATAATCTAAAACGTACGTTAGCCTATCGGTCGATGCTTGTTCAGGCTGACTCGAAGGTCGACCACCTACGAGCGCCTGGGTCCGTTTCCCTGACGATTACAATTGCGACATTCTCTTACTGTAACCCCTGCTTGACCACACGAATAGCACTGTTTGCCTCTAGGTAATGCGCACCCGATTGCCATGTGCCCTGTTTGGATGCATCTGTAACAAACAACGTCCCTGTTCGCCATACCAGGTCTAGCACCTTGTGGTGGTTGTCCATCTCTGTCATTTACACTAGACTGACCACTAGCTGGTTGTTGTCTATCTCTATCAGCTCTAGCAGCGAAACTGCTTGCTGGCTGTTGCCTATCTCTGTTAAATCTATTATCAGGAATATTCAAATTCTGTTGATTTGATGTCCCAGCACCTGATATTTGAATTGCATCAACCCCTGTTGAAAAATCGTCACTGTCGCTCTCTACGTCAACGTAGGCCAAGTCAGGTTCAATAGATTGGTTTTTCCTAGGTGTAAAATTTTCCTCCTCTAAACCATATCTCTGGTCTATTCTACGACACAGATCCTTTAAATGTGATAGGCTATTGACCTCAGTAGCAATTAACCCATTTTTATAGATGTCCGCGATATTTCTGAAGACGATAGCTAATTTCGCCTCTTCGGAAACAGGACAGCCAAGTCTTTGGAAATATGTGTTCATGACAGCAATATAGGTCCCTATAGACTCTCCAGGGCCTTGTTTACGTTTTTGAATCTCCTTCAATAGCTTCTCGCCATATGAAGAAGGAAGATATTCTGCCATGAACCTCTGTTCCAGCTGTTCCCACGTATGGACTTCTCTTCGAACATCTTTGTAAAAAGTATAAGCTGACTTTTCAAAAAGATCAATGCCCGAATTCAGTAAAACCTTTTTGCTGACTCCTCTCGCCTGACTTAACTCGTCCACTCTCTCAAAAAATGCGGTGACGGAGATTGTACCCCTCTCACCTGTAAACTTTAAGTTCCACTTATGCGGTGGTACAGGTGCAACATGATATGAGGTACCAGGATCACTTGACATTGGTACTGGCGACGAACATGAAAATGGTCGTGACTGAGCAATTGGTGCTATGCTTTGGAGGGCAGCTAGACTCAAAGGAACGGTAGACGGTTGTTGATAATGAAAAGCTGATGTACCGTAATTCTCAATCGGCATAGGGACTGGTGCCTGTATTGGTGCCTGAGTTGGGTTCGTTAGCACTTGCATTTACACTGGAGCAATGACCGACGGTTGGTTCGTGGGCTGTTGTGTGCTCGAGTGCTGTGGTTGCGGTAGTTGAGACTGGCTGGGAATGTTGCCAACATTTGTCGAGTGATCTGAGCTTCGACTCGTTGATTGGGTTTCAGATGCTTCATCATCATCTGAGGTAACGCCAACTCTTAGTAAATCTGTTGCTTGGCTCTGCAACCTCCCAATCAAACTCAAGGTTTCCGCAACCAGTATGCCTTTGGTTTGACTTTCTTCAAAGTTAGACGGATTCATGTTATTTATCCTGGCTAACACATGTTCCAACCTTACAGCGATTTTCCTAAACTCTCCCCCTTTGCTCGTACCAGAGAACTTCTCTACCAGCGGTACCAGACTATCAAGCTTCTTCATGCAGCTAAAAGCATCTTGGCCAAACTTAAAGGGATACGGAGGGTATCTCATACTTCCATCAGTCCTTTCTCTCTGTCTAAACAATATGAGCTGTTGCTTCATCTCTTCCACCGATCCAATGGCTATGCCTCTCCATGTTAATTCGTAGATTAACTCGTCCTTGACTAAGTACCTTATGTCAGACAACCGACTCAAAGAAATAGCCATGGTGCCTTTTATATTGAAACTTTAAACTTCAAAACTCTTAATTATACCTCCCAATTATAAAAACTGAACAACGCAATAACAAACACAAAGTTCACTTTAAACTCACTAGTGAAAATCACTATAAATTTTCTCACAAATGTAGAAAATATAAAACTTAAATACGGGCAGACGCGAACAAAACCGAAAAACACCGGAGCAGTAAGAAAATAAAATTTATTTGCATTTAAAAATGTAATCATAATTTAGGTTAAGTATTTGTACAACCAACTATGACGTCCAACCTTGCAGAGAGAAATAACTACTTAAATCCTAAATTAGAATTAACAAGTAGCCATAAAAAAAAGTTTAAAAAAATAAAAGAGAGACAAGAGTTTTGGCAGTGTTTAGGTCTTATGTTTCACTCCTGCGTGAGTAAAACCAAAAAAAAATGATTGCGCTTATCCTAGCTGAACTGGATTAAAATTAAAGTTAAGTGATGTTTGTTTACCTCAGCAACCGAGTAGGTAAATTTATCCCTAAATGGAACGTACAACAGACTACCTATAATAAAAATCCCAAAGCTGTTGTACACAGTTAACGCTAGGGTATACTCCTGCTATTGCAGAACGGCTCCACTAATAAACTCCTCAAAAAAAACCCAAATCGCCGTATACAATGATTTTTCTAAAAAGAATAAATCAAAACCCACTTTAACCTGCTTACCTACTCTGAGTTTACACGAAACATGCATTGCTTAAGGTCACATCATCCCTTAATATATAAGTGAACGCAATAAACGTCGGAACAGATGTTCATGTTATAGAAATCGTAAAATATGCTCAATTAAAAAAAAATCCGCTCGCTGAAATTGCGTCGAATTAGACTAGTAAGGATGTTGTGTGTAATTAAAAAAAATAAAAGAAAATTTAAAAAAATTACCGATGGTAATAAAAAATTTACAAATAACGTCTTGGTAGGACTGCAACTCTCTAATAATTGTTAAAATGAAATTCCCAAAATTTTAACTAAATTGATGCAAACCATGGTCATGGTCAAAAAGACCCTAGGATCGTACCGAAAGGTGCGCAAAAAATTTTTAAAAATTTTTTGGTGGCGACCACAGTAGCACAATAATAAAAAAAATTAAATAGTGGCTCACTACAATGTTCAAAATATTACTCTACCCTAATAGGTGGTTTGGAGTAGGGAGAAAAAAAAATTAAAACAAATGATGATAGGTTGCTAAAACGTGAGGGTTCGAAATAAAATTATATTTTAATTCAGAAAAAAATATATTTAAATAAACTGGTAGAATCATTGTAGGGACAAGGTACTTACTATGCACCAAAAAAAAATTTTGCAACAAGAAAATCAAGTTTCCTTTCTTAAAAAAAATTTAAAAAAAAAATATTTAAAAAATATTTTCAAAAAAAATTAAAAATGTTTAAGTGGGGTTGCAGCTCCTATTAGTGAACCTTAAAAAAAAAATTTAATAGAACCAGCACCAGAAAAATCTTATTCAAGTTGTCATGCAACAGTTTTTGTTCTTTTCCTTTAAAAAACCAGTTGTCAATTCCCTTTCCTCTCCCAAAACTGTGGCAATGTGAAAAGTCAATGAGCTAGAAAAATTTATTTACTATAAAAAAAAATGTTGAAAATTAAATTTACTTAAGAATCATAAGGTATAAAAATAAAAAATCAGTTTAGGAAAAGTTTTAAAAAAATGTTTATGTTACAAAAAAACAAACGATGTTAGTATATTTGTTTAAAATTATTACTAAAGGAAACAACCAACGTGAGTACTCATTTACTGTACCCCTATATTAATGTGAACCTAAGTCTTAAACTTTGCACTCAACCCCGTAAAGAATTATCCCGTGTGCCCTTTCAAAAAAACAAATATGGAAACAATTTCAAGGATCACCTATAAGAACGTTGTAAAACTAAATCTGCCTACTCAAGTGTCTTTACACACAACATCTAATCAAAAAAAAATTTTACTGCTTAATGCATTCTCAGATCCCTATTCCCGGTGTTTACGAGATATAAAATTAAGTTGGGCCCACTCCACAACTATCAGTCAAAGCAAATCTACCAAATGTCCAAGGGCTAATGAGACCCCATCACCTACAAATGATATTTAGAAATGAAACAGTTGGGAATAATCCTGCGTAAAAACCAGAGAACAAAATCAAGAACCAAAAACTATTACATTAATTTTAAAAGAGCATAATAAAACTCCCGGCCCCAATTAAACTTTTGTTATCTCAACAAAACTCGGCCTAAAACCAAAAAACTTTTTATTAGACATTTCCCCTATTCCCTAAGTATAATGTCAATAAAACCCAAAAACTTGTGATTTCCATTCCAATCCCATCTGGACCCTATATATTTTTTAAACGGTCAAACACCCACAGGCGAAACGACATCTTACTTCAAAGAAAGGGTGAAGATATTTTGAAGCACCCTGTGAAAATAGGACACTATTATGGAAAACTGTTCAGATCAGTGTTCTTACTACTTTTTAACCTAAATATATCTAGTCCCCTCATGTGCATGTTACTATTTTAGTTCCTATCATAATTAAATAGATCACAAAATTTGTCTTTCTCCGCGAATCTGCAAGGTCCTGGAAAATGCGAGATTCAGCCTGTAGGCCAAATTTGGATGTATTTTGATTTAGCGAAAACCGAAGTTGCGAAATCCTAAAAAGATTAGCAGGAAGTCCTCGTTCCTCGATTTCTACACTCCGAACCAAACATTTCTTCCATTTCCACCCAGCTCGCGGGAGGAAAACCCCTAATTATGGCAATACAAAAGGTACTACTATCATATTATGCATAACAAAAAAAAAGTATATGCCCTCATCATTGTTTAGTCTCATCAAAGAAAACCTATTGTTTTTAAATTTATTCTTAGATTGAAATCGTTTTTTTGTAAATCAATCATCTTAAATTTATTGTTTAACCTGAACACTTTCCCATTTATTCCACAACAGTGTATTGTAATTTAAAAATTTGCTTCATTATTTGAGGTCACCAGTATGAAACTATTTTAAAATTAAAAAAAATGAAATAAAAGAAATTATTTCCCAATTGTCCACAACTTCCAAGTTTTCATCCCTAACTACCTAGGTACTTTCTCAGTCTAACACTATCCATCGTTATCCAACATAACGCTTTAATTTCAGAAGCAACAAAACGAAGATTAAGTGAAAAGCTAAGCAAGTATGTTGGAAGTTGCTTTACAATGGGCGCAGATCTAAGGCCCCTTTAAGTACACGCCACTGTCCTGAAATGCAAACTAACGAAAAAACTGAAGACTAGCATATCTGCCGTCAACTAACATTTGGCATGAAATTAAAATAATTTCATATCATACCAGTATCCTCAAAAACAAAACGTTTTTCATTATATAAGACCCAAACACTTAACCAATTAATTTTGTTATTTAAAATTATGATTTGGAAGTAAAAGATTTATTTATTCCTGCCTGATCAACTAAGACAAAAAAAGTTCACCTTTTTGTAACTCAAGAAGTTCCCGTTTGGTCCCCTAAAAAAAATATAACCTGTCTGGTCACCCTTTAAAACTACGACCCCTATACAAACCGTTTTGACCAAAACAAGAATTCGAGAAGTTATGTTAACAGAAAGGAAATAATTTTTTACGAAAAATTAAATTATTTAAAAAAAATAAAATTTTGAAATATTTTTACCAATTACCACCGCCTAGCATTTATATTTAGTTGAAAGTCTCTCTTAAATTCACTGACCAATTTTTCGGCCTCAAAATGACATTACTTAAAAAATTTACTGAACTTTACAAATGAACTCTACAAATGAACTAAAAAAAATCAAAAAAACTTATATCTATATCTGTCTCAGTTAAACATTTCTTTTGTGGTATTATATCTAGTTGGGCTTCAAATTCATTTTCCCTGTATTCAATCCGGAGCAGGCAAAACTTCTCAAGGCTCAAACATAAATGTTTGCTCTCCAATGGCCATGACCAAGCTATGACCTGAACGCAGAAAAAAATACAGAAAAAAAAATAATTGTGAACCAGAAAACTTTAGTTGGTAGAAATACCCGTAGGTCATTTTTAAAAAAAATGCACTCCAAAGCCCAACGCTGTGTTTTCCACCAAAAAAATTTGACCAGTCACGAAACACAACTAGACAACTAAACCAAAGACCTAAAAACTGTCTTTCAAAAAAAATACCCCAAAAAAAAAATGTCAACTGGACTTTTGGCATTGATCTTCAGCCAAGGTGTCACTCTAGGGGTTTTAGCCTTGTGTTTCCTAACCTCCCGAGCCGACACTAGTAGTGTAGTACCCTCCTCTGACCCGATGTAACTGAGTGACGTAAGTTCTTAATTGTCATCAACAGTTACCTCCAAAAACAAGAAAAGAAAATGACAGCAAAATAAACTCATTTTCCTTTTCTTTCATTACTAATTAATACTTTCAACTAAACAAAGCTACCAGCTGTTAAGCTATTTTTACATTAAAACAACTCAGCCAAGAAAAATTTGTGTGAAACCCTGTAAAAATATTCCAAATACCAAGTGGTGATATCCCACAAAAAATTAAGATCGCCAAAAAAATTAACTTGTTGACCTAAATAAATTGACTGCACTAAAAAATAATCGGTGAAACAATTTCTATCTTATCACAAGCAGGAAATAATAACATATAAATAAATGAACCTGCAAAAAAAAATTGTTAGAAAAAACACACTACCTATGTCATATATTTAAAACATAAAAAGACCATGTCTGGAAATCCATCCACCTATAAATCAACAAAAAAATTGAAGTAAACTTAGATTACTGTGTTTATTTTTCTTTACAAAAAAATTAACACATGTTCTTCCTACAAAAAACTTTAAAGAATTAAGAACATGAATTGGACTCCGTTCAATAAAAACTCCCATGTTTTTTTATCAACTTATTATTCCTTAATAAATAAAAATGGATCTTTTATTTTCCCAGAAAAACCCTGTGAAGATAAGCTAATAAAAACTATGAGAATCCCTAAAACAACAAAACGAGTTCCAAATCAACCAATATTACCAAAAAAAAATATTTAAAAAGTGTAATTTACGAAAACCAATGATCTTGTTTTTCATTAAAAAATTGATTGGGTATCAAAAAACACTGACAGCCACTGAAAGCCTTTAACCTGGCTTTGGATGTACCACAAAAAATCTTTAAAAAAAAATTCCAAAAAAAATTCAAAAAAAAAAGTTTTTTCTTTTTTTTCCAAATTAAAACAAAAAACAAAAAATTACATCAGATGTTAAAAAACTAGCCAAAAACACACGTAGGGCGCCAATTTGTGGCCTATTAAAATGCGTTGTGTGACATTTGTGGCAGCTTGAAGACGTTGCCGCCATTTTGTGACACAACAAACCCATTGAATAATTAAACAAATATCTGGAAGCAGAACTGTATTTTCCAGCTAGGTAAAACATTGATATGCCCGGTAACTTTTATACAGTGGAGAAGGGGGGGGGGTTCAGAAATAAGAAAATTTTAAGTGCGCCACATTATTTAATACCAATGTTTTACAAAGAAGATCTTAAATAAAATACAGTTCAACCCAAACGTTGTAGCCAAACAATGAAATTCTATACTTCCGAGGCTTCCAGAATATTTGTGTAATTAAAAAGCCAAAAAAAAAATAAACAGAATAAAATTCTATTAGATCGAATTCAGATGACAAAACAGAAATACTTTACAGGTAGATGGACTCCTTTAACAGGTCATAGTGTACCTACACCTGAGTCAGTAGTGTGAGACTCGGTTACATAAATGATTGAAAAAAAAAAAAATAAATATACTTCCAAAGTTATTCTGTCATAGGGGAGATCTGGACCAAATATCCGCTGTCATCATTCTACGCTAGGTCGAATGAGACAGACAGCAACCCAGTCCGAGATCTACCCCATGAGGTAAAACAGTGTGAAGAAACCGCTAAAACATATAATCTCATCTCTCTTTTGTCTCCGCAAAGTTGGTCATTGGGTTGCACAAATAACACAAAAATTTAGTTCATCTTGTTTATTTTCACAGGAGGATGAAAATGAAATTGATTAAAGTACAAAAAAAGTATTGAAATCTGAGGAAAATACTTGAAACATGAAATATAAACCAATGAAATTGGTGGGAACGAGTCAGCGCCAAAATAACCGCAATAGTAATTTCACAATAAAATTTAGCTTAATAGTACCGCAAAATTGGGGTTATGACGTCATACCTTTACCTTGCGTTTACAAGAATTTCAAAAGTTATACTTTAAAAAAAAAATTATATGGAAATTATAGCAAAAAAATTATATAAAAAGATTATATATGGAAAAAAATTATAGTTATGGCTTGCTCCTACCTTGGTCCTGCAATTATTTAATTGTTGGTGTTTTGTTTAGTAAACCTGGAGTTGTCCAGACATCCTCTCACTGCTCTCGCTGCTCCTGGCTTGCCCGCGCCTCCCCTAATGCCCGCTTAGCACATCACGCTAGGGCAGCACATGGTGGTCAAAATGTTGGTTCTTGCCCGAGCGTAGAAACCCTGTGGAAAATGAAATGTTTCAGTTTCCTGGAATTCGTCAATTTTGCACGAAGTTCCCCTACACAGTAACTTAAATCGATAATCCCATGTCGACTCAATAAAACAAAGTAGATTTAAACAGATGAACTAAAATAATCCTAACGTACCTTTCTCAGGGTTATAACTGGCCCGTCCGGCTTCCCACCAGCGTCCAGCCCAACTGTCCCGTCGCTGGAATTGACAGGGCTGTAGACAAAGGAGAAAAACAATATATAGTTTTTATCCAACACGTGGTTAAAAGAAAAATATAAAAACGCCAACAAATCCCCACGTCCTTTGTCAAAAAAAGTACATTTCCCACGAAAAATAATTACAATTTGGGAGGCAATTATTATCTTGAAGAGTACTCAAATAATAAAAAAAAATGAAAAAAAAAATAAAATCGAACTTACCGATGCTCTTTCCGTGCAAATGGCGTAGGCCGACTTAAAATTCCCCTCAAAAGGGTGCGAGCGTCACTCCAGATTGCCTAGACACGACGGACTCACTTCCACAGTTTCTGGGATATCTCCTACAATCGCTGTAGTGCCAATCACCAAAAACAAAGGCGATCCCAGAAACTGTTGTCGACCCAGCCAAAATTCGTTCGCAAAGAGAGACCAGGCAGAACACAAAAAACGAAGTGGCCGGAAACCGTTTTGTAAATTTGGTGGGGAGTGGGGACGGTAAAACGCAATAGTACCAACCTAATCTTCCCGGTGAAATTCAAATAAAGGATGCAAACCTATTTAAAAAACTTTTCCGCCAAAAATAAATCTCTACATTCAGTGGCCAGACTGGAAGGAAAAAACCCGGGGTTTTCAAAGTAACCAATGAGGTACAGCAATAGTTCTATACAGGTCTATAGGGGCAGCACCGACCAAGTGGACATTGCAATCCGGTAAAACGTACATTGAGGTGTTGTCGGATCTATTTCCACGGTTGGAATTTTTATAACAAGGACGTCGAGACACCCTCCATACACATTATTAATATTCGAACACTCAACCAATTCCCATATGAGTAAAGCTATACTGAGCGCAGAATTTAGTTGCACTCCAGTTACAGTCTTCGTCAAAAGTTTCCGTCGCTCTTTATAAATGTTTTCTCTAATATTCATATGGTTTAACGCCATTTTTGTAAAACATTTCTACAGTAATAAAGCTGTTTCTGAACTTGAACCCAAAAATACACACTGAACCATTGCTTAAAGGCACAAGAGTGTTCAGATGTTAACTCACACGATTTCGTTCATTCTTTCAGTCTTGGTTTTTATCCCTCGTTTATCTCCCATTTACAACAGTGCATAACTCGTATTTATTTTATCCTTTCCCTATCAAATTAATAAAGATATCAAAGTGGCGGAGCCTCGGTTGTTACTGGTCAAACCGTGAACCTAAATATGTTTTCGTGCTATCAGAACTAGCTAATCCGTGAAGAATATGGGGTTCGGATTGTCCTAATATCCTCGAGAATAAACGTAAGGGAATGAAATGTTCATCTAAATGTTTCCTTCCTGTTACTGAAACCATTTGTGATGCGGCAACGCCGCCATTCCCCAGCATAACAGCTGTTTAACTTTATGAACGTCAAGTGAATCACAAAATTCCACAGATAAAAACAAAACAATCAAAATTTTTATGTGATTTTTCCCGAAGCCTGTGATCTTAAATTCCAATTACGATGTCCAGATAATGCGATGTGCGTAGTGTCCACAGTAATTCGATGGAATGCCTCCTTTTAAGGTAACTTCCTAGACCCTATATAACCTCCAAACCTAGCTCTATAAAATACCCTTACTTGTGTACAGAAAGACGAATCAAAGAGCCTTGACCATTTACCCAAATAAACAAATATGTAACGTTGTCCCAAACGTAAAAATGACACGTTACAACTTCTAAACTTGTTTTTAAACGTTTTAAGATTTCTTTTTGTAATATTCCCGCACAAAATTCAAAAAAATTCATTTCCGTACTTAGACAACATTGTCTATCAGTTTTCCCTGTATAAATTCACTAGCAGGTAGAATCATTTAAAATACGGCAGGTGGATTAAAGGTAGCCAGCTGCTTTTCTGTCGCACATATGCCGTCAGTGTGAAAGAGATAAACTTTTATCTCGCACTCGGGTACTTACCCATATATTATCTAGGGTATTATTAGCATGCAAAATCAGCCTATCTTTGTCCGTTTCACATGTTCAATAATGTCTATCTCTGTTTTTATTGTAAAAGAAATACCCGCCGTTAGAAACCAAATTCGATAGGGTCAATAAAAAATGCCTTGTCTTTCCGTCTCTAAAGCCCTTTCAGGGCTTTATACAACTCAATGTTTGTATATGATATTTTAATTCTGTTTTTCGCTTTAATATATATGCAAAATGATTTTAAAAAATATAACGCTATCAAAAGAAACATATCCATATTTTTTTTTTATAGATTGTTGTTCTATCTGCAAGCGCGTGCACATTTTATCAATTTCTTACCATTCTGTTTAATGCTGTACTGAAAAGCTTATATGATAGATTTGTGGCAACCACCATCTTTAGAAGTTCAGCCAGCCTTCTTCGTTTATCCATTACGTTACACCAAATCAATAATTTATATGACACATGTCTGAGTTTTTGTACCTAACTTCGAACATTAAACCACATTTCCTAAGGTAATCGTAGATCTTCGTTAACATTCAGGCATCTTCGGATATTAAATCTTGAAGGATTTTGTCTAAAGTTTAAACAAAGAAGAAAATGTTAAAAATAACTTATTTAGCAGTTACATAGGTAGTTAGTTAAATTATCTCATTGACAAAAATGACAAGTTTTTTGCTTTATTATAAATTAAAGTTTTTTTGCTTTATTTTAAATTAAAGTGTTAGTTCGAATTCAATTTTGAAAATCAAATCTCACATAATAATAAATAGGTAACAAACAAGAACTAAACTTATAGGTAAACAACTTTTCCTTGGGTGTGTTTATATAATAATGTCCTTTTGATTGCATATTAAAATAAAATTTTCTCTTCTCATTTATTTTTGGTTGAGCTTTGCCTTGATAAAAATAAATTTAATTTGGATCCCCTAATTCAATACAAAAATAATTTTTCAAATCGGTCTATTTAAAGTTGTGACATCAACAAAAACCTAACAAGATCCTAGTTACCGAGAGTTATCTTCCTAAAAAATAAAGTCAATGTGAATCCAGCACCAATCACATACAAAAATAATTTCTTAAATCGGTTCAATATATGTTGAGAAATTAGGAAAAAAAATTATTAAATTGGCTTTTTCGTGTTTGTATCATTCTATTTGTAATAGATATAGATAACTCTTCTTACCAAATACCAAAAATTTACTAAACTTGTTTAACAAAGAGGTGTGTCACACCAGACCACACTAGCCTAGTATTAGTCTTAATGCTTTTTTAACCAACATTTTGTTAATCTAACCATTTAACCAGACCCTTTTTACACTAACCTGAGGAGACCGACCTGTAAAGTTAGTTTCCTGTCGTTCATATGGTATTTAATCTAGCATAAAATATATATAAATATTAATGTACCTACTCAATGACTAGTATATTCATTTCTATCAGACAACCCATAATTTACGTTAAAAATGACTATTTTTAGGTAATAAGGCCCTTTTGACACTACCCTGAGGAGACCTGTAAAGTTAGTTTCCTGCCGTTTATATGACATTTAATCTAGCATAAAACACCACAAACATATTTCACATATGTATAGATATTAATGTACTTACTCAATAGCTATCAAAAAACCTAAATTACTTTTGTCTATACATTTTGTTAGACCAAAAATCTACGATGTTTATTCAGTCCATTGCGATAATTTATACAGCACACGTCTTAGTTGTTGTACCTACTCTATTCGGTATTTGTAAGTCTTCGCTAGCTTTCGGACATCTTCGGACTCAGATGTGATCTTAGAGAGTGCTGGATAAGGTTAAAACAAATAAGAAAATGTTAATAATTATTGTAAATCTTAATTTTGTGTGAACTATTTAAAATTTACTGTTAACAAAATAGACTATTTTTAAATGCTTATTGGGTCTACATTTTAAGTTATTTAAGTAGCTAGTCCTGTTACCATTTTTATAAATATTGTAAAAAAGACAATAACCTGTTTGATTCCTATTGTGCAAAGTCACAAAAGTTTAAATGGGTAAGAATAAAATTAAACAAGATCAATTTTTTGTTTCATAACTAACCTTTAATACTAAGGTTAGAGGATTCCTACTTTTATCTTAACAACTGCTTGTTTATTAAATTTCTACAATTGTATATGAAAAACGTAATGCATTATAATACTTATAGTAGGTTAGTGTGTGTGTTTATTTATTAATATCCTTTTGATTGCCTGCTAAACTACATTCCTATTTTCTCATTTATTTTTGTGAATCTAATAAAAGAACAATTTTTGAAATCTGTCCTGCAAAGCATACAAAAACATTTTGATTGACCTTTGTCTTTCTAAAAATGCATACAAGTTAGACATATCAATCCAATATAAAAAAAGAATTTCTCGAATCGGTTCAATAGATGTTGAGAAATTAGTGGAAAATATAAAGACCCTTTTCATTGATCTAGATCTCCTTAAGAATTAGTACAAGTTAAGCCACACCAATGCAATAAAAAAAGAATTTCTCGAATCGGTTTATTAGGTGCTGAGAAAGTAGTCAAAAACTATTAAGGCCCTTTTGGGTGATCTATTGCTTCTTTAAATTTAATACAAGTTAAACATATCAATCTAATACAAAAAGAATTTCTCGAATCGGTTCATTAGGTGCTGAGAAATTAGTGAAAAACTATTAAGGACCAAATGAGATTTGCGCAGTACACCGAAATGCGTCTTTCTTGGAAACTATCAATGCAAAACATGCGCACATAGCGTAAAAAGTAGCTTTGCTACCCCCAGCTGATAGTGATCTTTCATTATATGCCCTTATTATTATTTTATTTTAATATGCCTTTTGGCACTTTTTGAGGGAGGCTTTTAGCCTTTGCTTGTGGGGTTTTTCCAATAGATACTAAAATTAATAATTATTTTGATGCGGTTTTAGTGGTTCTGAAATATTAACATTCAATACGTTTTTGCAATTTTCTTGACGATCATTACGACCATTTTTATAAAATAAAAAATTAAAAATTGCAATTTTTTTCAAATATTACGACAATTGCACACCATATAAATAACCAACTGCATTACGTATTGCATCATATTACTTTTCCTCCTTGCTAAGTAGATAAAACAAAAACATGTGAGGGGTCATAAGGTTATCATTTAACTACATAAACAGTGCAAAGGGATACATATAGGAAAATGCACATGGAAAAATTTAAAGAAATATTTTTAAAAATGATTTTATTTTTAACAAACAGGGATTAATCAACTTTTTTGTATTAAAACATATCAGGATAAGCTAGTGCAGTCTTTTTTTGACTATTCTGTCAATTTTACACCTTGTTAGGTAACACAATAGGTATGTATACATTTTATATAGGTCCCCAACTTGAACTACAGCCACGGGTTACGTAGCAGAATAGGTGACACAGTACACACACATCACTATTATATCTTGCATTGGTCACGTGTTTACACCACAAACAACTTTCGCCTTATATCTTTTTAACCAACACTTCGTTCATTCGTTCAGCCAGAGCTTTAACAGTTAGTAAGACCCTTGCACACACTATTTCTCTGTCTCTCTCTCTCTCTCTCTCTTTCTCTCTCTCTTACTCTCTCTCTCTTACTCTCTCTCTCTCTCTCTCTTACTCTCTCTCTCTCTTACTCTCTCTCTCTCTCTCTTACAAATATTAACTGATATCGACCGTAAACTTAGGACACCCATTTTGTAAACGAAGCCATTAAAAATTTCCAAATGCCAGCTTATTATTGCAATTGACTGATTGATACATGACAGATTGACACATGACAGATTGACATATGACATTTTATTTTTTAACCAACAACCAAAGCCTTTTTCACATTAGGACTTACCTAGCCCAGGCTAAGCGAGTGAAGTGGCTATCTTACTGGCTGGCACCTAACTCATTGCCAATAGGGCCTTTCAACAGCTAAGGCCTTACCTAGACCAGGCGAAGCTAGTGAAGTAGCTATCTTACTAACAAAAAAACACTCCATTTTATCTACTCCCTCATTGACCAATAGGGCCTTTCAACAGCCCAGGCTAAGCAAGTGAAGCGGCTAGCTTACTAAAAAAACCACCTCATTTTACCTACTCTCGCATTGGCACCTAACTCATTAGGGCCTTTCAACAGCCTCCGGTTGTTACGTCATTGCTGACAGCTTCTTGTACGCTTCTTTTGCCCGAAGGTCATACCAAGTTCACTTCTTCAGCAGCAGGTCATCCACTTCGGAGAAGTGGATGGCATGGTTACCATTTGGTATAGAACCCACACTACTACACTACTCTTTTAATAGTAATAATTATTAGCATTTGATTGTTTTTTAATTTACTAGTTTTAAACTTGATTTTTATGCCGCTAAAATAATTAAATAAAATTAATATAAAGCACTAAAAGTTAACCCATATTTCATAGCCCAAGTTGCATTACTCATCCTCTTGCCATCAGTTTAGAAAGCTAGTTATGAGCCAACACTAGCATACGGATCCTCTCTGATAAATTGGATGTTGAAAGTTCAGTTTTCAAGATTTTTGTTAGCTATTCTAGATGAAATAAGTTATCGTTTTACATTTTCTTTTACATCTGAATGTTTCATGTTTCTGGATACAATGCCGATAACATGAGAAAAATATGATTGATATTAATAAAAATTAGAAGAGAACTTCATTTTATTTAGAGTCTGGTGTTTAAATCATGGTTGTAATGTTACAAATCTCAAACAGTCCGCGGAAAATAAACTTTACTATAATAATACAGCGACGTTAGACAAGCAAACTAGAGTACTTATTTCAAGTGTATTATAATAGAACGAGCTATTTTCCTAACAGGTGCAGAATGATGCTTTCTTTAAGCATTTAAAACACCTCAACCTAGTGTTTTAACGAAGAATCGGCTTTATTCTGACAGATTTACAAAGAAAACTGACAGCTGACCTCTTAAAATTGACATACCCAAGTCAAATTTAAAAATAAAGTCGCTAATTTTCATTCAATAAAAACAGACACTAATAAATCCGCTTCTTAAATACACAAAGGCAGAATTTTGAAAGAAAGCAGCTGCTTTTTATATGTAAATCTGTCACAATACTGCCGATTTTAAAATAAGGTCAGGTTTTATTCCAATAAATATCTAATATTGTAAACAGAAACTTCAAAGCTATTTTTCGAATTTTCCGCATCAAAACTTGTGTCATAGGAAATAGCTATTTTCCGAACAAGTGCAGAAAAATCGATTTTTTCGAACGGAAATGCCGTTGACAGAACGATGTGTAGCTAGTTCTGTCAAGCATTTAATTGCGGAAAAATAGATTTCTGCAAGCGTTAGGAACAATTGTTTTTCTACAAGCGTCAGGAATTTTTTTTTTCACGGCAAAGTAGAATGTTTTGCACTAAAAATAGTACCCATGTAGAAAAAGTATTTTATGCTTATATATTTACTTGGTATTAATTTATTTTTATGGCAGATTTAAAATACATGCTAATTATTAATTTATAAATGATTATCTAATCTAATTTAAAATCAAACAAAAGCCTAAACTTAAAATATACTTTTATTTTAAAATATCTACTTTGCAACATTACAACCTTATTCGTGAGTGGATAAATATAGAATAAATCCTTCAATCTCTTTTGAAAACACAATTTTCTGGATAAACAAAATGCTGCATGGAAAGATCATGTCGGCTAAGTGGTATGCTGAGTGTAGCTTTATGAAAAAATATTAAAGCTGTCGATAAAAAGAGTTCCTTTTTGTGCAGCCCAAATTCGTGCAATATTCTATAATTTAACCGAGGGGTGACATGATCGCCGATTTTTGTACACCAAAAGGAAATACCTACGGTATAATACCTACGGTATTTTCTGGTATTTCCAAGTATTTCCTCAAATTTTAGTGGTATTTCCTGGTATTTCTCAAGCAATGGTATTTCCTAGTATTTCCCCCCCTAATATATTTCCTAGTATATTTCCAAGTACTTCCCAAGTATTTCCTGGTATTTCCCCTAACCTGTACACCAAAAGGAAATACCGAGCCACCACTCGAATTTAACCCGTTATTTTTAAAATGTTTGACTTGTGCTCTAGTTTATCCAAAGAGAATTATGTAAGTAGGTTATATGATTCTCTTTGGTCAGGGACAAAGGCTTCGTGGCTTAAACCCCTTTCAAATAAGATGGGGCTAGATTATATCTACAGAAATACATATGTTCGTTCGTTCTTTTTAACGTGTATCAAATAAAAGGGGGAACAAATCTTCCCCTTTCTCAAAGCGTTTCTTGTACATGCCAGCCACTAGGTTAAAAACTAGGAATATTTTGTTCTCCTTCTTTTATATACTGATTTAAAATTATCTAAAATGTTCTCTACATTCTTAAAAACTATTATATTTTTTTTCAGTTCCCTTACAATGAACAACAACAACACCTCACAAACGAATAACAATAATAATAACAGTAGCAACAATAACAACAACATCGAGTCGCGAACCGGGACCAAGCCAGAACTGCAAGAACAACCCGACCCTGACACAATCAAAATGTTCGTTGGACAGGTCAGTACTAAAGAATTTATGTTGATTTTATATTACATATTGTCTTTTACAGCTTTCTTAATTTACGAGGATGCATTGAGAGACTTCCATCCTGACCTAAAGTGTGTTTGAAAATTCACTTAACAAAGGCGGATTTTGTTTAATATTAGGTTAACCGATAAATTATTTTTGCAGATGAGTTTTATTTGAAGTAAGTAAAACTTATTCAACACCCATCAGATCACAATTGACTTACACAATATACAGGGTAGAATACAAAACACATATTTAGCATAAGAATTAAGTATACCCTTATTTGAATAGATAGACAAAAATTGTACAAAGATAAGTTGTTTAGATTTAAAAGTTATGTTCAGATACGCTTTTAGCCTTCAATCTTTTCAACTTTAAGGATAAAACCGTATTAAGTGATCTCAAACACTGCAAACTTTCAAGTTTGAGACAAAATCGGTTTAAAAATAAATAAATTCGCCATTTTGGATCCGCCATTCTTGTAATAAAAAACGTAAATTGTATTGTTACCCGGGTACCAGAACACTACACCTACCAAATTTCAACACTCGAGATTTAACTCTACTTAACAAAGCCAAATTTCAAGAAAATTACGTAAAGGATTTTTCAAAGATGTTTTTGTATAAATAAGAATATTTATTTTGTTTTTTAACTGCACATTTTATCGAAAAAAAAATGTTTCGCCGAGTTGGCCCGACGCCCACTTGGCGGCGCCGAGTTGGCCCGGCGCTGTGTTGGCCGAAATATTTTAAGGAATTTTTCTATTTTGCATAATAAACATATTGCAAATGAAAGATGGGTTTTGTGTTCTTCCATAACTTTTGGGATGTCTTCATAGAATGCTTCGATGTGCTCGTCATCGAGCTAAAAGAAGAAATTTACTTGGATAACTTATAGTGATGTTCTTTTCATTTTAAGTGTAATATAGGCAACGCGACCTGAGATTCCTTTAATAGTATTTACATATGGCTTTGTTTATTATAAAACCTACTCCGAAGCTGCTGTTATCTTCGTCACCTCTATGGTATAGTAGATTGCCAGAGATTAGTTATATTCGGTTTTTTTGATTTTCGACGAGTTTCTGACTGCTACAATGTCCCATTTTATTTTTGTCTGCCCTTCCTCCAGTTCATTTATGTTTTCATCGGTGTTCGTAGAATTATTGTTATATGTTCCTATTGTTAGTTTTAATAGTTTTTGTCTTGTTTTTGAATGCTTGATCCGTTTTGTCATAAGCGAATTTTTGCCTCCCTCAGATTCAATTCAAAATAAAGGGTAGCGGCATTAAAACACCACGCTTGCCAGGTATGTCAGTAAGTTCCTATTCAGCTGCTCAATGCAAGATTGGTGTCCCGGATATGAAATCAGATGCATCTGTTTATAATCTGTCAGTCAGGGACACTAATCTTGCATTGCATTGCATTGCATTGCAGTTTGTATTGCCCGATGTCAAGGGGGCTAGGATCGATTAAAACAAAATTGCTAAAGAAAACCACAGCGGCGGCGAGTTAGCACAGTGGCGAATCGAGTATACGGCGAGTTGGTCTGGCGGCGAATTGAGTTCGGCGGCACGTTGGCACGGTATAACGAATTGGCCGCGGCAACTCGGCGTCGGCGAATCGTCACTCGTGCAAAATAGTTTTATAAAATAGTAAAAATATTTCCCCCCCTCAAATGAAAATCCACCCCTGCATAACCACAATATTTACAGTTTATAACGGCATAATTGAAAAACAACTCAAGACCTGCGTATATTTTGATTGAAAGTAATGAAGTCATTTATTACGTCAAACTGACACACCTGGGGGTTTATTCTTTAAATGCTCTCTAGGGAGTAAATGTTCTCTTAGATTCACGGTTAATATCAGATAGATATATGACATAAATTTTATAATAATGACATTTTTTGTGAATGTTTTCAATAAGAAATCTCCCTTCAAAATTCTCCTATCCTATCCTCCTCCAGACCAGTCAGTATACTTGAAATCTCCCTGAGGAGTACTCCCTCAAAATCGGGTGAAAGTCAAACTGCGCATGCGATGTCACTTAATTTCCGCATCCCTATTGGTCCTCGCTCGAATTTCGAGGAGTACTCGCTTTGGGAGATTTCAAGAATAAGGACACAGGAGAGCAGTTATGTCAAATGTTCTCTCGAAAATGTTCCCTTCCGCGTCAGTTTAAAG
The DNA here is from genome assembly GCA_963576565.1 of Aspidapion aeneum. NCBI lineage: Eukaryota > Metazoa > Arthropoda > Insecta > Coleoptera > Brentidae > Aspidapion > Aspidapion aeneum. Next base: position 43,612,178 of record OY755042.1, read on the forward strand.
TCAGACACTATAAACTGACCAATGGTAACGGTGAATTGAAGAACATTTACTCCCTAGAGAGCATGTAAAGAATAAACCCCCGGGACTGCTTGGTTCGAGTTGGTACCAAATGAATGGAGTTATAGAACAAAGAAGCAAGGGCCAAATTTTAAAATTCACGGTCTATTAGAGGAATACACCCTAATATAAGCCTAATGTACGAACGCACCTTCTTAGAAGGTCAATCGAATCGAACTACGCCCAGTGCCATCTAATTACATTGAAAGTAATTTCTGTATCTGTGCTAGTTCATGTGGTGTTTTCGAATAAAGACCCAAAACTTATAAATGGTTCTTGGTTCTTTGTTCTAAATCTCCATCCAAAGGAGAACTGTTGAATCCGGATCACCACACAGAATGAGCGCTGTAAAGAGTTTTAAATGAACTGTTTTTGCAGGTGCCTAGAAGCATGGATGAAAACGATTTAAGGACAATGTTTGAACAATATGGTAGGGTACATTCAATCAACGTGCTTAGAGACAAGGCAACTGGAGCGAGCAAGGGTAAGTAATTTGTTAAAAATAATTTATTTAAACAATGAGAAAAAACACTTGCTGCCCAAGTAGGGTTTGAAACAACACCTAAGGATGCCATGAATCTATTGTTTGCAAAACCCAAATACATTAGAGCATAAATATGGGGCATACCCCGATGCTTGAAGCCAGGACCCCCAATTAATTCTTAATGTTCCTTTTACGGGTAGACAGGATTTCGGTTACTACGCATGCGTCAGTTTTAGTGGTTTTAGAAGACACTCCGCTACGTCACTCTATTATTTGACAATTGTCAAAAATTTAGGGTTATGTCTATTATTTTTTTTCTAGAAACTAGTTATTATGCAAAAAGTAAATATTTACATACTTGGTAAATTTTTAGAAATTATATATAAAGCCAAGTTGTTTTTATAGAAAGGAAGAGCGACGCTTCAAATGATTAATCAGAACTGAAATAATCACCACGGTACAGAGAGCCACAATATTCCCGCACTTGCTCCAAATAAGCGCTCTCCATTTAGGAAATAATCAGATTAACCCATCTCCTTACCCATAGAGGTTGTCTGGTGTGGTCCCAAAGGTTACCAGTTTTAATATTGTTTTGCTAACATACTGGTCAAAGCTTGTCCCTTATCAGGCTATCTATTTACCCATGGGTCGAGGCCCCTTTAATCGCCTCTTACGACATCGACAGACAGAGGGGTTACCCTGGTCACAGTGTAGGTATCTTAAGAAACCTACACTGTGCTCTGGTGCTATTCTTATATCCGGATACCATACGGATATAAAGAAAAGGAAAGGCATGTCCCAGACCTAAACTTTTCGTTTTTTAATCAATTTTAAACCTATGCACCAGTATTTACTAAAGGGTGCCGAACCGAAGTGCTAAGTCCTACAATCCTAGGTTTAAAAGTCTACATTATGGTTGAAGGTTTAACTCATTTTTCCCGTAAATGCAATAGTTTTTAATATTTATAAAAATTGTTCATAAATACCTTGCGATATGGGTCATCTTTTTTTGTTGATACAAAGACATTATTTCCACACAAAGGTTATAAATAAATAAAAATAATCAAATATTTTGGTTTAACAATGGTAGCCATATTTAAACCTCCAAATGTCACTAGGAACTGTCGAATAAAAACGGTGTAAGCCAGTGTCAGCTGTCCGCTATATTTTACATGTTAATTTTTTAGACAAGTTAGCGACGATTAAACCGATGGTCGATTGTTTTCGTGAATGAGTAATTGAAAAGGGATTCTAATATATCTTGTGCTTTTTACAGTATTTAAATATTGATATGTATTTAATACGGTAATGCATCTACAGATATAGTTTTAAGTTATTTATGTATTATTTAGCTTTGAATATTTTTGTATATAAGTTTTTTGTCAATCATGGATTATTTCTATTGTTTTTCGAACTTTAAACCACCCCTCAGGGGTGGTAGGTACTACAATTTGAGACTATTTTTAACGGGAATCCTACTACTGCACGGACTAAATTTCCAAAAAATGCAAAATTTTTATGTGGTTTTTCTTTATTTACCTAAAGTTAATTTGAATTTATATGAGATGAAACTCACTGAGAAATGCTTACTATCATATTGCACATTAGGGTGAACCAAATCTTTGCAGTTATTTGACCTGTGAGTATTAAAAAAATACACTTAGACCGGTCGGTATCAAGTCTATAGACTTGATACTTAAACCCGGTCTACAATGCTAAGTCTTAAGGTCATAGTAAATACTGGTAATGATGTTTTTAACCACCGGTTCGGTTAAAAAAAGTAAAACAACTAAAATTATTCGAAAATAACGATGCCAACTGAAAGCTCTAACTATTCTTTCTATAGACAAAGCAACATAACAAATGAATCGTCGCTGCTGCTGTAGCTGGTTTTAATCAGGACTTTCAAGCATTCGTAGTGATCGTGGATAAATGATGGCACAGCCATCGTTCCGTGTTTTTTAATTGCGACTTTTCCATTATTCGCCCTCTGATATTCACCCCCTTTACCAGAGACTCAATATTTTAAAAGAGACTTACTATGATATAAATTTAAATATACATTCGTGCAAGGTCAAACATTCTGTCTTATTTAGCGGTCTCGTGGCGTCTAAGATAGGTGGCGTCTACGAAGGAGCTACTTCCGAAAGGAACAAAAGACTTATAAAATATAAGTAAGCTCACCAAGTCACTAGGTGATTTAATAGACAGTACCTACTCCTGCTTAATAGCCAATATACCTATATAGCAAAGCAACTACATCAATTAAAATCCACGAAGGAACCAAGCCAATCCGCATAAGAAGAGGGGTTAGAAGTTTGACACATTAATCAGGCCGTAGAACATGTTTTTAAAAATATACGAGTAGATTGGGAAAAAATAGGCATCAAGTAAGCAGGCAATACTTAAACTACCTACGATATGCTGACGTAACAGATAAGGAAGAAGAACTAATAAAAATTATGGAGGAACTGGATACAGCAGCTAACAATATAGGCCTGAGTGTGAACTACACTAAAACGATCAGAATAAATCAAGAAAAAAACAGAACAAGTAGAGGAATATATCTGGGACTAATTATTAAACTAAAAAAAGGAAACCAAACAGCGGAAATCAAGAGACGAGTAAACTAAGCTACATATTAAAAAAAATTAAATATCCGCAGTACCTCAAAACGAAAGTGTATAACCAATACTCACCTATAGATCCCAGACCTGAACACTTACAAAATCAAACATGGTTAAGATATAAAAGCCCAATTATCAAATTGATAAGAAATAAAACGAAAGTAAGAAATGTCAGAGGACAAGTAGCAAAATTAAACTGGAAATTTGCTGATCTAATATTAGACAGAAAGACGATCGATGGAACAAATCTATTGTAAACTGGAGACCTTGGGAAAACAAAAGAAGTAAGGGATGAGCCCAAATGAGATGCGCGGACTATATTAAGAAACATGCGGGAACTAGATGGATGAACACAGCGACAGACAGAGAAAAGTGGAAGATATTGGGGGAGGCCTTTGTCAAAGGCTAAATAGATAGATAGACCTACTCCTTAAATCCTACTCTTAACAGATAACTTTAAACAGTGTAGAAAAATAACATATTCACTTTATTTATTATATTGGTTAAAATATCTTGTACACTGCTGTTTGCTATATTTAAAAAAAGGCGTAAAACGCGAGAGAGAGAGACACCGCTACGGAAAGCAAAGCGCGCGGCCCACCTTACCTTGACTGTAGCAATCAAAACTTTGATAGCGCTAATCGCAGGCTTACAATCGATTTATTTCCAGCTTCTTAGCGTCTGACGTTTAATTTTTTGCGGTTCACAGTCGATTTATTTTGAGCTTCTGACGTTTAATTTTTTTAAGAATAAACACGGCATTTTTAAGAATCAAGTATGGTTCTGACTACCATCTTAAATTTTAAGATGGCGGTAAATTTTCTTTAAAACGAAATCAATTTTAACAAGGATGTTTTTTATTTTATTAAAATCGGTTCAGTAGAAATGCATTTATAAGGAAATAAATGCAGAACTGATTGGCAAGGCAATCGTATATTATGCAAACAAATGGTTGAAAAAATAATATTTTTTTTAGAACCACTGAACCGATTTTGCTGATTCGTACCTTCTTATGCGTCGCAAGAATGCGGCTTTTTTAATAATTTAAAAAAATAATTATCACATGTTCGCAATATAAAAATAAACGAGCATCTTTGAAGGGTACATTTTAATTTCCTTCGCCATCTTGGATTTTGAGATGGCGGACAAAAAAGTACATTTAATCAAAACTCTGATTAATTCTTTGTCAAGTGCAGTTTGTCCCATTAAAATCGATTTTACAGTTCAAAAGTTATAATGAAACAAAAATTGTCCGGTTTTTTTGGCCCACCCGATATATATATATATATATATATACATATATTTTTTTATTTTTTTATTTTATGGAATCCAACTATGTATTACATTTCTAGCTATTGTTGTTTATCTTTATGGAACAAAGAAGTCTGTGTTGGAAGGATCCGCTAGGTAAAATTAATGTGGAGTTGGGTCGTTACTTGAAACTTGTAAATATTTCCTGCTACCCCGTCAATTATGTACGGGGTATTTTAATTATTTAACAAATATTTTAGTAGGTATCTACTAAGAAAATCGATTTCACGAAGGTATAAATGGCTTTAGACACGAAATATCTAAAAGGAGTATAATAAAGGAGCAGGCACACCTCAAAATGAGATTTTAAAAAATCCACGATTTTAATTAAATTCTAGTATGTTGTAGATCTCGATATCCTGATCAAAAGCTCTCATGGGCTTAAAGCGATCCTGTGACTGGTTTCCAGATACAGTGGTGGGTATGGGACTCCCCCATAGTAAGAATAAATTGAAATTATTTTGTAAAACTTGAAGTTTAATAGAAAAAAGTGATAAAATAATTTACTCTTATATTTGCCTACCATCATCGAAGAAATCCAGTTATTTCTTCGATGCTACCATGCTAGATGTCACTTGACAAATTTTAGGTACAAGGGAAACTCAAAAAGTACAATATTTCTATTTAATTCTTACTTTTATTTAAATAAATGGATCCATTAGCACACTCCACGCTATAGCAGCCTTAAAAACAGATTTTGTAAATATCTCAGAAATGGAAGATCCTACGACGTTTAAGGATAAATTTATAAGAAAAACGTTCTACTTTATTCCGAAAACCGCAGATTGAAGCTAGGCCCCGTTAAAGGGAGCATATTTTCAATTTTTAAACTGTTAAAAAATTGTCATTGACATTAATGGATTTTAACCAAAAGCTAATCAACTTTTTACAGTATTATGTACTATTTGACTAAAAAATTTCATAAGAAACGGTTCAGCGGCTTAGAAGCTATCGTGAGCCGGACAGACATAACCCATTTTCGATGCGGGCTAGGAAGGAAGAAAGAAAACTTAAAAGGAGTTGATCGGCCTTCAGGGGGTGTTTATTGAGTATTTTGGAAAATCATAGTGAGTTGGATATTTTATAATAAACCGCATAATTTACACTTTAAAATATTGTCTACACTTGAAATATACATGCTAATGGGCTAGGAACGTACCAGATCGATCATGGATCCATTTATTTAAATTCAAGTATGAATTAAATGAAAATCAAATGAACAGTCAATTATATTTATAAATTTTTTGTATTACAGTTTAAGTCTTACAAATTATGTAATTTCAATTTATGCGTATTTTGGGGGAGCCCCATACCCGCCAATGTATCTCGGAAACCAGTTGATCGTTTTCAGCCCATTAGAACTTTTGATCAGGAGATCGAGATCTACAACATACTAAATCATCAAAATCGTGGATTTTTTAAAATCCCATTTAAGGTGTGCAATGTGCATGCTCCTTTCTGGATTTTTTTATATATGTATATAATATATAATATGTATATGTATATTCTGACTCTCAAAATCTTTAATTAACTTTACATCTGTCAGAAACAGGTGATTCTGTCCTATGTAGCTATTGTCACAAATAGGGAGAGAAACGAGATATCTCCCTCGAATAATAATATAGACATCCGATTGGCTGCAATTTTGATAAAGATGACATTATTTTCGATAAAATTGATTCTGCTGATTCATATTAAGAAAAATTAAAGCAAAAATTGTTCATCAAAATGTCCTATGTCATTAGTGTCCAAAATGAGACAATTTCTCAATACGTAATATTAAGTATATGCAAATTCCAAGCTTAGACAAATCAGATGCGCGTGTATTCGAGGGGAGTACCTACTTTTTTCCAAATTTAAAGAAGCGTTACACTCATTTTTATTTTTCCTGGCTTGAGGTGTGTGTTCATTTGAGAGAAATACTCTCGAGAACTGCTCTCGAGAGTGTTTCCTGCACATGCTATAGAGTAAATGTTATGGCTTCGATAATTTAGTAGACAGCGCCAGAGGAGAGAGCTTCTAGCCACTGAACAGATTGAATTCGAGGTCTAGAATTTCCATTCGATTTTGAATGGCAACAGTGCTATAGCAACAATTGTGAAGCAGAGAGAGAGAGCTACAATTATGTTAGTCTACTCTCCGGAGGTCTCAGCAGAGTACAAATATACGATATTAATCTAAAATAGACAAAGAGTGATTTTTTTAAACAATTTTGGGTGAACAATATTTAACTGAATGTTCGTTTGAAGTACTTACTCCGAATGGATCACGTGCATCACATACCGCGGGCCCGTGGGTCGAACCATCGATTGCTGTTGGCCACGCCTTCAAGCCACGTACACACACACGGCCGCGCAGCCAGGCATAGGAATTCCGCCTCAAATGAATGCGCGCCTTTAGGCAGCTTTCGATGCAGCAGATTCTAGTCTTATTGAGCTCAATGAAAAAATGGTCTCTAAGTCATACCCCTAATCTTAAATTTCTTACTTTAGGACAGCCTGAACTGCTCAATTTAGGAGCACGATTTTATGTTTTTTTGATTGCTGCTACTTGTCATTCAGGTTTTGTTTCGAAATAATGATCATTTTTGGCTTTCCAGACCTTTTATATTAGTCCACCGTGCACGTGATTTAAATGTCAAACAGGGTCGAATTAAAACAGAAACCAAAGGGACGTTTTTTTAGAGATTAAGTAAAGATAGCTTTTGAAAATTTGTTTACTAGGATTGATAAATAATGCCGCAAAATTTTACCTATAGATTTAATGTATTTTTAACGATTTTGCACCAAGGCAAGTTCATTGCCCATTTTCTTTTAAAAAATTAAATGGAAAGGGTATTAGGCGTGTTTAACCCTTGTGTCGCACATGTGTGAGCTGTAGTGGTGTGTAAATACTATCTACTCGATACTTTAATATTTGATACATGGGCGGATTCGAAGTAATCGAATCCTTCGACGCCAAATACTCGTTACTCGAATTCCGGGAATGGGACCGAAGCCGAAGTGTTACTTTCGTATCAATCGTATCGGCATCGGCCGTATGAGTAACGACTTTGGAGTACTTGAAATCATTTGGACCGATATTTATTTACTTAAATATTTGATTATTTGATTCAATAGCTGTTGTTAAATCATTTAACTATTAAATTAACTATTGCGTATAAGTATACGATTAACAACATAGAAAATCTCAGTATTTATTGGATTTACCGATAATATAATAATTACTTAGAACCGAATACAAAATACTCGAATAGGAAGTATCAGTATCTACTCGATACTTGGAAAAGTAATCGTTGCACATCACTAGTGAGCTGCTTTTCTAAAGCTGCTCTACCTGTTTAGCATAGTGACACTTCAACTTAAGAAGCCAAGAAGAGTCCATCCAACAGGATTGCTCGGTCAACTGAAAGTGTGTTAAAATTTGTGCCGTCAGCCACAGACTTCGAATCGAAATTTGGCGAGTGTACAGTCGCCTAGTTTTTTAACGTCATCTTAAAATTACCTAAACTTGTCTGGAAAGGGCGGAATTTTAGTAGGCTTTATAAACTGGTAATGAAAATGTTTAATTAATCATTTTGTTAATTATAAACTATTTGGTGTTGCAAAACAAGGCACTGTTTCTTTGTATTCCACAAATGTGGTAAAAATGACATTAAAAAAGTGGGCGATACGTCTTATTACTTTAACAAATCCTATTGGTTGGAATTAAAACGAACGTGTTATATCGATGGCCTAACTGCAATACCCCGTATCTGAAAAAATGCAACTTTACAGGGGAAGCAAAAAACAGTTTAAGTAACAAATATAGGGTTATTAGGTGTAAAAGAATATATTTGCTATATTTGTGATTTCCCACGCATATATGTCTTATATCATTATACATATCATATGAACCAGCTCATTTTGCCTAAATCACAAATAATCTAAAATGTATCAAATTGTTAGATACGGAGTATTGCTGTTAGGCCAACGATATATTAGATTTAGCTATCCTTTTGGGTGGATTGTTCTTGGGAAAAACCCAATTATTCCTTCTTGCACAATAAACCGGATGGTGCTAACTCAAAAAAAAAAAATAGTTTTATACTTATAATAATAGCAGAAAGATAGGATATCAGTTCACCTTCCTTGCAAAATTTGGTTCATCGTTTATCAAGAAGAAAAATTTTCAAGCGATGCACCGTTCGGTTATTAGTTCTCTTCGTTTAAATGCAAGAAACAAACAGGGAGCGCTCAACTAAAAAACGTCCAAAAGTCAGGTATATTCTTTGTTTCTACCTACGGAGCGGGGTTGTTAATAATTAATAGAACAATAAAAATGCATGATTTTTTTGATGCTTCTGGATTTGATTTGATTTGTTTGATTCTCGCATTTAAACCAAGATAACTAATAACCGAATGGTCCGCCGCTTGAAGGACCAAACTGCAAGATGGCTCCTTTAACTATTTTTCTTCAAACAAAGATGCATTGTTGTCAAGTTGGCTTGAATTGATCTCTCAAAAAATTATATTTGCGACATTACTTATGATTCCGAGTGTATCGTAACAAAAATGGCTAAACAACAGGGTTGAGCTAATCTATCAATAAGACAATTTCTAAAAATCATAGTTTGTAATAATTGTTTCTGATCAGATTCTTTATTTTATCAGAACTATTACTAATATATATATTATTGAAGCTGGCAAACTGAAAATATATTTTATAGGTTGAGGTTATATTTTGAATGTATGAATCGTTTCTCTCAGAAAATTCCTTATTTAATCACACGGGATTTAAGGAACAACTTAGCACTCAGTTTTATGGCCGAGGAAAAAAAGTTTTGAGCAGTTTTATTTCGCAGGCACGGCCATTTTTATTCTGTTTCATAAAATCTAATGGTTTCTGGTCATGGCACAAGGATTGTTTTGTAAGATATTGAAAGTAGAATAAAAGAATTTATTTGTTGTTAAAAGTGCACTTTATTAAAGGGAGGGTAAATTTTCTACCTTTATACAGGGTGGCCCATCCCATAGCTCGAAAAATACATATGTAAATATAAATTTTATTATCCTAGATTTATAGTGCTAGAGACGAAAGTGTTTTTTTGCAGAGAAGAAAATATGTTTGTCAATGCATTGGGACATTGAACTTAATATATCAACTATAAATTTGCACAGATGTACGCTTTAGTATATTAAAGAAACTTGGTAAAGTTGGGCCAGATCAGAGAAATACAAGTGTCTTATTTTGGGGCTTTTCTGAACTTACGCGGTGCCCCATTTTCAACAACGTTTCATGTCATTGCTTTAAAACTAGTCAATAAATTTAAACCAAATTTTGAACAGTTGTTGGCCAAAACGTTTGCTTGGTACCTAGTAAACATTGTGTTCGATCCAATATCTAAGATTTTAGAAATTTTGCATATTTTGGAAAAGTCCTCGGAACTTAAAAACTGTATACTACTACTAATAAAAACTGACTTAACGGCTATCGAGCATACGATTTGGCCAAAAGTTGGTTAAAATCGATTGGCTAGTTGTAAAGTAATAATTTGAAACATTGTTGAATATGGGGCCCCGTTCAAAAAAATCTTAAAATGAGGGAGGCACTTCCATTTCTCTGGCTCAGTTTTACCATGCTTCTTAAGTGTACCTAGGTGTACATTTGTGACACTTATCGCCGATTTTTGAATTTTGCTATTTTGTCACCTACATGACGTAATGCCCGGCGAAAAACGCGTTTTGGTCCGCATTATTGACATACCGTGTGATAGAGATTAAGATATTCTCATCTATTTAGACGAAAATAAACAACAATATTCTTGTGAATTATGCACCTTTCTAAAACAGACAAGTTTTTACAAAATGTTTACCCCCTCGCTTAAAATAAGCGGTTGAACATGACATCAATAGAATGTATAAAATATCAAAACTCAATTTAAAAAGTAGGTGCTTCCGGGAGAAATAAAATACAGAACTCAGCTCTTGTTTTTTATAGCTTTACAGGACACATAAAAATGGAAATATCAAGCCGTTTTCAAGTAAAGTGAAAAATATTTCGCAGTGTTTTTCCTCTGGGCTCGTAATATTAAATTAAAATTTGCGTAAAAAACAGAACATTTTTCCAGAAAATATTTAGAATGATGTGGAATTGCAGAAACGAGTTCTGAAAAATTTTAATGACTTTTAATTTAATAACAAACCTAAATTTTCGTACCCGTGAATTTAAAAATCAAACAATTTCTCGTAGCTTTTTGGTGAAAAAAGAAGTTTTTGCTTTCCTCATATTTTTCCGTGGGTATCTCGAAGGCTTAACCTCACGGGGGTCCAAGATCTAGTGGACACCTAATAATTGTTGACAGACAACTGTTTCGTCCTTATGGGACTCCTCAGAACACTGCTTGCTTTCGAATAGCCACGAAAACTTGTTTGATTTTTAAATTCACGGCTACTAAAATTTACGTTTGTTAGCATTATTTATTAACTTAAAAATTCCGCTGATTGAAGCACATGTCTGAAGGCGGGTAAAAACGCTAATCAGCGTTGATCTGGCCTGAAAGGCAAAAGTGCTGTCGTAGCAGTGTTGCCCGACTTGTCTGACGACTTTCCTTCAAGTAAGTGACAAAAACCCTTCATATCCTTCAAAACATTACGAGCAAGTGGTCACGTTGTTTAATCTCCATCAAACAACGGTGGTCGACACCAAAAAAAAAACTTTATACCATGAACATATTTTTTTAATAAAAATGGACGAAGAGACCAGACAAATAAAAGATTTATAACTTAAATCATAAGTTTTAAAAACAGAGAGAATTATTTAAATTTACCTACATAAGTTGAGTTTGGTAAAATTATTGGAATATATGGAAAATATATAACTTTGTATGAAAATAGACAAAATCTTTCAAATTCGGTTAAAAACCTTCAATCCTTCAGTAGTCAAAATTTTTGTTCAAAAACCTTCTGTAGCACTCCGATGGCTCAGATTGGGTTTTGGTAGATACAGTGGACTATAATAAACATTGGCGCAAAAAATTCATTTAACAAGAGAAAGTAAATAATTTAAAAATTGCAGGGTAAATTTGAAAGAGAAAGAAAATGGTGATATAGCCTCATGGAGAGGGACTTACCGCTGTTTTGAAGTTCCAAAGTGCAAGGGTACACCTTTCCATAAGAGCTATGTGACTTGAAGTTCCAACAGGATGATGGCACGATAATTTTAATTATTTGCGGAATTTTAAAGTGAATTTTCACTATTTTTTAAATTTAAATTTTAAGGTTGTCGTTCACTCAATCCTGCGCTTGCAGTTTTTTCGCACATGCGCACAGCACTTCACCCTCTATAGGAAAACCATATCACTATATTTTAAATTTTATGGATATGTGAAAAACACGATAGAGGACGCTTGTAGTGCCAAATTATATAAAAATAAAGAAATAAGAAATAAAATGATAATTCTTAAATTTAGAATAGAAATTACATTTTTTGCGTTTAATTCTCGCATTTTAATGCAATTTTGCTTTAGGTAAATTTTATAATAACTAATAGTTGACCCATTTACTTAGGATTAATATAAATTTAAGACTAATAATTTTATGTTCAAGACAAAATTTTAGTCCATGAAAAATAGGAAAAAATAAAAGTAAAATTCAAAAATAAAAGAAAAATAAAGAGGTTTTTTATGGAAACCGAATACCTTCAAATCTGGCAAAAGGTAGCTTACTATAGACGTGCGATTAGAGACAAAACGGTCTTATCGCAAGGGTGTCACATTGCCCAAGCAGTGTTCTAAGCATTGCCATAAGGAGAAAACAGTTGACGGTCAACACTTAGGTGTCCATTAGACCTTGGATCCCGGTGAGATTAAGCATTCGAGCTACCCACGGAAAAATATGAGAGAAACAAAAACTTCTTTTTATCCGATTAGCCATGAGAACTTATTTGATTTTAATTTAGTGCCCTGGCAACCAAATTTATTTCACTATTTTTCTATGCAGAGCTAAAAGAACTAAAACAACATTTTTAAAGATTTTTTTGAAATCAAAGTTAAAAAAAAGAGTTTTAACTTTTAACTAATAGTAAAAACTTAAAAAAATCACAAAGTTGTTAAATTTTAAAAAAGTATCGTTTTCCCCGCTCTCACGAAGCTTTTCGTTTTATTGTTGTTATTACACAAATTATTAAGGAAAATTAGTTCTATTATATTCCAAAACAAAGCATTTTTTCAATTTTTAAACTATCAAAACAATGTCGTTAGCATTAATAAATTTTGACCAAAATCTAATCAGCTCTTTACAGTACTGTACACTATTTGACCTTAAAATTTCATAAAAATCAGATCAGCGGTTTAAGAGGTACTGTGGGCCAGACAGACACACACGGACAGACGTCACGACGAGAACGCTAAGATAGTTCCAAATACACCCAAATAACACAATTTCTGCGCCGGCTGAGTATGTAAAAATATAATTGAACCCTATGCTGGAACAGCAACGTTGTAAACGCCAAATATTGTTTTTTTGGGACATCGAAAAAAACAACTAATTATTGATATTTTTCTCATTTCAATCAAAAAAAGTTAGGTACCCATGCGGCGGTTACATCGTTGTTCCAGCATAAGGTTCAATTTCTGATCTATAGTTCTTAAAAGTTTTCTACGTATCCACATCTATAAAAAAATGTACGTTTTTCGGAATATGTGGAAAATGTGTTTTAGATGCAATAAAATGTATTTGCATAGGGCGAATGGGGCAACATTACTGCCAGTATAAAGCAGGTGCAATTTACACGGACGTTAAATTCCAATTTAAAAGGAATTTTCTATTTAGAACGTATTTAAACTTTATTTGAATTTTTTAATACATCTTTTAGGGTTATAAGATCCCATGTGGAAGCAAAGGCGGAATTTTCCAGCAATAAAAATTAAGGATCAATTCTATTAAGCATGTTCTAACCCACGGTCCCTAGAATAGACCGGTCTATGGATCTTATATATATATATATATGTCAAATTTTTACGTCACTGGTCGTCCAGCTGATTTTTGTAAATAAAAGTTAGATATCTCTTTGATGAACAACTAATATTTTTTTAATGTTTTGAAAACCAAGGCAATTTTCCTGCTGTTTCTTAGTATATTCTTATACAATACTATTTTTGAGACTTACAGTCGTTATTTTTTATTAGCCGCTTCATTTTTCTTTACACAAAAAATAAAATTCGAAGAAAATAATGTGTTTTTTTCAGCTTCAAAAGTAATCCGCTAACCTACACATTTGTTTACTTCCCAAGACCTTGGTTTACCTTTGATAAGAAACGATCACATTGAATTTGACTTGTATTTTAAGTTTTGTGAAATGAAAAATTAAGCGGTCTAAAATACCAACGACAATAAGTCTAAAAAATATTATTTTATGAGGAGGTATTAAAAAAAATTGCCTTGGTTTTCAAAAAATTCCAACAATATTAGTTGTTCATTAAAGGGATATCCTATTTAACTTTTGTTTACAAAAATCAGCTGGACCACGAGTGAGTCAAAAATTCGACATATACAGTGTATCCACCGGTTGAGTTACGGTAAGGTATAAATTACAAAAAAATCTCTATTTAGATTCTGATTTTCTGGAAATCGCTCTTGCTTGGTCTTAAACTAACATGTTAAGAAAATGAGCCAAATCAATTAATATACAGGGTGGGTTAGTGGGTTGATTTGATAAAAAGTGTTAAGAGTAAAGTATCTTTATTTTAAGAGATATCGAAAAGGTTATTGAGAAAAGTTGTTAAGAATATGTAGTTACGAGCAATCAAAATCAGCTTAAAATCGTCTAAACAAAATTTTCATAATCGACTTATAAAATCAGAGTTGGCTGATTTCTCTGAAAACTAAGAATCTGCCGTAACTTTTGAATCTAAACAACTTTTCTTAATAACATTTCCCATATATATTTTAAAGCAAATGTATTTTACTCTTAACACTTTTTATCAAATCACCCTACTAAACACCCTGTAGATTAATTGATTTAATTAATTTTTTTAACATCAGAGTTTCAGACCAAGCAGCATTTAATACCTTACTGGCACCCAATCCGTGGATACAATGTATATATAGATATATATATATATATATATATATACATAAATAAGATCTTCTTCTAACCCTTAAGCAGATGCGTCGGTTGGTTTCTTACAACCAGGTGTTTGCGTATTTCTAGGCGCAACTCATACAAAATTTACGCACCGGCACCATAAAGTCACCGTCCCATTACCGTACTGTAACCGTAACGTCACCGACATGTAAAATATTCTTACATTGAAAGCAACTAAAGAATCACACACTTTTATATATTTAGTTGTACAATTATATCTAGCAAACTAAATTATAAACTAACTCCATTTTTAGAAATGGATGGAAGATTTATTTTCTATTTATTTTTACCTAATTTAAGCCATACAATCGTAACACGCATTTGTCTTGTAAGTTCTCACCTAACCTTTAGGTTTCAGTACAGTTGACCACTTATTAGCCATGAAAATTCTAATAGAACGAGCCAACTAATTAAACATTCAACTATATATTGCGTTTATAGATTTCGAAAAAGTTTTCGATAGCATTGAGCACTGGGCAGTAAAATCATCTTTAATTAATAGCCGAATAGATCACAGATATACAGACTTAATTGCCAATATATATAGCGAAGCAACAACATCAATCAAAATCCACGAAAGAACCACCTATGATATGCTGATGATATCGCCTTAATAACAAACAAGAAAGAAGAAGTGATAAAAATGCTGGAAGAACTGGATACAGCAGCTAAAAAATAGGCTTAAGTATGAACTACCTTAAAACTAAAGTCAGAACAAACACAGCAACATTCGGTAAATTAAGCTACATATTTAATAATAAAAATATCATCAGTACCTCAAAACGAAAGTGAATAACCAATTTATCCTTACTGTACTTACCTATGGATGTTTACAAAATTAAACATGGATAAGGTTACAAAAACCCAAAGATCAATGGAAATACAAATGTTACGTGAAAGCTAACAGATAGAAAAAGGAATGAATGGATAAGAAATAAAACAAAAGTAAGGGATGTAAGAGAAGTAGCAAAATTAAAATGTAAATTTGTCGGTCATAATATCGGACAGAAAGACGACTGATGGAACGAATGTATTGTAAACTGGAGACCTTGGGAAAATAAAAGAAGTAGGGGAAGACCCCAAATGAGATGTGCGGACGATTTGAAGAAACACGCGGGAATGGATGAACACGGCGACAGACAGAGAAGATTGTAAGATTTTGGGGGAGGCCTATGTCCAAAGATCGATTGAAGAATGTTAAATAGATAGATAGATAGATCTTACGCAAGAACTACTAAGCTAACCCCACCATGAAGAACGGACGAACAACGAACGATAAAAATTAACACCTTACAATACAATAAGGACCGAGAATTCGAGAATTAGAGGAACTGATGTTAGGATGAAATATTTCTCCGGATGGTTAGTGAATTTTATAAATTTGTCTAAGATATTAATTTTCAAACGTCTTGAGTTTGTGTGACGTTGTTGTTGTAAGTCTATTTTTAACATTATTCATAGGCCAGGAAAGATTTGAGCTGACGAAAAATTTCTGAGTGAGCATTTCGTTAGTGAGCAAAAGTTAGAAGGTTATGTTGTAGCTACCCAAATGTTCCCAAAAACTATAAAACATTACAAAGTTCAAAAAACACATCTAAATTGATCACATAAAACCATTTCGATTCATTCAAGAATAAAATCCTTCAAAGTATTTGTATTTTAAAAATATTTGAATTTTATAAAATGGATCCATGACGGATCTGACACCTTTCTAGCTAGCCTATTATCACACTTCAAGTGAAGCCATGATAATATATTAGCCTTGAAAACAGTTTTTTGTAAATTTCTCAGAAACTATAGCTCCTACGAAGTCTTTGGTTATAACACGAATTATTGAGCAAAATATAGTCTACTATATTCCGAAAACAGTGTATTGATACGATGCTTTGTTAAAAAGTATAAAATTCATTAGCATTAATCTATTTTAACCAAAATCTAATCAGCTCGTAAGAGTGTCGATTACTATTTTACCTGAAAATTTTATGAAAATCGGTTTAGCGGTTTAGGAGCTATCGTGTTACGGACAGAAATAATATACACACACACACACAGACAGACATCACGACGATATTACTAGGATAGATCAAAATACATCCAAATAACACATTTTTGGCGTTATTTAAAAAAAAAATTTCCTCGAAAATAATACCTTCTCTAGCCATTGCTATGCGGGCTAGGAAGGTAAAAATTGTTAATCTATATATAAAATTACCACAAAACAACAGGTCCTTTAATATATTTGTCATAGACTTCTTGGTATTTTAAAAGAGCCATAACGCCCAAAACTGTCCATGTTGGTATCCGGTTAAAATATTATTATTTAAACCCGTTAATCGCAAAGCGAAAGTTTTTATGGCTATCGGAGACCACTTTTATTTCTCTTACATTTTTCTGTGGTTACTAAATACCCTTACACCTACGGTGTTCAAACATCTTATAAAAACCAACAAATGTTGACCGTCAACTCTCCAAAGGAGGGACGATTACAAAGCTAACTATTATAGATCTTGCCTAATGTTGTCCGCGAAAGTAATATGCCTGCCAAGCGGGAGGGGATGCTTAACCAACGGTGCCATCTACCAAATCCAAAAGAAACTAAAAAACAAAAGAATATCTTTAAGTATAATCAGTAGCGCACCCAGGAATGTGTCTTGGGGGGGGGGGGCGACAGCTAAAAAGGGCGCCTCTCACAAATCGCGCGACCAAAAAAAAAAACAAAAGGTCATCATGTCTTCACCGGGAACGCGACGAACTCTGCTTGGGGGGTTCGGTTCAGTCGGGGGGGGGGGGGGGGGGGGGGGGGGGGTGCGAAACCTCATGATGTCAAATTTCAAGCTAGTTTTTGTGTTTTATCATAAAATATGTCGAAAATATGTAAAAAAATCTAAGGCTTGGGGGGATGCCCCCCTGGGTGCGCCCATGTATAATAAAAAATTAGGGAACTGAAAATAAACAAAAATATTAGCTACTACTACTACTATGTCGGTTTAGAACGTTTTTCTACGTTGTCCGACGCCTATTCTCCACCTCCTTCGATCCTGACAATCATCTTCTGTCAGATTCTTTTGACTCATTGATCTTTGGATTGCCATTCTAGTTTAGGACGTCCTCTTTTTCTGCGCCCTACTGGTTGCCATTCTAGGACCTGCTTTGGTAATCTTTCGTCGTTCATCCGTTGTACATGGCCGTACCATATCAGTTACCTTTTTGGCCAGAACAATGGACAGAATACTACAAGGGACTGCTGCAGGAGACGAGACCCGAATATCTGGCAGCCTCTCCGAGGAGAGACATAGAAGTACATGGAGAGGAAGTAGTCATCGAAAAAGAAATGATAAAGAATAGTATAAAAAAGCTTAAATCCGGAAAAGCTAGCGGACCTGGGGGAATATATGCTGAAATGCTCAAATATAGATCAGAGAAACTAAAAAATTGCATTCATATCCTCAATACATAAAAAAGGAAACAAGCTGGATTGTAACAGTTACAGAGGAATTTCAGTCACCAGCACTCTAAGTAGATACGGTAGGATTCTTATAGCCCATCGCACCGACTTTTTTTTTCGTTACTTAGCCTTAAGTATTTCTTATTACGTCATATTATGATTATATTAAGAAACGCTTTAAGCTAAGTAACGAAAAAAAAGTCGGTGAGATGGGCCCTTAGAGATCTAATAGAGAATGATTTTCATGAAGAAGAAGAGCAAAGTGGGTTTCGTGCAGGCAGATCTTGTAGTGATAAGGTTTTTTGTCTTAAACAAGTAATTGAGAAGAGAAGCGCCAGAAATATAGAGGCTCATGTTACCTTTGTGGACCTACAAAAAGCATATGATACCGTTCCAGTAGAAAAATTATGGACGGTGTTCGAACAAACTAATATCAATCATACATACATAAAAGCGATAAAAGAACTATACAAAGGGTCAAAATCTAAAATTGGAAATCGACTTTCAAAAGAATTGTTGTATCTCTCCAACTCTTTTTAAAATATATATCGCAGTGGCTCTAAAAAACTGGAAACGTAAAGTGCACGGCATGGGAATACAACTTAACGACCGATTTACTATATACACACTACAGTTTGCTGACGACGAAGTAATTGTAGCTAATGATAAAAAAGACATGGAGTATATGATGAGAAAGTTAACGGAAGAATACCAAAAGTGAACGTGGACAAGACACAGTACTTATGTATTGGAAACGAATCCAGTGAGTTAGAACTAGACAATGGACAAACAATATCCCCATGCAATGAGTATGTATACTTGGGTGTCACATTTTATAAGACAGGAACAGACTGTAAAGAATTGGAAAAAAGAATAGTAAAAGCAAAAAAAGGTTATTGGATGTCTTAACAGTATTTTATGGAGCAGAGAGATAAGAAAGAATGTAAAATTTAACATATATGAAACAATGGTAAAAAGCACGCTGTTGTATGGAATAGAGACTTGTCGCGTAACAGAAAAATACAAAACAAAAATGGAAAGTGTCGAAATGGATACAATAAGAAGATCAATGAGAATATCTAGATTAGATCACATAAGAAATGAGATCATAAAAGAAAGAATGGGAATCGAGGGAAGCATAATGGATGACATCAGTAAAAGGCAACTGAAAAATATTAGCTAAATTAAATAAATTCAAATATACCTTGGTCAGAGACCAATCAATGGCGTTACCTGTCCTTTTTGAAAATATTGATTAAATCTGCGATATTAATACAGATTAATGTGTTTTATATGGAATCGTATGAACAAAAAATTCATTTTCCATTTTGTGTTTTGGTTGAGAGAATAAAAAAAGCTGGATAACCTTTTTAAACTACCATTCAGTAATGACCACAGGTAAAATAAAGAAAGCCTAATGGATTAAATACCTTTCCAACTAAAAGTCACTGTTTAATATTGGAATCAAATAAAAAAAAATGTATTTAAAAAAATCCTGTTATGGAGGTCTTCGATTGGATTTATTTCAATAAATTTTAAAAAATCAGAACCTGTTCGAAAGTACTCCAATTTTGTAAAAATAAGTTTACTAATATCGAGGCATTCGTAAAAAAATGAATTTTAAATCTTTATTGAATAACTTGAAAACTAAAGGTCTTTTTGCTTAAAGACCACAAGGCCCTCATGTTTGCATCATGAATGGGCAGTTACCGTGGGTATTGGAATATTATGTATATGAAATATGCCTACACAAATTCTGTAAACGTAAACAAAAAAAAATGTTTAATTTGAGAAATATTCTACAGCATTCGTTCTTAAAAATTAACCGAATAATTTTTATTCAAGATTATACTCTAATTGTACTCGTTATTCAAGCTCGTGAAATTATTAAAAACAATCTTACATTTGCTAATTGCTGTACTAAAAGTTAAATAAATGGATCCGTAATGGACCTGAAGCCTTCCAAGCCCATTAGCACACTCCAAGTAAACTCCACTCTATCTATCTATGTAGCCGTTTTCGATCCATCTTTGGATATAAGCCTTCCCCAATATCTTCCACCCTTCTCTGTCTGTCGCTGTGTTCATCCATCTAGCACCCGCATGTTTCTTCAAATCGTCCGCTCATCTCATTTGGGGTCTTTTCCTACTTCTTTTATTTTCCCAGGGTCTCCAGTTTACAATAAATTGGTTCCATCGATCGTCTTTCTTTCTGTTATGACAGGCAAATTTCCATTTTAATTTTGCTACTTCTCCTTTCATTTCTTTTTCTATCTGTTAAATGTAACATTTGTCTTTTCATTGATCTTTGGGCTTTTGTTAACATATGCATGTTTGATTTTGTAAGGTCCAGGTCTGGGATCCATAGATAAGTACAGGAACATTGAACATATATACACTCTCGTTTTGAGGTACTGAAGATATGTTTTGTTTTTTAATATGTATCTTATAATCCACTTTATACCAGCCTTAAAAACAGTTTTTGTATATATCTCAGAACTGAAGGCTCCTATAAATTTTTTATTAATAATATAAATTATTGAGAAAACTGCGTTCTGAGAACCACACATCGAGGGTTTTAACGTTTTGACGTAACTGAAAAACATTAATTTTGTAGTTACATCACTATGGCTTACCCTCGATAGGCTTCAAATTGGGAATACGAGTAAGTTTCGTTTTTTATTTTAGCATTTTGTTAAATATGGAAAACTTTTTTTACTCTATGGGAAATCCAATATTCGGTCAGTATTTTTTTAAATAGCAACGTACCTACTATGAATTTTTTTCAAACCCATACACTGATTAAAAAATATTTTATGCATTGTTTTAACAAAAATCCCTTTTTTGTTTTGATGACTATTGACGGCTTTAAGAACCGTATTTAGATTTTCATTTCGAAAATTTTAATTAAAATAAAAACACTGTTTCAAAACAAAAATCTGAAAGTTTGGGGCAAGGAAATCAAGGCACTTGTTGGAAAATAGAATTTTGTGCAAAACAAAAATGTAATAGTTTTTGCATAAAAATGATATAATTTTAATGATTTGAAACTTTAAGGGCTGGTTCGGTTCATTTGTGTAATTATAGCATTTGGTAAAATTAAATAGTGGAGAAAACTGTGAGTGTTAAAAATAAGATATTCGACAATGTCATGTTATTTTATGATTCATTATGATCAAATAGTGCTTTCTTATATAGCTTTTAAATTCATAAAAAAATGTGATATATTTTTGTGCTAATCTAAAGGCCCCTTGATAACAGGGACATTTTGGGTCTCGTATATTACACTAGTACAATAAGTGGGGACTAGAGGTTAATCTCAAAGTTAATTTAATCTCTCTGTGTATCGGTGGACCGAAACAGGATCTAATCTTAAATACCGAGCAGCGAATTCAGTTCTGTGATGAGTATAAATACTTAGGTCTAAAAATTACAGCTGACCGAACACTAGACAAAGGTATAAAAGATCGAAACGTACAAGGAAGAAAAGCAATAACTTTATTAAATGCAATAATTTGGGACCAAATTATATCAAAACATAACAAAAACCTTATATATTATTATATAACACCATTGTAAAAAGTATTATTACATACGGCTCAGAAGTCTGGCCAATCAAGTATAGAACAGAAAAGATGTTTTCCGCTACGGAGATGGACTATTGGAGAAGAGCAGCAGGGAAATCAAAAACAGAAAGAGTTACAAATCAAAGAATAAGAGAAATTATGACAGTGGGTGAACGTACTTTAGTGGATGATATAAGAACAAAACAACTGGTGTGGTACGGACATGTACAAAGAATGAATGATAAAAGACTACTCAAACAAATACTACAATGGAAACCAACTGGCCGAAGAAAACGAGGACGGCCAAGAAGAAGCTGGAGGGAAGGAATAGACAGTGAAATAAGGATAAGAAGCCTAGATGATGAATTATGGGCAAACAGAAACGAGTGGAGATTGGGTATAGGAAGATGTAGAACGTTGTGAAACCGATAATATATATATATATATATATATATATATATATATATATATATATATATATATTACACTTTATTCCCGTTATTGTCATTACTGAGTCTGCCAATTAGCAGCTTCTCGCTCCTTTTTTGTTATTTACTGTAACGGCGATCGGTGCGATCGAATTTTTTACTAAAATTCGGTAGTTTAGTTTGTAAAAAGCAATAAATCTAATAAAAATTTATAAACAAATATTAATACACAAAACGTCCCATTTTACAGAAAATAGGAAAGTTATATTATATTATAATAAGTTGTTTTTTTTAAATAATTACATTTATTGTAATGCATAATTCCACAAAATTTCACTTGTCTGTTGTAATTTTCAAGAAAGTCATAGTAGAATAACCCTGTATCGAAAAAACAAAGAGGTTTGATTTAAGCTATAACATGATTTTTATTTTCCTAGTCCGCGCAGCTATGGCTAGAGAAGGTATTAATTTCGGCGAAAAGATACATTTCGAGGAAAAGCCGAAAATGTGTTATTTGGGTGTATTTGAAGCTATCTTAGCAATACGTCTCTCTGTGTGTGTGCGTTTGTATGAACCAGTTTCGATGAAGTTTTCAGGTAAAATGGTGTCAAACACTATATCGAGCTGATTAGATTTTGGTCGAAATCAACTTCTGCTAATGACAGTTTTTTGACAATATATTTTTTTTTTTAAATGGTGACTTTTTAACGAAGCATTGAATAAATATTTAGTTTTCTAAATATACTAGATCACATAGGCTGATATATCATGGAGTTTACTTCAGCTGTGCTAATAGGCTAGGAAGGTATCAGATCCGTCATGGATCAATTTATTATTATTATTTCTTCTTTTGACCTTTCTTGCCACCCCTTAAAGTTTTGTGAGTAATTTGAATTACACTCTGTATATAATTATTCCTTCGATATACAGGGTGTTTTAAAACTAAACATCCTTATTTTAACGGTGTATTTTTAGTTAAGAACTTTTTGAAACTCTCTTCCCCAAGATAAGAAAAAAACAAATTTAAGCTTTTAATAAGCCTCAAAGCTCGTAATTTTTCGCGAGCCCCCGGCGAGTCAGTGGCAGCTCGTGGGGTAGTGCCCCGGAGCCATGGCACTACCTTATTTTTTTGCAAAAACACGTTTTTTTATTAAAAAAAAAAAATTGTTATTTTATGCATTTCTTTTTAATTTATATAAAATATGGTAAACCCTGTGCAATACAGTGGATCACACTCCATATCGGTAATGCACGACGCCTCGCCTGGCTGGCCTGCTGCCTGCTGTTGAAACGCAGAGTAAGTGGGGGGTGGAATGTATGTCGCTTGTCTGTTGGCGCCGTCGAACAGAGATAGATTTTTACCATTGGCCTATATGAGCGACAGAGTTGGACAATTTTTACATTAGTTGCGTTCGATATTTACGTCGGATTAATCTTTTTGATCGAAATCATTCGTTTATTCCATCTAGATCTAGGGGAGGTAGATCTCAATCGTTCGGTAATTCTGCTCAGACTAGTCGGACGTAAATCTGGTTGCTCCGTGGATTTTGACTGACGAAACAGATTGATCCAAGATTGTGGGGTCATGTTGGCTATTTTTTTTGTTTACAAAAATATTTTTATGCAAAAAAATTTAAATTGAATTAATTGATGTTGAAGACAACAAATTATATGAATTTCCGACATCACAGGAAAATTTTGTCAAAATTATAGCTGGGCGTAAGTTGCAATAAGTACACAATATTTTTGGTTATATTTAGGGTTATTACCATTTACAAAAATTTGATCAATTTGATCCGGATCGTTCGGTAACTCCAATTTGCTCAGACTAATCTGTAATCACGTGACCAAAAATCCGTCGCGTCTGAGATGCAAATACCGAACGCAGCTATTGTATAATAAAAAAAATCAACCTTCATTTGTGCCAGGCACGCCAGCCAGTTAGTGTGCAGTTAGTGTACAGTTGTATGCTTTAATTTACGCCCTCTTAATTACACAATAAAAAAGATATCCGTATACTATGCACACTGTTCTATTATGTAAGTGAAAATAAACAAAATTAGCGTCTTAAAAAATTCTTTTGATTTAATAATTGAAAAACAAACGTGGAAGTGGAATAAAACTATTTGTAATAAAAATATTGTTTATTTTTTGTAAATACCTATATCTAAAGACTCTAAACTAAGGGTAAGATAAGTTATTATTTAAATTAATTCAGCAGAATGTTTGATATATTTTGAGTCATTTCATGGTGTAATTTGGGTAGGTCTGGGTTATTTTCTTTAAAAAACTAGGGCTAGAAACCCTACAAAGAGTAAACATATAATACAAAACTATGATCGAGGCATGTTTTTTCACGAATTTTGGGTAAAAATTTGACGCAGCACACCGATTTTTTTTTGTTGAGTGGTTATCAAAATTCTGGCACTACCATGTTGTTTGGGCACGAGCCGCCACTGTGGCCAGAGCAAACGATTTTTCGGCTCTATATATGAGCTAGTCAAAATTGCCATAGTTCCTTTGTAATGCGGCCTTTTCATCAGGTTAAAAATTTAATTAAAAATGCATTCACCCATTTTTAATAAAGTACGGACCGTGTAAACGTCAGGCATTCAAAAAATTTCGCCAAGCTTCCTGGTTTATTTTTGAAAAAAATCCGCGCGCTTGGTCTTGCTTTATTACCCTCTAAAAATATAGCTACAAGCTACTGTAGCTACTTTCGAAAACATCGCTTTTTCATTAAAATCATTTTTTACATATTTTAGTATCATAGCTAAAGCTTGTTTTACTTGGATAAAAATTAGTTTAAAATTGTATTAAATATTTTGCGAACATTTTGGAAATTCAATTTACTTAATCACGAGTTAAGTTTAACGTTACCACAATGAGACACGGAAAAAATGACGTGTGTAATTTTTTAGCTCACACGTATACTATATTATAGTATACTTTTTTTTTGAGACAACCCCGAAATTTTTTTTTCAGATAATGTCGAAAATTGGGTGTATATATTATATATTATATATTATATATTATATATTATATATTATATATTATATATTATATATTATATATTATATATTATATATTATATATTATATATTATATATTATATATTATATATTATATATTATATATTATATATTATATATTATATATTATATATTATATATTATATATTATATATTATATATTATATATTATATATTATATATTATATATTATATATTATATATTATATATTATATATTATATATTATATATTATTATTTCTGTCCGATAGCTCCTAAGCCGCTAAACCAATTTTTATAAAATTTTCAGGTAAAATAGTGTTCGATACTTCGACGAGCTGATTAGATTTTGGTCAAAATCCATTAATGCTAATAACAGTTTTTTGAAAATTATACTATTAAAAAAATGCTAACTTTTAACGGAGCAACGTATCAATTTGCGGTTTTCGAAACATAGTAGCCTACATTTTGCTCAATAATTTGTGTTATTACCGAAAGCTTCGTTGGAGCTTTAGTTTCTGATATATTTGCAAAAAACTGTTTCAAGGTTGATATATCATGCCTTCCCACATAGCACAAAAATCACATTAACGTTAAATTAACATGAACAAAAATAACAAAGTTTTTTTTTACTTAAAAACAACCTCATACCATGTAATATTTATTTTGTTAAATCTACATGCTTAAAGATCACTTAAAAACAAGTAGAAATCAAGCTATAAAAATGTACTTTTTGCTGAAGTTTCTTGTGCTGTGTATATAACGTGTTTTTTACCCTCGTTATTTTCATGTACCAAATTTACACTTAAAAAGTCCTCCACAACATGTTCTTAAACGCCACTAGATTAAGACTTCTCAAACCTACTAACTTTCTGCGTCTTTTTTGGTCACGTTTTTTTAATAACATTTTTTGACTTAAAAGAGACGCGAAAGGAAGTTATAAAAGTTCACTAGTTTAAGACTACAACACTTCAAGACAATTTTAAAGATGGCGCTCAAGGCAAGACAAAATATCTATATATCTATCTACATACATTATGTTTTTTTTTAAAGCTAAACAAGATTTTTTAACAGTTAACATTTTCACAGAATATTAATGTGTCTTTATCAGGTTAATAACAGTTGCGCCGTGATCGTGGATCAGGGATCAGTTCCTTAACAGGTTTTTGGAGTTTAGAGGCCAAAGCACTGCCTGATAGATTTCGTCAAAGTAAAAAATCCCGACAATAGGCGCTGATGCTAGTAAAATCTCAAAAATATTCGGTAGAAACTAACGTAAAAACGCAGTTTTTAGCAACGTTATTTTTTATAACGTTAATGAATGACCTATTAAGCTTGTTTTCATATATGAAATAAACGTTTCGTTCTAGCAAGTTTTAAAATCAACGTTTTTTTTTTCTCACGCCTTTTTTACATGTTAAACACGTGATGGTGCTATGTGGGTTTACTTGAAGTGTGCTAATGGGCTAGCTAGGAAGGTATCAAATCAGTCATGGATCCATTTATTTTTTATTTGCAATTTTTTAAGTCAGTTAGTCAAATTTCATTTTTGAATTTGATACATTCTAAACAAAACTTGACTCTGATATAAAAGATAATAAATAAGCGCGATTTTATAGACTTGTAGGATTTAAATCTAGAAATCTATTAAGTCCAGTAACGTATTAATACCTTAATGATTAAATCGCTTTTATTTTATTTGATTTTTTAATCAGAGTCAAATTTCATTCAGAATTTCATATCGTTGCTTAAAATTTTGTGGAAAATTACAAAATTTCTATATTTTTTTGTGCTTTTTGACTTAATTTTAAGCAACAGAGTAAAAATCTGATGCTTTGAAGAAAATTTGAATTTAAGCTTAAAGCTACATCAGAGCCCCCTATAAAACAATTTCGAAGGCTGAAATTTGCAATATTTTCTTGTTAGTCTATTTTTTTGTTATTGTCACTTTAATTAAAATTTTATATCTGTCAGCGGTAGACTATGTTGTGTGGGGTTGTGAGTATATAAATATTATAAAAGAATACCAAATTTTTGAAATGTTTCAAAAATTAAAAGTTGACAGAAAAAATTACAATTGCATTATTTATTAAAAATAAGTAGGTATAAAACAGCATTTTACACCAAAATTTAAATTTTAATAAATTCAAAAGTTAAAGGCCCCTTTTCAGAATGCAACGATCTTAAGAACAACCGGTTTTAACCCCTTACCTTATCTTAAAATTCGAGCCATGCGTGGTGGGATCCATTTTTCCCTTTTTCCTAGAAATATGCGAAATCTGTCAAAAACATTTAATTTGGGACAATCTGTACATTACCTGGTCTTCAGTGTGATTTATACAGAGCGCTGATTTACTTTTTTACTCTCCCCAATAAAAAAAAAACTGTAAACTTAGCTCCCCATACAATAGATTTTTATCCCGTTCTGGAACATAAACTCGACTTGGGCTGTTGCCCTTTAACTGGATCTTTGGGGAGACCCTTTCCTGCTAAAAAATGGCGGCAGTCGCAGCAAGAGCTATTTTATTTTGTCAGATAAAAAGTTTTTCGGTTGGTAATAAAGACTACCTCCAAACTTTAACCGTTTTCCACTTCGCTTTTTTCTGAATATTTTTCAAATAAAAATGTCTCCTTTTTCCTTAAGATTTCGTAAAACTTACAGGATTTCACAATAAATAGCCTTAAGCCTACTTTACAAAAAAAAATACTTAAATATTATGTCCTACTAAGTTTGATTCGCACTCCCCAATCACTAACTTATGGCCAAGGCGTGGCACTGTGGGAAACTGCCCACACTTTTTTTGTCCGGCTTCGGCAAAATAGCAAAAAAAAAATGAATAAACTAATTTTAAAAGAGAAATAAAAAAAACGGTAAAAGCAAAATATTTCGGTAAATCTATTGTAGCATTTAAGGGGGTACTGGGTAAATAGTTTTTGGTCATGCCAAATTTGGGCCCGCTTACTTCGCCAAGAATGATAACCTTAACAATATTTTACATTTCGAAATAGCTTTCTTGTTACCGGTTTTAGTCGACGCCGACGGTGCGGTTATTTGTCGTTTGGTGTGCAAGACTATTAAAATCGAGATACTAAATAGGGGAAGATGGGGGAAGAATATATTTTTGTTACTTTGTTTGTGGTTTTTCTTGTGTTAAACAAGTAGTTTAGAATGGAAATATTTCGTATTACCCCCTCGTTTTGACTGTCGTAGGGTAATAGGAACATCGTTAGAATTATTTTTAGCGCGTCATACACAAACAACTGAAATGATCAAACATGGTCAAAATTTTTAATCTGAAATAAGAGAAAGTAACGTAGCTTTACCACAAGGCAGTATAGCTTCACCTTTGGTATTTCTGATATTTATTAATGATTTATCAGCAATTATTCATAATGAGAATGAACATATAACTGAATTTGCACATGACACAAAACCTCAATTAAGTGTAGGAACATTACTAGAACTGCAGGAGCAATTAAATACTTTTAAATACCCAACGGAGTGCGCGGGCACAGACATCTTTTGAGCTTGGGACTGACTAAACCAAGCATATGGTTTTGGACAATGTTGCCATTAACTCTCAAACACATTTTTTAGGGCAACAGAAAAATAACAGGTATTAACTCTCAAATTATCTCAAAATTATAAATTACGAAATGAACTACGGTCCATTAAAGAATTAGTAACCGTCAATTTTTTTACCTAATTCTTTAGCCTAAAAAATGTGTTTCTCTGTTTTCTAAAAATCATATATATTCAAGTATTCTGCACAGGAAAAAGTTAGGCGTCTCGGCCATATAAAGCTATGTACGAAAATTTAGCCTGTTACTAATCACTTAAAAAATAGACCGGTGTACTGTGGACTATTTGCATTAGATGCCATCTTATATTTTTGCAACTTGCCATTTCTAAAGCTGTACCAGGGCTATCAAAACGGACGGGCCACGATCCTCCACTTTGTTGACGTCACATCCGGGGCTGATTTTTTTTTGATAGTCACGTTACGACACAGCTGATTGTCTTTAAAATATTGAAGTTGGAATGACGGTTCATGAATATTTGATTTTTCAAAAAATAAAGCCGTTTTTGAGATTGTTTTTACTTTATTCTGGCAGAACAATTTTTTTAAATGTATAGTAATCCTTAATTTTTCATAGCCGCTTCATTAGCTCACACAAAAATTAAGTTTAAAGCAGAAGCGAATGTGGCAATCAAACATTTCCATTCTAAACTACATGCTTATGAGAAGCAAAATTTAAAACAATACATAAATAGTCTTACATTTAACCACAAACTGAAGAAACTAAAAATAAAATGTTTCCTTCAGACAATTTTTTTTTAATCTGAAATGGTTTGCTTGTTAAAAATATACTACTTATCAAAAAAATTTGTATACCTGCAATATAAAAACCCATGATAGGTGTACAATTTTTTTTGAAAAGCAGAGAAAAGAGCACGTATAAGTGCTAAAAGTTTATTAATATAGTAGTAAAAAAATTTCACAGCTTTTTTCAGATATCTCAACTGACAAAAGACAAAATGCAAGAGTAGGAAAAAAATATTACCCTGGTTTCTTATTCCTCCATCTTCCCCTATGTGAAATAAATTGGTTTCGCTCCACACTGCAGTGACCTGCGCAGCCAGCACCAGCCAAATGGCGCGGTATGCAATAGAAGCTCGCTAAAACACAATTGCGCACGTTCTACGTACGTCAAAATTCTTATGTTAACCGTTCGTGAGTTTGCGGCATTCCACGAAAGCCCTTAACTACATGTGACGTTCAAATATCAACAGTGTCAGATAGCGTTAGTCGTTGGCCGTTTTGGGCAAGACCAAAAACTTACTAATGTGCTCTAAAATTTTTCAGCTATTCCTAGAAAGTTTCGGCTGACTTCCAGATTGCATAATCGCGTTGTTAATTAGCAAGCATTATAGAATTTTAATAAGACATTTTTTTGGGTTGCTTCAAATTACACAGATATGCAGCAGCTAAACTTTAAGACTACAGGTTTTAGATAGGTCTCTAAATAATGGTATTATAATTAATTATAATTATTTAACATGTGGCTGGTAGTGTGTGCTGGCAAAATGTTCCTTTTAACAACGCGTTAGTATTTTCTTTAGCTAGTAGGTACCAGCTTGTGGTTTCTGTTTTTTTTTTAAACATTAGTATTGATTGAAATTATTCAATCTCATCACTTTGGGTTTCGAGATAAGCATTCCACGATAGACTAAATACACATAATTACTAACATAATGGAAAAAGCACTAGAAGAGAAAAAAGTTTGTTTTGCGCTATTTCTAGATTTGAAATGTGACAAAGTGTGGCATAAAGGCCCTAATTTTAAACTAAAACATTTTCTGGCCAAACAATATTCTGATATATTTGAAGTCATACATATCTGATAGACATTTTAGAGTAAGATTCATACTCAAATTTAAGAGAAATTCAAGTAGGGTAGCATATCACTTGCATCCCAAAGCTAGAAAATTGTCACTTAGCAACATTTGCTGATGATACCGGTTTATAGACTGTAGAAAAATCTATTGAAGGATCAATAGAAAAAAATTAGGATGCAGTCACCCAAGTTCATAATTGGACCACAAAGTTGCGAATAAAATTAGATGAAACCAAATCAATTCATGTTGATTTTACAAACAAAAATGTAAATCACATAAAAATCTTAATTAACGACATTCCCGTACGATATGCAAATCAGGCAATATATTATCTCGGTATGACAAAATAATTATGTCAAGCCTACCAAAATAAACAAAATTTGAAAATTGTTAAAAGAAGTAATTAACAACTTGACTAAAAGAGGAATCGTAAAATGGACTTTCCAGTCTCTTAGTTTTTTACCGGTCTCTGTCAAGACCGGATGGTTTCCTAAAATGACCTGCCTGTAAAGCAGTGGCGGCTGCTACAGGGAGGGCAACGGGGCAGTGCCCTACCAAAACTAGACAACAAACGGTATTTTTAATTGATTTATTTAAAAAAGTTAAATCTTCCGCGACGACATGATTGTCTAGTTCTTTTTATTATCTGTGGTTAACAACAAGCGACTAATTGGGTGAATTTTTTAGCTTAAATAATTACCAGCCGGCGCGGCGGCGCCGCGCGGCGCAATGTTTCAATTTCACCCGTTTTTCAGCGGTATATGAGTGGGTGTTTTCGCGCGGGGGCGGGAGTAATATTTGTTTTAGTTTTCGTCGGCCATATTCATCATGCGAAAACGTTCGTTGCCCTTTCTGCGTGTTGCCGAGTCTATCTTTAGTAAAGACGTATAAGTTTGTTTTGATTTGGGGTATGTCAGTAGTAAAAAGCCTTGCCGGTCGCGTGTCATTATTTGTTTTTGTTATTGCTTGTTTATAAAATGGAAATAAATACCGCCGATTAACTGGGCAAATTTAACTATGAAGTTCGATTACAAATAAAATCTTTAGGGCCACGTAGACCAGACCTAAAAATTAACCAAAATTTTAGTGCAAGTAAAAATTATACGAAGTTGAAAACTGGTTGTGCGGTTGCGAAAAAAGAAATGCTTTTTTTTGCTTTATATGTCTTGTTATGAACAATCCACAAAGTGATCATGCGTGGGTGGCAAAGGGAATGTGTGATATCAAGCACTTTAGTGAAAAGTTAAAAAGACACAAAGTAAGTGGTATTCATTTAAATAACCACATAGAATTTTCTATGCTAGGCAAGACCGATATTAGGTGCTAATTGAATAGTGCCTATAGGTAAAACATTACCGAACATAATGAAAATGTGACAAAAATTAGACACATACTTAGTAGGTTAATAAACTGTTTAAAATTCTGTGAGATTTTTGAGGTTGCTCTACGGGGCCATAAAAAAGAAAGGCGAATGGACTTTATCTATAAACAAATAAACTAAAAACTACACCAAGTAGCTGCTTGTTTAGACAATACTAAAATAAAATTGTTTCGGTAGGTTTTTTATCTCATTTTTCATGCAATTGAAATTTCTGCCCCCCCCCCCCCCGCCCCATTTATGACGTCACCAGCCACCAATGCTGTAAAGTAACACTTTCTGTACAAAAAATTATACGGAAAGTGCTTGTTTTTCGGTCGATAAAAAAAATTGTAACATGTATAATATTATTTATTTATTTTTGTTGTTTTCAAAGGTATTCCTTACACTTGAGTGCTTTATGTCTATATTACTTGTTGTGCACCCGAATCTCGGATCTTTTTGAGCACACAAAAGGGGATACTTTATACTTCCATACACTCCATAACAACTACCGGAAGTATGTGCGAGTTATAAAACCGACCCTTAACCGAAAGCTAAAAGCCGGAAGCTGTAAGCTTGAGGGGGCGGACCCTTAAAGCGGCTAATGTTCATTTCTTTTCAAAAAGAATGTTTACCAAGTTTATTATTTATTAACTTGGGTCTGTTGAAAAAATATAGCATTTGACCAGTAAACAAAACAATTCCTGATCCTAAAAAATCATCTGTTTATTGAGGCTTTCTTTCCGAAGCTATAATGGGCATACTCAATGATTACTCAAGTAACATTTTTGGTTAAAATTGGGTAAACTGTACTTAAAATAAGAAAATAATTTTTCCATATATGAAACTAAGAGGTTAAAAAAGAGAAACATTTCCCGACATTTTCTTCAAGGAGTGACAAAAACCAAGGTAATTTGAAAGGAGAAAATAGGTAAATGGCACAGTTTGTCTTGCATGTCTAAGTTACCTAGATGAGATTTTGACCAAGGTTGGGACAATGTCTGTGATTAGACAAGTTTTTATTTTCATTTTAGCCCATATGGTTTAAAACGACTCAAAATGCCTTCTGAGGTCCCTGTTTTGTGGCGCCCTCTACATAGTCAGAATAGAAAGAAATAAAAACATTTAAAAGAAAAGAGGAATACAATAATATTGGTGCGTAATTGTATGGGCTACCAATTTTATAAAACATAGTTTTGCAGGTTCAATGGTTTAGAAGATATAACGCATAATTGAAAAGCACATTTTGCTCCTTGCGCTAGGGGCAAAATACAGGGTGTCCTAAAAGTCCGAGTTCACCCAAATTACTTTTGATCTCTTAAAGATAACTGAAGAATATTTGGCAGTGATCGATAACATTAAGAGATCTATTTTATGAAAGGGCGACTGTGCCTTATTTTATTATGATAAATGTTTTGAAAACAGCCGCCTTAAAATAAAAATAAAAATATTTCTAGGAATCCTCAAATCAATTTCATTTTTGTAAGTAAATAATAAATTCAGGTGAGTAAAAAATTATTTCTGTTTAGTATTAACTTAAAATTCAATTTTTCAAGTTGGCTTTATATAAAGTAGGTTTAGGCGGGGGACAATCCCCCCTCAACACCCTCTTGAGAGTATTTACCTTATTCAGTGGCGTAGGCAAATTTTTTTATCGATTTATTTAACAAGAAATCCACCTACAAAGGAACGTATGAGCTGAGTAATTCGTATGCTACTGGGAAAAGATTCGGATTGCAACATTCTGCTTCTATGTAACTTTTGTGTTTGTGTTCTAAATTTCTAAAGAATTGTGGCCAGAGAACTATTTCCCCTTCTGCACCATTTGAATCCATTCCATAAAATTCAATGAGATCCGTTATTGGTTGCGG
This sequence comes from Aspidapion aeneum, assembly GCA_963576565.1. Classification (NCBI taxonomy): domain Eukaryota; kingdom Metazoa; phylum Arthropoda; class Insecta; order Coleoptera; family Brentidae; genus Aspidapion; species Aspidapion aeneum. Next base: position 43,645,863 of record OY755042.1, read on the forward strand.
ATTGGGCTCTGGACCTATTTAATTAATTTAAAACGTCTTACCATGTTAATGATCCACGAATTTGAGCTTCTTAATCGTTTGGTCCAAAAATGGAATGAAGTAGTTCCTATGATAGTACTATTCAGCCGTTGCAGCAGACACGATGCCTCATTGAGTTTGTCTTCCCACCGCTAGGCATTGATATTTTGACCCAAGCTGTACACAAATGTGTTCTGCTCTTGTATATATTTGCAAAAAATTCTGTTTTGCACTATTCCCTATTGCTGCAAAATTAGTTTAAGTATAAATGGGCGGGAACTAAAAATAATTGGCGGGAGAGCCTGGCTTCTTCACTATTATATACTGATGCACTGTGTATACAAACTTCTAATGTTTACATTCGGAAACAATAGTTTTGCGCAATGACACGCGGAAACGATGTTTGGCTTTAAGAAATTCATGCATAAAGCTCGCAGTTCAAGGTTTGGCTAACTTTGGTCAATAAAAGGTGATAAAATAGTAATATTGATTGAAAGTTCACTAAAATAGGGTAAAAGTTGGTCATTCAAATTCTCTTTTAGATTTTTTTTGTAAATTGTTTGTATATATCTGTTATCTATACGCACTCATATTATTTTCTATAATTAAAAAGTTATATTTTTCTATTGGTAGTACTCTCATTGGCCAATAGGGGGGGGGGGTTCACCCCCAAGCCCCCCAAGCCTCCCCCCCTGGCCACGCCAATGCCTAATTATTTGAAAACTTTTAACTTGGCAGAACTTCTTAACACATTTTTTATCACTATGAGGAAAAACAAGTTAAAAAGACAGTATAGATTATTGAAAGAAAACAAAGGCAAAGAAAAGAAGATAAATTAAGTTTTGGAAACTTAATAAAACGCTGCTTATACTGTAGCCACAGTACATAAGAATCGTACAGTCAGTAGTTATGTACGAAGTGTCAGAAAAAATTGATTACCGAGACAAGTGAATGACTAATCGAATCATCGAAGGAACGCATTTGAAGTACTTGCATGCTGGAGTACAAACCACTCATTTTCTAATTCCACGATACTGAATGCTAAACGTTCTATTCGAAGAGTTTTAGCCCAATGTTTGAGATGTTGGAAAAGAAAACCTCAACCATTCCTGTCATGGGTAATTTACCGTTATACCGGGTTTCTGTTCACAAATCCTTTCATCATGTTGGCGTAGATTATGCTGGCACATGAAGCCCCCTTTTCACCAACACCCGTGCATACCCCTACTGCGTCCTTCCCTTGCTATGGAATCTGCCCGTCTTCCGTAAGAAGAGAAGAGACTTCTTGCCTCTTTTTATACTTGACATGATGAGAAGAAATGCGCCGAGGTCCCGTTTTCGGTCCAACATCACTCGCACGTCGCGTCCTTTTCACAATCATCTTCGCCAAGTGTCCTTGCAGGACGCAGTGTCCCGTTAGGGCTTCCACCGCTTTTCGTCTTCTACGGAGCAGCCAATCCCTACGGGACTTGCTGTATCCTGTCACATACTCCTTCGCCTGTCTGGTGTTTGCTGTGTTGCTCCATTCCTTTTGCATCTTTTTCTGGGCCCACTTCATTCGGGCCGACTTTATTTGCCTTCCTGTGAGCCCCAGGAAAGGCTCTGGCTCAGAGCTCGAGGTACTATCAAACTCAAATCCTATGTTTGTCTATTTATTTGCCTTTTTGTCAAGATCCACTTAGAACTTGTTTCAGATCTTACTACCAATGCTTTTCTGGCTGCTTTTAAACGGTTTCTTAGTAGGCGTGGCCAAGTGGAAGCCATTTATTCAGATAATGGTATAAATTTTGTAAAACCCTATAAAATGTTAAATCAATATGCTTCTGAAGGAGCTGCCAAGGAAAGTATAACTTGGAGGACTTTGGAAATATAATACCAAATCTGTAAAAACACATTGAGTAAATGTTCTAGGAGATAAAGTTGTTAGCTATGAGGAACTCTACACCGTTTTTACTCAAATCGAAGCAATTAAAAACCTCTTACTCCAATTAACAACGATCCAAATGATTTTGGCTCCCTCACACCGGATCATTTAAGACTCTCACACATCCTTTCTTTCTCACTCTCTCTTCCTCGCTCTGTCTAAAAATGCATAAAATTTTGATCAGAAATGTTTAATGGTGCATTTTAAAAGCCAGATGGTTAAAAAATTTAATTAATTTTTCAATTAAAAACTTTTTAGTTTTTGAATTCTGTATTTCTTTTAATCGAGTATTTTGTATCATTTTAGGTATTTTCATACTATGGTATCATAATAGTATTTATCTCATAAATATATTATATACGACTAAAATTAAGTTGAATTTCTATGCCCTTTGCAGCAATACCGACAATCCAAAAGACAAAAGATCTTAACAGAATTAGGTATTATTAAATTATTATTACCTTTTATTACTACAATCCTGGTCGAAAAAAATTACTTAAATTGCAGATATGGTCATTATTCTTTTTAAATATCCGACGGCGAAGCAGGATAAATTAAAATGATTTGTATAAGTGGCTGGTTTATTTAAACCAGTGCTTTCCTACTAAATTATCTTTACAGACGCCACGACATCAACATCATGCGTGACAATCATCTCACCGCACTTTCGACATTCATTTAAGATCATGCTCATTCGACATATATTAAAGTTGACACTCATACAAATCCACTGATGGCTTCTGACTCCTCCGATCAGACACTGACACAAACGACCACGCCTACAGTTAATTGTGTGGGTCTTTCCTTTACCTCTATTCCAATTCTTCCTAGCCCCTAACCTTTTCCTTCCCCTGTGACTCCCCAACAACAACAGCAGCCCCTTTTTGGGTAGACCGATATCTTAAGCCTTTCAGTCACCTCTTTTTTCGAAATTTCGATAGAACTTTGGCTACTCGGCGATAGGATAAGTTGAAGTCACTCAAAGTGATAGCGTGTAGGGGTGAGGTTGGCAAGCCTATGGGGATTTTCATCCAATATTTTGGAAGGGGATCCTTATCCTTTGTTGTTGTTCAAGTTCCAGTTCAAGTTCATTTAATTGTCAAATAAGCTGTAAGTTACAGATATGGCAGATCAAAATTAATTTCTTATAAAAAATATCCTAGAAAATAAAACTGTAACTTTAAAGAATAAATTTGTCAAACCCACACTTCTCGTTACAAATTTTGATCTATATTAGTAACATTAATATAAGATAAAAACACATAAAAAACACGAAAATTTTTACCACAAAATGGACGTCAGCAATGAAATAATGTAAATTAAAATAAATAAATGAATCCATGACGGATCTGACACCTTCCTGGCTACCGTATTATCACGCTTCAAGTGAAGCCATGATAATATATTAGCCTTGAAAATAGTTTTTTGTAAATATCTCAGAAAATAAATCTCCTACGAAGTTTTTGGTTACAACACGAATTATTGAGCAAAATATAGTCTACTATATTCCGAAACCAATGTATTGATACGATGTTCCGTTAAAAAGTTAGCATTTTTTAAAGTTTTTAATTGTCAAAAAACTATCATTACCATTAATGGATTTTGACCAAAATCCAATCAGCTCGTAAGAGTGTAGAACACTATTTTACCTGAAAATTTTATGAAAATCGGTTCCGAAAATAATATACACACAGTGAAAATCACTTCAGCGGTTTAGGAGCTATCGTGTTACGGACAGAAAAAAATATACACACACACACAGAAAGATATCACGACTATATTTCTAGGATAGGTCAAAATATATCCAAATAATAGAGTTTTGGCGATATCTGAAAAAAAAATTTTCGTCAAAAATAATACCTTCTCTAGCCATTGCTACGCGGGCTAGGAAGGTAAAAATTGTACCTATGTTACTAATCATCTTATTTTCTTCGGAATAATAGCTTGTTTTATTCCCAAGGATACAACTTGTAGCCTAGCAGACTGTGAGGGCTTTCTGAGAGACAGAGAGTGTTTTATTGGCATATTTTGTTCCCGCTGGCTCAGATACCGGCGGATTAATCGTCTTTTATTGATGTTTATTAGAATTTTTTTGGGATTATTAGAAAGCAGTTAATTTGAAATTTTTTATTTGATTTTTTCAATAAAATAAACAGTAAATATTTTTTTCTTTTTTATGTTTTTTTACATAGGTTTACACAAACTCATCTTATCTTTAATAATTATAATTAATAATATCATCTTATACATTAATAAACTGGGGACTAAAGTGATCCTTTTAATCCCGAAGTGAAAAGTTTGTAGACCGACCGAAGGGACGACTACAATTCCGAGGGATTAAAAGGAATTTTAATTCCGTGGTAAGAAAAATAATTTAAAATAAAAATAATGGAACGCTATTTAACAACACGTATTTAACTGATTGCATTTAACTATACTCAAAATATAAAATGTCATCCTAGTGATTGACAGTGTTTCATAGTTAGGGTTGATATTTTCCTCCAAATCTGGGTGTGTCTTGCGAAAAAAAAAATTATTCCCTAAGGATTAATATGGTCACATTAGTTCCTCAAACTAGGCAGCAAAGTGACCTCTTTAGTCCCTAAGTGCATAAAATTGTTTAGTGTTTTAATCTCTAAAATCTGATTTTTTAGTGTTTCGTAGTCCAAGAATCCAGAGAAAAAGAAGTTTAAAACGTTCTACTCTTTTTCTCAAAATCTGAAGGTCCGAAATGTTCTCATGTATCTGGGTGGCTTACCTCCTTTTTTGGCCAAGGCCGTTCTCTAGCTTGAAAAACTTCTACATAACACTGATTTAACTGTGACCATTTCTTTTGAGGGTTAGAGGACAAGACAAAAAAGCTTTTGGCAACGTTTCAGAATATATTTTTCCTTTTTCAAGCCCTGAAAAAAGGGAAAAAACCGGTACATAGTAAAAATAATTTTTTTTTTTTTAACTTAACTAACTATTTTTCCAAATATCTCTCCACACTTACTTAAACTATTGTTTTCAACGTCCCTTCAAATGGACTGGGGCATGATAAAGAGGCGTGCCTCAATCCATTTTTACGGAATCGAACCCAACCGAACCCACAAATAATAAAAAACACTGATTTAAGTAAATATAAGAAATTGCCTCTTTTTTTAACCGACGACATAGAAATCAAGCTAGGACAAAAAAGTATGTTACAATCGGATGGGTGCATCGATGGTTATACAGGGTGTCCCAAAGATAACAGAGGTATTTTTGGGTATTTTTAGTGCGAATTTGGAAATTTGGCTATCTTGAAATTTTTGTAGCACGCACCATCTTTAAGGATTGTACTTTACCCCTATATTTTGAATAGGGAAAGTGGGTCTAGTGACACAATGTTTTATTGTTTTCTTGAATATTTTGACAACAGTGTAAAAATTTCGAAAATCCATCTATTAGTTTTTGAGATATTTGCTCTAAAATTTTCAAATTTAACATGAAATGATAAAATAAAAATTAAAACTGAAAAATATAAATTATGATAAAATTTTTATTTTATCAGTCGATGTTAAATATGAAAGTTTGAAGGGAATTTATCTCAGAAACTAACAAATAGATTTTTAAAAGTTTTACACGGTTGTAAATACATTCAAAAGGCCTTCAAAGCAAGATCCACTTTCCCTATTCAAAATATAGGGGTACACCGTGGAAGGGGGTGCGTGCTACAAATATTTTAAGATAGCCAAAAAGTGTCCCCCTGGCAAACAAAATCGACAAGTACCCGAGAATTGCTCCAAATTCGTATCCAAAAACACCTATGTTACTTTTTAGTTGGGACACCTTGTATATAAGGTAATATGCGGCCAACCAACCATATTTTTTATGTAAATTATTCTTGGCTAATAAAAGGATTTATCTAATTTGCTTAATTTAGTTTTTAAAAATTTTTTAGAGCACGCAGGTTCCTATTGCCTAGACATGGTGTGAAATCAGTTTCATATCTCTTCATTTGTACATAAAATGTAGAAAAAAACACTACAAAATTGTGGTATTTAGATAGTGCTAAATATATAACAAAATGTGTCTGACACCAGAGTTGGGGGACTATAAAATATTCGGCTTTTTAGTCATTTTAGCATTCACAGAACGCAACGCCAACGAAGGGTAGCAATAATTAAAATTTACTACTCAAAAACTCATTTGTCAGGTTGTGTAGAGGCAATTTTGCCTGAATCATAAACGGGCTTGCATTTGCCAGATGGGACTAGCTAGCAGGACCAGGGGCCCAAATAAATGAAACAAAATGGTAATGTGTCCAGATTTGAAATATCACTTTGAGTAAAAAATTGAAAACTCAACTTTAGATTGCATGCACCTGCAAAATTTAATTACGAGTTCTCTTTGTTTCAGCGATGTACTCATGTACGCATAGAACAAATTACTGTTTAAAATAGATTTGCACCTAGCTCCTCAAAAACTATTATATTATCTATTTCTCGAAATTTTTTAGATCTTGTATGTTTTTATTTACTACAATTATATGATTAATGTTTCTATCTCAGACTTTAATTTCATTGTATATACGTATAGGTCCTGTTGTATTTAAATTTCATTTAATTTTCCAATTGTTATAAAATTAGTGAAGTCTCTAGATTAATAGTCAGGTATATAGGAAAAAATTTACTAGTTGATGCCACTCTAGCACCCTTGAGCATTTTGAAATATTCAAGATGGCGGCTGATTAATGATAAAAAATGAAAATGCAAATTTAACATAAAAGTAAGACTGGGCGCAATCAATAGCTATTGTGTTCCACTAAACATAGTCAAAGCTCCGACCCATTCTCCTTTAGGAACATTGTCAAAAAGACTCCTTCATCTTGGATTTTCGACTGTTTTTTCTTTATCAGTCTTTTAAGAAAATATGTCCATAGAGAATTTAAAGCCCATTAAAAGACATATCAAACGAGATATTTTCAGGCTACCTAAGTTCTACCGTTCCAACGATAGGTACCCTTAAGCAGCACCAACATGCACCTTTCATTCAAAATAAATACACCAACATTTTTAAATTTAGCCAATTTTCTACGAAAACTTTTAGAAAGAAAAGTATAAAACACTTTTTTGTGTAGACAATAAAATTTTCACTTTAAATGTGTACACGGTAAATCAAAATTGTTTTAGATCAATGCAAATTGCTTTGAAGTAAAATGATTTGTGCTTGCCTATTCACCAAGAGAATATTTTCTTGATATAGCACAAAAAATGTCTTGCCTCTTTATTTTAATGTGAAACAGAAATTGTTTTATTATAAATGGGAACTGAAATAATCTAAGGCACCGTTTTCTCTGGAAGCAAAATATTACTTACATGAAGGCAATTGCTTTGTTACGAAATGGACTATATTGAAACAAAACAATTAAAGAAGAAAAATAAAGTCTCATTTCAAGATTAAACGCTGCGTTGAACTAAAAAGAAATATTTTAATTCAAAACAAATTGTTTTAATGTAAAACAATTTATTCAAGAAAAGTACGTATTTTCATTGTAGACAAAATTTTTTACCGTGTATCACTTAGGGCGGGTTATATTGTGGGTAACGCTCCAATGGTCTCAGTAAATTAAAATCATATTTAAAAAAATATATATATATATATATATATATATATATATATATATATATATATTATACGTATTTTGCGATTTTCGCAATAAGCATTTTATGAGGCCAATATATATGTTATACTTTAAAGTTTACTTTTAACTTTTTAAAAAACTTTATTTTGATTAAATACAATATAGGACTTAAACGTTATAATTGAACGTGTACTTAAGAACGATTCTAAAGAGAATGACTTAACATTACAATGATTTGAGTTTATATAAAGAAAATGTGCTGATTAAGCAATGGAATAATTCCTTAATATTCTAGACTTAAACTAAAGTGCAATTCGGCAGGAATGCACGTGTTGTTTATTCCGTGAGAGACGCAAGTCAGCAGAATAGTCTTCTTATCTTGAAAGGTTCTGAGAAATAAAATGCTGATTCGGCTTGAATGCACGTGTTGTTTATTTCATGGGAAACGCAAGTCAGCAGAATAAGCTTCTTATCTGGAAGGTTCTCGGGTTTCATAGAAGGTTCTGGTTTCTTCTAAGTGTAGGCAGGATAATTTCATATAACAGCTCCCCTCTTTTTGAAAAAGTGGGCGTTATACGGCAACTTTTATTAAGATGATTGATTGATTATTAATTTTGCATTGGGTTCGATTTCTTCTTCGATTTGATCTTCGATGTGTATGCTTGGTCTTCTTCTTAGTAAGATATTCGATAAATTCCTAATTCTTTGTAGATTAGGTTTTGGAAATGGTGGAAAGTCATTACCATTATCATTATCGTTATTGGTATTATTACCATTTCTTGTTCTTCGGCGTCTTCGACATTTGTTAATAATGTAAAGAATTACTAGTAGTACTATCAATGTTATTGTAATGATAGTAAACCAATCAATGTGTTTTTGAATGAATGGTTGATTGATCATTTTATCTAATTCTTCTGAATATTGGTTAAGATTATGTTGTGCAATATTCAGATCTTCGACGTTTATTTTGCTTAACTTTAATGGTTTTAGGCCTTGAATTTTGGGGATTTCAGGCATATCTTTACAACAAGTATATGGAATATTGATTATTGGTGAATTTATTTCTTCGAAGGTACTTTCTTGAAGTGCGGTTTCAGAATGAATTCTCGTACTTCCAATAAAAGCATTGCATGTTGATTTGAAATGAACTATACTATTGGTTTCAATTAATTTCGTAATGATTTCTTGATTCTTGCATTTAATATTGATAGGTACTGGTTCTGACGTAGTAACTAGCCATTGATTTTCTTCTAGTGGTTGAACATTGTAGCCTTGTGCATAGAAAATGGTTGTTTGACATGTTTTCGGCAGCTGAGTTTGTTGCTTCAATAGTTGAGCTTCACAAATAGCATCACTGTCGATGGGGTACGGAAGTACTTTGGAACAGAGCTTCGTTCTTCTTTCGATGATCTTGCAGTGGTCCACGTTGTGGAAGGTGACGAAAAACATTGAATCATCGTCACGCGCAATAAATTTATTAATTGTTGATATAGTATGGTGAAGACCTGTTCGATTATCTAATATTGGTATTGGGTAAAGTCTGTATAAAGTATAAGTCGAAGGGTCTATAAGAGGTATTTTAAGAACAAATACTATTTTTGATTCAGTTTGAAAAGCACTAAGTTCAATTAAATTAATGTATTGGGCTACCGTTGAGATTGATATTGGTAAAGGCAAATTATTTTTTTGTAATGAATGAGAAATCTTTTTCAATGAATCTACCAAATCCGATGGTTTTATTATTGAACCATGCAATATTTTTAAACGTGCAAAAGTTACTGCGTTTAACGCGTCATTTAATGAATCTTTAATAAAGGTGTAACTTTCCATAAGCGATTCGCATAAATCTAATGCTTTTATTTGTGCTTCTGCATAGGCAGCGTTATCAGAAATCGAAGTAACTAAATATTGAATTAATTTAATATCATGATTAAACGTTTCTTCATCAATTTGTAATTTTTGTAAAGTCGTATTAAAACTTTTAATAACAGAGGTTGTTACTGAAATTTGTTTTTGCAATAATCTTTCAATATTTTTCTCATCAGTCGATACTTTATTAATACAATCATTAAAGTATTCTCCGTCTGATGCATCTAAATTTCCTGTAATAGATTTCCAAATAGTTCCGATGCCATTAAATATTCTACGTTTTTGCCTATATGATTTTTCTTTTGTATCCGAGATAAGTTCTTCGTATTTAATATTAACGTAATTAGAAATTTGTTTTAAAAGGCTAACATGCGTTTTAATTTGCGATTTGAAATTTGCAATTTGATTATTATTGATTGAAAAGTGATCCATAAAGGTATCTAAAATTTTGTCATTATGCTCAATTGCTTTCTTAAAGGGTAAAAGATCTTTGTAAACAACAAGTGTCCATTCATTATTAGAAATTCTGATAAGGGATTCTTCATGATAAAATAGTCCTAGTGTATTATTTATTGGTAATATTGAATATTGACTGGAAACGGTTGAGATTATTCCCATTAATCTAAAATAAAAGATTTTTATTTTATTTAAAGCACGGTTTTAACCTATTAAAATTAACCTTGCTTAATTGATTTGTTTGTGGGTTTTTAAGTGTTGCAGAATTACGATGTATTTCTAAAATTTCAAAAGGACCATTAAATAAGTTTTCTGATTTTGATTTGATTTGTGATTCTTTAAGCCAAACTTTGTCTCCTACATTAAATTCAGGGAGATTCTTTCGTACGTGTTCGTCAAATCGTTCTTTCGATTTTTGTTTCGATTGATCAGTTCTATTTCTAGCTAATTTGTAAAAATAGTCCATTCTATTATTTAAATCGCGTACATATTTAGATATCAATTGTTCTTGATTATAAAGTTTTTCGGGGGGTCTACTTGATGTATGTCCGAAAACGAGTTCGTAAGGGGTAAATCCGTGTGTTTTGTTTTTTGTATTATTATAGCAAATTACTGCGTATGGTAGAACGCTAAAACAATGATCTTCAGGGTTTTCTTGTTTATTAATTCTAATCATTTCGCAAAGGGTTGCGTGAAATCGTTCTAGTGAACCGTTTGACTGGGGATGTGCTACGCTAGAAAATGTTAAATTAACGTCGTATAGGGTACATAAATCTTTTAAAAGGGTATTATCAAATTCTTTGCCATAATCGCAATGTATTCGTAAGGGTACACCGAAATGTTGGAAAAATAGTAAAATAGTACTAACTACTGTACTTGCTTTTTTATCACTCATTGCGTAAGCTTGTGTAAATTTTGTTAATTCATCCCGTACTGTTAACGCGTAATTTCTGGTGGGGTATTCGAAAATATCGATATTGATTCGTTCAAAAGGGGTACGTGGTGTTTCTGTTACAACCAAGGGTCTGCTTAGATTTTTACGAACAATTTTTACTTTTTGACAAGTTTCACATTTTTTTATGAAATCTTCTACGTTTTTTGTTAAACCACGCCAATTATATTTTTCTCTAATGCGTCTAACTGTTTCATTTATTCCACGGTGTAGGTTGCTTTTTCCTAAGTGATAATTTTCTAAAATTATTGGGATTTCATCTTCGTCGGGGGTTGTTATTATATTTTGGCAAATTTTTAATTTTATGTCTTTATCAGAAAAGATGTAAGATAGCATCTCTAAAGTTGGTAAATCTAGATTGTTTTCGATGCAGTATGTTTTGTTAATTTCAAATTTATTTTGGTCTTTAAAAAGGCAATAAAATAAGTGTTGTGAACAATCATCATTATCGAATGGTAGGGCTATAATAAAATATTTACGTTCTTTAACTGTTTTGCTAGAAACAATATTAATTTTTAATTCTTCCAGGTGGAATTCTTCTTCGAAAATATCGTCAATGATTTTGAAATGTAAATCGTCCATTTTATTTTGTCGGAAAAAGGTTACTATTAATTTATTTGATTTATCTAATAATTGATCATTCGAGGTTTCGATTTTAGAATAATCAATTAGGGATCGCGTCTTGTAAAGTTCAACAAATCTGTTAAATTCATCTGTGATTTTTTGATCATCTTCTTCGTTAAAAACTGGTTCTTGATCGTCATTTTCGTTTTTTGCAAAAATTTTGGTGTTTGATTTGAAGTCTATACAGTCTTTGAAATGATTGATTTTTATCCGCGATAAAGCGTCTGCATTTTTATTGATTTTACCGGGTTTATGAATGATTTTAAAACTATATTCTTCTAATTTTAATCGCCAACGTGCTAATCTGCTACCGGGGTCTTTGATTGAAAGTAGCCAGGTTAGAGGTCTGTGATCGGTGACTATAGTGAATTTTCTACCAAAAAGGTAAGGTCGAAAGTGTTTTACGGACCATACTATTGCTAATAGTTCTCTTTCAATAGTGGAGTATTTAGTTTCTGCACTACAAAGGGTTCTCGATGCAAAAGCTATCGGAAGGTCTTTACCAATTGGACCTTGTGAAAGTACGGCTCCTATCGCAAATGCGCTCGCGTCTGTAGTTAAAATGAAGGGTTCTTCAAAATTTGGATAAATTAATATTGGATCAGAAATTAATGCATTTTTGAGTGTTTCAAAAGCTTCTTTACATTCTTTAGAAAAAATAAATTTTGTATCTTTTTGAAGAAGTTTTGTTAAGGGTTTTGAGATTTTCGCGAAGTTCGGTATGAATCTTCGATAATATCCGGCAAGTCCGAGAAATGATTTTACGTCACGAGGATTTTTTAATTCTGGAAAGTTTTGAATACATTTTACTTTATCAGGGTTTGATTTTACTCCATTTTCAGTAATTAAATGTCCGAGGTATGCTACTTCTTTTCGTAAAAACTCGCATTTGTCAGGTTGAATTTTTAAATTTGATTTTCGTAATCTTTGAAAAACTTCGGAAAGACGTGAAATGTGTTCATGAATTGTTGGTGAATAAACAATAATGTCGTCCATATAAACTAAACAACGTTCATTTAGAATGCCTAATAAAATGTTATCCATCACACGTTGAAATGTGGAGGGTGCATTTTTTAAACCAAATGGCATACGAACAAATTCGTAGTGTAGATTTTCGACAGAAAAGGCTGTTTTTTGAATATCTTTTTGATCAATTTCAATTTGGTGAAAACCGGATGCTAAATCAAGTGTTGTAAAATATTGACATTTACCTAACTGATCTAATAAATCTGAAATATTTGGAAGTGGATATTTATCGTCAACTGTTACTTCATTCAGTTTTCTATAATCGATTACTACTCTCCATTTTTGTTTGTTAGAGGCGTCAAGTTTTTTTGGGACAACCCAAACAGGTGATGACCACGGGGAAATTGATGGTCGGATTATTTTTTGATCGAGCATTTTATTAATTTGTGTTTTTACTTCCTCTTTGTGTATTTGAGGGTACCGATATGATTTAGTAAAAATTGGATGAGCATTGTTGGTTTCAATTGTATGTTTGATTTCATTAGTGAAAGTTAATTGATCTCCTTCGATATAGAAAATGTCAGAAAATTCAAAACAAAGATTTGAAATTAATTCTTTTTCTTCGTAATTTAAATGTTCTAGTATTAATTGATTTTTAATAAGGTCGATTCTATCAATGAATTGGTCTTCATTGGTATTGAAATTCAAAATATCGTGAACATTTGGTATGGGTTCAAAAGACAAGTTGTTAAAATTTATTGTTTTAGGAATAGCATTGGGATTTATTACTGATGTATAAAATTCACCATTTTCGTTAATATGGACTAGGGCGTTTGGTAATCTTACTTTTTCTATTTCTTGACCAATTAAAATTGCATCTGTGTTTTTTAAATTAGATTTTAATTTGAAAACTTGTTCGGTTCGCGGTTCTAGAGATATTTGATTTTGAAAATTATTTTGATTTATATTTATTCGCGGTTTTGGTATTGGTGGCGATTTTTGATTTTGAATTAATCTTGGTTTAGGTATTGGTGGTATGTTTTGATTTTGAATTACTCTTGGTTTAGGTATTTGTAGTGTTTTTTGATTTATTTGATTTTGATTAATTTGGGAATTTTGTTCAAAAGTTTTTTCTGTTACTTGAATTAAAGGTATTGTTTTAAAATTGGTGCATAGCTGTTTCGAATTTAAGTCAATTACGCACTGGTAATATTCAAGAAAATCGAGTCCTAATATTCCGTCAAATTCTATGTCTAAATTACAAATATAGACTTTTAGTGGATTGTCTTTAGTGAAAGGGATTAAAACTGATTGGGTGATTGGAATTTTTTCATCGGTTATTCCTTGTACTATCACATTTTCTGCAAATCGATTATTATAATTTTCGACTGTTTTTTCTTTAAATACTGAAATTCCTGCGCCGGTGTCAATTAAAAGTTTAAATTTATTTGTTGCGTCGTTAATATAAAAGAGATTTTTCGAGTTTAAATTATGTAGATTGGTATTTACACGAATGTTTGTTCTGAGGTTTGATTGATTGACATGTGTTGGATTTTCGTAGTAGTTTGTTCTAATTGGGATTCCGTTTCTTGAATCGATTGGGGTGGATGGTTTTGATTGGAAGTAATTTGAAAATTTTGGGTCTCTGGTGGCAAAATTTGATTTTGGTTTTCAAAATTTTGATATATTCCGGGTTGATTAAAATTGTATTGACTTATGTCATTTAAATATTGTTCTTCAAAATTATTCGAAAATTCTTGTGAGATTTCATTTTCGTAATGAAACTGATTTTCATACTGAAAATTTTCAAAATTTGGATCATAAGGTTCATAGTTGTTAAAATTGTTAAAATTTTCAAAATTTAGATCATAAGGATCGTAGTTGTCAAAATTATTAAAATATTCATCAGAATAGTTCACTACATGTGCTCTATGTTGTGGGGAATTGTAATTTGGATTTCTTTGAATTACTGATGGTCTAAAATTATTTTGTTGGTTTTGGGGTACAAAATTTCTAGACGTGCTTGGTTGATTTTGGGCAAAATTGGGTCTTTGAAAATTTTGGTTAGATTGTTGATTTTGATTTTGGGCAAAATTGGGTCTTTGAAAATTTTGGTTAAATTGTTGATTTTGATTTGTGTAGACCGGGGGTCTCTGTACAAAAGTACGGCATTCACTTCCGTGATGACCTAAACGATTACATTTAAAACATTTTTGTGGTTGAGAGGGTATTCTTCGCGATTGAAAATTATTTTGTCTATTGTGTATGGGATTATTTGAAACATTGGGTCGGTTTGGAGTTTTTTGTGTTTCAAAATATGAAAGTTGTAGTTCGCGTCTTATTCTTACTTGTGCTTCAAGTAAATCTTTAGGATTGCTAGCACGGACAATATGACCTATGCGCGATTCTAATCCTGTTAAAAGCGTATTTAATGCCATAGAATCTATAATTTGGATTTGTGCATCTTTTTGAAGCATATTTAAATTTGATTTTTGAATACAAGCGTGCATTTTTAAATTCATGACTTGTAATCTATTGAAAAACATTAAAGGTGATTCGTTTGTTTGTTGTTTGAGTCTTTGTAGATCTTGAATTAATGAAGAAAGGTCTCGCGTATCTCCATAATATGTTGTTAATAATTGTTTAATTTGAATCCAAGAAAGAGGATTTCGAGAGTTTACCAATTGTGCGGCTTTTCCTTTTAATTTATTTTTAATGTGTATCACCAATAAATCGCGTTGATCTCCGAC
Source organism: Aspidapion aeneum (assembly GCA_963576565.1). Classification (NCBI taxonomy): domain Eukaryota; kingdom Metazoa; phylum Arthropoda; class Insecta; order Coleoptera; family Brentidae; genus Aspidapion; species Aspidapion aeneum. The sequence continues at coordinate 43,661,030 of OY755042.1, forward strand.
GGCCATGTTATAAGCACAATCGCAAGCATTGATAAAAGTTCCTAAAAATATTTGATCTCCATCGTATTCAGGGATTATTGAGAAAATTTCCGATAAACGATAAGGTTCAACCTCAACTATAGGTTGGTTTGCTGGTACGTTTGCTGGTTGGTTATTACGAGGTTCAGTCATTTTTGATGGTTTTTGATTTCTCGTATTTTAAAACTTAAATTAAACTTTTTTTTAGATTTTGTTTCTTAAAACTAAAATTTTTTTTTTTTTTACTTCTTTTAAATTGAAAAAAATTTTCTTAAAAATTCAAAATTGTAAAAGTCAGTGTTAGAAAATCGAACAGATTTTTCAAAATATCAACTTATTTGAAAAAAAATAAAACGTGATGATTCAATTGTCTTACTCACAAAAGCTTTAGCTGGACCATTTGTCTCCACGTGTTCGGCTACCAGGGGCTTCACTAGGTGTTCCTTCCGTATCCGTTGGTTGCGAGGACGCTTGGTTCGTTGCTGTCTAGCTTCTTGGTTGCTTATGTAACTACTTGGTTGCTGTAGATTCTTGATAGCTTAAAGAGCTGGAGCTTCACCACTTGCGAATTAGAATACTCGTGTTTTCGCGTGTGTTAAACTATCCGTACGACTGCGCCAAATGTTATACTTTAAAGTTTACTTTTAACTTTTTAAAAAACTTTATTTTGATTAAATATATATATATGCAATTCGGCAGGAATGCACGTGTTGTTTATTCCGTGAGAGACGCAAGTCAACAGAATGGTCTTCTTATCTTGAAAGGTTCTGAGAAATAAAATTCTGATTCGGCTTGAATGCACGTGTTGTTTATTTCATGGGAAACGCAAGTCAGCAGAATAAGCTTCTTATCTGGAAGGTTCTCGGGTTTCATAGAAGGTTCTGGTTTCTTCTAAGTGTAGGCAGGATAATTTCATATAACATATATTTGTTATCTTAAAAAATTACGTAAACGCATTTTCCTAAACCTTGGCCACTGATATGTCAGTTTTAATTTTGAACCAAGCATGTTATACATCATTTAAAAGAAAATTTTATTGTCTATAACACGGTTTATACATTTATTATGCGGAGCTTGGATTTTTAGATAAATTATAAAACCTAAAATAAAATAGTAGTTTACCTAACTAGTGCGGAAAGTGCCTCTTTTCCGCACGCGATTGCAGAGCGGAGTTTGGCCAGCAATCAAGTGCGGAAAAGACACTTTACGCACGAGAGGTACATTATTTTTTCTATAAGCGTGAGGAAAAAACTAAAAATTAATCAGAAAATTATTTATATTCAAAACATTTTAATCAAATCAATTATTATTATTAACATTAATATTAAAGGTGCAGTTTGTAGCGTGCTGTAAGTTGATAGCAGAGGCAAGTGTTTTCTCAAATGAAGTGGCAGATTTGAAACTTGGGTTTTGGTTCTCCACTGCGTTCTCCAAGTTTTCAGAAACATCTGTTGCAACTGTGGTCATGCATTTCGGGCTGGATTGAGGCACTTTGGAAGGTTGTATGGTAGAAGAAAGTTGCTGACTAGTTGAAGGACCAGGGTGGCTGAACTTCAAAATTTTATTCGAAATATTTTTTTGGAATCCAGTTGAACTGTCAAGGTACCCTTCTGCGACACTTGAAGATTTCCATCCACCGAGTCGTTTGATATTGGTTATTCCTTCGCCTGAATCTGCCAACATTGTTGCGGCAGAACTTCCGACGTTGTGGCGCTGTGGCCCGTGTATAATTCTGGATTTGAAAGCTTCAGATAGCATGCGATATCTGATGGCATTTTACCGAATGTATTAATTCCAATGCATTGTACCGTACATGCTCCTTTTTTGTAGTTTACGAAGAACCGTCTATGTGGGGTCTCTGGTTTCCTTAAGTTGACATATTTTCGGATCAATTGGAGAAGTTTTCCATTCTCGGCTTCTTCTGAAATAGCAAAACTTCTAAATGTATGGTTTTTTGAGTCAGGAATTTTTATAATGATCATATTTCCTTTTTCTTCAATGTCATCTAGGCACATTTTTGCTAGTTCTTCACGGCGACATGCGCCCGCCAAACCAAAAATCGTGGCAACTTTCATATGCAAATAAACTAGGTCAGGAGCTTCGCTTAAAAACTTGAAAATTTCTTCTTTTGTGAAGATTTTTGCCTTCTTGGGTCTGAATCCAACGTTTTGTTTTTTCAAGTAGGCCGTAACTTTAAAAAAATTGCTTAAGTCAACGTTTTTTCTGAGTTTTATTACACTTTTGAGCATAGAATACCTCGACCAAAGGGTATTCGGTTTGCACGTTTTGGAAATTTCGGAGAAATATGCCAAAAAAAAGCTTCTTGAAGGGATTTGATGCCTTTAGCGTGGCACCATCTCTCAAACAAACTATATTTCTTGTCATACGTGTGACGAGATTTTGAAGGAAGCAGGTCCAAATTAGCGATTCTAGCGGCTTCTAGAACTGGTAGATCTTCGTCCGAAGAATCCATTGAAAATCTGATTTTTTTGTTTGAAAAATTCAAAAGACGCTTGTATCTGCAAAATTGGCTTTGTTTTGACAGTTTGTTTGTACTTTGTTGCTATGGTGATTTAAGATGCCAAATCTAAAACCACTAGTGTTCATTGTTGTTTGACATTGACAATGACGATATTTATACCGGGGAGGTTAAAAACTTATAATTTGAACCTATTTTACTGAAAACTTTATTTTATCGAAAATATTGAAAATATAGCAGAATTTTAGTCAATTTGAATATTTTTAGGATATTTCGTGTGGTAGGAAAGATACAAATGTATTTTGAACGGTCTAAATGTTATAGAACACCTCAAAATCGTAACAAATTTACTTTTCCGCACTAGGGCGGAAAAGTGGCACTTTCCACACTAAAATGCGTGCGGAGAAGTGGACTTTTCCGCACGCTTATAGAAAAAATAATTTTTAAGTCATTATTGGGTTTCTTTTCTGTGTTACTTTTTATGTGCTCGAAATTGCTATTAAACTAGTAAGAGCTTTTCATTTTGAAATTTGTATTGGTAAACTTGGCTTCACTTTTAATCTCAATTCATTTTACGGGTCACCATTTTCGCGTACTTTTTTTACATGAAATATTTTTTGTTATGATTGTTATTATTGTGTTACTTCGGGTCAAAAAAATTGCACTTTTGGTTTCATAGTGCATTTCTAAAAGTATTTTTACAATTAAAAAGCAGTGCTTTTTGCCTATCGACCTAGTCTCAGCTGCACAAGCGTTCTAAGGCACCGGCATAATAAAGCCCTGCAGGATTGAAATTAATTTCGGGATAAAAGAGGATAATGAGGAGCGACGGGAGTTCGTCGGAAAGATTATAAACGAGAGACTCACAGTAAATTCACCCAACAGGACAAGTAAAACGTGTCCTAGTCTAATAAGACCGCACATTCCCATCAGTGGCGTGTCGTATAGGGGGCCAGGGGGGAACGCCCCCCTCCCCCCGCCCCTCTGCGCTTGGCGCCCCTGGCGTCCTTTGAGAAAAAATTAGAAAAACTAAATTTAACGCAAAAACAAATAGTGCCCCCCCGCCCTTTTATCCACGACACGCTACTGATTCCCATATCCCATGTCCCAATTTCGACATTTTTGTCCATTTGAGGTATGGTATTTCCAAGAAGGATAGAAAAAAATCTGTTCTTTACTTTCAAAGTTCAATTTTGAAGAGAAAACCGCATCTTGTCTCTATTTAGGGAGCGGAAATTTCATTGTGGTGTAAATTGCTTTTTTATCTGAGGGCACGGCAGTGCTTCACCAAGTTCGCGCGCCGTACCATCTTTTCTTGAAACATTTCAGCTGATATTTGACCTATCTAAAACTCTACTTTGGAATGAGCTATGCATCTCAAACTTCGCACAGTCGTAGATCTTCATGGAGTTAATAACCCCTCCAAGTTCCATAAAGTAGTAAAGTAGTAAAGTAGTTACGAAATTTCAAAAACGTCGAAATTGCCACTTACTCACTGATGTATAGATCATACAAATTCTACTGTACAAAGCTAAAATTTGGCAGACTGATAGAAATTATGACCAAACCAATGAAAAAAATCAAAAAACCCCAAAATTCTAATTTACTCCCCCCCCCCCCACCTATACATATAATGTTATGTAAAAGAAATGCTAGGGAGCTGAGCTTTGGCACACTGCTAAAAACTACGATAAAACTATAGAAAAAATTTAAAAACCTCAAAACTATAATTTACTTCCCTCCCTATAAATGTAAAGTAATGTTAAAGTAAAATTACCCACTTCCAGACACGCTAGAGAGCTGAGCTTTGGAAGGTCGATAGTAACTATGATAAAACTATAGAAAAATATTAAAAAACCTCAAAATTTTAAATAAGGCATTGCAAAAGTTTTTAACAATATTTCGCATATTTTACTACTTTAAAAATTAAATATTATTCAATTCCTTTAAAAAAGAAGTGAAGTGATAACAAAAACATTTCATCTAAAAAAAAAGAACGTGAAAATAGTATTCCGTTAAAAGAATTGAGATAAAAGTAAAGCCAAGTTCTCCAATATAAATTTCAAAATGAAAGGTTCTTATTAGTTTGAAAATGTTTTTCTAAACTTGGCTATTATATAGATTAACATCGTCATGTAACGCAGTTTCGCTGCAGTGCAGTTCCGCTTAGTGCGGTGTAAGCTTTAGTATTAATAATAATTAGGACCTGTGCTTAACTTTGTTATATCATCCTCTCCAATAAAGGTAAAAACAATATTTGTCAAATGGTCTTTTCAGATTATCTGACAGGCTATTAGACCAGGCAAAAATTTAGGATTTCCAAACAATTGTACCTCTTTACCAAATTTTGTACACAAATACAGTGCTTTCCACGGTCGCAAAAACCTACTTCTATAAGTTTTCTGTTAGTTTTCTGTGGCGCAGAGGCGATTTACTGATATACGAGATTCGTACAAACATAAGTTTCTTATTTATTATATTTCTTCACAACCACGACCACCCTGTATCAACCAGGACCACCTGTATATACACATTTCTTTTTAAATTAGGGAATAATACGAGCAAATATTTAGTTTTTCCAAAAAATTTGTGATTTTTAAAGAAATAAACTTTTTTTGTTTTTTAATTCACAAAAGCAGAAAACAAAAACAAATAATAGGGTTTACCACAAACGTTGTTATGTTATGACACGGATTAATCAAATTTGCTTTAAAACCGTTTCAATTATTTTAATGAATAAGGCACCAGATTATAGCAGTTTTATGGTGCATTCACAATTTTTTTTTAACTCTGGATACAAGGATAGGCCACACAAAAGGCCACACAAATATTCAGAAATATAAAATTTAATATCTTGATTTTATTTCAATGTTGTCCGTTGTTAACTCATAACATTGCGATTTCATCTGGTAATATTTTTTTGATTTCTTGTTTATTTCTAAGTAAAAAAATATCACATTTGTCTATCTGCGCGATGGCGCTTTATATGCAATAATTTATTCTGGCAGGCGATGTTTTTTAAAAAAAAGCACTTTTTTACTATTTTCAACGGTTTAAAAACAACAATCAAGCTCCCGATGGGGATACATTTATGAAATTCGGTAAAATTAACAGACATAGTCTGGTTGATGAGCAAGCTTATAAAATTACCTGAAGTATTGCACATTTGTTATACTGAATTTAGATAAAAGTAGCAACTTTTTTGCGGGATTGCCGGCTAGTTTTAAAATATGGAGATGTCAGTTAGAGTAAATCAAATTTCCCTAGCAATTTCTAGAAACTATTAAGAAAATTAAATGATTCATTTGTATTATTCATGGAAATAAAAGGTTATTCTAGTTTGCACACATTTTTTGTTATTTTTAAGTCAAATTATTGAAAAGAAAAATATTAAAATTGAAGTATTGGCAAACCCGGAAGACTTTTAAATGAGTGCGCTAAGATCAATTCAGTTTGAAGTGAACACTACTAAACCCCTGCAAAATCATCATCACTTGCCAGTGTGACAGGTTTCAAACTCACCCCGAATCAAGAAACGTCAAAAACTGTTTGACAATTATTTGACTGGTTTTTTATACCAGAGATATCGCTCTTGTTTATTAAACAGGGCCGGCTTTCAATAACGAAGTTTTATTTATTCCTTTGTTTTGAATCTGGCGATAGCTATCTCAACTACATCCTTTTGAGCAAGCCACTTGAATTTTGGTAGGTTTGTATGACGTTCTGGTGATAATACATTACAATGTTTTTTATTACAAGAATATCAAAATGGCGGTTCAGTTCAGTTAAAGTTCCCACCCTGAATATATAAATGTACATATATTTAAGTTAAAGATTAGCAATAATAATAAGTATTATTTCAATTTAAGCAAGAACCACAGGAAGAGAGAGAGAGACGTTATTATTGATTTTTTAAAATCCTAGCCATTGAACGAGGTCCTAACAAAAGCAAAGAATATATATAAACTAAAAAATTTTCTTAGATTAATGTTTTAAAATTGTACAGAGGGATCTAAAATTTTTAGTAATTATACTTCTGTAGGTATCTGTTATTTTACATTAAAATAAAAGACAGAGTAGGGAGATACCTAGGTACCTAACTTAAACTTTACACCCGTTAATAATTTGGCTCTAAGATTTTTTAAGCCGTATTTTTTAATATTTTAAACATGTAGGTTGATAAGGTGTGATATTAAAATTAAAAAGACACAAATGTTGTCTTCCTGTCAATTTATGTTAGTAACATTCAGAAAGCGTTGGAAAAAAAACGAAGTCAGTTATTACAAAATACAGCAGGGAGAATGAAACAATTCTTGAAATGTGGGAAAAATCGAAGTACATTATAAAAGTGGGCAAGGTGACAAATGACGACAATCCGATAATTTTGTTTCGTAGCAAAACCATTTAAAAACGGATAAAAAATTACTGATTTAAAATGACTCGTTGTTTTTTCAAATCCAAGTCTAGCGCCCGTTTGTAAGATTTTTACTGCAATAATTTTATAATTTTTTGTTGTTTTTTATGTTTCCGGTGGTACACCCTTTATAAATTAGAACAAACAATTAAATCAAAATTAGTTTCGGACTGGCCCGCAAGGCAACTGGGCAAATGAAATAATAATTATTGTTCCTTTCATAAACTACATTATTTTAAGTTGTGAAACGTCAACGCCGTAAAATCACATTTGGCATTCGAAATTTTCTTGAATTATTTTAAAAATTAGTTTTTGTAATTGAATACATTATATTTACTCCTACTAGTTAAACTTCTCGTGCATTCTGGAAAGCCTGCTTTAAGCCTTTTATTTTCTTATAGCTGTGGTTTGATTACGCCTCGGCGATTTTAAATCCTGATTCTGGTTGGCTAGAGGTGATCCAGTTTTCCTAGAAATGAAATCGGGTCCATTGTGTCCTCTATACTAGAACATGTTCCATTGTGTCGTTGGCTCTAGAACGAGTTTGCCGTGCACCGTGCTTTACAATAATATTTATTTTTAAAAAATGTTCGCATGTGAGTTTAGTTGTTCCGAGAAATATAATATTTTTAAATATATTGAGAGGTCGCTGCAACTTAGAACATAAATAAACACACAGGGAACTATATGATGGCCTACGAGATCGTCCGATCTTGCTCTCAATGATATCTTTTTGTGGAGTTACGTTAAAAATAACGGGCATGAAAGAGTCAATAATTTGGAAAAACACTGAAATAAAATTACACGTCGTCGTGCGTAGTGTAGCAGTAGCAACATTTGCTTCACTCACTGTTGATTCGGGTTCAATTCCTAGGTACTTGGATGGTTGTGATTGTTTAAAATGCTTTAAGATTGCTTTAACTTTGCGAAACTAGGCGATTTATCCTAATTGAATGGAAAGTCACAGTATAAAAAACAAATAAATACAATTACCCCTCACATGCCCTAAACGCAAGAGTTGGTTTTTATAATAGGCTCGGATATTGTCTAGCTAAAGAAGGAGGACTTTTCGAGCATTTGCTTTAATACTTTTTTATAAAGGACTCCTTTTAGACTGTGTTATTAAAAAAAAAACTGCTTGTATCTGTACCTAATTCGCGTCTATAACAACGCATTTTATGTTACAGCAAAACGCAACTCACCTGCGGGCGGTCGATGGTAGACTTATTTCTTTTACGCGAGAAAATACCGTGACTGCATCAGAGACAAGAGCCATGTCTCTGGAATGTACTGTACTCCACTGTATGTACGGTCGTCCACTTTTTCATTGTCATTTCAAAATTGACTAAACTCGTCTGGAAAGTCTGGGATTTCCGCTGGTTTTAAAAAATGCCAAAGAAAATCGTTTATTAACTCATGATACTTATTTTAAGCTATGCGGTGTTGCACAACAACACACTGTTTCTCTGTATTCTACAAATGTGGGAAAATAAGGTGACATTAAAAAAGTGGGCGAGTGTACCTAGATCTGAGCTGTCACAAGTACTTGAAGTACAAGTACAAAGTGCATTATTATTTGTAAGTACGTTTTCTTTTCAAATTTAATTCAATTATCAAGTTGATATAAAAGTACTTAATTCTGCACTTAAAGTTAATTTAAGTGTATTTAAAATACATTTTAGGGCACTCAAAGTACATTTTGATGTACTTGAAGTACTTTACTTGACCAAATCTGCTAGAATGTAAAACTACTTTAAGTAACAAGTTCAAGTACTGACTGGATTGTAGTTGGACTTCAAGCAAACTACTACAAGTACTTGTAAGTACAATTTCAAGTATACAACTCTGGAGTATAAACACGGTGGCGACTTTAAATGAAACGCTGCCTCTAGCGCGCTTATACTATATAATTGTAGGGTTTCTGCAAGAAAAGAAAAAATACACGTCAAAAGAGCGCAATCAATTGGTCAGTCCGTTGGAAACATACAACTTCTTTTTTTCAAAGGGGATGACCCCACTTGTGGTACCTTATTCGCGAGCTTATGAAAAAACACAGTCTATAACTATAACTATGTCGGTTTAGAACGTTTTTCTATGTTGTCCGACGCCTATTCTCCACCTCCTTCGATCCTGACAGTCATCTTCCGTCAGGTTTTTTTTACTCATTGATTTTTGGATTGACTGTTGCCATTCCAGTTTAGGACGCCCTCTTTTTCTGCGCCCCATTGGTTGCCATTCTAGGACCTGCTTTGGTAATCTTTCGTTACTCATCCGTTGTACATGGCCGTACCATATCAGCTGCCTTTTAGTGATGTCATCCGTTATGCTTCCCTCGATTCCCATTATTTTTATTATGATCTCATTTCTTATATGATCTGTTCTAGATATTCTCATTGATCTTCTTATTGCATCCATTTCAACACTTTTCATTTTTGCTTTGTATTTTTCTGTTACGCGACAAGTCTCTATTCCATACAACAGCGTGCTTTTCACCATTGTTTCATATATGTTAAATTTTACATTCTTTTTTATCTCTCTGCTCCATAAAATACTGTTAAGACAACCAATAACCTTTTTTGCTTTTACTATTCTTTTTTCCAGTTCCTTAGAGTCTGTTCCTGTCTTATCAAATGTGACACCCAAGTATACATACTCATTACATGGAGATATTGTTTGTCCATTTTCTAGTTCTAATTCACTTGATTCGTTTCCAAGGCACAAGTACTGTGTCTTGTCCACGTTCACTGTTAACCCCCACTTTTGGTATTCTTCCGTTAACTTTCTCATCATATACTTCATGGCTTCTTTATCATTAGCTACAATTACTTGGTCGTCAGCAAACTGTAGTGTGTATATGGTAAATCGGTCGTTAAGTTGTATTCCCGTGCCGTGTACTTTGCCTTTCCAGTTTTTTAGAGCTACTGCGATATATATTTTAAAAAGAGTTGGAGAGATACAACATCCCTGTCAGCCCTTCGTTACCAGGAATTCTTTTAAAAGTGGATTTCCAATTTTAATTTTAGATTTTGACCCTTTGTATAGTTCTTTTATCGCTTTTATGTATGTATGATTGATATTAGTCTGCTCTAACACTGTCCATAATTTTTCTACTGGAACGGTAGCATATGCTTTTTGTAGGTCCATAAAGGCATGGGCGCACCCAGGGGGGGAGCCCCGGGGCCCGCCCCCCCCCGGCAAGCCTTAGATTTTTTAATATATTTTCTACATATTTGATGATAAAACACGAAAATAGCTTAAAATTTGACATCAGGAGGCGTCGGGCCCCCCCAACCCCAAGCAGCGGCGTAGTTGCGAAAAGACATGATGACCTTTTTTTTTTGGTCGCAAGTTTTTTGAGGGCGCCCTTTGTAGCTGCCGGCCTCCCCCCAAGACACATTCCTGGGTGCGCCACTGATAAAGGTAACATGAGTCTCTATATTTCTGGCGCTCCTTTTCTCAATTTCTTGTTTAAGATTAAGACAAAAAACATTATCACTACAAGATCTGCCTGCACGAAACCCACTTTGCTCTTCTTCTTCTTGTTCATGAAAATCATTCTCTATTAGATCTCTAAGAATCCTACCGTACAATCTACTTAGAGTACTGGTTATTGAAATTCCTCTGTAATTGTTGCAATCCAGCTTGTTTCCTTTTTTATGTATTGAGGATATGAATGCAATTTTCCAATCATCAGGTACTGACTGAATGTCCGTTTATGCATTGATTGATAATATATGTGAGATTTTCGAGTAGTTTCTCTGAACCATATTTGAGCATTTCAGCATATATTCCCCCAGGTCCGCTAGCTTTTCCGGATTTAAGCTTTTTAATGCTATTCCTTGTCATTTCTTTTTCGATGATTACTTCCTCTCCATGTACTTCTATGTCTCTCCTCGGAGAGGCTGCCAGATATTCGGATCTTGTCAAAACACACACTGAGTAAATTTTTTTAACATACGTTAATTAAAATGTCAAAAATAAGTAAGTACTTAAAAATATTTTTTTTTAGTTTAATTGTCATATATACAGGGTGTCTCATTATATTTTTTCCCACCCTTTTAGACCATTAATAATTGATAGGAATATAAAAGAAATTGTGTTCGAATTCGCGAAATTTTTACTTTTAAATATACTTTCCAAAAATACCCCATATGTCGCAGTTTTGATCAGGGCTATCAAAATGGACGGGTCACGATCCTCCACTTTGTTGACGTCACATCCGGGGCTGATTTGTTTTTGATGGTCACGCTACGACACAGCTGATTGTCTTTAAAATTTTGAAGTTGGAATGACGGTTCATGGATATTTGATTTTTTGTTAAATAAAGCCGTTTATGAGATTGTTTTTACTTTATTCTGGCAGAACAATTTTTTTTAAATGTATAGTAAGCCCTAATTTTTCATAGCCGCTTCATTAGCTCACACAAAAATTAAATTTAAAGCAGAAGCGAATGTGACAATCACCTATGACAAAGTCAAATACATGTCAAATATAACAGTTGGCATGTGGTACATGGCGGGTAATTTGAATTCAAAATAAGGAATGCTAAATCTTAAAGATTTTAACCTTTTAATCATGTTGCTTCCTTACATACCTTTGGTGGAATATCGGGATGGTGTCTGAGAATATTTCACTGAAATTTTGCGGAAATCTGTAGTGCCATTTTGAAAATATCATAAAAAAACGTCTGACCTCCCATAAGACCCAATGTAAAATTCAGCCCCGGGAGAACAGCTGATTTTTTCAGGGTCGTGGCCTCCATTTTTGTGTTGGCCTTGTTTTGATAAATAGTTTCTGAAATATTATCAATAAATTTTTAAATGATAAAAAAATAACATCACCACTTTTGTGTTAATTTCAGTGTCCTTATTTCGAACTATGTTAGTCCCCATGTGTAAACGCTGAAAATGACAAACGCTCAAAATGACAACCGGTGTCGACAACAAAGTTGTGTCATTGTCACTGTTGATACATGGGGACTAACATAATTTGCAATAAGGATACTAAAATTAACACAAGAGCGGTACTGTTATAATTGCTAATATCTCAGAAACTATGGCTCTAAACTACGGCATATCGGGTATTTTTGGAAAATATGTTCCAAGCCTAATCTATTAATTAAATAATATAAGGAGCATCCAATTTAAAAAAACTATAAATTTGAGCGCCTGTCAAATATGGTAAGCATCAGGAATAAAGTCAAGATGCAATTTAAAAGTAAAAATTGCGCGAACACACAATTTCTTGTATATTCCAGGTATCAATTATTAATGGTCTAAAAGGGTGGGAAAAAATATAATGATACACCCTGTAAAAAAAATTAATCCATTGTTTTTCCTGTTTCAAAGCCTACTTGTACATCATTTCCTCTAAAAATAATGTGGTTTGAAGTAGATCACTTCCTGCGCGTTTTAATAAATTTGCGTCAAAAAGGAAGCCCGTTAAAAAAAAAATTTTGACAATTTTTTTTTCAATAACCAATAGCTCGGCTGGTTGGACACCTTTTAAGCTTGTTTTATTCCTCTTTTAAAAGTAAACAAATTTTGTCATTACACATTTTTTGATAAATCAAGCAGTTTTTGAGATATACCAATATTATTAATATTTCCCTTCGCAAAAGAATTAAATTAATAGCCATGCTCATTTTATTGTAGCTATAACATTATTGACATTTGTTTTTTTTACATAGAAGGCTTTGTTTTTAAAGTTCGATGGATGTTACACCTAAAGACTGCCTAAAAGAGGGTGGTTCCTGAAATGGTTCACAAGAATATAAAAACGTGAATTAGCAGCAAAACGATGCATTATAGCAAAAAACATTTAGAACAATACTAGCACTGTGTGGGCACTACAATTTTGCAAAAATTCCATGTTTTTGTGCCAAAAATTTCTTAAGAATTGTATAAGATATGACAATTCTTGTAATAACACCTTAAACCCTATAAACTATTTTTTTTAATCTATATTTTAAAAATCTTAAATTGATACGACGCTACTTTATGTTCAAAAGTTTCTTTTCAATTTGTAATCTTAAAAAAACATTCTTAATAATGGCAAAATTTTTAATCAGTGGAAATTAAAATACCTACCTTTTATTTTTTGAAATATTAATAAAAATCATCATGAGATTTTATCTCAAAAGACTTTTTTTCGACAAAAACAATAACTATTATGGCCATTGCCTAGAAAGGTAAAATTAAATACGTATATTTTTTAAGAAAGCGGACATTTTTGGACACAAAAACACCAATTCCCTCTACCTCTAAGTGCTGTAATAAATAACCGCGTTGCAAAAGCCACCTAATTCCGGAGACGCATGTATCGCTTTAGTAATTTGTCGGAATTTCCTTTTTTCGAGTTTCAGACCATTTATTTCCACCGTGACAATCTCTTCCGACCCCCATACAGCAAAACTACATTAGCCAGAGCTCTTTCAAGTACTTTGAGAACTGGATTTTGGTCTGGAAAAGAGCAAGAAAAAACCCAACTGCCAAGCTAAACGGAGTGTGTAGACAATTAGTAAATGACTTTCGAGTTTTTGAGCTTTCCGTTTCCCGACTGGAGCTTTTATATCTTTTAGTGCAAGTTGTATCAAGAGCTCACTGAAAAATTAAAAACAATAGAATCCAAAGAAACAGTGGCGGATCTAGAGCCCAGAAGTTGGGGGGCCCAAAACTAATAATCAATAAGACTTTTTAGCAAATATGTAATGTACCATGAGAGTATATACCTGGTAGGCCAAAAAAAAACATACAATTTTTTTTAAATAACTTTAATTTTTACCTTCTTAACCCGCGCAGCAATGGCTAGAGAAAGTATTGTTTTCGACGAATTTTTTTTTCAGATAATGCCGAAAATGTGTTACAGTCGAACCTCTCTAACTCGAACCTCTATAACTCGAACCCCTCTATAACTCGAACCTTTTAAGCGGTTCCAGCACTTTTTGAATGTATTTTAACCTATGTAACTCGAGTTTTTATAACTCGAACTCTCCATAACTCGAACTGTTTTGGTTGTCCCTTCAGGTTCAAGTTATAGAGGTTCGACTGTATTTTATCTATCGTAGCATTATCGTCGTGACGTCTGTCTGTGTGTTTGTGTGTTTGTTATTGTCTGTCCGTAACACGATAGTTTCTAAACTTCATTAATGCTAATTCTAAAAATTTAAAAATGCTTTCTTTTTAAAGGAGCGTCGCATCAATATGCGGTTTTCAGAATCTAGTAGAGCAAATTTTTCTCAAAAATTTGTGTTATAACCATAAACTTTGTAGGAGCTTTCGTTTCGGGGTTATTTAAAAAAAACTGTTTTTACTTGGAGTGTACGAATGGGCTAGGAAGGTATCAGATCCGTCATTATACTACGGATTTTATTAGGGCAAACTGTACCTTGCATAGAATTGATGAAGCTTATAAGCAAAAGTATTTTTTGCCCGTTATTTTAGAATCCAAGATGGCAAACAGAATTAAGGTTGACCCTTGAAAGGGGCTCGTTTATCCCTATGTTTCGAATTTATGGTTCCCAAAAAATTAACTTTTGTTTAGCCATTGTTTTACAGATAATTTGATAGCCTTCTTAGTTCTATCTACATTTACTTTCTTACAAATTATTTTAATAAAATAAAAAGTATTATAGTAACGATCGATTGTCTCTTCGTCTTAAAGGTGAAGACGACGGACAGAACCTTAAGCTTTAAAGAGACTCGTTTTGTCTTAGGTTTCGAGAACCTTTTGGATTTTTTTTAAATTCATAGAATATTTTTGTCTCCGTTGCTCACAGCCGAGATATGATTCATTAAAATCGATTTAGGCGTTCTCAAAATATTAACTTTTGTTTAAACCATTGCTTTACAGATTATATGATTTGCTTGCCAATACTGTGCATTAAATTCCCTATAAATTCATTATTAACTTTTTTTGATAAAGCTCCATCGAATAACGATATTACTGAACTGATTTCAATGAAATAAAAAGCATCTTGGTAAAAATAAATGGGACGAATTTGATTTCGTCCGCCATTTTGCATTTGAAAACGACAGTAAATTTCAATAGTGATCCTAAAAAAGCCTATGATTCTTACCATATTGGTTGAATAAATGAATTTATATATAGAAAATCAATCAAAATCATTATCGTTGAATTTTTTTTATTTTTTGAGGACTGATTTTGGTGATTTGTGCTTCCTTGTGCGCGGTATAAACCAAAGTTTTCTACGAATTTAAAAAAAGTCGAAAATTTTCTCGAAGTATATGAGTACAAATAAGCCTCTTTAAAGGGTCAAGTTTGATTCTGTTCTCCACCTTGGATTTTAAAACAGTTTTGACGTTTAAAAAGCAATCGATTTTCGTCATGAGACTTTTTTCTTTAATAAAATCGGCTCAATAATTTAGATTTGTAAAACAATAGCTGGAACAAAATAAATTTGAATGAAATGAGGGCAGACAGAATTAAGAAGACAATCTTATAGTCTGTAAAACAATGGTTGAAACCCAAATTAACTTTTTGGAAACCATAAATCCGATTTCAATGATTCATACCTAGTTTTGTATGGCGGAAATAGATCTATTTTACAAATTGGTCCCAAAATAAACTGAGTAGGTCATATGAGTTGGTTTCCAATATGTATTGTAAATGAACAAGCAAAGCATACTTTAAATTAGACTGTATATTACACTTTTAGTACCTATGTTATGGACCTTTAACCTAGTTTGACTATATTTTAAAAAAATGTTGGGTTTATTTTAAAGAATTAAATAAAAAGTCGTTTTTTAGTTCCCCCTGTATTCAAAGTAAAATTTTAAATTGGCTTCCTTTTTTCTTTTCGTTGTAGTGCAAAAGAATTACTCTGCCAATTTATGGGCATCTAAGCTCAAACGATTGATGTATAATGTAATTTTTACCCATTTTGGTCCGAGAAAATACCCCTCTATCCGCCAAGGGGACGCGACCGATTTCAGATTTTTCTCCCAGTATAACACTACTGAACAAAACAAACTACAGTCGAACCTTTATAACTCGAACCTGAAGGGACAACCAAAACAGTTCGAATTATGGAGAGTTCGAGTTATAAAAACTCGAGTTACATAGGTTAAAATACATTCAAAAAGTGCAGGAACCGCTTAAAGGTTCGAGTTATAGAGGGGTTCGAGTTATAGAGGTTCGAGTTAGAGAGGTTCGACTGTATTTGTTTGAAACTCGTAGACAATGATTAAGTAGAAATAAAATTTCGGACTTACAGTCTTTATTTGTTTTAAACACGACGTTTCGGTTAGTATCTCTAACAGTTTTCAAGTGTACACACACACAAAGCACCTATGAAGCTTTTGGTTATAACAGAAATTATTAAAAAAACACATGTTCTACTATATTCCGCATATTGATGCGATATTCTGTCAAAAAGTTAGCATATTTTCAATTTTTTAGCCCTAATGGATTTTTACCCAAATCTGATCAGCTCGTTAATCATTCTTTTACCTGAAAATTTTATGCCAATCGGTTTAGCGGTTTAGCAGCTATTGAGTTACAGACAGACATACACACAGCTAGATATACTGCTAAGATAGGTCCGTCCACATCTAAATAAAAAATTTTCATCGAAAATAATAACTTCTCTAGCCATTGCTGGGCGCGCTGGAAAAGTAAAAATGCTAACACTTTTTTAGGTTACGTTATATCAAGGATCAATTTGCACCTGTAGTGTAGTTTTCAAACGAAATGTCTTAAAGGCTTTACAAATTTACTGAACAAACACAAACACTTACGTTAGTTCGCCAATTCATGATGCAAATAGTTAGTGAGACTATTACAAACTCTACGACATTTTACATTCCAGACCAATAAATTAAATCAGCTGCTTGAGCACATAAATTAAAGCAAATCCACGCGAGCATACTATCTCTATGGCAGTTTGTTTTGTATGCGATCAACAACTGGGAGAGTGAAATTTAATCGATGAAGCTGTAACAGAATAGATGGACGAATAATCTGATTTATATTGTGATCCCATCATTGATTCACAGCTCTGGCCAAATATTAAATTTCCCTAGGTACTAGTGCTGGCATACCCTCCAAAAAAGCAGTCCTTTGACACGTATAAATTTACCAACTAGCATTTAATTTCCAACGACACAGGACGCGCAGTTAGACTTCAGCTTATAAGCGATACAAGAAGAATTTTTCTTTAAACAAAACCTTATTGTAAATGTAATTTCTTTATCGTAAATACAGACGTGTTGAATATACTGTTCGCTGCTTTTTTTCTTCTTTCTACTGAATAACAATTATTGAAATAGCGGGAAAGCAGAAACAAGAGCGAACAATACAATATAAACGAGATACACTTCATAACAGAGCTGATATCTAAACATATCAAAAAACTTCGTCTTATCTTATTAAAACCTGCATGAACACCTTAATCGAAGCTTTGAAGATATTGATGCAAGCATCATTTTACAGCGGCAAGTTTCTGGATGAGTGGAAAACTGCTGTTGTCAAATCTGTAAACTTATGAAATCAATCCTAGCTGAGCATATGACTGAATTTTTAATTGGTGAAAACGTAATATCCAAAGAACAAAACGGTTTTATAAAAGGCAGATAATCAACAAAAAATCTACTCTCATGTGTTAATAACTGGAAAAAAGCACTTCACAAGAGCGAACCTACAGACATATACTTGGATTTTTCTGAGGCTTTTGATACAGTACAAAAAATAGACTGTTACATAGGTCACGCTGTGCATTCAGCACTTTGTCCATTCATCACTTCTATTTCCCGTGTTTTCAGCTGATTTACCACATCAAAACAAATTTTAAAAAGCCGCGTTCGCTGATGATTTTAAATGTTTATCCATATCTACCATATATTTTGAACAATACACAGCTATCAACCGTTAAATCTTACACTGATCTTGGTTCAGCCAAAAACTAATTATGGTTTGGCTCAGTTCGGTACAGTGAGCAATTTACTTTATTTATTAAGAAAATCCTTTTAACGCATCATCTTTGAAAACTTTTGAAATGTTTGACCAATTTTAGAATACGCAGGAATTAATTTATGAACAAACTCATCTTAAGAACGTTCAACGTCGGGAAACTATATAAACATTCGGTAGAGTAAGACCTAGTTATGAAGAGGGACCTATCTCAGGTTCATATAAATTCATTTATACAAAGGAAAACACGAAGATCTAATTAAAATAATAAAATTTTACGTTTTAACTTTGGTGATCTAAACAACTTATTTACTATAAAACCTAACACTCGTTTAAAAGGTCACTAACTAAAAAGAGAAAACTTTAAAACAAAGACAGTAAGGACACGACAATTTTTGATATTAAACAGAGTGTTTTCTGCAAGGAACAATATGCCGGAAATGTAATTAATGCTGAAACCGTAAGTCAATTCAAAAACAAACTAGATCATTATCTTGAGCTAAGCTAAAAGGCAAATAAGTTTCTGTGTACAGTTTGAAAAAATGTCGTAAATTAAGGGCTTTATAGGGATTTATCCCTCAGCCCAAACTGAAGTATATAATAATAATAATAATGATACATACATCACGAACATCAAACCTATAAGAGGGACTTACATAAGGCTTTAATAATAAAGGTGCAAATTTTTTAAAAACAATATCAGAAATAAAGATAATGGCCGCCGTTTCTGTTAATACAAAATATATTCAGGTGACTAGGCTTAGGTTATCTAAGACGTAAACGCTTTTATTGCAATAAAAATTTCATTTTGATTGATTGCTAATGGGGGGTGGGTGATCGATTATATGATGGGTGGGTAATCGATTGTATACTGCTGAAAATAGAATTAAAGATATCAGTATGGTTAAAGGTTTAACTTTACGAACCAAATACCTATTTACTGGTTTTGGTTGAGCATCAGTTTTTTGAGAAGATAATTTTTGTGTGTACTCGTACGAAACATTTCTATTTTCTGGCCGTAGAAAAATAATGACTAATAATTTAGTCTTCCGCTAGTGTTTAAAGTAAAGTTAAATCATTTTTATTTTAAATCAATATAAGAGTAAGTAAGTAAGTAAGTAAACCTAAAAACATTTAAAAAAATTGCTGAACAAGACTTTAGAATTTGGCTAAAAAAATATACTAACAAAAGCACCATAAAAGATAAGTAAATAATGAACAAAATATAATCATTTTATAAAAACCAATATTGTTTTTCATTCAATTATTTATTTTTTATTCATCTGTTAAGCGGGGTCTTCACATAACGTTTTACCTTACGTCTTGCCTGTTCAGTCAAAACGCATCAAATAAAACTTTGTGTGTAGACGGAAAAACGGACGTTTTACTTAAACTAATTTAAGACGGAAGACCGCCTGGAGAACTGACCGGATCACGCCTTGTTTTCCAATAAAACGATCGTTTGGTATCAAAAACTGATCTAAAAACGTACATTGTAACTATCAAGTGTGTACGCTAGTCTTTCAAACATCATACTTGACCCTTTTGACTGACAGGCAAGGCGTAAGGTAAAACGTTATGTGAAGATCCTGCTTTAGGTACAATAAATCATATTTTAATTTGGAAACGCTTTCTGGTGTCCCTATTGGATATATCTTGAGCAGTATTTGTTTGCGATCTATTTTTGCTGCACTAATTTTTTGCGCGGTAAACCTGCACGTTAGTTACCAGGTAAAGGCTGCACGGTTTTTGACCATGCGTGAACTGCAAATTTTGCGCATTTAAGACAGCAAATAAAATTTGCGTGTGCGTTAAATCCCATCGCAACTGCGCGCGCGATGTTAGCAGTATCAAAATAGTATTTTGAAAATACTTCTCAAACCCGGTCTTTCGCCAATAACTTCCTACTATATTACAGGCAAAGAGAGATTCTTGTATTGTACAAACTTCGACGAGATTGTTCCTTTAAAGAGGGCTCGTAACTAATATTTTGAATGTTATGTAACAAATTCTTCTATGTTTTGAACCTATTTGATTGTTCAACAGATAACTGAAGCACTAATTAAGATAACGTAGACGTTAGTTTGTGCTTACAGGCGTGTAAACATCTCGCTTGTCTTTGCCCTATTAATATCAAGGCTGTGGTTTCGTGCCGACAGAATGCTGGCCTGGCCGCCAACCAAATTAATTTTACAAAGGGAAATTTATTTAAAACTTTGTCGAATGATGGATAAATGCGTAATTTTAAATGGCGACAAACAAGCATTCAATGAAAGGTAAATTATTATACACGCCGACTAAACGATTCCCGTTTCATAAGTTTTGCCAAAAATTTCAAGAAACCCGAACAAAATATCAAGATTGCTTTGGAAACTAAAGGTTTTTATATGGTTTTGGTACAGCTTTAGTTTAGTAGATATGGGACTTTCCATATCAAACCTTTTACACCTAAAAATTTTGATTTTAATAAAAATTAATTTTTTGATTTCCCTATGAGTAACGATTACACCGAGATAAAAAATTTCAAAACATGTTGCGATTCCTTAAATCTACAGGGTGTTTTATCTTCTTAATTGGCCAAAACATATCTATGTTTATGATTTTTCCTAAAAAATACGAACTTTATACGAAACTGTTTAAAAAAAAGAACAAGAGACTTTAAGAAAAAATATTGAAAATGACAAATAATCGCATCAGTGACGTTAGTACAAGACAATAAATTAAAAAAATCGCCATTTTGAAAAAGTGACCTTTTCGATTTTTTGGAAAAAAGATGTTCCAATATCTTGTCTATTACCTTTAAAAATTTTAGAGTGGGCCGAGAAGTATAAATGTTTAAGTGTGCGGAGGCCTTGGCCCTACTTATATGTATACTCTATATCATAATTTTTGAGATAACTTTTTAACAGTTATCAGCTGTTTATCATAACAAATAGATAGGCCAACGAAAAAAAGTTGTAAAAAGTTGTCTCAAAAATAATGATGTATATGGGCAAGCCAGCAGTCCTATTGAGGCGCCCGGGGTGTGACTCAATAGGAGAATAAAAAGGAAATTATCTTTTTTTTTATTCTGACACCCCCCCGATATCAGCGGTGTCACATTGAAGGGCGAAGATGGGCCTTGGCCTTCCACTGTTTCAAACCTTTCAAACAATAATTTTTTTTAGCACACACTTCTCGGCCCACTCTAAAATTTTTAAAGGCAATAGACAAGATAATAGAGCATCTTTTTTCAAAAAAATATAAAAAATCGAAGGGGTCACTTTTTCGAAATTGGGATTTTTTTAAATTTATTGTTTTGTACTAAGGTCACTAATGCGATTATTCTTTGTCATTTTCAATAATTTATCTTAAAGCCTCTTATTTCTAAACAGTAGTAAGAAATGTTTTTGCAAAGTTCGTAATTTTTCAGCAAAAATCATAAACAATACATATGTTTTGCCCAACTAAGAAGATAAAATAGCCTGTATTGTAGAGCCTCATATATTAGTTAAGTTTGTGGAAAAATATCCTACAAATTGGAAATCAGAAATGTAATTTATCTAGGTATGTATTTCAACCATTTTTTTATTTTGTAGAATGGACTAAGATCCTCTCATATCATATTCTGAAGAATTATTTTGGGTATTATTAAAATATATATTGTTTTTTTTGTTGTTTAATATCGACCAAGTAATTTTCTTAGGTTATGTTAGGGCCTACATAAAATTTTATAGGGCTTGATATAATTAACGTAAAAATGTACTTGGCCAACAAAAATAAATTGTTGGTGATGAGTTTGGTTTCATGTCCTCATCGCTTGAACAAAAGCCAGTTAAGAGAGGATGTTCGCAAATGAGTGGACAAAATTTTAAAAAGCTTTTTGTCAATAGCAAAAGATAGAATAGACGGTTTTACAGTATTTCATATCCGATTTTTTTGTATAAATCTCAGTTTTCTTTAATTTTAGTTGCCTTTTATCCAGTCATTCAATTCAGACATATTTTCTATAGCAAAAATACAGTCCATTGCAGACAAATTAATAATTAATTACTTTCGAATTCAGAACGATTGCTTCAGCAATGTCTCTCTATCTAAACTCGCCCATTTTGAGCTAATAGAATTTTAAACTACATTTATTGATTGAGTAGTAGATAAAAATTTAAAGGTGCTTTAACGTTAACATATTTTATCAATAATTCTAGAAAGAGAGTGCTTTTCCAACTAGCCTTTTGGATTTCTTCCAAAAATGTCCTAAATGGCAGTGGAAATAAAAGTAGATGAGAACTTATTTAGTAAATCTGAAATCCACGCTATTTTGAAAAGTTCAAAAGTTGCACCGTTATACGTTACATTAAGGTAAATGGATTTAATTGGATTACTAAATAATAGCAGATCAGAAGGATTTTGAAAGTGGGTTTGCAGCATTTGAGGTTTTGCACCGAGTAAAGAAAGACATATTTCACACGAGTGTAAGAAAGTTACTTTCTAACGAATTATACACGCTATTTTTTCCACGACCACAAGATATTAACCAATTTTCTTATTATGTTTGTCCCGACGAAAGTATTTTATTCTCTAAAGAGGAAAATATGTTTGTCAAAACATTGGTATTGGTATCGAGATTGGCATACTTCAAGTCATTTTCCTTTCTGCAGATGATAAGTACTTTTGTAAAAAGATAAAATAAAGCATTAACATATTTAAACTAAAAGATACTTATTTCTAGCATTTATAGAGAACTTCCAAAACTTCCCGTAATAAATTGTGACCTGAGTTGGCCTGCATACCAGAGAAATCAAATTAAATTAAATATGTCTTTTCGACAAGACAAAAGGTTAAACGGGTTATATAATACCCCAAATTAAATGACGCTCGCTCAGTATTAAAATTGACCCTCATACACTTACTTGAGGAATGGTGATCCATGCTTATAGTCGAGAATAGCAAACACACTTATAGTATCACCATTTGATTAAAGCCTACTTCTACTACTATGTCGATTTGGAACGTTTTTCTACGTTCTCCGACGCCTATTCTTCACCTCCTTCGATCCTGACAATTATCTTTTGTCAGAGTTTTTTAAATCAGTTATCTTTGGACTGACTGTTGCCATTTCAGTTTAGGATGCCCTCTTTATTTGTGTTCTATTGGTTGCCACTTTAGGACCTGCTTTGGTAATCATTTGAATACTTTCCATTTTTGCTTTGTGTTTTTCTATTATGCGACAAGTCTCTGTTCCATACAACAGCGTGGTTTCTTTTTATCTCTCTGCTTCTTAAAATACTGTTAAGACATCCAATAACCTTTTTCGCTTTTACTAGTATTTTTTGCAGTTCTTTACAGTCTGTCCCTGTCTTAACAAATGTGACACCCAAGTACACATACTCATTGCATAGAAATATTATTTGTTAATTGTCTAGTTTTAACTCACATGATTCGTTTCCAATACATAAGTATGTCTTGTTAACGTCCACTGTTAACCCCAATTTTTGGTATTTTTCCGTTCACTTTCTCATCATATACATCATGTCTTCTTTATTATTAACTACAATTACTTGGTCGTCAGCAAACTGTAGTGTGTATATGGTAAATCGGTCAATCGGTCGTTAAGTTGTATTTCCATGTTGTGTACTTTACGTTTTCAGTTTTCTAGAGCTACTGCGATATATATTTTAAAAAGAGTTGGAGAGATACAACATCCCTGTCTTAAGCCTTTCGTTTAATTTTAATTTTAGATTTTGTCCCTTTCTAAAGTTCCTTTATCGCTTTTATGTATGATTGGTATTAGTTTGCTCTAAGACTGTTCATAATTTTTCTACCGGCATGGTATCATATGCTTTTTAAAGGTCACATAAGTCTCCATATTTCTGACACTTCTTTTCTCAATTACTTGTTTAATATTAAAAACATTTTCACTGCAAGATCTACCTGCACGAAACCCACTTTGCTCTTCTTCTTGTTCATGAAAATCATTCCCTATTAGATCTCGAAGAAGAATGATTAAAGCCAACTTGTGTATTAAATAGGCTCCCCCTGTGTATTTCCAAGCAATCACGTTTACGGCAAACTTAATCTGACTCTATAAGCTTCACATGTTCATAAAAAATGTATCGGTCGGGTCTAACTAGAATTTATGTTCTCGCTATATTTGGGAGTTTATAGCTAAAACATGTGTCGCCATATTTTATCCTTCGCTACTTTATCTAAATGTCTCCGATTTATCTTAAATTAATAGATTTGTAAAATGTGCGTCATATTGTTATATCCACTCAATAATAAATTCGTCTTGTTATTTTAAAAGTATTTTATAACAAATTTTAATAGTAGTTAATAACAGTGTGCGGGAAAATGCTACTTTGCATATGCAAAAGTGTACGCAAAGTAGCTTTCTTGCGGTCAATCGTAAAAAAAATAACTCGTTAGTAGAACTGCATTACCTAGGTAGAAATAATGCATGGTTGGCAGTTTTACAAGGTGAAGCGGATGCAGTAGTAGCGGCGTTGGTGCTACTTCTCAGCCACTCAACTCAGGCGTGCAGTAGGTACGGTGTCATAGTTGACCTCTGCAGTACATGTCATTCTTGACCTCTATAGCAAAGTGCCATTCTTGACCTCTCTTTAACCATAGAATATTAATTGTATTGGCCTCAAATTTAACAACATTTGACCTTTGACCGTTTTTAAATGTGGGGAATTGGGTGAAATTCACGGATGGTTTCTTTAATAGGACATCCGCTGTAAGATAGGCACTGTAGTTTTCAACGTTTCAAATTTGTACATAATGAAACGTCATTCCAAACGACATGCTGAGTGAAACTTTTTGCTAACACAATACTGGTGTAGCACGTTCTAAGACAGCACAAAGTTTAAAATAGAACAACCTATGTACTAGCTAATTTTTCACCTACTTCAATTTACCATCCGCCTCTGAAAGAAATGTTAACGGCATCTGGGTCACATCTATTTTTCATAATGTAATTTTATCTGACTTCATTCGGATTGTTATGCATTTTTTTGAAAACGAAAAAGGCTATTTTATTAAAAGTTCCGAATTCCGTTGAGAAATGAACAAGCCAGCCACGCTATGAGTAAAAACATTTTGCAAAACCAAAGTATAAACATGCAAATCTTTTAAGGAAAAGTATATAGAAAATAAACGAATGTATCTTCGAAACTTAAGTTTGCAATAATTACTTAGTCATTTCCAATCGTAGTAAAAAAATACTCTGCCAATCTATGGGCACCTAAGCTCACACTGGATACTATAGTTATAGTGTATCTACGTGAAAGCAAATATAACTAAAAACTGAAGTATATTTTATTGAACTCCAGACTCAATTACCTTTCGTTTGATAACACACACGCCATATATCCACTTAAACATTAATTTTCGAAATTTACCCCCACCCTTTTTTTTTAAATAAATTAAAATGTATTTTGTTTAACTCCAGACTTAATTACCTTTCGTTTGATATCACACACGCTATATTTTTACATAAACTTTAATTTTTGAAATCTACCCCCACCCTTTTATTTGGGTTGTGTTCGGTGGATTTTGTTCATTTTTAAATGGGACCATCTCGACCCAAAACCCAGCCTGGGTACCAAATTTCATTAAAATGGGGCAAGCCGTTTTTGAGTTATGCTCGTTGGTCGTTACAGACAGACATACAGACACACAGACAGACAGACATACAGACAGACAGACGGCGCAACAAAAAAGTTTCAAAATCATCTGAAACGCAAAGATATATAAAAATTTTTGAAATCGGAGCCACTTTTTTTTTCTCGAAAAAATTAGGATCACCATAGCTCACACTACTATAGTATAGTAGTAGTGTGAGCTAATTATAATTTTTTTATTTTTTCCACAAAAATTTTCTGCTGCACCACAATTCTCGCCTTCGATATTTTTTTTTTAATTTATTATTTCACACCCTACTCCCCCTTCTCTACTAGATGTTTTCGTATTATTAAGTATTAGGGGTTCGGTTCGGTTAGGTTCGGTTGGGATAATTTTGCCACCTTAAGGAAACTAGCCACCTTAAGGAAACTAGCAAAATTATAGCGTTTAAAATTATTTTTAATTCCAAAATCTTTTTTATTTACTTAGCTTATTAACATAACTACAATTTTCAATTAAAAATTGTTTATTTTTTTGCATAAATATAAAAGCAATATTTATTTTTTTTAAAACTTGCAGTTTGCGGATTTCCCCCATGGTAGGGGGCAATACCGCCACATCCTCGGGGTAATACCGCCATATTAGTTTTTGTTCATACCTGATACTTTCTACTGGTTTAGAAAGATTGATAAATAAAAAAAACATCAACATATTTTGTAAAAATGTATTGGCCAATATAAAAATGAACTTTTTTCGCACCTGAATCTAAAAATTAAAAAACGGTAATATAACCACCAGTTGACGACAACGTAAAAATTAGAAGCAAAACAGCATAATCTACTTATAGCGCAGCCGAGATCAAACTAAGGCGACGACACGTTGTAACTGAAATGCTTTATTTTCTGGCACCACTGCTGCTCTGTTTGTAGTAACTGGCAGCTCTCTGGTGTTTCTGGTTGCCTAGATACCTGAGGTGGCATTAATACCACGCATGGCGGAATTCCCCTGTCTTCCCCTAAGCCTGGGTCTCAAGCCCTCTCAAAATGGCCCGGCTGGTTGGGCCCCTTTTTGCCATCGAGTAAAACTTGCCGTGACGAACGGGTTCAATGCGTATGCATCCTAATGCTAATTTGACCTATCCAATCTGTAACTTACAGCTTATTTGACCAATAAAATGAACTTGAACTTGAACTAATGATTTTTATTCCTTAAAAGGAATTGCCCAAATAGGAGAAATGATGGAAAGCTTACTTGATCGTAGGTGCTTGTAGGTTTGTCGGTTCTAGACAGAGCAAAAGCGCGAGAAAAATAATGGCTTGCCAGTAAATAAAAATGTTGGCAAGCTAGCCAAGCAAAATGGATTAGCTTAAATTCGCTGCAAATAATGCCCCTGCTTCACGGACAATGGCCAGAAAAGCAGATAAAACTCATAAAAATGTTTTTCACCTCGCGTTATGGCACGGTATAGTTATTTTAAGTAGGCTTTCGCGTGTTTTGATTCGTGCACTTTTGTGAACATAAATGTAAAAATATGTTGTAAGAAAATCATAAAAACATAAAATATAAATTTTATTTCGGCTTGGCTTGGGAAACATTTTGCTTAGACGCTCGGATCCTTTTTCGCCGAGAAAAATCAAGAATCGCTTAGTGTCTGATTCTTAACAACTAAAATTAGAGACCCTATATGTATGACATATTGTCAAAAAAGAGAGACGACACAAACTCTTTAAAGTCAAATTTAAAATCAGACATAGAGACCCTGTATGTATAAAATTTTTTAAAGAAATAGAGACACAAAAAACTTAGCTAGCCCATTAGCACACTTGATTGGTGTCACTCACAACTGACAACTTATTTTTTTTAAGTAAAATACCACGTACGTCTTAAATATTTGTATAGCCTTAAAAAATGACTGCTACAAGCTTGCCGACATGTTGGTTTTCAAATAAGCCCAAACGTATGGCGTGGATAAATTCAGGATACTGATAATAGGTGCTGTGCTCTCAGCTCGATCTCTTTTTTAAGCTTAAAACACCCATTATTAGTTACCTTAGGATAAATACCTTTTATTTTGTTTAAAAAATATCAAGTTAGCGGCTACGGCAACTCAAGATAATGACTTTGTCCTCTAAAAGTTCTAAAAGCCAAAGAATTTTCTTAATTATAATATAATTTAACCCCAATTTTAACGTCAAATCATAAGAATAGCTGTGGTCCTTCAAAATTAGGCCTTTGTGTAGTATAAAAGCCGGAATTAATAGTGCCACCATTATTAATGGAAAATAATCGACTGGATTTATACATTCCACTTTGGTATGTCAATTTTGAAAGATCAACTGTCAGTTTTCAGTAAAAACCTGTCCGAATAGTGCCCGGCACTACTACTACCTGGCTTTATTGCAATAAGTCCCTATTAATAGAATAAATACTTCCCTACTATATTGTAGATATTTTGACTTTGTTATGACAATTCAGATAGATCAGCTACTCAACTAGTCTACAATGGACGAGTAGTTTGCAAAGTAATCTAATTTTTTTTTTACTGATTACATCGGTTTTTTGACATATGACTTACAACGTTTATCTGACATTTTCAGTCGGTCCGTCCGATGATCACCAAAGAATAAAAAAAAACGCGATCAAATCAGATTTCAAAACTTTGATATTTTCGAATTTTATTTTTTTCTAAGAGAGGCCCTGCATATTTACATTTTTAACGTACCTTTAATCCTGAAATGTCACGGTCTTTTGCAGTCGCGGGTCGCCAGTTAGTGATACGGTGCCATGGCACTACCGTACATTTCTTTTTAATTTATATATTTTATGAAATTCGGTGACACTGTGCAATGCAGTGGATCACACCCCGACTAAATATAACTTCGATTTCTGGCTCACCATATAGAAGTTTGGTCTACACAACAATGTTATTTGCCATTCAACAATAAATCTCATTTTTAAATATCGTACTTCATAATTCGCAGGACGCAAGTGTAAGTTCGCCTTTTTTGCTTGTAAACTTCGTTGATATTCATTTTTGCGTTGGCTCTTTGATTCCGAGTTATTTTCTCTCTGTACTTTATTTTAGGCCAGCGCAAGCAAGAACGAAATAGCTAATAAACATTTCATTCAGTACAACACAAAAGGCAAAGTCGATAAATGCAAATTTCTACAAATCCGTTGAGTAAAGAGTCGAACAAAGACGAGCCTCACACAGTTTTTTATCAACTGTTGGTCCTTTCTATAGGAACTAACCAGAGGCTAGCAACTCTCTTTAACAGTTGTAACGAAAATTGAAATAAAAAATAATTTGTACAGGGTGTCCCAAATTGGGCACTTTTAGGGGGTTTAAGGTACTTCTAGGGGAGACAGAGAAAAACTGACCACGCATTGCGAGGCTCAAATTTCAAGGGAAGACTTATAGTGAAAACCGCATTTTGAAATATCGTCTCGTCTTTGAGCTACGGGGGCTTTTTAAAAAGTCTATTAAAGGGTCTATAACTTCGTTATTAGTGGAAATTTTGATTCAGAGTAAATTGCAGTTTTATAGACTTTGTCACGAGGAATTCACCCGCTAAATTACATTTTAACTGTCACTTTTGATTTTTGGAATGGCCTATATTTTAATTCATTTTCGAATTTGTCATTGAATTCTTTTCAAAATGATGGATCATATGTCATAGTTTCATTGAGCGGTTTACGAGATATTCAGCTTTTTCACTTATTTCTAGTGCGCTATGATTTCCTGCTGAGGCAGGTCAAGGCACTCCAGTATTTTTATTATTTTACACAGTCAAAAATATAGTAAGGCTGGTTTGGAAAAGTTATAATTCAGCTGACGGCCCTCAAAGCCTAGTTATAAAAAGTAACAAAAATGATACATGTTTCAAAATAAAATTAAAACGCTTTTGTGTAAAATAACTTCATATCAAAGCGTAATGTCAAATTGTTTAAACAATTGAAAACAATGACAAAACGCCAAGACGCAAGGCCAACTTGATTTGCATAGTATAAGACAACAAAACTATAGGAGCATTGAAGTAGCATTTGACCGTCATTCAACGCACACTAGACAAAAATAAAAAACTTTAATTATCTCCGAAACCGCTCAATCAAACTGTGACATATGATACATCATTTTGAAAAGAATTCCATGACGAATTCGAAAATTGATTAAAATATAGGCCATTCCATAAGAAAAAATGCAACTTTATGTCATATCTCAAAAACTAAAAGTGATAGTTAAAATTTAATTTAGCGGGTGAATTCCTCGTGACAAAGTCTACAAAATTGCAATTTGCTCTAAATCAATATTTCCAATAATAACGAAGTTATAGACCCCCCTCCAAAATGCAGACTTTTCAAAAAGCCCCCGTAGCTCAAAGACGAGACGATATTTCAAAATGCCGTTTTCACTATAAGTCTTCTCTTGAAATTTGAGCCTCGCAATGCGTGGTCAGTTTTTCTCTGTCTCCCCTAGAAGTACCTGAAACCCTGTAAAAGTGCCCAATTTGGGACACCCTGTACAAACAACAAACTTATTTTTGTTAATATTTTTCACACATTTCATGAATAAAAAAAATAGCATAAAATACGACATCATGTAATCTCGCATCCGCCCCCCCCCCCCCGATACACATTTCTGGGTGCGTCACTGTGTTTAGACCCGTAGTCTTGTGTGACACAGTGACACACATGTATGGGCTAGTTCGTAAATTCACCGATCAAATCCATCGTCGTAATGACAAAAACAAAATCGTCCAAGATCATAAATGAAAAGGAAATGGTATAACATTAAATAACAGTCCAATGGCAAAAACGGAATTTTGAATAACCGGAGAGTATGCGAAAACGTCATTTATCAAAACAAGACAAGAGTAAAATCGAAGGTTAGTATAAAGTCTTTTATGAAAACCGGACAAAATCAAAAAGGAAAAAAATCATTAAAAGTGGCCGGGTCTAGCATGAGCAGCTCTCTCCTTTCTTTTCATATATACTGGTTTCCTCTCTGTTTCTCTCATACAAAAATACAAAATTGGTATATTAGAACTGTCATTAGGAATTTCATTTGATTGAAGAAAAGTCTTGTTTATACATATGAAAAAAATAATCAAAGCAGAATCAGAAAAAGTGCAATTTTTTCCACTTTGATGCCACTCTCGACAAAAATATGAGATTTTGCACAAACTTTATTCCTGTTTAGTTCTACTCTAATATCCCTAGTTTTTTTTTAAATGTACTTTATATTGTGATTTTTTAAATTTTTGCCCTACCGACACACTGAAAAAGCATAGTATTAATAGTCTATCTAAAGCTCTATTTCAAGTGAATTAGAACAAACTTTATTTGGAGAAAATCGTTCAATAACTAACAATGTTATTAAAAAAAATCCGTTTTCCAAGGTTCGCCATTTTTAATTCACCATATTGCATTCATTGTGCTGGAATTTCTTACTTACTGCGAACTTTGCAGTTTTTTGGCGAATTTGTTATTAGTTTCTAAGTTAAAATCCGGTGTGTCGATCAACGTTTTAAAAAGGATTTTATAAACAATTGGATACCGCAATTTTAGAACTAGCAACGTTATACAAAATACTAGTTTGTGACAAAAGTACCGGGTAGTAGCAAAAAACTGATATTGGTTAGAGAACAGTCAAGGTTATTGTGCAATTTTACAAAAATCGTTTAATTCAGTTTTGAGATTTTTGGAAAAAACTAATTAAAACGGAAAAAAAAAGTTAAGAAAATATTTTTTTCGCAATTATTGACACAAGGTGTATTAGAACTGTCATAAAGGATTGTTTATATATGAAAAAATAATCAGCAGCAGAATCAGAAAGTGAAGGGTCTCCCCCTTTGACGGCACCAATCTCAACGGATAGATTTAAAAAAAATAGTGATTTTATATTGTGCTCGAGAAAGTCTACCTAATAAGGAATGCATTTACCAAATGTTTGGCATGATTCAGTGTGTGTGAGTGTGGTAAATCATATGTCAAATAAGAGTAAATAAACATCTGAAAAGTACCCAATTAGGGGATATTGAAAAATCTGGTTTAGCGGATCATGCATGGTCAAATGATCACATCATTCATTGGTCAGAAGCTAAAGTTTTGCATAAAGAGTCGCATTGGCGAAAACGAAAGTTTATTGAAGCTGCGTTTATAATGCAGAATAAAGAAGTTTTCAGTCAACCAAGCACGAACACATCAAATATATGGAAATCACTCCTTAAGGAAAATAGGCGTCTTAGGATTAAAAAGGGGGCAGGCCGTCACACCTGACTAAACACCAAGTAGTATAACCAGTAGCCTATAGACTAGATTGTTTTAGTTTATACTGTCAATCCAACGAAACCACTCATTAATGAGTTGTTAATGACTAAATATTCAAGAAAGTATCTTAGTCAATTCTATTCAGCGAATGCACAACTGACTAAACCCTGGAATTCTGCCTGTATTGCCTGCTAAATTCTGCGTTTTCCGAAGCTTTGATTCTAAACCTCTGTTTTAATTAAAAAGTTTATTGAAGCTCCTGTACATATACAGACAAACTCACAACCTAGATGTGAACTTGCGCCCACTCCCAATTATTAGAATTTTACACGGTTTTGAAACTACCTACCACTAATTGAAAAATCCGTTTTTTTTTTGGCTGAATAATGCCAAACAAGTTTAAAAGTTAAAAAGGCCTTTTAGAGTTGTGACGTGTTATAATACAATCAAATGCTTTGTACACACCTGAATATTTCGACGAACAGAGCAACAAACCGGCAAACAAAAAGGCGAATACTCAATCTATTCTGATTCCGACTATTAAAAAACGCGCAACGAACGGAATGTTTGTACTATTTCTATAAATGTTCTTACTTTTTTTCTGCACACAGAACGGTAACGACACGATTTGCCACTCGCGATAAATCGTACGCGATATCGCAACGACCAAAAATCCCAAATTTGTCATACAAATAAATACAGTGTCGCCCACTGGCTGAAAAATGCCGCGACGATATTTAACACCATCGTGGCAGGACGGTACCACACAAACCTGCGATTTTGCGGTAAAAAACGCGCGAATTCGGGTAGCCTGACTTGTTATATCCAATAGGATTAAATGATTTGTAGCACACAACACGATATCGGCAACCATATTTTTAGTGCATTGTTTTCATTCAGAGCGCGCAGTCCATGACAAGTTTCGCACGATATACCGTGTAGTGGGCGAGCACTCAGCGAAGGCGGCGCGATATATCGCGCGCCGCAAATTGTACCGTTACCGTCCTGTGTGCAAGCGCCCTTAGAGTTCTTAGGGCGTTTGCAAACAGGACGGTAACGGCACGATTTGCCGCGCGCGATAATCAATTTAATGCAGTGTCGCCCACTGGCCGAAAATTTCCGCGACGATATTTATTTAATACCGTCGCAGCAGGAAGGTGCCGCACAAACCTGCGATTTGGCGGTCAAAAAACGCGCGAATTCGGGTCGCCTGACTTTTAAACGCCAATAGGATTAAATGATTTGATGATGATGATGAATGTAGCACACACCACGATATTGCCAACGATATTTTTAGTGCATTCTTGTCATTCAGAGCGCGCTGTTCATTACAAGTTTCGCACGATATAACGTGTAGTGGGCGAGCACTCAGCGGATGCGGTGCGATATATCGCGCGCGGCAAATCGTACCGTTACCGTCCTGTGTGCAAGCGTCCTTAGGGTTCTTAGGGCGTTTTTACATTTTTTTTTTGTAAACTTATTGTATTATATTGCATTTGTAATGGCGTAAGGAGTAGTAAAAACAATTAGGATTAACGAACGACCCGCACACATTTGTGTCTTTCAGTCATCAAACGGCTTCTTTCTATGCAAGATCTAGGTTTGGGAACTCTGTATACCTTATAGTGTGGTTGCTTACGTTTGTTTATTTTTCAAAAAACGCCCAGGCACGTCGATTTTTATTTTTGGCTACGCTATTTTTTATAGTTAATACATATTCGTATAGTAATGTATCAGCGGGGCCCAAAAATAAGTGAGGGCTACCAACTTTATTTTTTCAAAGACAACACATTTTTTATTTTTTATTGTTACTAAACCAAAATTAATAGAGAGCCTTTTTTATTAGACCGAAAGCTTCTGCTGATTACCCTGTAAGTAGTGTCCCTGTATGTTGAAATATTATACAGCGACTCTACCCGTAAGATAGTCTTGGAGGTTTATCAACATCATCAAATAATCAAATGCAATTAATCTTATATTCCGCCTGGAAAATAATAGAAATTCCAAAAGAAGACTTAAAAACCGCAAAAGAACATGTTTACTCGAAGGATTTTTCGGGGACCTAATATAAAAAAGAATCAGTCAATAAAGCTAAGCTAAATCACAAACAAGTCAGTCTGTCCAATCTGATAGCTATCGTAAGGAAGACAGATGCGACTGCTTTTTTGCGAGATGGAGGGATGGATATTGGACAAGATACGTTTCCTTTTATTTGCTTTGCAAAAAAGTGGCAATGTAAACACAGTTGGTATTACTAAAATCAATAAATCACCAGTCGTTCATTTTCAACTTCAATATCAAATCATAAAAAAAAACATTTCATGTAAAAAGAAGCCAAGAATTGAGATAAAACTAAAGCCAAGTTCTCCAATACAAAAATTATTTTTACGGAATACCATTTTCTCGTACTTGGCTTTTTTTACACAAAATCTTTTTGTTATGATTTCACTTATTTTTAAAAGGATTCTGATAAAAATTAAGTTTTAAATATGCGGACTATTCAAATCTTTTGCAATGCCTTATTTAAAATTTTGAAGTTTTTTAATTTTTTTTCATGGTTTTATCATCTGGAAGTGGGTAATATTACTTTTACTTTATATTTATAGGGGAGGGTAATCAATTAAAATGTTGGTGTTTTTAAATTTTTTCCTATAGTTTTATCATATTTCCTATCGGCCTTCTAAACCTCAGCTCTCTAGCGTTTCTGGAAGTGGCCAATGTTACTTTCACAGAACTTTATAATTATAGCGGAGGGAAGTAAATTAAAACTCTGGGGTTTGTACATTTTTTTCTCTGGTTTTAGCATAGATTTTGTCAGTCTGCCAAAGCTCAGCCCTCTGGCGCGTTTGGAAGTGGGCAATGTTACTATTAAATAATTTTACATCTATAGGGGAGGGGAGTAAAATAGAACTTTGTGGTTTTTTGATTTTTTCAAGGGTTTTGTCATAATTTTTATGAGGCTGCCAAATTTCAGCTTTGTAAGATGTCTGGAAGTACAGGAGAATCTTGATGATCTATGTGAGTGGCCACATCGACGTTTTTTGAAATTTCGTAACTACTTTACTTCTTTATGGAAGTCCATGAAACTTGTTAACTCTATAAATATCTACGACTGTGGAAAATTTGAGTTTCAAGAAAAAATGGTACAGCAGTTTGCGGAAACTAGATATTTTGTAAGAAGGAACGTACGTAGAAAAGAAACAACGCGACGTGGCCAAAACAGAATAACCAAACCGAAATGTGTTTTGTATATTTTTCCAACTTACTTATTTTCTTTTTGAAAAAGTTTCTAAACAAATATCGATAAACATCAATGGGTACTTTTCCAACCCTAGAGGCCTATTTTAACAAACTAAAAAGCGACCACCCTTTTACCAAAATGTCTTTGACAAAAAAAAAGAATTCACATATAAAGAACAAACACGTTTGGATTTGTAGCTCTATATATTTTTTTCTTATTTGGGTTATCGACATCGAATAAATGGCATTCGGAAACCCTTGCTATTAGACCGATAGGAATCTATTCCAGTCCCCTGCACTGAACTGGTAATTTGGTCACGAAAAGTGCTGTCTGGTCGAAAAGCTAATAGAAAATTTGTTTTTCGATAGCAATAAGGGTTTGCTTGAGAGGCGTTTTAGGGATTTGGAAACTATCTGATAACCTTTGGTCAATCTCCTATCAGTGTAACTGTAGATAATAGCAATGAGTATATGACCCATATAGAGTGGCAACCGGCGATCTTTGCAACATTCAGGAGCAGATGACGCTAAAATAAATTAATCTAGTACGTAATATTCAGAGACAACTACTATGATCTAATGGCATTTGTCTGATAAGCATAAACTCGCACGTGCAACTAAATCGTACTAGTTGCCTCTGAATATTGCGTACTAGACGAATTTATTTCAGAGCCATCTGCCCCTCAATGCTGCAAGGCTCGACGGTAGGGAGTTTTTTGAATACTTGAAAGTTTGACAACTTTGACAGCATATATTAACAGAGATTACCAAGTAACACCAGGTGCCTTTTTTATCAGTCGTTTTGAAACACGTTTAAAACTGTTACTTGTTAAAGTCAAAATATTAAAACTCAACCTTTATTTTTAGCTGTAGACAGTTAAAAATATTGCGAAATATCACGAATTGTGCAATATTAGTGACTGTCTAGATTAAAGGCTGCTTGACATGGAGCAATACACTTGCAATTGCATGCAACATTAGGATCCCTGACATGACATCTATTGTATAAACAAACAAATATGTCTCATTGAATTGATTGTCTATTTTAAACACAACATTTCGGTTAGTAAGTATCTCTAACCGTTTTCAAGTGTAAACTAAACATTCTAGTCTCTAGGGTACTACTTATACTACTTGGTGTGCAGTCAGATGTGATGGCTCGCCACCTTTTTTAATCCTAAGAGGCCTGTTTTCCTTAAGGAGTGGTTTCCATATGTTTGGCATGTCCGTGCTTGATTGACTGAGAACTTCTTTATTTTGCATTATAAACGTAGCTTTAATAAACTTAGGTTTTGCGATTCGTTATGCAAAACTTTAGCTTCTGACCACTGAATCCTGTGATCATTTAAAAATGCATAATCCGCTAAACCGGATTTTTCAATATCCCCTAATTTGATACATATACATATGATTACCATACTTACACGGGATTTGGTAAATACATTCCTTATTATTTGAGGGATTTTCTGTTTGGTTTTCTTTTAGTTACAAAACTCCTTATCGTATTTCCCGATGAAAATACTGTTTTTATATTATAGTGCTTGACTATTCGTCTTATGTTTTCTGAAATCCCTTAAACATATGGAATGCTAATAACATCTAACGGATTATTATTTTGAGAATTCGCTACATTTGGTTTGTTTTTAATTTTAGAGATCGTTGAGTTTATTAATTTCTTGGAATAACCATTCTGTTGTAAGACCATTTTAATGTTGTTAGTTTCTGTGGTTAATTCTTCATTATTACTACAAATATTTACGCCTCTTAAATACAAACTACTCATAACTCCTTGTTTTGTAGCAACATAAAGATTAGACTTACTGTCCCGTCCCAAGAAATTAAATAAATTAAAAATTATAAAATATATGGTTCAAGAAAAAAGAAAAACCAAAAATATTCTTTTTTCTTGAACCCTATAAGATTTTATAATTTTTAATTTATTTGATTTCTTGGGAAAGTGGCCCATAAATAAAATAGCAACTTTTAGTTTACATATTTATTGACGTTTCGGTCTAGAGACCTTCTTCAGAACAGTCATTCATTTATAATCCCTCATTATTTATTGACTACATCCCCAAGAAACCAACTAAATTATAATATATATATATATATATATATATATATATATATATATATACAGTCGAACCTCTCTAACTCGAACCTCTATAACTCGAACCTCTCTATAACTCGAACCTTTTCAGCGGTCCCTGCACTTTTTACATGTATTTTAACCCATGTAACTCGAGTTTCTATAACTCGAACTCTCCATAACTCGAACTGTTTTGGTTGTCCCTTCAGGTTCGAGTTATAGAGGTTCGACTGTATATATATATATATATATATATATATATATATATATATATATATATATATATATATATATATATATATATATATATATATATAGATATACAGTGGTTTAAAAGTTTCTGTCTAATCGTTTGACAAGAACATCAAAAAAAGGTAAGGCCGAATCTTTTTCAATTTTCATGGTGCATTTGATTGTTGGTTGAATACCGTTCAGATGGTGTAGAAAATTCTGTAGTTCGTCATCATTTTCCGGTCATATAATAAATGTGTCATCCATGTATCGTAGCCATAGTTTTGGTTTGACTCTTGCTGTGTTGAACGCATGGTCCTCGAACCACTCCATGTAGATGTTTGCTACGACTGGCAAAAGAGACCAACCCATTGGAAGTCTGCGCGTAAAACTTATCTCTCACTTGAAAATAAAAGTTACTGTGATAGAGGTCCAACAGATCCTTTACCCCCTCCACCGTCTCTCACGAATTGTATCATCAGTTTGTAATTTGTTTTTGACGATACTGAGTGACTTGTTTATATTGGCACGACTTTCTACATTAAAACTTACAAATCTATCGTCGGGATCTTATTTGATCAGTTTTAAAACCTCGACAAATTGTTCCGAGTTTTTGCCAAAATATTTGGACTTACCCTGTAGTGGTTGAATTATGTCCAACAAAAACCTGGCTGGTAATTGGTCGCAGTGGTATATCCTTCTTATGGATCTTTGGTAGTCCATAAAAATGTAAAAAATGTGGTGCCTTACTTAAATAATACTCTGTAGTTTTTTCCTAATATTTGATTATCATTATGCTTGATGTATTAAATACACGTTCCAGATTTGAGCTAAATATCTCAAAAACTGCACGAATTATAAAGAAAAAATAAAACAAAAATTAAAACTTTAGCAGCCTGTATCTTAAAAACTAAGAATTTTAGAATCTAAGTTTTTTTTTAAATAACCTAAATAATAATCCTATAAAGTTTGGCGACATACTTTATTAAAACCCTGTATGTCTATGGAATTTTTAAAATTTTGACAGGGATATCTGTGATCGTTGGCTATGCACAAAAAGGTATTAAAAAGGACCCTTATACCCGTCACGTTTACCCCCACCGCACACATTTACTCTTTTTTTTTACCGACAATTGTCGAAATGCTTCGCAAACTCTGGCGATAACAACCCAAGCACTATTGTATTATAGCCTTTAAAGAAAATCGCCTTATAAAGGTACACCAAAAGTTTTGTAATAATCTGTAATTTTTTTTTGTTACAGGATGCTGTTTCGTTACGTTCTTCACAAGAAAAGCTGCCCTTTTAGCCCAGGACGCATTGCACAATGTAAAAACATTAAATGGGGTAAGTTTGACTAATAAATTAATTATCGCGGTGTCAAAAAGACTAAATTTCATCAGCATATTTTGCATAATCTTTCAAATAATTTTTATTGTTTCTTGGTGCCCTATTTTTAGCTTTAGTTTCTCAGTAATAGACACGTTTTTCATATTTGGTACTTTACCTTTACATCTACGAGTCTTTACAATATAATTTGTTAAATGGCACCGCGTCAAAGCTATGGTAAACCAAATTTTGCGACAAAATCTAAGTAAAGAAGCCTTAAAAAATTAGTTAATTTCACTTTGTACATGCAGTGTGCCGATCGGGGTTTAATTTTCGAAGGATAAAACACTAAGACCTTTTAAAGAAGACATCAAATAGGTACTTACCTATAATAAATAAAGATCCGAAACATAAAAGAGGATCCAAAATTATTTTAAAATGTGCGAAAATATAGATTTAGCTGCAAAAACGATCATTTGTTTTGTAAAAAGCTCCGTCGTAATTTGTTTGACATAAACAGTCAAAACAATAACGAATAGAAAACTTCAAAGCCCGGCTAAATCAATATGGTCGTAACAACCAGATAAGAGTATATATGTTCCTTTCTAATGAAATCGTTTAGAAGAAGACATGAATAAAAAGCAAGTAAAATAGTAAGCTAATGACTAATTAGTGCAGTGCCTCATTTTGGGAATCAATATCAATAAAAAAATTAAAGGAAGTGCGTGCCACTGTATGTACCCCTCTACTTCCTTCCCGCCCATCAAGGTTTTGATGACGCAGTGTCACTTTAATACAATATCAACTATAGCTAAAACAACTGGATTTTTACGTATTCATAAAATATTTATCTCTCAACTCTTCTTTTGCAAAACCTCACTGTCCCCACACTGTTAAAAACCCTTTTTGTGTCGTTTTTCTTCTTTAGCCCAGACATTTATAATTTAGACGATGAGAAGAAAGGGAGCGCACTGAACGTCATTTAATCTAGCCAATATACCGCCATAAATCTTACCCTCTGAAAACCACTGAAGGTAAAATTCAGTTGTTTTCGAGCTGCTTTAACTTTATTATGGCTTTAAAAATAACTTTATAAAAAAAAATTATTGTGTGTGTTTAAGACCGCACGGCAGAAGTGTAAACTTCAACAAGGCGAAATTAATAATATTGGCCCATAACATATTCTGCAAAGCGGACCAAACCGAACTTTTTTGTGTACTGGCCTTCATCTACATCATCATATCGCTCGCTGAATGTTTCTCACTTAGTCGACTCGAGCCGATTTCATCCGAATGAACGTTACCTACGTTTTATTACATATGACGGTTCAGTTCAATTCACTACTCACAAAAACTGCTAAACGCGCCTAAAGAAGTTTACACTTCAAAAATCAAAACAAGACCTAGACCACATAATGTACTACTAAAGCACCGTAAAACGGAATGGGACAACTGGGCGCCGCCAACTCGGCGCCGCCAACTGGGCGCCGCGAAATCGGCGCCGACAACTGGGCGCCGGGCCAACTGGGCGACGGGCCAACTCGGCACCGCCAACTGGGCGCCGGCCAACTCGGCGCCGAATAATTTTTTTTTTTTGATAAAATGTGTAGATGAAAAATAAAATATATTATTTATATAAAAACATCTTTAAAAAATCCTTTACGCAATTTTTCACAAGCTTTTATTTAGCTTCAGATGTTCTGTGTACACACGTAGTGGTCCCATGACAATACAACATTAAGAAAAAAATATCCCAAATTTCATCCAAATGGGATAATGGGAAGTGTGTCAAAAACGCTTCACAAGATTTGATAGATAGTTAGTTAGACAGAACATCTGAAGCTAAATAAAAGCTTGTAAAAAATTGCGTAAAGGATTTCTAAAGATGTTTTTATATAAATAATATATTTTATTTTACATCTACACATTTTATCAAAAAAAAAAAAAAATTAGTCCGGCGCCGAGTTGGCCCGGCGCCCAGTTGACCCGGCGCCCAGTTGGCGGCGCCGAGTTGGCAGCGCCCAGTTGGCGGCGCCGAGTTGGCGGCGCCCAGTTGTCCTAGACCGTATTAAAACCATTAATAGAAAATTACTGCTACAAGCCTTCCGCCATATTGGATTCAATTGAACTCAAACGTATGCCTTGGATTAAAAAAGCAAACACTTACAATAAAATTTGAAAGGTACTGCTTTTAAATGACGTTGACAATTTGTCAATGCGGTTATTTGGCGTTGTTAAAATTAAGTTTTATTTTTGTTTAAATTTAATTTTTTTTTTGGATTTTTGAACTTTTGGAAGACAAAGCCACTATCTTGAGTTTATGTAACTGCTTCCTTGGCATTTTTAAAACAAATTAAAAGTATTTATCCTAAGGCATGGGCGCACCCCGGGCTCCCCCCAAGCCTAAGATTTTTGTATATATTTTTCACATATTTCATAAATAAACACAAAAAATAGCATGAAATACGACATCATAAGGCCTCGGGCCCCCCCCTAGACATATTCCTGGGTGCGCTACTGCCTAAGGTAACTGATAATGGGTGTTTTTAAGCTTAAAAAAGAGATGGCGCTGAGAGCACTCGGGCCTCGGGCCCCCCCCTAGACATATTCAGGGCTATCAAAACGGACGGGCCACGACCCTCCACTTTGTTGACGTCACATCCGGGGCTGATTTTTTTTTTGATGGTCACATTACGACACAGCTGATTGTCTTTACAAATATTGAAGTTGGAATGACGGTTCATGAATATTTGATTTTTTTTTAAATAAAGCCGTTTTTGAGATTGTTTTTACTTTATTCTGGCAGAACAATTTTTTTTAAATGTATAGTAATCCTTAATTTTTCATAGCCGCTTCATTAGCTCACACAAAAATTAAGTTTAAAACAGAAGCCAATGTGACAATCACAGATGACAAAGTCAAATACATGTCAAATATAACAGTTGGCATGTGGTACATGGCGGGTAATTTGAATTCAAAATAAGGAATGCTAAATCTTGAAGATTTTAACCTTTTAATCATGTTGCTTCCCTACAAACCTTTGGTGGAATATCGGGATGGTGTCTGAGGATATTTCACTGAAATTTTGCGGAAATCTGTAGTGCCATTTTGAAAATATCATAAAAAAACGTCTGACCTCCCATAAGACCCAATGTAAAATTCAGCCCCGGGAGAACAGCTGATTTTTTCAGGGTCGTGGCCTCTATTTTTGTGTTGGCCTTGACATATTCCTGGGTGCGCTACTGCCTAAGGTAACTGATAATGGGTGTTTTTAAGCTTAAAAAAGAGATGGCGCTGAGAGCACCCATTATCAGTAGCCTTTATTCATCCAAGCCATACGTTGGGGTTCATTTCAAACCCAGCATGCCGGTTTGCTTATAGCAGTCATTTTTAGAGTACAGATGAATATAATAACGTGAACCTAACCTAAATCGCAAACGGATTAGGACTTACCATATTGTTGACGTTCCAAGCCATGGCCTGCTTATGCCGGTTTTTCTTAAATCACATTAACAAATTAATATTTTTGCAGTGTAATTTTGTTATGAGTTAATAGCAATGGTACTTTTAAATTTAAAAAAAATTTTACTGCAAAAAATCGAAAAATTGTGTAACATATAGACAAACGTCATAATACAACTTGAGAAAGTCAATCTGTCGCCAAATATGGCGCTAAATTTGAACTCTAAATAGGCAATGCTAAAAATATTAAAAATTTTAACCTTTTATTCATCTTTGACCCTCACAAAAGCTTGGTGGTATATGGGAATGGTAACTGAGAATAAGTCGTTGAAATTTCATGAAAATCTGTAGGGCTATTTTAAAAATATCACAAAAAACCTCTGGCGCCCCATAATACCCAACATCAAAATAGGCTTTGAAATATGTGCTCATTTATTCAGGGCCGAGCAGAGATAGGATTTCACAACCAACCAAAATAGAAGAAGTGCGTTTGACATTTCCATTGAAAACGTGGTAAAAATGGTTGGGAACTGGTAGGCAGCCTAACCAAGTCTACTTATACTTTGATTTTATCACGGCCTTCTCAAAATGGCGGAGACTGTCAGTTGTTGATATTTTTGTTGTGTTTTTGTTGAAAAATAAAGAAATTCTCGGACTTTTCCTTCTCTAATAGAAAATGTAATGTTTAAAGACTCTGAACAGATTTTAATAGTTAGATTGCATCCAACTACTACTACGTCGGTTTAGAATGTTTTTCTACATTGTCCGACGCCTATTCTTTTTTGGATTGACTGTTGCCATTCCAGTTTAAGACGCCCTCTTTTTTTGCGTCCTATTGGTTGCCATTCTAGGACCTGCTTTGGCAACTTTTCATCGTTTATCCGTTGTACCTGGCCGTACCAAATCTTGTTATCTTTTACTAATATTATCCGATATGAATCCCTCGATTCTCATTCTTTCTTTTGTGGTCTTATTTCTTATATGATCTGTTCTAGATATTCTCATTGATCTTCTTATTGCATGTCTTTCGAGACTTTCCATTTTTGTTTTGTATTTTTCTTTTACGCGACCAGTATCTATTCCAGACAGCGTGCTTTTCACAATTGTTTCATATATGTTAAATTTAACATTTTTTTATCTCTCTACGCCATAAAAACCGTTAAGAGATCCAACAACCATTTTTGCTTTTATTATTCTTTTTTACAGTTGTTTACATTCTGTTCCTATCTTATCAGATGTGACACCCAAGTATACATACTCATTGCTTAGAGATGAGATACTGTTTTTCCATTGACTAGTTCCAACTCACTTGATTGGTTTAAAATACATAAGTACTGTGTATTGTCCCCGTTCACTGTTAACCTTTTTGACATTCTTCTATTAACTTTCTCATCATATACCTCCATGTCTTCTTTATCATTGGCTACAATTACTTGGTCGTCAGAAAATTGTAGGTGTACACTGTAAATCGGTCGTGAAAATATATTCCCATACCATGTATTCGTTTCCAGTTTTTTAAAGCTATAAATATTTTAAAAAGAGTTGGAGAGATACAACATCTCTGTCTTAAGCCTTTCGTTACCAAGAATTCTCTTAAAAGTTGTTTTCCAATTTTAATTCTAGATTTTGACCCTTTGTATAGTCCTTTTATCGCTTTTATGTCCACAAAGGTAACATGAGTATCTAGATTTGTAGCACTCCTTTTCTCAATTACTTGTTCCAGGCAAAAACCATTATCTCTACAAGATCTGCCAGCACGAAACCCACTTTGCTCTTGTTCTTCTTGTTCATGGAAATCATTCTCTATTATTAAATCTTTAAGAATCCTGCCGTACAATCTACTTAGAGTACTGGTTTCTGAAATGTCTGTAATTGTTGCAATCCAGTTTGTTTCCTGTTTTATGTATTAAAGATATTAATGCAATTTTTCAGTCATCAGGTACTTGATGTCCGTTTATGCATTAATTAATAATATGTGACATTTTCTAGTAGTTTGTCTGATCCATCTTTATGCATTTTAGCGTATATTGGGTTTGAAAAAATATATATATTTTTATTAATTAAAATTTATAAAAAATAGTTTTTTAAATTCTTTTCTGCAAAACCGAGCCAACCTGGGAAAACCAACACTGGTTATGATATCATGGCATCTTCACGAGTATGAATTTACAAAAAAATTTCTTGCAACATTTTGTCTGTTGGGCAGTGATTGTCCATTTTATATTCATAAAGTTTAATGGTGCAGTCTTGTTTTCCAAAAGGATCAAGAACATCGGGATAAACAAGGATAAAAGACCGATGCCTTCAGGTTATTTAGGCCTTAATTCGGGCGATACATTTTTTTGGACGGGAAACCTCATAAAATGATTGCTTTTAAGAAATATTGCTTGTAAGGGATAAAGGAGACGAGAGGGGTTG
Source organism: Aspidapion aeneum (assembly GCA_963576565.1). Taxonomy (NCBI): domain Eukaryota; kingdom Metazoa; phylum Arthropoda; class Insecta; order Coleoptera; family Brentidae; genus Aspidapion; species Aspidapion aeneum. The sequence continues at coordinate 43,705,511 of OY755042.1, forward strand.
TTTTTTACAGGCTATGAGTCTTTTGAGGGTTAAGGATTTATGTGCTTTGATGTGAATAAAAAGTAAAAATTGAAATTTTGTGTCATCAATTATTATCTAAATTGAAGTTTATTGTTTACGAGATTTTTTCTTTGGAACATATAAATCTATTTTGTTACCTTATCCTTTTGAATCAAAAGGACAAAATCCGTGTATTGTTCATGCATTCATCTAAAAAAAATTATTAAGGATGCATTACGTAATATTTATTTTATTGCCAAACTGGTTTAGGCCTACATCCAAATAGGCCGAAACTAGCTTTGACAATAAAATACACATAGTGAAGGAAGACTGAGAATTTAACTTTTCTCTGACTTGCACCTCTATTTCGAGTAATGGATTACTTCTTCAATGGTTTGAAGTTAAATAAAAGTCAAATAATTTAATAGCTTATTCTTGATCTTGATCATAGCGGGTAGAAATTGATGGGGATCAGGGGTCTTAAGCGTTGGGCAAACCGGACGACCGCTTCGGGTACAACGATTCAGGGGCCTTAAAATCGTTGCAAATAACGCAACTAGGCTCTACGAAATTGGTTTCACAGAGACAATTGCAAATAATTTTTTTTCAAGAGGGCGCATAATTTTGGTTGTGACCTGGGCGCAAAAATCTCTAGGGTTGGCTCTGATGAGACAAAATGCTAACAAAGACAGGTTTGACAAAATGTAGAAGGTTGCGATATCCGAAAGGGAAAAGTGGCAAATATAAAAATGTTAAAAGAAGATGAAAGAAATACGCTAGTTTGTTGCAACAATGGCTTAAAGATAAATATAATAAAACAATAGCAGAAGGAGTTTTTGTGAAGGGTCTGAATAGTCGAGAGACTTTTTTCTCCTAAGTAGAGATGTTTACCATTATTACAGCATTTATGATTACCGAAGCCAGAAATAATGGTTATGGAAGTACTCAAAATCAAGAAAATTTAAAAACTAAACCTGAATAAAAGGGCCTTTTTAACGTGGGGTTTAGGACCGGGCAACAAAATGGGTTGGGAGGTCGTAATTGCGAATTAATGACATACAAAATCATACATACATAAAAAAAACAGTTGAAGTTGACATAAGGTAAAATGGCGCAAAAAAAATTGTTTCAGCCTATTACAGTATTATTATTCGCCGATCGAATAAATGTATAACATTGGGGATGCTGGAACGTGTTAAAGTAGGAGCCAGTCAAGAAGTATCAAGTGATAGGAACAGGTGCAATTTTACCAAAATTTGCTCTTTCTTGGTAGAGTATTTGAGTTCATGAGAGATTTTTAGCAACAACTCCTAGAATTTAGGTTGTTTTTTAATATTTTTGATATAGGTTAATTAATTCATAAATAAAACAAACACAAGGAAAGGATAAGAGACAAAACGGTCTGATTAACTGCGTAAGGGTGTCACATTGACCAAGCGGTGTTCTGAGTAGTCCCATAAGGACGAAACAGTTAACTGTCAATACTTATTAGGGGTTCATTAGATCTTGGACCCCCGCGAGGTTAAGCTTTAGAGCTAGTCACTGAAAAATATGAGAAAAACCAAATTTTCTTTTTACCTGATTAGCCACGAAGACTTGTTTGATTTTTAAATTCACGGGTACTACAATTTCTGTTTGATAATATTTTTTGTTGTCCAGATGCTTTCCGACAAGTTAGGTTATGTAGATACTTTTTAAAAACAGATATCCAAGGTATGGAGGAAAGAAATTTTGCACCTAATTTGTAACAATTGTCTTCAGAAAGTGACCTTGTTCGCATTTACTTTTTATTTATCAGTCAATAAATTATGTGAAATAAATTAACTAAGCAAAGGATTTCTATTTATACACCTACCCAATAGGAGAATGGAATTACCCCTGTTTAGGTTGACATTATTATGTAATCACAATTTTTTCTCGAGAACGAACGTGTCCAACAAAATGTTTGATAATTTTGAGTTGGAGAAACAGTCTGGAATCACTTGAAATAAACAGTTTTTTGCATCACTTTATTCAACCTATTTTATGATCGGGACAGTTAGGATAAGACAAACGTAGAAAATAATAAAAATTAAAAAGAAAAGGCACTAAAAGTATATAATTTGGCATTATTTTTCATTTTTTAAAACAACCGGATTTTTAAATATGCCGGCAAATCTAAAATACCACATCGTAAATTTAATAAAATAATTCGCAATTCCATATTCACCTCCACGTGTCTTGGCGGTACACGATTTTCCTTTTTGCATTTTCTATACTCCCTCTTTTCTTGCCTGCTGTGTGCGCGTATATTTTCCTTTACAATACAATCCGGAAAATTCCAGAAAATGAAAAATGTGTCGCGCTCAAGCCAAACACAGAAAACCGCGTCGTGATAATACGGTGTCTTTCTTATAGAAAAAAGCAATCTTACGATTGCCATTACATTACCTGTTGGAACATTATTCATCTTTTGTGGAGCACGCAAGTAATGCCTGTGTAAGCACTTTCTATGAAAACTTGCAAATTCACATACGAATTTCAATTACTTAAAATGTTATATAAGGACGCTGTCGGTGACGTGATAGGAAAACAGTTTTATTAAAAGAAAATATTATGTCTTTTAAATTTTGCATATTTGCAGCTGGAATAAAACAGTAAATAACTCTTGAATAACTTAAGACTTTGTTTTTCGAAGTATTCTCTCTTGGGACTCTACGATCCAACAATATGACGTTTTGTTGGGTTAAAAACTTAATGGTTTTTTGAGCTTTATGTGAACTTGCATTGTCTTGGTGGAGGATGATTCGTCGTTCGAAGTTCGTTTCTTAAAGCTCAGAGCGATGACTTGGGGCAAACAAAGAGTGATATGGTTGGGCAAAATTTCCGAAGTTGTGGTGATTTCGATATAAATTGGTACGATTAATAAACTTATGAAGACATTTACAAAAATCATATTTTTTTTTCCGGCGACGTAATGTATGCGGCATCGCGACGCTTTCAAATGTGACGTGACATTGATCCAGATTTTCTGAAATAACTTAATAACTACATTAGATAGGACAGTTCCAATTTCACTTTTTGACAGACAATGAGTGTGCCTTTCTAACAATGTATTACACTTTGGAAGCGTGGTTAAGTTCCATTAATTTTTTGGGTTTGGTTGCAAACTAAGGTTCCTTTTGAGTCTGCCTATAAGAATACATATATTATAACTTAGATTTTTCACTCGCAGGAAATGATGCAAAAATTGTTTGCTTAAGTTTTTATTATTATGTTTTAGAATTTAAAGAAAATTTAAAAAAATATATTGCAGTTCAAAAAAAATAGTCAGGGAGTTTGGAAATTTAATCCAAACACAAGAAATGATACTTTAAAAATCCTTGAATTTTGAGTCAATTTTGGCACCTCTTCATTCATGTCCATGGGATTCTTATATTTTCCGGGTGATTTTGTTCCTCCAAAAGAATTTACTTTCAAAATTTGTGTAAATCTCCAAAAACCATATTGAAGTTTTCATGTCATTTGCCCCCAAAAATAGCTATTTTTAGAGAATCTATGAAATCCCATAAAAACAAGTCATTACTGTTATTAACTTGCTGTAGATCTATGACTTGAACTTAACCATAGAAATTTTTGTGCTTCTATATATAAAGCAGTAATTTTTTTTTAATTAGTGGGGGTGCTGACCATATACTATCATCCAGTTTATTAAAATATCGGGTGAAGCAAAAAAAAACGAAAAAAAAAACGGATTTTTTTTTGTTATTACTCTTGAACTATGCTATAGATTTTATTGAAAAAAGCTGATGTTTGCAGGAAATGAATCAGGATTTTATGAAAAAATTATTTATCCGCAATCTTGAAATTACAAGATGGAGCACAACATCATGCTAAACCCTTTAAATTTGCCTGTTGAAGTGTAAACTTCTTTAGGCGCGTTTAGCAGTTTTTGTGGGTAGTGAATTGAACTGAGCCGTCAGGCTCGGCTATGTAACGCTCATTCGGGTGAAGTCGGCTCGAGGTGACTAACTGCGAGAGGAACAAGCAGTGAGCGATATGATGCTGCGGATGAAGGCCAGTATTATTAATTTCGACTTGTTGAAGTTTACACTCATCAGTTGGATTGTTCCAAAAAAATTAATTTTTGTTTTAACCTTTATTGTACAGATTTCAATTCTGTCTCCATTCATTTCCTAATAAATTAATTATTACTAAACCGATTTTCCTCAAATAAAAAGTATTAAGGCAAAAATTAATTGCGCTTTAAAGGCCCCTATCGAAATTTATCACCTTCTTAAAATTCAAGATGGCGGTCAGAATCAAACTTAACCTTTCAAAGAGGTTTGTTTATTCTTATGTTTAGAGAGACTCTCCGTTTTTTTTTAATTCGTTAAAAAGCTCTTTATCCACCACACAGAACAAAACTTAAATCATTAGGCTTAGCAGTTTTGGAAGTATTAATTTTTATTTTAACCATTGATAGGGCAAAGATGTTTCACAAACTATACGATTGTCTAATTCTGTCTGCATTTCCTCACAAATTCATTAAAACTAAACCGAAAAGTATCATAGTGAGAATCGATTGCTCTTTGAGCATCACCATAGCAACTTTCGTCAATTTTTAAATCAAAGATGGCCAACTAAATAAAATTTGTCTCTTTATGAAGGATTGCTATTTTTAGTTGCGAGTAATTTTCACCCCCTATCGATGTTAACCATGATGCTTTTTTGTTCATTAAAAGCAGTTCATTAATAAGGATTTCATAAGCAAAGAAAAGCAAGCAGAATTAAAAAAGCAAACAAGAAATCCATCCCAAATTTTTAGGCTCATAGATTGTTTGCTAATTTCCGAAGAAAGTGTATTTTTACCATATAATAATATTTTTTTTTACTTCCTGTTAAACTTTGATAAATTATTATAATCCAAAAACTATCTTGTCTGGGGGTAAGCTGTTGTTATATGAGGGCAGCCAAATGCGTACAATAAAACGAAAAATTTATTAAAAAATTATTAACACCACTTGCCATTCACCCTATTAAAATCGAAAATTTTAAAGAATTCTATGTTCAGGAGAGGCATCAAAATAGGCGGCCAATACTCTAGCCCCGGACCTAACCTAATAATTATAAAAACATGTAATTTAACATTTTCTAGTTTCGGTTTATAATTACCGAAATAGAAAAGAAATACTTATTAACTTAGATATTTATGAAATAATAAACTCCGCTAGCGATACTTTTAAAATACCGGTAATTTTATAAAAAAATGCAACTTACCAAGAAACCTAAATAAGTTTTGTTGCGAAATTTTATTAAAAGATTCTGATTTTCTTCTCTACGAACGAACTAAAAAGATAATGACACAATGCGTTGCATTGTTTTTGACACATGTATTCCAAGCCATCAGATTTCTAATTACTTGGAGCCATATAACTATGAGATTCTTGAAATAATACTCTAGAGGTAGTATTGCATAGATTAGGATTCCCTTAAGGTCGATAAGTATATCAGTAGTAACTCAGATGACCAACAAATTGGGAGGAAACATGATGACGCCACCGCGATGCTTAATTTCAAATTTACTATTACAGGTATTATGGGAAGTATGCCAACATTTTACAAATAAAGCCTTAAAATTACTGCCTATATAAAACATTCCTAAAATTGTCTTATTATAATATTTTTACCCTAGAACTAATATAGTACAATAAATATAGGTACACGCTGATCTAGAGCTAAATAGAAAACATTTGTAGGTACTTGCAAACACCAACAGCCGCAGAAAACAGCCAGTAATTTATTTGGTATTTGTATTTTTTGTAACTTTAGACCCCTTTAATACGTCTATGGTCAGGGCCCGTAGCGTGCACGGCAAACCGGGCTTCTGCTCAGGGGCGCTAAGCCCGGTTTGCCCGTGCACACTACGGGCCCTGCCCAGGGGCGCCCATAGCTCTAAAGGCGCTAAATTGTACATATAGAGTAGCTGGATTAGATGTATTTAGAATATGAGTATAGGCGCGACAATTTACTATTTCGCCCAGGGCGCCTAAATATCTATGGCAGGTCCTGTTATGGGCTTCAGTTATTTAAATGTATTGTAGGTTCTATATAAATTCAAAGCATTTTGAGACATAAAACATATTAATATTTTGACAGCAAATAATTAAAGTTTTTGTAGTCGGCACCCCTACTAAATATAAAAATTTTGGTTCCGTTTTCGAGAATAAAGGTTCTCTTTAAATTTGGTATGGCTGTATGATTTTAAACATTATAAAATTGTCATTTGTAAAACGATATTTAAGGTAAATGATGTAATTTTGGGAAATTTGACAATTTTTTAAAAAGTGCTATTTTTAAGTATGTTTGGCATAAAAACTCCGACACGATTTTTGTAAAATTATACAGTTTTTGAAGGCTTGTTTCTTAATATAACTAATTCCTTTGGAGGATCATAATCACCCAGAAAATATAGAAATCCGAGGCACACAAATGAAGATATGTCAAATTGAGCCCTAAATCCAATGTTTTTTTTACATAGCATTACTTAAGTTTGAATTTTTTTATTAGACACCCGGTCTATTTTACATTTACTGCAATATTTTTTTAAATAATTCTGTTAAGTTTTAATAATATTTAGATAAGAAACAAGAATAAAAAAATTAGGAGTTGTACTTAAAAAAAAATTATTTAATCTAGGAGCATTTTTTAAAATTTTTTTACAAAACGCGATATTGCTAATTTTTGTATTTTTTTGCGCGGTTCTGTGTAAAGATAATATATAAATTTAAGTACGTTGTGATAGGCTAACTCAAAAAATACAATAATTATTATACGAGATCAAAATCACCACTAAACTGTGTTCAAGGGAAGCAAATAATCCAAAAATTTTAAAAATTACAAATTTAAATTTTGGTGAAAATTTCACTTCTAAAATTTTTTATAAAAAAACTCAAAATATTTGTTGAGATTGTTATAGAGCGATAGATAGATACATCTACTGGCTGCATAAAACTAAAAACAAAATTGTCCTACAAATTACCGTTTTTGAGATATTTGACAAAGAGTAGGTTACTATCAATCTTCACCTTTAGGGCGTCGCGACGCTACTTATAATGCGACGCCGAGCAAATCACTATTTTTTCCTAACTTCCTAGGGAGTCCTTAAACAGCGTGCCAAGTTATGTCAAAATCACCCTAAAATTGAATATTTCCAATTTGACTGCCCGACCAATATAGCAATCGGCAGTAACAGTCCTTTGATCTTCTAGAGATATTGTTGCTACATGACCTGTATTTATGAAACAACTTTTTAAATTTGCTTCGAGAACGGAAAAATTTTGTTGGCTTTTCTTAATCTTAGAACATTTAAACAGACGGCTGACAATGCTGTACACATTTTTTGAGTTGTCTGCCGTAAAGTGGTCTTTTTTCTGTTCTTTGATTGAGGTCTTTGAAATGCCCAATCTCGCGATATATCATATTTCGATCTTCCGTGATAAAAATGTGCATAGCATCGATGTTTTCCTGGGTGACAGCCGTTTTTTGTGCACCTGGCCTGGCCTCCATACCAAAGTGAAACTGTTGACTGAAATAAACTCTGTTAGGAATTTTTGTTGAGATAATTACCTTCGAATTTAGAGGTGGAGTAGAATTACTTCTCCTCTTCTAGTAGCGTCGGTCGACTGCTTCAACCAAAATCTTTGACCACGCAGTTCATTCTTGATTTTTCGGAAAAGTATTGGAATCGTTGGGATTTACGTCGGGACTGTACGGTTCAATACTACGACAATTTGTTGGGTTAAAAACGTAATGGTTTTTTGAGCTTTATGCGACCATGGTGGAGGATAATTCTTCGTTCAGGGTTTGTTTCTTGAAGCTCAGCGTTAAAAAAATGGTGATGTAGAATTCGGCAGTAACAGTTCTTTGATCTTCTAGAGGATTTGTGATAAATGTGACTTTTGTTGGCTTTTCTTTATCTTGAAGCACGTTTTTTTTTCTGTTCCTCGATTAAGGTATTTGCAATGCCCAATGAAGTTTCAGTCTCGCGATATCTCACATGTCGATTTTCGATGTTTTCCTGGGTGACAGCCATTTCTGATGCACCTGGCCTCGCCTCCATACCAATGAGTAAATGTTGACTGGAATAACCTCGGCAAGGAACTTTTGTTGATATAATTGCCTTTACCTATAAAACTATGTATCGCACTGAGGTTTTAAATTTGGGTTAAGTATAGATTCCTCTATGTTTCTATATGCAAAACATAAAAAAAGAGTATAATTTTTGTGGTAAAATTTTTAAACAAAGCATGTCCAAACCAAACACGGCAAGTCATGTCATGGCAAAACGGTATCTTTATTCTTTCTCTATAGAAATAAGCAATCTTACGATTGTCACTAATTGTTCTAACATTACTTATCTTCTTTGAAGCACACCAGCACTGCTTGCTTATAAAATTGTAATAGAAAGTTGTCAACTTGCGTATATCAACTACTTAAAATGTTTTAAAACTATGCTGTCGGTGTCGTATACACAAACAAGTTTCTTGAATTAAAAATTGTAATAATTTGTGTCTTTACAATAAATTATTGTGAATTCTTTTGGAAAAAATATGCGGCACTGGTGTGCCACTAGTGCAATTTTCGCATTTTATTGCAAAAACTAGTGCAATTTTTTGTATTTTTGTAGCAACTACAAGCCCAGTAGTACACTCAGTGCAAATTTTTCGCCACTGGCTCTCCGAGCTCGTGTTGCACTTATACACTTTCGCATTCTTTTGAAACTGTACTGGGACAATTTTTTGACAGCACCAATACAGTGTCAGTGGACTACGAGTGGCGCACTGATTTTCTCAAAAGAATTCGCTATTATATTATTCTTTCAAAAAGCAATTTTACGATTTGAAACAATATAGGTTCTTGAGATTGAGATTAATTTTACGATTTGAAACAATATAGGTTCTTGACATTGAGATTAAGATTTGGATGGAAACTTGCAAAGGTCCGTGTAAAGATTTATTTGAAATGTTGGTATGTTGTAGGCTAATCTATTATAAACAGCTCCTTTACAGTTTCAGCTGGTGCAATAAAGGTTGGCACATATATCAGCCCTAAAGCAATGCTTCATCGTTTTTCAAAAAAAAATATATTTATATGGTCATTAAAGAGCGTATGGGGGCAAAATGTATTTTTTGATTATCCATTATTATCTATTATCTTCACTCTTGTACATGCGCATCTGTGCCCGTTAGGGGCAAAAATTGCATTTAAAATTTAAAATAAATAATTGACTTATACTCTGTTCTTTGTCAGCAAAATTGCAACAAAACAGCGCGGTGTACCACACATTACTTTCATAAACTTTATGGAGCCAACATTTTGTTTTGACCCCACAATCAAAAAATCACTCAATCTTGATATCTCAATCATTTGTTGCCAATTTTTTTAAAGATAAATATAGTATTTTTCAATATAAAACAAAAGAAAATATAGTACACCTAAAAATATTAAGTATTTTATGGGAGGCAAGGCATAATTTCTACTTATTTATTTGCAAAAATTATATTTGTTTACACCTCTTCCATCTTTTAACAATTTTTTGTTTGACAGAAAAGTATCGTATGTTTTATCACATATAACATTTAAATTAACTTATACCTAAAGCTCATTTTTTATCAATGAAATACTTGTGTTTAATTGTAAAATTAAACAGATTTCTTTTTTTAATATTTTAAGTAAATCCAAATTTAAATTATTTTAATCATTAGTTTTAGTTATTATTTAAACATAGGTGATCTTGAGAAATTAGGTTTTAATAACATAAACTAACCTTCTCAAGTTTACCTATTTAAATTATATAAATTATTTAGTTTATAAAACAACACATTATATGGAATTTTATATTTTACAATTTATCACGAACCACAACCAATGTTTGAATATGAACTTTCCACGGTCACTTATGGCACGGCATCAGCTCCTTATCTAGCCATAAAAACATTACAAAAACTAGCACTAGAAGAAGCAGAAAGGTTTCCAGCCGCCAGTCAAGCAACGTTGCGTGATTTCTACGTTGACGATATTTTATCAGGAGCAAAAAATCTCGAAGAAGCCTTAGAATTGCAAAACCAACTACTACAAATGCTTAGCTCTGCCGGATTTAATTTAAGAAAATGGTCAAGCAACTCGTCAGCATTACTCCAGTCCATTCCTGAACAATTTAGGGACCAGAAGCTACAAGAATTACCCCAAGATAACGCTAAAAAGTCGCTAGGGGTACTATGGTCACCTGTAGATGATACATTCAAATTCCAAGTAGAAGTTTCCGAAATCAACATGCTTACAAAAAGAAACATATTGTCAGAAATATCCAAATTATTTGACCCTCTGGGATGGTTAGCTCCAGTCGTCATTCAAGCTAAACTAATAATCCAAGATCTATGGCTACGGAAATTAACCTGGGACGAGCCAGTTGATGAAGAAATGGCTATAAGATGGCAAAGATTTCAAAGTAATATCAAAGAAATAGAAAAAATTAAAATTCCAAGATGGATACACTACCGAAATTCCCAGATAGAGCTACATGGGTTTTGTGACGCATCAGAAAAGGCGTACGGCGCAGTAATTTATAGCCGTATAACAAATAGAAAGAAACAAACTATCACGCTTCTACAAGCCAAGTCAAAGGTTGCGCCAGCAAAAAACAGAACCACATTGCCTCGTTTAGAGCTGTGTGCTGCAGTTCTGCTGGCCAAGCTAATAGAGAAAACTAGATCAGCCCTTCAGCTAGACGAAATGCAAACATTTGCCTGGACCGATTCCATGATCACTCTGGGCTGGATAAGAGGAGACCCTACACGATGGCGAACATTCGTAGCTAACAGAGTTTGCGAAATACACAGATACACGCCTCAAGTCTCCTGGAATCACGTCAGATCCCAAGAAAACCCAGCAGATATAATTTCTAGAGGAGTAGATCCTGACAAGCTTAATTCAATTGACCTTTGGTGGAAAGGCCCCCATTGGCTCAACTCTTTAGACGAACTCCCTATTACACAAAATATTCCCAAAGTCCGAGAAGAAATCAAAATTTTGTGCAACAAAGCTGAAATAACAATAAAAAGTAATATATGGGAACGTTTCTCAGACGTCACACGAATGCTTCGAGTACTATCCTATTGCAGGAGATTCATCAAACGACAAGAAAATATTATCCTCTCCGTCGAAGAAATTCAGGAGACCTTCTTCAGAATCATCAAAATTGTACAAAACCAAGAATTTGCAGAAGAATACAATTCCTTGCAGAAAAACAATACGATTGAAAAAACTAGCAAGCTCAAAAGCCTAAATCCATACCTAGATAGCCACGGCCTCATTCGAGTTGGAGGAAGACTAGAAAACTCCAGCCTATCATACGAACAGAAACACCCAGTGATTCTTCCATACCACAGCTACCTGTCTAAACTAATTATAAGAGACGCCCACAAGAAAACCCTTCATGGCGGCAACCAAGCAACTTTATCATACACTAGAAACCAATTCTGGATAATAAATGGCAAAAGAGCTGTCAAGACCCTTTTAAAGAATTGCATTATTTGTGTACGACACAAGGCCAAAACCGCCGAACAGTTAATGGGACAACTTCCAAAATCAAGAGTAAATCCAACACCACCATTTACCAATTCAGGAGTAGATTACGCTGGACCTATTCAAGTCAGAGCAACCAAAGGAAGAGGACACAAATCCTACAAAGGATACATATCGGTATTTGTCTGCCTAGCTACCAAGGCAACCCACTTAGAACTAGTCAGTGATATGAGCACAGAGGCTTTTTTAGCAGCATTTCGAAGATTTACCGCCAGAAGAGGCCATTGCACGCATATGTACAGCGACAATGGAACCACCTTGGCACCACAATGGCATTTCATCCCACCCGCTGCCCCACACTTTGGAGGCATATGGGAAGCGGGAGTTAAATCAATGAAGCATCACCTCAAAAGAATCATTGGTGAAACAACGTTGACTTATGAAGAATTAACAACCTTATTACACCAGATCGAAGCTTGTTTAAACTCACGACCACTTTGCCCTCTAACAGAAGATCCAGACGACCTGAATATATTAACTCCTGGGCACTTTCTGACAGGAAGGCAATTACTGGCCCCTCCAGACCTTAATTCTATAGAGACCTATAGCTTGTCACAACGATGGAGGCTAGTTCAGAAAATGAAAAATAACTTCTGGAATGCATGGTGCACTGAATACTTGGCAAGACTTCAGCAAAGATACAAATGGACAAGCGAAACCGAAAATTTAAAAAGAGGCACCATGGTTCTTGTTAAAGAAGAGAATATCAATCCTAATCAATGGCCTTTAGCGAAAATAACAGAGACCCATCCAGGTCAAGATGGTGCTGTTCGAGTTGTAACGATAAAAAGAGCAGGAGGCACCACACAAAAAAGGCCAATCCACAAACTAATTCCTTTGCCAATAGAGGAAACAAACAAAGAAACATCTACGAAAATTTATAGCCACACAGCAACAGAAAAAATTCACTCAAGCAGACAAGAAAATAATACAAAGAAAACATCAAAATCAAGCCTGCTATACTTCATTGCATCCGTATTTATTGTCTCCGCCGTAACAGCAGAAACAAAAGTTAAAATCAAATATCCTCAACAAGGCATTTATGTAGAACATCTGGGATCCGCCAGAATTGATAGAGGAGTATTTAGAATAGAAATAACTCATCCAAAAATTAGAAGCAGAACAGATATCAAAAATATATCCAACGTTGTTGACCAATTTAAAAGACTTTGTAATAAATCAAAGGAACTTACGAATGAGGTCAAATGTACATCCTTAATCCATCACTTAGAAGAACTGGAAGCCCATACCAAATGGATGTTTACGACACTCAACGATATTCATCCTAGAATCAAAAGAGGAATTTTTGGCAATTTTTTAACTGCAGTCTTTGGCGTAAACGATGAAGTATATCAAGAAATTGATGAATTACATAAAAATCAAGAAGAACTAATTAGAGCATCTAATCATCAAACCAAATTGATGATTTCCACAATTACAAAGTTTAATGAAACAGAAACCAGGATTTCAACCAAACTACAACATTTCCAGAAACGACTAAACCAAGGAATCGAAGCAATAAATAAAATGCAAAGCTGGTACAAACAAGTAGATACAAATGCATTAAATATTCACCTATTAAGTGCATATCAAGTAGCAACTAACTTCATTACTGAAACTAACGAATACTACGAAAAATTACTAAATATATATTTTAACAGAGGATCAGTTTACGATATAATTTCTTCAGTTTATATCCACGCTATTATTAAAGAATCAAATCAGAAATTTCCCAACAACCTGCAGATCATGTCATTATCAAGTCTGCCTACCAGAATAACAGCTAACGATACTCATCTAATTATATATGGATATTTTCCCATAACAGAGATTACCGATTTCATATTAATAAAAGCAACACCGATTCCACTAAAAGTAAAAAATGGATCCTACTGGACTCTCGATATTACGGATGAGTATACAGCTATAGATTACAATACACAGACATACTTTCAGCTTGATAAAAGTGAGCTAAAACAGTGTATAAAATCCGATATTCATCATTTCATATGTGCTCCATCTTCAGTAAGAAATATTCAAACCAACCCATCATGCATAATCGACGAAATATATGAACGCCCAAAACCAAGATATTGCACTATCCAAAAACATAAAATCAAAGACGTTCAATGGAAACAACTGTGCACGCCAAATACCTGGATGTTTATCGCAGACTCGGCAACTAAAGTAGCCGTGATATGCAACGGTGCGCGGGAAGATGTTGCACTAAATACAACAGGGATAATTCAAATATCACAAGAGTGTATAATCGAGACGAAGCAAAACATCTTAACACCTATAAGAACTAGTACAATTACGGTCTTAGGTAGTTACTCCAAGACAGTCCCAATAGTACTTAACAGCACGTTCGACATAGAAGCCCGAGAAAACATACCCACAGAGTCTGTCTTTCGCCTGACAGAAGGCTTTGGAAAGTTAATTAAGGACGAAGAGAACTTAAAAGAAAATCTTCACAACATAATATGGCGAAAGATCCAATACCATTCTTCAGCCATTAGCAGCATCACCACCCTGGTTATCGTCAGCATTATTATAGCTGGTTGGAAAATGACTCGAGCAATTTCAACATACCGTCAAAAAAGACGAAACCAAAGGACAACACAAGAAGACGAATTTGAACTGAGGTCCCTCCGATCATCCATTCTGGAGAGACCGGAAAATGTTTAATTGTAAAATTAAACAGATTTCTTTTTTTAATATTTTAAGTAAATCCAAATTTAAATTATTTTAATCATTAGTTTTAGTTATTATTTAAACGTAGGTGATCTTGAGAAATTAGGTTTTAATAACATAAACTAACCTTCTCAAGTTTACCTATTTAAATTATATAAATTATTTAGTTTATAAAACAACACATTATATGGAATTTTATATTTTACAATTTATCACGAACCATAACAATTTTTGAATATAAAATGAGAGGATTCATTTCAATAAAGCAGATTCAACATTTGATAGTTGTTCTCACTATACCTACTTAGTTTACTGTACCATAAGCCTTCTTGGTCATTGCAGGGAGTGAGGCTGCTCCCTGGCAGTAAACTTTTACTTTAGTCCCGCTGCTTAACCAAGCCGAGTTAAGCAAGTGTAATTGTCAAGCACAGCTTGCACAACTTGCTCTATTACTTTCCTCCCGCCACTTCAAATTCATAATTGAAAAAACTCTTTTTGTAAACGCCGATGTTGTAGAAATAGAGAGTAGACATGAAGTCATTGAGTAAATTTGGTAAATTATTTCCGGTATTTTTAAAAATATTCTGCCATTTTTGAGCTGCATTTTATTTGCGAAATCACTGCAATCTTTCGTTTTTGCATAGATTTCGTTTAACTCTATTTATTTCAGCGTAAAGTTCGTCCATATTAATATTCATCTTTTCTCGTAAATTTAGAACTTCTATAATAATCGTCTTACATTCATCAAACAAAACCAGTTGTTTTAAGTTTAATTTTTAGATTTTAACCAATTGCTTTCATCAAAATTTAACCACTTATTAAGATAAAATTCTTCGTAATTTTATTACTGTTTATGGCGGATTTTGCTTCTAGAGATTACAACGTTGTTTTTTGTTTCATAACTAAAGAAACAGTCTTTTTCAAAAGGTCCATTTAGTTATAGGCAGATCTGTGGTACGTTGAGAAATTAAGGGATTGGTCTTTTATACCCTATTGCCACCAATGCATCCCCACCTCGATTCAAAAAACGCATCACGTAATGGAAGCTGATGACACTGCATTTAAAACTGATGCAAATCCATGATCCATCACGTGATGCGTTTTTTGAATCGGGGTGGGCATGCATTGGTGGAAACAGGGTATTAGTCTCGGCTTTTAGACCAAATCAAGATCCATGTAAAATATAGTACTTTTGCATACTATATATTTCGTCAACAGTACATAGTATGAAGATGCGAAATATAGTACAATACCATATAATATATTATGGTTGGCAACCCTAATCATATATAACCTAATAAAAAAAAATATGTCCTCAGGGGCAGTCCCTACATATAAACTTAAAACTTCGAGCAGTTTAATAAAATTTTATAATTGCAAACTCAAATAGACCAAATTTTTGTGGCATTTTATTCGGTTCAGGCAGTGTTGGTGGGATAATTAGTAATCGATCAAAACAGGTGTCAAAAATCTTCATCAAAAAGCCCACGAAGACCAAATATAGACGATATGCCCCAAGACCCATTTTTCTATCTAGCATAAGTTAGAGTCCCTGAATGTTGACATATTTGGATATATTAATATATATGTTGACAGATTTGGATATATTAATAATTAATATATCCAAATATGTTAACATACAGGGACTCTAGCATAAGTGATCGCAAATCGAGCGTGGGTTCTAAACCCCAACTGCGATTGCAAACCACTAGCGCTAAACAGCGCACATTATCGAAAGTTAACTGGGATATTTTAGTTTGGTTATGTCCTCTAGGCTTGGTTATGACCTTTTGGCTTGGTTTCTCATTTTGTTTCATATTTATACTTTCTAACTAAGTGTAAGGTTCGGTTGGGCTCGGCTGGCAATACAACTTGTGCTGTTGTATGGTTCTCTTTCCTTCTCTATTGGGGCTTAGAACAGCGGCGGCTCGTATCAATACAAAATGGTAGTGCCAGAATTTTAAGCCAGTAAAAATCTGGATGTTTCCTACTACTAAGTTTGGGGTTTCTAATTCTATTTTTTTAAAGAAACTAACCCATGGTCACCCAATTCCCGCTTAAAATTATTTAAAATTTATCAAAGAATTTTGCTGAAATGATTGAAATGCATTGTAAAGCATGGGCGCATATCTCAGAAACTAAAGCTCCTACGAATTTTTTTTAATACACACATATTATTAAGCAAAACGTAGTCTTATATATTTTGACCAAAATCTAAATGTTAGAGTGTCGAACACTATTTTACTTAAGAATTTTAGCGGTTTAGGAGCTATCGTGTTAGGGATAAAAATATACATATACACACACATACAGACACCACGACGATATTGCTAAGGTAGGTCAAAATACACCCAAATAACTCATTTTCGGCGTTATCTCAAAAAATATTTTTCGTTGATACGTTCTCTAGTCATTGCTACGCGGGCTAGGAAGGTAAAAATGTTATCTTACGATTCTCATTACCTGTGGGAACATTATTTATTTTCTTTAAAGGACAGAAGCACTGCTTGTGTATGAGCTTTCAATAGAAGCTTGCCGTATTTCAATTACTTAGAGTTGTCTCACAGCATGCTGTCGGTGTCGTTATAGACAAACAAGTTTCTTGAATTAAAAATTGGAAAAAGGGTTTGTGGTTGCATTTTTACATATTCTTTAAAATTTTATTAAATATTAAACTTAAAAACCAATATTGCGATTTGGATCAAAATACACCTTTTTGAGATTAAGATTTTAATAGAAAATTACCAGCAGGTCCCAGCACATAAAACTAACAGATTTGTCTGAAATTTTTATATTTTAAAGAATAATTTATTATAAATGGCTGGATAAGAATACGAGGGCTATCGATTATATTTTGCATATAGGAACATAAAGGGCGACACTGATCGAATGTTGTTACTAAAACTTAACCTCAGTCTTTACCTAACCTAAATTCAATACGTCGCGTCGGCGTCGGTCGGTCCGATACATATAGTTTTATAGCTACAGTGGATTCTTTAAGTTAACAAATCAGTAGAAAAATGGAATTAAACCGAGAACATTTTAGAGCTGTAATTTTTTACAACTTTTGAAGAAAATTATCTCATTAAGAATGCCTTGCTGAGTTGATTTATGTTTTCGGTAATGAAGCACCACATCAGTCGACAGTTTCTCGTTGGAATGGAAAATTCAAGCATGGACAGATTGTCAGAAGGTCAGGTGCACCAAAAACAGCTGTCAACCAGGAAAACATCGATGCTGGGTGTGTACTCATTACGACATTTGTCTCAAAAGCAGGCCATGTAGCTACGATTTCTCTCGAAGATTAAAGGAATTTTACTGCCGATTGGTACACCACAATTTATTTGCCCAAAGTCTTCGCTGAGCTTCGATAAACGAACTCCGAACGTCAAATCATCTTCCACCAAGACAATGCAAGTTCGCACAAAGTACAAAAAAACATTGAATTTTTAACCCAACAAAACGTTGAACTATCCTACGTACACTCCCGACTTAGGCCTCAGCGATTTCTATAGTTTTCCGAAAATCAAGAATGGACTGCGTCGACGCCTTCAAGAATGCAATTTTGACAATACCAACAAACGAGTCGAATTACAGCTTTGACTGATTTGAGTGCATGCAAAAGTGCATTCATTTTCGTGGAGAATATTTCGAGAAACAATAAGGTCTTCAAAAGTTTTCTACTCTTTTATATTATTATCTATAATATTTAATATTTTCTACAATGTTTGCGTATTTCTCTCCTAAAAATCCTTAAACTGTTGGCCTTAGTTGGCCTTACATCTAATAAATGGCCATGGTCCTTCTAAATTTTGTATATAGTTTGAGGTATATGGTCGAAGGATTCAAACTTTCAATGTAATATTCAAAAGGTTCTTAGCAAAATTTAGCTCACGCTCGTCAAAAATAATAAACTAATGAAATTAGAAATTCTACCCTTAGCCTCTTTTGTTTCTCTAGGTTCAAAGATGCCTTTATAATACCGCAAAAGAGAAAAGGCGCTTTTCAAAGATGAAATTCATAAGAAAATATAATCTTATGTTGCTAATTTGAGGCAACGTAGAACCGAACGTAACGAAGCATCCTCTAAATGGGATTAAATTTAGCTGCGTAGGACGTTTATTTGCAAAGCTTTTGCTTTATCCTATTACCTATTATACTACGAAGCACTTTTTTAAGAACTTTGCGCTTTAAGTAATACTCAAACCAAGGTATATAGTATTTTGAAACAGAAAAACAAAAGCCTGGCAATCTATGGGGACACTACAACACATTAGATGGGGCAAAGCTAGACAGCATTAACAAACCAACAGTCATATGGTACACTGTTGTTTATTGTGGGCATTCCATTGAATGTGGTAATAAATGACGGGCATTAATAAGCCACAAAAAAATGACCGAAAGCAAGAAATGCTTCGCTCTGATTTACCATGACTACATTTGGGCATAATAGTTCCAAACTTTAAGCTATCCCTGTCAATAGCTAGCAGAACAGCTTGTAATAAACACATTTGGACAAGCCAAGCGGCCTTAAAGGCCATAAAGTGTGTGTCAAGCCTAGTCGGGGGAAGACTAAAGTCCATCTTTAAATAACACAATTAAAACTGTCTTGGGTACCAGAATTTCACATCAGCTTACTTTTTAAACCTTTTTTTTTCTTTTTTAGAAAGGGTTGCCTAATTAATCTTTGATTTCTCACGTATATTTTTCTACTAGGAACTTTTATCATATATTTTCTGTGACTATCAGTGTCTGTAACTTCTCCAATTCGATCCTATCGTTTGGTTCAGGATTCTGCAGATATACTTTGCTTTCGATTTAAATGAGTTTTATATCTTTTGCGGATAATAATATTTTCGTTAAAATTGTTCGTTCATTTTAGTAATTCTGCAACACGATTACATGTGTGCTGGTACTTATAATCTTTCATGTAATCATTTGCCTTTGTAGTATTTCGAAATTCAAATTTTCCTGCATCATACTTATCTTTATCTAATTTTGTCTTAATCGAAGTTTGTCAGGTATTTTAAAATTAAATGTTTAACAGCTTTTACTGCAGCTTCCGCATGACCATTACTCTGAGGATAGTGCGGAGCAGACGGAGCAAATTTAACATTCCAATTATTTAAAAAATTGTGATATTTCACGGAATGGAACAGAAAATATTTTTCTAAGACATTCTATCGTTTTCATAGTATTTCGAATTTGATTGCCGAATTGGCATACAATAGACCATCCTGAATAGCGATCCACATATACCATAAAATGTTTTCAACTGCAAGAAAAATAATTAGGTGATACCTCTTGAAATGGGTATAGTGGAGGATCAACACTCGTAAAAGTCTTTTTAGATGGCGAAGATCTGTGATTTGGACAATGTTTACAGACTTCAACAGTATTTTTATTATCTGAATTTATATCTGGCCAGAAAACAGTTTAACTTTTTGTACACTTCTTTCTATTCTTAAACGAGAATTATGTAATCGTTTCAAAACTAATTACTTTGCGGTTTTAGGAATAAAAATTTGAATGCTTTTTATCATTCTTTATACATGGTGTTTAAAAATTCAATAACATAATTTTAACCTTAATTTCCTTAAGTGATTTCAAGTCAAAAAGTTTATATAAACTAGGTCCACAAAGGCTTTGTTTTCAAAATACAGAGTGTTAAAATGTTGTTTTTTTATAGCTCTTACATGTTTTAAGATATTTAGCTCAAATTTGGCACGTATATTTTCTTATAGGAACTACAATATTAGGCATGCCAAATCAGTTTAAATAATTTGTTTATTTTGATATACTCGCGATGCCATATTGGGACATTTTTTATTTTATAATAGCAGCCTTTTGTATAACAGCGACTTTCTCTAAAACGGTTAAAGATACACAAAAATTTCAGGAAACAAGAAAGTTTGCAAATAAAACAAGGATTTTATTTCTTGTCTTAAACTACCTAGTTCTGCCTACCAGTGGCTTACAAGGAAAAAAAATCGGGGAAAAAGGCGACATGACCCCTGAAAAGTATCACTCTGTAGATTTTTACTATTATTTGGCATGTCTAATAGTGTAGTATCTATAGCTTAATACACGTGCCAAACTTGAACTAAATATCTCAAAAACTGCAAGAGCTATAAAAAAAAACAATATAAAAAACTTTAACACCCTGTATCTCGATATTAAGGCTTTTGAAGACCTACGTTTATATGAAAATTTTGTCTTGAAATCACTTAAGGAATTGAACATTAAAATTATGTTACTGAACAAATTGTGAAAGGCTTTCGCGGCCATCGTCCAATGGTGGGTATGCTTTCGGGCTGTTCGGCCGTCGTCGTTGGAAATTCGTTCTCGACGTTTCGCCATCTCGAGTGGATGGCATCTTCAGGAGATGTTGACTGTTTGTCAGGACAAACAGTCAACATCTCCTGAAGATGCCATCCACTCGAGATGGCGAAACGTCGAGAACGAATTTCCAACGATGACGGCCGAACAGCCCGAAAGCACACCCAGTTATGTTACTGAATTTTAAAACATCCTGTATATTTATAATTTTCGCTGCTGAGTTCATTTGGAAACTTCCAAAATGTCAAAACTTTCAATTCCAGATTTTTACGATTAGATGGGAATCCATTTTTAATTTGATTTAGAAGTGACTGATATTCATCATTGTTTTTAGCTTCATGTTGAGTTCTATCAATCAATCTTGGAGAGGATATATATTTATGCCATCCTCTGTGTTATCAACTAGGGAAATTTGATGAATAATTGTTATATTGTTAATCAGTACTTTTTGATCTTCAGTAATCTTAAATCATCCTCTTTTGAATGTTATATTGGATTTCTTAATAGGGCATCAGACATTAAATGTTCTTTTCATTTTCCCCATAAAGCCACATACTGATAATAAATAAGTTTTTCTTTCATACGTTGATTTGGTGCCAATAAATCCGTGTGTGTCACTCGCCCTAACAGAAGTTTTAATGGCTAGATAAACAGTAATGAAGAAAATGTGAGAATCTGAAGAACAGGGTTCCTACTTCTAAAGCTTCGGCTAACCATAAACGTGTTAATATCTAGGCCACATCTCAAAATTATATTTCCTTTGGTTTTCCTTTTAAGTCCCTAACGAAGCTCAGAAGATGGTGCTTGCCTAGGCATTTTCTCGCACTAAATTTAATTCGAAATATTAGTTTTATTTAGCCGAGTAATTTAGATTCATTTTGCTTACCCTTTTTCTACAGGTTTGAAAGCCCAGCTTAATAATTATTTTGGTAAGTGCTTAAAGAATAACATTTTTACCCGAGGCAGACTGTTGATGCACGAGCCTACGAGAAAATCTAGGAGGCTAAGCGAAAAAATGTTTTTTTATGCCAGTGGCTTAAACAAGATTTTTTGTACGAACAGAAAGTAAGTAACAAACAAATTGTAATAACTGTTATATTATGATGAAATCACTAATAAATTTAATTAATTAACAGTAAAAAAAGGTGGCGCTAGAGTTTATATTTCTTCCTCAAGAAACGTACAAAACTATATAAATATTAATGTTTACACCACCTACCTTGTCTGAAGTGTTTAATATGACATTAAACACCTTGCATTGTCCGGTTATCCGGAACTATGTCGTAAATTTCGATATTTTATCGACATATTTGCATTATTTTATTTATATTTATTACTACCCATACCCAATGGTCTTTATTAGTTGCCTGTGCCCCGGCCGTATGGCTATGTTTGAAAATATTCCGTTTTTTCTTTCTCCATTCCGCTTTGTATATTTGTATTGAAATTTGTTGGTATAATCTTTACAATATTTTTGAGTCCATCTGTATATATAGAAATAAAAATTTTAATAAATATTTTTTATTTTAATATAACATTTTCCATCTCTTTCAACGTGAAACGTAATCTCTTGTAAAACGTCAGGTGACGCGTCTCAGTGCTCACCTGAGATGACATTTATGGAACCAAGGCAGCCATTGTGAAACTCGCAGGGAGAGGCACAACACTGTCACATCATACATATTCATAATTTCCCTGCATCTCTGCACAGTTTTGGATGTATATGAAACGTTAGAGTACCTGCTATGTTTAACTTTCTATTTTCTCTTTTGTATTTTTCATTACTGAATAGATTTAAAGCAACAAATTTTGAGATGGCTGTAATAAGCCTTTTGTACGAGGGCTGTCTT
This sequence comes from Aspidapion aeneum, assembly GCA_963576565.1. Taxonomy (NCBI): domain Eukaryota; kingdom Metazoa; phylum Arthropoda; class Insecta; order Coleoptera; family Brentidae; genus Aspidapion; species Aspidapion aeneum. Next base: position 43,728,019 of record OY755042.1, read on the forward strand.
TTATATTTTCCATATAGGATCATAGACGACACTGATCAAATATCGTTACTAAAACTTAACCTAAATCTATGCAATACAAATGTACATATACAGTGCTCGACATCGAACGTTTAGCCTTTATGAAAAGCGTATAAAAAAGGATGATGAAATGAACTTATGGAAAACAAGAAGTCAGTGAGGGACCAAAGACGCGCATATTTAGGAGCGTTTATTTATTTATTTATTTATTTATTTATTCAGTGAAACCTCCCATAAGTGGACACTCACGGTTCCGTCGATTCTGTCCGCTTATTGAAGGTGTCCGCTTAAGGGAGGGAACTGCGAAATTTTGATATATATTTATTATCAATTTTCGCTGCTTAAGATTTTCCCATATTAAATTTTTCGGCGATCTTTCGTGCTGATAGATGTTCCTTCTCCGAAACGTTAACAACTTCCATTTTCCCACATAAACTAAGAAGTTTTTTTACTAGGCGCCATTTCAAGGAGATCTACTATTACCCAACTGAACACTAAACACAGCAGTCCTGCCGAATAAAATAATGTTGTAAATACGACAGAAATATTAAGTCTCCGCATTAAAACGGAAAGAGCTAATTCCCAACATACTACATAATATTTTTGGCCATGTCGTGCAGCGCTCCGTCCCGTTGTCAGAGATTCGTGTCCGGTTAAGGGAGGTTTCAGAATTGTTTAACCAAAAAAAATTGTCCGCGTCCGGTTATTAGAGTGTCCGGTTATAGGAGGGAATTTTACATGTAAAGACATAAGCAAAGGCTTGGTTCCAACAAATTTGTCCGCCTAAAGGGAGTGTCCGCTTAATAGAGGTGTCCGCAAGGAGAGGTTTCACTGTATTAATAGTTTTTTATAACTAAACAGGAGCAAGCACAGTAAGATTTCCACTTTTAAAAGACGAAGAAATAGTCATTATTATTTATTTCGTTATTTTAGCTTTAATCAGGAAACATTAAATCACGAAAAAGTCAATTTTTTAATAATTTTTTCTTAAGGCAATAACCTTGCTCTTTTATTAAAGTCGCTCTTCGCGCCGTTCGGTCTCCTCACGGCGGCTAACGAAGCCTTAGCCAGGTTCACCAAAAACAGCTGTCACCCAGGAAAACATCGATGCTGTGCGCATGCTGCTCACGGAAGATCGACATGTGTCATATCGTGAGATTGAGGCTTCATTGGGAATTTTAAAAAATTTTGGATAAAGAATTAGGAGTAAAGTAAGGATACTGCATCTGTTATACGAAGAACAGAAAGAAGCTAGGATCAATTGGTGTCAGAAAACTCTAGACCGCTTTGAGGTAGGAAACTCGAAAAACGTGTACAACATTGTCAGTGTTGATGGATGGTGAATTTACTCATATGAACCCGAAAATAAACGTTGGAGTGTTCCAAGATGAAGAAAAGCTACAAAAAGTCATCCGTTCTCGAAGTGTATCCAAAAAGATGGTTACGATATTTGTCTCAAAAGCAGCTCATGTAGCAACAATTCCTCTGGAAGGCATCGCTGAGCCTCGAAAAACGCACCCCGAACGAGGAATCATCCTCCACCAAGACAATGCAAGTTCGCACAAAGCAATAAAACACATTCATTTTTTATCCCAACAAAACGTCGAATTGTTGGACCATACAGTTCGGACCTAAGTCCCAACGATTTCTATACTTTTCCGAAAATCAAGAATGGACTGCGTGTTAAAAGATTTCAGTCGGCAAACGAAGCAGTCGACGCCATCAAGAATGCAATTTTTTCAGTACAAACAAAAGCGCGGAATTACAGCATTGATAATTGGTTTGAGCGCATGCAAAAGTGCATTAATTTTCGTGGAAAATACTTCGAGAAACAATAGTTTTCTATTGTTTCATTCCAGCTGTATATGCAAAAGTTAAAAGACCAACTTCGTATATTTTTTGCTACATCAAGCTATTAAGTTGTATCAGAAAACCGTTATAGCAGACTAGTCAAACAAAGCTGATTATATCGGAGAGGAACTACTAGAAGATTATTTATTGTGTTTTAGTCTGGGTAACAAACTTTGTTTGTTGCATAACTTCCTTGAGCTCCTATTAGTAAACTAGTAACCGATTTATGTTAACTAAATACAATGTAGACGGAATCCGTTTTTATTGCAGATGGTTAACATGGAATACATGCGAGACACATGAGGTGCGGCTACTTACAACTGACAGATAATATAATTTAGCCTAACCTTGGTCAATTTACTGCAAAGCTTGAAAACGTTTGCGATCAATTTATTGTTAGGTTTCCACTGATTTCGGCCCTGAAAAGGAGAACAGGAAAGCTTATTTAAAAGCAATGTCATCAAACCTTAACATAATTAGACGACACCTAACCTCAATATATCTGGACCAATAGGCAAGGGAACTTTATTTGTTCATTAGTCGCTCCTTACAAATGTGCTTCTATGGTGACACTGAGAAGTCCCAACAAAAAAAAACGGTCTTCCAAACCAAACCAAACCAAACCAAACAAAACCTGAGAAACCAGGGCTCGATACTTTTTGTGTTAAGATAAGATCTGTTGGATTTATTTTACAGTGGTAAGGGTTTTGCCCGCACAGAGATAAAACTGTAAACAGAACGTTCCGGTTATGTACCTATAAAACAGGTGTGCCAAATTTCATTGAAATCGACTAAGTAGTTTCTGAGCGGTAACAATCAAAAGCCCTGTTACTTTATATAAATATATATAAGTAGTTGAAATACTGAATAGTTCCAAATGAATCCAAAATTTTATTCAATTTATTTAACTTCAAAAATCAAGGTTTTTGTAATTTCCTGACAGTACGTAAAATGAAAGGTATTTTTGATGAAGGAGTAAAAAATAATAACACATGTCGGTAAGTACTCTAATAATACGGTTCTCCCTAAGATCTTCTAAATAGATTTGTGTATATGACATGTGTGTGCGTCTGCCTGCATTTCCTTCCTTTGCCTGCATAATGTGTACGCGTTGGCCCAACTAAATTTCTTTGCGAAAAAATAGTTATGTTATTGTTATATTATTTATTGTGTTTACAAAGGAAACGACGTCATTATAGAAGCAGTGCAGGATAATAATTATATATTATAAGAAGAAATAAAAATAAAATCAGGAATTCTAAGAATAACGTAGTCTACTCAGTTTAATATAAGACGACTTTTAAAATCAGAACTACATTTTATACCTTAGCAAGGGAAGAGAGAGGACTCGAAATCCGGCCAACTTGAGTTTGTCACGACCAGTGTCGTATCACGTAGGACTGGAAAAAAAATTGAACAATTTTAGGAAAAATGCATCTTTAAAAAGGATCATTAAATTTTAATTTGTAAATATAATTATATAGTGTCTAATTGTCCTTAAATCAAATCAGTAAATGTTATTACTATGAAAATGCTTAACTAGTTTAAAGTTTATTTTTAATTCATAAAGCAGGGAGCACCAAATATTAAGGGGTGGTAACAAAGGTCAAAAAAATAACTTTTTTCCGTTTACATTTTACATCAAACCTCTTTGCTTTTTAGATATATGGTGTCAAATTTAACATTTTTTTCTTTAATTTTTTGTTATAACTTCCTTAAAATTTAAACAGATAATCGAAATTTTGTGGAATTGTGCATTACAATAAAGGTAACAATTAAGTGTTTTAATCATGTTAAAACAAGAAAAAGTCACAAAATTATTACCAAAAATCTGTTCATGTTTTCAAAAATATATATTTTTTTAATATACATGGTACTAATATTATTTTTTTTGTTTTCATAGAGGGCCGATATCTACAAAAAAATTTCTTGAATTTTCTTTTCCAATTTTAAATTGACCTATAAAAAATTGTCAAATTCATACGTTTTTCGACCAGATTGTATCTCCTCATCCTATAATTTTTTGGTGAAAAGTAATAGAATATAATAATTTTTTATCCTAATGGATTACAATAATTATCTGACGTCAAATTTTTAATTTTTTAAATATAAAATTTTCATCCTCGCTTTAAACTTAACAAATACTATAACTTAGGAACCTTTAAATTTTTTGTCTACTTTTGACTTCTATAAACTTAGCATTATCACTTAAGAATTGGATATTCGCAATATATGCATTAATTGTCGGAAATTTGTCGTAAATTTCTCGTGAAAGAAAAAAAATTGTCGCGTCATCCGTTTTCCCGGAAACGGACAGTGAGCAATTTTGAGATTTGTTGGCCATATCTCAGTGATCTTTAAGCTCTTTCACAAAACTTGCGAAGATGGAGGTGATGATGTTTAACCTTTTCGCGCGATTGTAAATTTTTGGTGAAACAATCTTTATATTACATCCCAATAACTCTCGCGGATATATTTCACGGTGAAAAAAATAAAGGTGAAAATTTCACTCACCTCAGGAATAGGCACCCAGATCTGTATTGCCAAGTCGACATACCACGTTTACACACTCGTCCAAAAAGTTTTTTCCCAACCATTGCGTATGCTATGCTTGGTCTTTATTTTATTAAGGGTCGCCTAATAATTACGTAACAGGATTTGGAAGGGTTCCTAAAAGTTTGGCAAAGTATAACGAGGGTTAGGGAGGGCTTTTCGACTTTGGGGCTCCCTGGTGGTCCAGATAGGAGAGTTGTCTGGAATTTAACGGTGTCAGATGTGGACTGTAATTTTAAGGGAATAAGGTCATAGGCTAAGCTGGTACAAGGGATTCTGAAATGGTCTAGTTTACCTTCTAGGTTAGTGTAGCAATAAACAAATGTATGTAAGGTAAAAATAATGCATTTTCACTTACCATTTTTATACAGGAAGCGGAACTCATGGGAGGACACGCTGTTAAACCGTGCTTTTTGCACCCCACATGAATGTGGTAGGAGAGTCGCTAACACGCGTGTATTATCGTTCGAAGGCGAAACGGTTCTCTCTGGTCCGGCAGCAGGTATCGCTGCTGCGTTCATTCTCCCACATGTCGCCCAGTGGCGTCGTTAATCCATAGGCGTAGGAGAAAAGGGAATAAGTAGGAGGGAATGAGATTACGAAGGTCCATATTAAAGGAACTAGGAACCTTAGTAATTCAAAATGCATTTTATGTAAAGTAAATTGATTATAGCAAATTGTAATATTTGCCTTTAAAACCGCGGGAGTTTCAAATGCAAATAACCCAGTAATTTTAAGTACTTAATTAGTTAATTAATACTAAATAAACAAAAAATAGAAAATGCTCTAGTAAATCACCAAATAGCCTAATTCGAACCAATTTGGTAAATTATAGTAAAAAGAACATATTTACAAAAAGGAAGGCGGGACGAACCATTTCCCACCCCCCTGAGAATGCCCAGGGGCATTTCAGAGAGTTTAATTTGTAGGCAGGGCGCATAGTTTTACCAAAGGCCGTTTGTAGGTACCTTTAGTAGTCTTTACAATAGCAACCCGTGGAACATTATCAGAACCTTTAATAAGGTCTTCAATGCGGCCTAGGGGCCAATCCAATGGAGTGGAATTTTCATCTTTGATCAGTACCATAGTACCAATATCAATGGAAGCAAGAGGTTGGTGCCATTTGGCTCGCTGTTGCAAAGTGTGCAAATATTCGCGATGCCAGCGAATCCAAAAATCGCGGTGCATTCTTTGCAACAGTTGCCACCTGGACAGCCTGTTTAACGCAATATCGCAGTAGTTTGGATCGGGTATTGTACCTGGAGGCCTCAAATTTAAAAAATTATTAGGAGTCAAGACCGCCAGATCAGTAGGATCGGTGCTTAAGGCACATAAAGGACGTGAGTTCATTATGGCTTCAACTTGGGTTAAAACCGTATTTAATTCCTCATAGGTGAGTATTTGATTTCCAACTACCCTGTGAAGATGAGTCTTTAAAGATTTAATGTTTGATTCCCAAATGCCTCCCATGTGGGGAGCAGCAGGTGGGTTAAAAGACCAAACTATACCTTCCCCCTTCACGCAATCAGAAAAAATTTGTCGCAAGTATTTTTCAGAGGCCACGAAGTTGGTCCCGCAGTCTGAAGAGATCTTTGAGCATAGTCCTCTTCTAGCTATGAAGCGGCGCAGAGCAGCCAGAAAGGCTTCTGATGTCATATCAGAGACTAACTCTAAATGCACGGCTTTAACAGCGCAACAGATAAATAAACAGACATATGCTTTCATGGTTTTTGCACCTCTGGTCCGACCAAGAGTAATCGTGAACGGACCACAAAAATCTATACCTACATTTTCGAACACCTTTGCTTCGGAAACTCTAAATTTCGGTAGGTTACCCATAGGGGGTTGAAGGGAGTTAGGTTTAGTTTTCCAGCAAGTATGGCAAGAACTTAAAACTTTTCTCACTACCTTTTTAGCAGACAATACCCAGAAGTTTTGCATTAGTAAAAAAGTTGTGGTCTGTATACCACAATGAAGATTGCTGCGATGCAAATCTAAAATCAGTAATTCAGTGAATTTTGCACTAGAAGGCAAAAGAATTGGAAATTTTTTATCGTATGATAAATTTGAATGGCATAAACGGCCTCCAACACGAAGCAAATCGTAGCTTTCATTATGCAAAAATGGACATAATTTTTGAAAAGCTTTTGGAAGCTGTTTCTTATCTTTTAGTAATTCAATTTCTTTTTGGAAAGAAAAAGATTGTACGCATTTCGAAATAAAAAGTAAGCTTTTGTAGTAATCCTGATTTGTAAGGTAATCAGTAGCAAAATTGTATGAGGGATTTTTAAACCTTTGTAACCCTCGCAAAAAGTAAGCAACTATTCTCTTAATTTTAAAAAGAGAACTGTATTTTTCAAACAAGTTGTTTACATAATATTCAACTGTTTGTTCGCAAGTAAAAACGTTAAAAATATTTTTTCGCTGTTCTTCCAAAACTGCATTCCCATCGTAAGTAACTGTCATAAAATCCCAAGTATTTGTAGGTTGGTTTAGAAAAGAAGGCCCTTCTAACCAAAAATAAAATCTTTGTAAATCAGAGGGATACATTTCCCTAGTACCGCAGTCAGCAGGATTTTGTTCAGTAGGAACATAATGCCAAAACTCAGGGCTAATTCTTCCTTGTATATAGGCAGTTCTATTCGAAACAAATGTTTTAAATTTGTGAGGAGATCCCTGAATCCAAGATAAGGTCACTGTGCTATCAGTAAAAGCAAGAATTTTATCAAATTTAATTTTTTCCGAGAACGTTTCTAGTAAAAAATCCATTAATTTAGCCAACAAAACAGCTCCTAAAAGCTCTAGTCTTGGTAAAGTTAGTTTACGACGCAACGGTGCGACTCTAGATTTACTACAAACAAAAAAAACTTTAATGTTTCCATCAGAATAAAAAATTCGAGTATAAGCGACAGCACAATAGGCCCGTTCTGAACTATCGCAAAATCCTACTAGCTGGATTTGACTAGCATTAGGCAAAATTATTTGACGAGGAATTTTAACAGAATGCAAAAACTTTAATTCATTTTTAAATTTTTCCCATTTAAAAACAATTTCCGGACTGACAGGGTCGTCCCAGTTTAAGTCTTCTGCCCAGCAGTATTGAACAATTAATTTTAAAATTAAAACTATTGGCGCCAAAAAAGACAGAGGGTCGTAAATGCGGGCCAAATTACTTAAAATTGTTCTTTTAGTGCATGTTTGGAGAGAACAGTCGAAAGTATAAAAAAATTCATCAGTATGAGGGTTCCAATTTAAACCGAGAATTTTCAAAGTTGAATTTTCAGCATCTAAATCGAGAGAAAGAGCCTTCATCGAAATGTGTGACTCAGGAAGATCGGATAGTAACTCGGGACAATTGCTCGCCCATTTACGCAATTCGAATCCACCTCGGCTAAGTAGCTCGATTAATTGATTTTTCATCTCAGTGGCCTTAAAAAAGTCATCACTTCCCGAAATCACATCATCGACAAAAACTGCCTCCTCAATGATTTTTGAGGCAAGAGGAAGGTCCTCATGCTCTCTAGCAAGTTGCAGCAAAGTTCTGATAGCCAAAAAGGGGCTACAAGAGACCCCGAATAAAACTCTATTTATTTCGAAGTCTTGAATAGGCTGGTTAGGATCAAACCTCCAAACTATTCTTTGAAAATTAGTTTGACTAGGGTCAACTAAAATCATCCTGTACATTTGACGGATGTCGCAACAAAAGCAAAATTTATGCAAACGATAAAGTAATAAAATTTTTTGTAAGTCCCTTTGTAAAGGGGGCCCAGTATAAACAGCGTTGTTGAGCGAGATTTTGCCAGGGGCGTGCATGCTCGCATCAAAAACCACCCTCAGGGGGGTGCTAGTAGAATCTTTTTTAAACACCGCATGGTGTGCAATATAAAAATGATTTGAAATTTCGGTCGGCAAAGGTGCAGAAACCGGTTGCATATGATTATTATCTAAATAATCTTGTAACACAGAGCTGTAGGCAGCATAAAAATCAGGGTTTTGTAGCAATTTCTTCTCAAGGGAGAAAAAACGACGTACGGCAATGGATCGAGTGTCGCCAAAATCTGGAGCAGTAACTTTAAATGGTAAAGATACAATATATCTCCCCTCCTCATTTTTTGAGGTAGTTTTCAAAAAATAATTTTCGCAAAACTCATCTTCGGGGTCAATGGCCTTGACATTAGGTATGTCATCTATTTGCCAAAATCGTTGTAGATTTTTATCTAAATTGACAAAAGAATCGTTCATTGACGTAGTAAAAAATGTTTTAATTTGATTTGTAGTTGAAGGTGAAAGTGAAAGATTGCCCATTATTCCCCAACCAAAAATAGTATTAATGCAGACGGGGTTGTTGGGTCCCGTAGACAAACGACCATCTAGCAAAATGTAAGGGTACACATCGCCGCCCAACAATAAATCAATTTTATCGCTTTTATTAAAGCCTGGGTCAGCTAGTTCTAAGTTGGCGAGAAAAGGAAAACTTTTAATCGAAAATGAGGAATGAGGTAAATCACTACAAATTTTATCGAGTATTATCGCATCAAAATTAAAAACAAAATTATTATCACGCAAAGAGGATATATTGCAATTAATTCCAGATTTTGCCGAAGTTGTCATTCGATCTAAGCTTTGTAGAGTCCTGGCGATATTAAATTTAGGAAGGCCCAAACTATCAGCACATGACTTAGATATAAATGAAGATTGAGCACCAGAGTCACAGATGGCGCGCACTGTGTGCCAATTTTGAAAAACATCCTGTATTTGTATTAAAGCGGTACAGAGAAGTACTTCGCGATCATTTAAAGACATACCAGTAACAATGGTGTTAGTGGTTCTATTAAATTCGGTAGCCACGGGGCTCCTCGGGGGTTGCACTGCAGAAGTAGAGGGGCTACTCGCAGAACTAGGTGTAGAATTAATAGGAAAAAAATGTAAGAGACTGTGATGAAATTGGCCACAATGTAAACATCTTTTTTCTGATTTGCATTGCTGGGGTAAATTATGCTTTGAGGCCAAACAGTTGACACACGCTTTATGTTGTTTAACAATCTCAAAACGTTGCTGGGGAGTTTTCGCCAAAAAATTAGGACATCTGTATATTATATGATCGCCACTTTTACAGAGAAAACAAAAATTTTGAGGGTTTGGAGTATTATTTAAGCCACTTTGGCCATTTGGAGACTGGGAGGCATTTTTGGAGGCTCTCTGAGTATTAGCAAACAAAGCAGATCGATTTTGAAACTTTGCTTGATTTTTCTGACTTGAAATTGACAAATCTTTATTTTTTAAGTAATCTTGAGTTTGTTGTATTTGTTCCAACGCAATGCAATGGCTAGAAACAAAAGCACGAATTTTATCATAAGAGGGGATCTCATTGGAGCAATAATTTTGCTCAAATGCCTTGCGCGTGGTTAGGTCCAACCTATCCAAGAGCATTTGTGCCATAATATAATCCCAAAACTCCGTTTTAAAACCCATGACTTTTAAAGCACTTAAGTTTTTCGAAAAACAATCAAGCAAATTCCTCAAATTCGTAGCATTCTCTTTAGTAAGAGGAGAGAAGCCTTCAATTGCCTTCCAGTGAAGGTAAGCTTGTAATCGTTTATTTGTATACCTATCCACCAAGGTGTGGTAGGCATTTAAATAATTTTCAGCAAGGATAGGAATGTCAGAAATGACATCCAGGGCAGGGCCCTTTAAATTAGAAAAAAGCAAATTGAATTTTTCAAAGTTTCCCAGCGACCTATTATTGTGCACGGTAGCATTAAAGGCTTGCAAAAAGGTTGGAAACTCCTTAAATTCCCCTTGAAAAAGAGGTATTTTTATCCTAGGCAGTAAACCATGCTGGTCTGTGGAGGCACAGGGACTGCCCATGGGATTTATCGTACTGCTCAAAAGCCCTCCATCTTCAAAGGGTAGTTCGAAAAGTTCGTAAAATATAGTGGAAATCTCGTCACAGCGTTTGCAAAAGTCCATAGCCACTTTGTTTTCTACTACTAAGCGATCCTCATCAGAGGCTACCAACGTCAACAAAGTATTATGGTGCTTTTCAAAATCTTTTTTGATTTTTGACAATGTCCGAAATTTGACTTTAAAGCCGCTGTGATAGGCAGGGTCATTTTTTGCGAGGGTCGCGGATTCAATGATCAAATTTAGCTGTGAAATCGCACTATAGCGCAAGGCTTTAGCCTTTAAAATTTTATCCGAACTAGACATGATTTAAAAAAAAAATCCAAAAAATAATTGACAAAAATTAGGTAAACTGAAAAAAAAATCAAAATTTGGACACCCTGTATAAATATTAATGTCCTACGTTTAATTACAATAATCAAACTATAAGCGCACAAAAGTAAAGAAAATACCCGATGCAAACTAATGATAACAAAAAACTTGTGTATAAGTTTTTTTATCTTCGCCTCGCGAATTCAAATAAGTAGTAAATTTAAAAATAAATACCTACAAATCAAAAGCATTTAATTTGGTAAAACTATTTATCTGCCTTTACACGAAAACAAATTCTCAAGTTAAGAATTAAATTTCCTTCAAAATTTATTATGCACGCAAAAAATGGATACAATCATAGCCATTTGCAGACAGATATTATAATAGTAAATTAGAAATAGATATATTCATAGCAATTTTTACGCAAAAACGAATATAGTAAAGCATCCGCAATCGGATATAGTCATAGCAATTTGCAATAAGCAAAAATGAATATGGCAATTTGGAGATTTTTTTCGAGCAAATTGGATATAATTATAGCAATCCACAAATGTGAAGGCACAACGGCTAAAATAATAGCACTTTGCAGACACTATTTTAAACTATTTCCAGTGACAAACAAAAAAACACCCAAATTCCATACGGTTTTTTTTTTTTTACAAAAAAGAAACGAAAAAACTTGATTTATTCGAAACAAAAAAAAGCATAGTAGTTTACAGATTTTATCTGTGTTTGGTTTTTCGCATGAAAAGGCTAAATTTATTGTTAAAAATATTTAATTTTTACACAAAAAAAATCGCAAAATGTATTTTAGAAACCTAGGGGTTTTCTAAAGTAGGCATGTAAGAAAAACAAGGGTTTTTCTTGCATTTGTTTTTACACAAAAAAAAATCGCAAAATGTATTTTAGAAACCTAGGGGTTTTCTAAAGTAGGCATGTAAGAAAAACAAGGGTTTTTCTTGCATTTGAAACCAGTAAAAAAGGCATTTAGGAAAAACAAGGGTTTTTCTTGCATTTGAAACCAGTAAAAAAAAACTAACCTAAAAAGGCAAAAAAACGATTCCAGAAATCCGGGTCGCTAAGGATCAAAAATGGGGCTCCCTGGTGGTCCAGATAGGAGAGTTGTCTGGAATTTAACGGTGTCAGATGTGGACTGTAATTTTAAGGGAATAAGGTCATAGGCTAAGCTGGTACAAGGGATTCTGAAATGGTCTAGTTTACCTTCTAGGTTAGTGTAGCAATAAACAAATGTATGTAAGGTAAAAATAATGCATTTTCACTTACCATTTTTATACAGGAAGCGGAACTCATGGGAGGACACGCTGTTAAACCGTGCTTTTTGCACCCCACATGAATGTGGTAGGAGAGTCGCTAACACGCGTGTATTATCGTTCGAAGGCGAAACGGTTCTCTCTGGTCCGGCAGCAGGTATCGCTGCTGCGTTCATTCTCCCACATGTCGCCCAGTGGCGTCGTTAATCCATAGGCGTAGGAGAAAAGGGAATAAGTAGGAGGGAATGAGATTACGAAGGTCCATATTAAAGGAACTAGGAACCTTAGTAATTCAAAATGCATTTTATGTAAAGTAAATTGATTATAGCAAATTGTAATATTTGCCTTTAAAACCGCGGGAGTTTCAAATGCAAATAACCCAGTAATTTTAAGTACTTAATTAGTTAATTAATACTAAATAAACAAAAAATAGAAAATGCTCTAGTAAATCACCAAATAGCCTAATTCGAACCAATTTGGTAAATTATAGTAAAAAGAACATATTTACAAAAAGGAAGGCGGGACGAACCAGACTTTGTTATGTAACCACGTTTGCCTACAATAAAATAAATTAAGCTACACACTTAGTAGGTACCTAGTATTACTTGAATATGTTGTGCTAACATAAAACATACCTATATTCGTTCTATAGCAAAATAGCTTGTGGTCAAAGGGAGGGCGGGGGGTATGGTTGGCGTTAATGGACAACATAATATTTCTTGAGAAGTTCACTTTTTTTGTAATTTCTAAAACAACGCAAAATCCTGGCGTTAGCTTGATAGTTGAAAACAACGATCAATGAATATTTATAATAACACCTCAAAAGGTTGTATTAAAAAGTAAAAGCGTTTCACCAAAAATTTACAATCGCGCGAAAAGGTTAGACATCATCACCTACATCATCGCAAGTTTTGTAAAAGAGCTTAAAGATCACTGTGATATTGCTGACAAATCTCAAAATTGCTCACTGTGCGTTTCCGGCAAAACGGATGACGTGACAATTTTTTTCTTCCACGACAAATTTATGACAAATTTACGACAATTAATGCATTTATTAGTTTTTAAAAATTTTAATTTTTTTATGGGGTGGTAGTGCTAAGTTGAGACTCAACTTAGCATTACACTCCCTTTTCAGGAACACAGGTGGCGCAACAAAATTTTTGTTTTCCCCACAAATTTACGCCAATTATTTCATATATATATTTTTTTAATTTTCATTTTTTCTAGGGTGGTCGTGCTAACTTGAGACTATAAAACGTTATTCCTGATACTTTCTATTCACTTCAACTCTTGCAACTAAAATCTGAACAAAGCACCATTATGATGCTACAAAAGTACTAGCGTATTTAAGTCCTTATTAGCACAAAATCACAAAAACTAAACCTGGTGTCATACTCAATGTTCTTGGCACCAAGACATGGCGTCGCCTTGAATTTTGGGCAAACTTTCTGCGACGGTATGTTACGCGTCCGCTCTCTTCCCTTGTCTAAGCTTTAAACCGAGACCATGCAGTCAAGAACACAATGTAGACAAGAAGAAAAATCGAGCGTCAACTTTTAAAATTGGTCCTAAATAAACAAAATGAAATCCTTATAAAACAAGACAAAAATCATTATACTTAATTTAGAAAAGATGATGCAGCTCCTTTAAAACTGTCAAACTTTGCTTAAGCATTAAAAAGGTCCAAAAGCAAACAGTTCTTTTTTGCAATTTAGCGTTAACGAGATTGTGAAAATGAGTCAAGATTCCTAATTATTCGATAAAGTCGTTTTCTCCTAAGGAAATTCATTTAGGGACTATGATGTCAATATCCTTAGGCGTCGCTGTCCCGGCTAATTGGAGAAAAATTCAATTATCTCTTATCTTTTATTGAAGCCAGCCGAGACAATAATAATTCCCCGCCTGGATGATATTTTTATTAAAGTTAATTTTTCTGTTATTAGGAGAAAATACCATAGCAAATTATAGTTAATAGAAAGACGATGGGAGCGAAATGTCTAATCAAAACGCGACACGTTTACAATATGAGACTTGGAAAAATTACCCACGTTTAAAAATACCTACAAAGGGTTAATTTTTTTGGAGGGGAATTTCATTCGTCCGTCGAATGTCAAAATGAAGATGCAAACAATAAAATGACAAGTTTTAACTGTTGATTTTGACCAATCAGAGCATAATGTGGCGATAATTTAAAATTTGTACAATGTCAATCGATGACAAAAATGATTGAAATTCTTATGAAATGAAAACAGATATTTTTTTGTGCTTTTTTCATTTTCAATTTTAACACCATTTCGAACTAAACGCAAACTAAAAAGTTTATAATAAAAAATAAATAGTTTCCTAATTATTAAATTTATTGCAATTAAATACATGGTTGTTGTAATGAAGTATTACTCCACTTCCGCCTGTCCAGACACATTATATTCACCACGGTTTATTTATAGAACGAGCCATTTTTTTTTCGCATATTGCATCCTTAGTCGGCCAAAATGAGACAAAGCTTGGTTAAATGTATACCCTTTTTTCCATAGAGTCCTGAAACTGTTTCCATATAAATGCTTTGGACTTTTTGTATTACTTGGTGTCAGTTCTTCTATATTCTTGTCGATTTCTTCCATTATAGCTTCACTATATTAAAAAAAAATTAAAGCAAATAACAAGGCCCCTTTTTGTTATTTACAATAAAAAAATTATTTGTTTAAATTTAGGTCCTACAATAAAGGCGTATAACATCATTTTTTATACTTTCAACTCAACCCCCGCCCCTAGGGCCGGTAAGGAGCTAACCACTCTTTTTGACCCTACTTTATGATCCAGACAATGCCATACATCTTTATTTTACTCTACTGCACAAAGTAATGTCCGTATATTCTGCCCTGGGTCCACAACTTTACGCCTACTGCAGCGGACCACTTTTTAATTTTTATACTTTAAAAAAAAAATTACAACCCCTAAAGATGAACATTTTTGTATTTTGTATTTTGTGACATGTGACCGACCCAATAAAATATCTTGAATGAGTGATTTTCTGATTTTGCGGTGAGGTCAAAATAAGATATTCGCCACTTACAGCCCCTAGGAGCCGAGGGTAAGGTATAAGTATATATAAAAGTAAGAAGTGGTCAACCGCAACCGTTTGGTGTAAATTTGCTGACATAGGGCAGAGTATAAGCCAATTAAGCTTTTTCTATTTTTTATTACAAAAAATGTTGCCCCTATCTAAGGGGCCTCGTTAACAGCTTCGGTATTTTCTATATGGCAGACCTATGGGTAATAGTATAAGCTACAAATTTGATAAAACATAGATAAAATACATTTGGCGCCCTTGCGGGGCAAAATATATATATTTTTTTAACAGTCAAAGAATAAGTACGTAAAGGCCGATGCGTGTGCCATGTTTCAAAACTGTAGCTTAACCTTTTAAAATTGAAAAAATATTTTGACACCCTAACCTTACTTTTTGACTCAGACAATTTTGGGTCTGTTAACAGGTGAAGCATTGTTGGTGGGATCATTAGTAATCGCTTAAAGAGGTGTTGTAAAATCCTCATCAAAAAGCCCACGGAGGCCAAATTTTAACGCTACGGCCCCGGACTATTTGGTTAAAAGATTAAGTACTCAATAAAACTAGTTTCCTGCGTGTATTAAGCTAGAAATGTGTTAGCTCCTTTACTAATTTATTTAATTTAATTAACTAGGTACAACTTTAACACAGTATGTTTCTGCCACTACACACAAAGGCATTAAAAATCTTAGGAAGTCCATTTATACTACTTTTCCATTTAAAACCCCCGTCGGGTGCGTAAGGTTAACAAAACCTTTTTGTATCCCAGGATAAAGTGGGATTTCTCAGGCCACGCACGTCTAAGGGAAGGTGACATTTCATTTGCAGACCGTCCCTCAAGGACCCACATACGACTTTATTGGTTTTGCTGTAGTTGCCAGAATAACGTATACAACAAAAACGGAATTTGATTTTTAAACTATGATTAACTTCCTAGCCTACAAATTTAATGAGTTCATTTTATTATTTTTAATCCAAAATGTTTGACAGACCAAGATTTATACGAAAATTCTTATGCTAGGGGTATAAAAAATTCGGACGGGGTAACGTTGGAAAGATCTTCTCGAGCGCAATACAAAATCGAAAAAAAATTCAAAATCTATCCATTGAGATTGGCGTACAGTGGCGTGGCGTCTGCTTTGATTGATTTTTTTCGTATATTATTATAACCAATACTTTTTCTTTAAACAAATAAATTTTTTAGAATTTGCATATGATTGCTCTAATATACCTTGTGTCAATTAAAAAAAAGCATCAAGCCAGTGGCGTGCTTTTTCTTTTCACATTTTTTTTTCGTTCGAATAAGGTTTATACAAAACACTTAAAAAGCCCATGGAGTTAAACGATCCTTGTAAAATTGTACGATAACCTTGACTTCTCTAAATAATTCCAGTTTTTTAATTGCTACTGCCCGGTACTTTTATTAGAAAAGATATTATGTATAACGGTGCTCTAGTAATAAAATTGCGGTATACAAATATTAGGGACATTTTGGGTCACTTTGCTACCGTTATTGCTATTACTGAGTCTGCCCATGAGCGGTATCTCGCTCCTTTTTTGTTATGTACGGTAACTGCGCCCGGTACTTACGGTCGCCGTCTTTTAATGTTACCGTTATTTTTTAAGGTTAGTTTTGTATTGATATTTGTTAATGCAGTCGCATTTTTTACTAAAATTCGGTATCGGTTTATAAATAGCCATAAATCTAATAAAATATATAAACAAATATAAATAAACAAAAAGTTGAAGGAGTGTGAAACTTCTAAACTGACGTTTGTTATGTTTTTTTTAGTATTGCAAAATCTATATTTTGGGCCCTGAATGTTACCTTATTCTTAGTAACAATAACGGTAACAGCTGTAAAATTTTCTGTTATTTTAATTGATCCAAAAGGTTCCTATTTTTAAGATTATTTTTTTAACTTTGTCCGTCACGCCGGATTTTAACTTGGAAACTAATAATAAATACCCGACTAAGCGATGAAATTCATAGTAAGGAAGGCGGATGGCGGATTAAAAATGAACCTTGAAAATCTGGAAAAAAATAATTACTTTGTTATTTGTTGACCGATTTTGTCCAAACAAAGTTTGTTCTAATTCGTTTGAAATAGAGCTGTATATAGACTATTAATACTTTGCTTTTTTAAGGGTTCAGTGTTGTAAAAATTAAAAAAAAAACACAGCAAAAAGTACATTTTAAAAAAACAAGAGAATTTGGAGTAGAACTAAATGGAAATGGAGCTTTAGTACCTTAATTTGAAACAAAAAACAATAAAAAAGAAAAAAGAAAAATCACGCCACTGGCTTAATGTTTTTTTTTTCATGAAAATTGTAAGAATTGTAAGAAATAAATTTGTTTAAAGAAAAATCTTGATTATAGCAGATGAAAATTAATAATGTGCAATTTTTCCCAGTTTGACGCCTCTGTACGCCAATCTCAATGGATAGATTGTGAAATTTTCTCGGGCACCCTTTAAAACTTTTGTCTAAATACGCCACTATTGGCTCGGAAGTACAAAACTTCTGTGTCTGAAGGTACAAATACCTCAAATGTAAAAAAAAACATTTAGATACAGTGTTATGGCCATTCTTCCGATTTGATTTTCCAGCTAAATTGTACAATAGCCCAAATTTTTTAAACAATTATTGTTAATACGTATAGGTTTCTATTTAAGTTTTAGGTCTAAAATCTTTAGGTACCGTGTCCGCTGCACTCAAAATAATAATAAATTAATAAGTCAATCTTTTTTAGAAATTCAATCACCAGTATTTACTAAAGGGTCTACAGTGCTAAGTGCTACAATCCTAGGTTTAAAAGTCTACATTTTGGTTGAAGGTTTTTTCCCGTGAATGCAATAGTTTTTAATATTTATATAAATTGTTTATAAATACTTTGCGATATGGGTAATCTTTTTTCGTTTTAACAAATACATTATTTCCACACAAAGGATATAAATAAATAAAAATAATAAAATATTTTGTTCTGAAAATGGTAGCCATATTTAAACCTCCAAACGTTAGTGTCATCAGACAAGTTAGCGACGATTAAACCGATGGTCGATTGTTTTGGTGAATGTGTAATTGAAAAGGGATTCTAATATATCTTGTGCTTTTTACAGTATTTAAATATTGATACGTATTTAATGCCGTAATGCATCTACCGATATAGTTTTAAGTTATTTACGTATTATTTAGCTTTGAATATTTTTGTATATGAGTTTTTTTGTTAATCAAACTCACTTACTATCATATTGCACATTAGGGTGAACCAAATCTTGGCAGTTATTTGACCTGTGGGTATTCAAAAAATACACTTAAACCGGTCGGTATCAAGTCTATAGACTTGATACTTAATCCCGGTCTACAATGCTAAGTCTTAAGGACTTAGTAAATACTCGTGAATGGGTTCGGAAGCTCTATAAAATGACCAAAATAACAACTGTTATACTGAGAAGCTTTCTATAGCTTTTTCAGATTTTTTTAGTACAAGAAAATAAAAAAGCTTAATACTTTGGATTTAATGCCAAAATTCTGTTGGATCATTAATTTAGCTTTTCAAATCTGTAAAACACTAAGTAAAACTCCATCATGACTGGTCCAAGAAAACGGCTTTTGTTTATTTCATACCATCAAAGTAACTTGCTTGCTTGAGACAATATTTTCATCTTTATTGGTTTTTATTTTATTTTATGCATTTCTTTTTAATTTATATATTTATTATATGAAATTCGGTGACCCTGTTCAATGCAGTGGATCACACTCTGACTCGATGCGACGGCGACGCGATGATTGGCCTCTGAAACCCAAAGCAGCACAAAACACGCTGCCACTTTTCTCTTGGCTCCTTTAAATATAGATAGATTTTATCTGCAGTCTATATGAGCGACAGTGATAAGGCCAATGCTGAGCATTCTAGCGTTGTTTAAATAGGAAAATGCAAAGAAATTTTGTGCCTGACACAGGCCATCAGTTAGTCGTATCACTCGCATTGCCTTTGTGCGTGGAGCACGGATGTTTTAATTTATCTACGCCTTTTACAATACATTTCAATAATTTCAGCAGAATTTTTTGATAAATTTTGCGTTATCTCTTGGCGGAATTCGGGTGGGCCTGGGTCTTAAAAAAAATAGAAATAGAAACCCCAAAATGACTTGTGGGCAAACATTTAGGCGCAACACCCCAAATTTTTTTTTACTGTCGCCGCTGCGGAGAGATAAATCCTGGGGAGGGGGCTCGACGGCATACGATTCATTTTAATCTTGCTTTTTCGGGAAAATTCATGTTTGAGAGGGGGATATTTTGTCGCTCTGGGAGGGCTTTAACCTGCTAGCCCCCACCGCCACGCCTGTAGATCCGGGTAGGAAGTTAGAATAAGCCGCTTTTGCTCTGCCCCAGTTCTGCTTCTGAACTCACACTCTACACTTTCGTTTAATGTCCAAGTAGCCTATTGGGCATTCCTGTTCTCTTTATAGAGTCCGAAACGTCACCCCATTTGAGCTAGTTCAGCTTTTTCTCGCTTTGAGTTAGTGCCCTGAGTGCCTGTTCTCATTCCGTCCTTGCATGGCCCTTAGATTCTGCCACGAGGTTCCCTGATGATTCTTCTTCCTGTCTGAAGGCTGGGCAGGTATGACTCAGTACTAAAGAGCAAAGAGACCTAAAAATATACCTATAAACCAAAAGATAGCTAAGAAATTTGATACGCACGGAAGAAAACTAAATGAGCGCAAATCTCACAATATAAATACACACGTAGGAGGTAGGCAGAGTTCTGAAGTATGAAAATTTATTTCTACGTTAAAAAACCCATCAAAAGAAAAAGTAATCATTCAGATCATCAAAACAGAACAATGAACAGAACACTGCAAGAAACGAGGCTCGAATATGTGTCAGACTCTCCGAGGAGAGACATAGAAGTACATGGAGAGAAAGTTATCATTGAAAAAGAAATGATAAAAAATAGTATTAAAAAGCTAGCGAAATCAATGCATAAACGGACATCCAGTACTTGATTATAGAAAATTGCATTCATATCTGCAATACATAAAAAAGGAAACAAGCTGGATTGCAACAATGACAAAAGAATTTCAGTAACCAGTAGATTATACGGTAGGACTCTTAGAGATCTGAAAGGGAATGATTTTCATGAAATAGAAGAAGAAGAGCAAAGTGGGTTTCATGCAGGCAGATCTTGTAGTGATAATGTATTTTTGTTCTAAACAAGTAATTGAGAAAAGGAGTGCCAGAAATACAGAGACTCATAATAACATTGTAGACCTACAAAAAGCATAATATGATACCGTTCCACTAGAAAAACTATGGACAGTGTTAGAGCAAACTAATATCAATCATACATACTTAAAAGCAAGAAAATAACTATACAAAAATCAAAATCAAAAGTAAAATTAAAAATCGACTTTCCAACTGTTTTTAAAATATATATCGCAGTAGCTCTAAAAAACTAAAGCGCACAACACGGGAATACATGAACAACACACTGTACTTATGTATTGAAAACGAATCAAGTGAGTTAGAACTAGACAATGGACAAACAATGTCTCCATGCAATGAGTATGTATACTTGGGTGTCATAATTTATAAGACAGAAACAGACTGTCAAAAACTGGAAAAAATATTAGTAAAAGCAAAAAAGATTAACAGTATTTTATGGAGGAGAGAGATAAAAAGGAATGTAAAATTTAACCTATATGAAACAATGGTAAAAAGCACGCTGTTTTATGGATCAGAGACTTTTCGCGTAACAGAAAAATACAAAACAAAAATGGAATGTGTCGAAATGGATGCAATAAGAAGATCAATGAGAATATCTAGAACAGATCATATAAGAAATGAGACCATAAAAGAAAGAATGAGAATCGAGGGATGCATAACGGATGACATCACTAAAAGACAACTAGTATGGTACGGCCAATTACAACAGATGAACGACGAAAGATTACCAAAGCAGATCCTAGAATGGCAACAAATAGGGCGCAAAAAAAGAGGGCGTACTAAATTGGAATGGCAACAATCAGCCCAAAGATCAATGACTAAAAAAGAACCTAAACGAAGATGATTGTCAGGATTGAAGGAGCGGTTTCCCAGGAGTTTCTCAGCAAGTATCCTTTACTAAAAGTTGATCTTAGAACTATACGAAAGCACCGAAGACATTTGTTCAAAGGTTGCTTCAACCATCTCAGATTCCAGTTTGATGGCCAGAGAGACAACACCTGAAAAGACCCTCCCGTGCCACTGCTAGTAGAGAAACTACATTATGCCAATCTTAAAGCAAACTGTTAAGTCATCCAAAACTAAATCTTGCAATTTTAAGAATTGTTTTAAAGTCGCCACAACTTTTTTGACACCAAAAGATGTTTACTATACAACGGATCTGATCGAATTTCATGATTTGGGTCAGACGGTACTTAAGGCAAACTTTTTTGGTCTCAGATTTCAAAAAACTTGGACACAGCCTTAAAAGCTCATTGGAAACATTTACCAGTTACTACTTGTTGCTGTAAAAGTTCCTTCTCTTTTATAAAATATCTGAAAATCTATTTTAGAAGTACGATTGCTGAAGAAACAAAATTTCTGACCTACAGTGTCTTTAATTATTTTAAACAAGACTTTTTGGTTAGTAAGTATCTCTAACCGCTTTTAAATGTAAAAAAGGACAATTTCTGGTTATGCCACTGTGTTTTACCAATTCCTCTAGGAGTATTTTTGGTTGTATTTTTTTTCTATTTAATACAAATAATAAAACTGGTATTTTGTCTCCAACCTTTGTTAAAAATATTCAAATTATATCTTTAACAAATTTAACCCGGATATTCCGGAGAGCGCAGTCATTAGAAGATTATGGCTTTTTATATAACGACAAGAAGTTTTAAAAAGTTGTTTAATTACTGAGTGCACCACTTAATGAAGTTCAGCGAGCCACTAACAAAGTTTTTGAAGCGGCAAAACAAAAACTCTAAAGTCATTTTGCAGATGTCAGGGGGTAATAACTCGGCAACTCATAGAATTAATGAAGAAAACTGCCAAGTCACCCAAATATACAAAGGGCGATAATAGGGTCAATTGCTTTTGCCTTTTTCTGGAGATTGGTGTTTTTTTTTTTTTTTTTTTTTTTTTTTACGGTTAAGCGCACTCGCAAGGGGATCCCTATTACGCTCGAGAAGCGGCCAGTGCGCGGAAATGTTGGTGTGTGTTGGTTTTGAAACGGTTCAGGTTGTAACCTGCAGGGAAAACTGTCGCAGGGAGTTTATTCCACAGCGATGCTGTTCTCCAGAGATATGAATTCTGATATAACGAGGTTCTTGGTGCCTCTATTTTGACAGTAAATTGATGGTTACCGTCTGTTTGACGTGTTCGCCTAGTCGGTGCTACTCCCGGGGGGATCATAAGTGCCAACTCTTCAGAGCATTTTCCGTGATAATACCACAATAAAAAAGACAGAAACCTACATAAATCAAAATCACATTACTTTTTTCTATGGCTTACCTTCTATTTTACACATTTGAAAAACCAATCATCTAAAAACTAACTATATTGTAATACAAAAAATACAGTGTGTTTGACAAAGATTTAAATATTTTTCGTTTGCAAACAGAGCTTTTCCTAGGGGTCAAATTTGAACTAAAATATAAATTGGAAATATTGTTCACAATGGGGTTCTTTTGATATGATATGGTTGGTAAGGGTTTTATTCTCTTTACAACTTCTATAATTAATCCTGAATTTTTTTAACTGTTTTCATGTGCTGGCTCCTGTACAGTCCGGTCAGAATAAAATGAGGCACAAAAGAGATGGCTCAACTCAATATTTCTCCTTCTGTTTACAGCACTTTTGTCTTACTGGGTGGTCTTGATTCTTAGCAAATTTACCATGAAAATTTTTTAATATTACAAGAAAAACGGTACTCATCTGGTCCGTTTAACCATATCGACTCCAGCCCGTTCATAATTCACACCCTTTTATTGTTTTTCTATTGTTACCGCTGGCTCAATTATACTCCGGCCTTTTCACAATTCACACCTTTTTATTGGGCTTCTATTGTTATCGCTGGGCTCAATCACGATGACTAGGCACATTCTAAAATTTTAAAAGAAACAGTGGCGTATCATATACACTTTTTTTATTTTTTATTACCGTGTGGAGTTCCAATTTTAAAGATGTAACGAATGGTTTTGGATTTTTGCAATTTTTTAAAAGTCAATTGGTATTTTTTTTGGGTTTCTAGATTTGTACGCACCTACCTAACGAAAAAGGTAGGTATAATAGGTATATATATATATATATATATATATATATATATATATATATATATATATATATATATATATATATATATATATATATATATATATATATATTTATCGGTTTCACAACGTTCTACGTCTTCCGATACCCAATCTCTACTCGTTTCTGTTTGCCCATAATTCATCATCTGGGCTTTCTATTCTTATTTCACTGTCTATTCCTTCTCTCCAGCTTCTCCTTGGCTGTCCTCGTCTTCTTCGGCCAGTTGGTTTCCATTGTAGTATTTGTTTAGGTAGTCTTTCATCATTCATTTTTTGTACATGTCCGTACCACACCAGTTGTTTTGTTCTTATATCACCCACTAATGTACGTTCACCAAATATGTCAACATACAGGGGCTCTACGTTCACCCACTGCCATAATTTCTCTTATTCTTTGATTTGTAACTCTTTCTCTTTTTGATTTCCCTGCTGCTCTTCTCCAATAGTCCATCTCCGTAGCGGAAAGCATTTTTTCTGTTCTATCCTTGATTGGCCATACTTCTGAGCGAGCCGTATGTAATAATACTTTTTAGAATGGTGTTATGTATAAGCTTTTTGTTATGTTTTGGTCCCAAAATATTTCATTTAATGAAGTTATTGCTTTTCGTTTCGATCTTTTATAGCTTTGTCTAGTGTTCCGTCAGCTGTAATTTTTAGACCTAAGTATTTATACTTATTACTGGACTGCATTCGCTGTCCGGTGTTTAAGATTAGATCCTGTTTCATTCCACCGATACACATATACTCTGTCTTATTGAGATTAACCTCTAGTCCCCACCTATTGTACTCTTCTATTAGTTTTCGTGTCATATATTCGAGGTCGTCATAATCCTGAGTCACTACTACTACTAGATGGTTTCGTCCAACGGAATTCCCATGTTTTGGCATTTTCTCTTCCATACTTTAAGGACTTGTTCCAAGTATATCTTGAAGAGCGTAGGCGAGATACAGCAACCTTTATTTACTTGAAAGCCTTTGGTTAGTTTTGCTTTTATTTTAACTTTTGCCTTACTATTGCGGTATAAGTCTTTGATGGCCTTAATTAGTTGTACGCTTATGTTTGTGTTTTCCAACGCTTTCCAAAGTAGATTTAGTCGTATACTATCATATGCCTTCTGCAAATCGACGTAAAGCAGATGCAGCTCTTGTCCGTATGCCATTTTCTTTTCAATAACTTGGGTTATACAAAAGAGATGATCAGAAGTCGATCTACCTAGGTCGAAGGTATAATAGGTAATAAGTATAAAAGTTTTGAAAAAAGATTTATTTTTAAGAAAGTTACGGTATTGAGTTTTCCAAAAAAAAAAGGCTTAAGAAAAGTAGAATTATTATTCTGGCCTGACAATACCTACGTAATTCGCAAAACCTAAAGCCGATGCATGATACATGTATCACAACATGTTGTAGTAAGTACCTCTAGTTATCAAGAAAAACAAAGCACCTTTAAGTACCAAGAAAAACAAATGTAGACAGATACTGTATCTTTTGAGCTATTATACTATTGATTCTGTGACTCCCAACGCAGACCAACTTAAAGTTGAAAGCTTTTTCGGCAGGATTTTTACGATCTTGCTGCGGGCGCCTAACTGGTTGAATAAAACCGAATACAGCATGAGAAATCTGAAAAAAGGAAGACAATATATACATATACCGGGTGGGCCAAAAAAAACCGGACAATTTTTTTTTCATGATAACTGTGGCTACACAAGAATAAACATTATTTTATAAGAATATTCTAAAAAACAGTTGGAAAAATTCCTTGGTTTTTAAAAAATTCCAATAATATAAGTTGTTCATTAAAAAGATATCCTATCTAACTTTTGTTTACCAAAATCAGCTGGACCACCAGTGACGTAAAAATTTGACATATACAGCATATCTATAGACCGGTCTATTCTAGGGATCTGAATCAGAAAAATTCACTTTATTTACTCAAATTCAAAAAGTTTACGTGATTTTAATGTTACCTATCTAGGAATAACGACGTTACCACATTATTACCGAATTGACAAATATTTACGATTTACTTTCTTTTGATCGTCAAATTTTTTCGAGGCAAATTTTTTATTTTTTCCCAAGTACAAAAGAAAAACTCATCTCTTCACCAATAGTTGGTAACGTGATTTTATAACATTATGTTTCAATAACGGTAACGTTGGTAAGGTTATTAAAAAGGACCCGTTATTCCCATCTCTATAAAAATAAATGGATGCATGATGGATCTGATAACGTCCTCCTAGCTCATTAGCACATCCAAGTGAACTCCATGCTATATCAGCCTTGAAAACAGTTTTTCTAAATATCTCAGAAACGGAAATTTAAAGTAATTACATAAAGTATCGAGAAAAATCTGTTTTACTATTACCTCATATTGATACGACGTTCCGTTAAGAAGTTAACAGTTTTTCATTTTCAAACTGTCCAAAAACTGTCATTAGCATTAATTGCTTTTGACCAAAATATAATCAGCTCTTAACAGGATTTTACCGAAAAATTTCATGAAAATCGGTTTCGCGGTTTAAGAGCTATCGTGTTACAGATAGGCATAGAAACTCACACACACACACACAGACGTCACGTCGATTTTACTAAGATAGGTCAAAATACAACCAAATAAAAAAATTTTGGCGTTATCTGAAAAAAAAATTCTTTGGAAACAGTACCTTCTTTAGCCATTGCTGCGCGGGCTAAAGCAGGATCAAACGACTCGTGTACTTGGCGAATAATTGTTACTTGCCTATACTTGCCATGTCGTGTGAGTGGGTTACTTGTACAATTATTTATCGCTCGTTGGTTTTCCATTTGTGGTCGGTAAAAATGGGCCGAGTTAAAGGGCTCACGATTTTTCGTACACTTGCCAATACAACACTTGTCTATAGCCGGGATCAAATGACTCGTGTACTTGGCGAATAATTTTAACTTGCGTATACTTGCCAAGTACGCAAATAATTGTGTATTTGCCAAGTACACGAGTCGTTTGAGCCCGGCTTAAGAAGGTAGACAGCAGACTGACTAGAGAAAGCTCACTTGGCACAGTATACACTGGCAATTCCTAAAGCCGGGCTCAAACGACTCGTGTACTTGGCAAATACACAATTATTTGCGTACTTGACAAGTATACGCAAGTAACAATTATTCGCCAAGTACACGAGTCGTTTGATCCCGGCTATAGACAAGTAATGTATTGGCAAGTCTACGAATAATCGTGAGCCCTTTGACTCGGCCCATTTTTACCGACCACAAATGGAAAACCAACGAGTGACAAATAATTGTACAAGTAACCCACTCACACGACATGGCAAGTATGCCAATTATTCGCCAAGAAGACGAGTCGTTTGATCTCGGCTTAGACTTTTGACAGCACAAGGGCGGGGCGACTAATGAATCTATGAATGAATACCAAACCACAGAAGAGGTGAACTCTTCTGTGACCAAACTGCTGATCTATTAACTAAAGGTAAAAAACTTTTCTGTATATTTACGCTTCCATCAAGCGTGTAAGGTATCTATGGAAACTTTTGAGCAGCTTTCTGTCGACATCAGCAGAGCTAAAAAGACAATGGATGGTACGTGCCGTGACATAAACTAGAATAATTTCAACAGCTTTTCCGTTAAAAATTAGGAAATATAGGCATGGAATTTTAGAGAAAGAACCATTTGATAATTTAAAAAAGTAGGTAATGGAGAAAGAACCACTTCCGAATGAATGATCTTATTCTTCATTGTCAGCTTATAACCTTAGGTGGGTTTTTGTATT
The DNA here is from genome assembly GCA_963576565.1 of Aspidapion aeneum. NCBI lineage: Eukaryota > Metazoa > Arthropoda > Insecta > Coleoptera > Brentidae > Aspidapion > Aspidapion aeneum. Next base: position 43,755,051 of record OY755042.1, read on the forward strand.
TTTCCCTCTATTCTGTTCATTATTCAATCCTACTCCTTTAATTTTTTTAATTCATATTGTTGTTATGGCTCCGGAACAAAATAGCGGGTATTAAATAAGCGGTATCGAAATAGCGACAATCAAAATAGCGACGTAATGTGACAAAATAGCAATTTTTTCCAAAAAAAAAACTACCCTGACTTTTTTCCCGGGATCCTATTTCGGGTAATTCGTTTCAGTTCGGTTCCAATTCACACCCTCTAGGACCCCGAGAAAGAAGTAAGAGAAGTTTTATTTTTAAAGAAATATGCTGGTTCGGTTCGGATTTACACTCTCTGGGAACCCGGGAAAAAAGTCATGCGCTATTTTTATTTTGGGACATCACTATTTTTATATGTCGCTGTTTTGTTACAAACGCTATTTTAATACATCGCTATTTTGATAGTCGTTCTTTCATTGCATCGCTATTTTGATAGTCGCTATTTCGTACGCCGCTATTTTGTACATCGCTATTTCATTCCGGAGACAGTTTTTACTGACAATTTATCCACGGATTTCTCATGAATTTATTCAAGGCCATTTTGCATTTTCATGATGCTGCGACAGTTGACAGTTAATTGTTTGTGTTTACTAATTTGTTCTATTTATCTAATTAGCCTTCTTCGATCCATCTTTGGACATAGGCCTCCTCCAACATCTTCCTCTCTATCGCCGGTTCGGTTCAAATCGTCCGCCCATCTCATTTGGGGTTTTCCCCTACTTCTTTTATTTTCCCAAGGTCTCCAGTTTACAATACATTTGTTCCATCGATCGTCTTTCTGTCTGATATGACCGGAAAATTTCCATTTTAATTTTGCAACCTCTCCTCTAATATCCCTTACATTGGTTTTATTTCTTATCCAATCATTCCTTTTTCTATCGGTTGGCTTTAAATGTAACATTTGTCTTTCCATTGATCTTTGGACTTTTGACACCTTATCCATATTTGATTTTGTAAGTGTCCAGGTCTGGGATCCATAGGTAAGTACAGGAAAGATACATTGATTTTACACGTTTTGAGGTACTGAGAATATTTTTTATTTTTTAATATGTAGCTTAATTTACCGAATGCTGCTCAAGCCAATCTTACTTGTCTCTTGATTTCAGCTGTTTGGATTTTTTTTTAATATAATAATGTGTGCCAGTTATATATATATATATATATATATATATATATATATATATATATATATATATATTTCTCTACTTGTTCTGTTTTTTCTTGGTTTATTCTGATCGTGATATCTTTATCTCTGTTTTTAACTGCTGTATCCAGTTCTTCAAGTTCTTCTTTCTTATCTGTTATTAAGGCGATATTATCAGCATATCTTAGATGGTTCACGTATTGTCCGTTTACTGTGATGTTGTTGCTTCGCTATATATATTGGCTATTAGATCTGTGTATCTGTGATCTATTCGGCTATTAATTAAAGATGCTTTTACTGAGCACTGGGCAGTAAAAACTTATTTCTTACTGTAAGTTATTCGTTTGGAATCTTTTATAATTTAAAATTTTGATGTTCTGTGACTAAAATGTTACTCAAAATAAACATTCAAATGAATTTTCGCTGCTTTTGTAGAAAGGAAAACGGTTGATCACTATATTGAGAGAGTTGTGCTTGTATTCTGTAAAAATTAGATCTCAAACCTAACTTTCTAAATGTTGTTCTAAATGCGTAAATAAATGACATTACTAAAACTAGGTTAAAATTTTTGACATTGAAGAAACTCATCGAATAATTGTCAGTGTGAAACAGATATTAGATATTTCTCAAGATTGATCTTATCTCTTTTTTGCTCCACCCTTCCGCATGTTTTCGGCTTCATAGTGTTTTAGAAAACTTTTGTTTATATATGCAGAGTTTATTTATTAGTCAGAAGAAGAAGAAGTTTTAAGGGTACGATATACATGTCAGTATCGAAGATGTCAAAATATTATTTTCTCAATGTTATGGCATGGCAAGAGATCACACAATTTTAAGTCAATAGATTTTTTATTATTTAAAAAAATACCAATATCTTTTATAGTTGTTGAGACATAAAGGAGCGACGACGGTTAAATTGATTTCCTATTGCGAGAAAATCATGTTTTTTACAATTTTTCTGTAAAATTGATATGGAAAATGTCAAAAGCAAAAGTTTGTGAAAAAACATAGAAAAAATCGCAATCTTGGATTCATGACATCACACAGGCGCTCTTACTTAAATTTGAGGCAAATAGCCGACGACCTAAAACTGAGTGATTTTTTTTTAAATATATCATTATTAGTTTATAAGATATATTGCTACTTTCTTTACTTTTTAATTGCTGTTCTATTGCAAACCGAGAAAGGATTTACAGTTTTTCTGTAAAACTAATTTAGCGAAAGTAATAAGCCAAAGCTAGTAAAAAAAAAACATGAGAAAAGCCGCCATTTTGAATGTATGACGTTGTGTGTGTAAGGACTGGGGTCCCTCCTACCCTAAAGAGCAGCAGAAACGCAAAAATTGCTCCTTGTTGCTTAAGAAGACGTACCATAAGTTAAATATTTGACCAGTGGCGGCTCGTGGGGTAGTGCCACGGAACCATGGCACTACCTTATTTTTCTACAAAAACACGTTTTTTATTTTTAAAACATCTTAATATGTTTGTTATTTTATTCATATCTTTTTAATTTATATAAAACATAGTAAACCCTGTGCAATGTAATAGATCATACTCCGAATCGATAATGCGCAACGCCAAGCCCGCTGCCTGCCGTTGAAACGCAGAGTAAATGGGGGTGTGTCGCTTGTCTGCTGGCGCCGCCGATTAGAGAGAGATTTTTACCAGTGAGCGACAGAGTTGGATAATTTTTAAATTTTATAATGAAAATAATTAACTTAAATTTGTGCCAGGCATGCCAGCCAGTTAGTGTGCAGTTAGTCGTCTTGTTCTTGTTCGTGGAGCATCTATGCTTTAATTTACGCCCTCTAAATTACGCAATAAAAAAGATATCCGTATACTTTGAATATTGTTCTATTTTTTAAGTGAAAATTAATAAAATTAGCGTCTTACAAAACTCTTTAAGTGGTTTTTCGCTGGGGGAAAAACTAAAAATTAAATAATTAGTCCGGTCCCTACCTGATTTAATAATTGAAAAACAACGTGTGGGTGTGGACAACATTCGCGTTGTAAATTTAATAAAGCTATTTGTGATAAAAATAATGTTTTTTTTTGTAACTACGTATACCTAAAGACTCTAAACTAAGGGTAAGTTGTGGGGTAGGTTAAGTTATTATTTAAATTAATTCAGCAGAATTTTTGATAAATTTTAAGTCATTTCATGGTGTAATTTGGGTAGGTCTGGGTTAGTTTCTTTAAAAATCTAGGGTTAGGAACCCTAAAAATATTAAACATATAATACAAAACTATGCGCTCCTGGTTTTGCGCCACTAAAAAAATTGTTGCATTGCATGTTTTTTAACAAATTTTGGACAAAAATTTGACGCAGCACCCCGAATTTTTTGTTGAGTGGGTATCAAAATTCTGGCACTACCATGTTGAATGGGCACAAGCCGCCACTGTATTTGACTATCCCAACTGCACTGATTTAATATAGGATAAAAAAGAACCACCAAAACCAAAAATTCATGTATTTTCCGACAGTCTCCATTCATAAAATAAAATTGAAAACCCTTGTGGCACGTTCGAAAATCACTCCACGTCATCAACAAATAGAGCCATTTCTTTTCGCGAGGAAGCTGTCAATAAAGTAAATGGCTTACACAGAAAAACGCACGCCATATATTTGCACGATTTCATAAGATACAGGGTTATCAGGTTCAATTTATTTTCGAATAAAACCATGATATACAAACCTACACACTACATTAATAGATTTTTAGTTTGACAATTAACGTTATACCGGGTGGGCCAAAGAACACTGGACAATTTTTTTTTCATTATAACTTTTGAACTATACCATACAAAGTGCACTTGGCAGAGAATTAATCAGAGTTTTGACTAAATATATTTTTTGTCCGCCATCTCAAAATACAAGATGGCGCACGAAATTAAATTATACCCTTTAGAGATGCTCGTTTATTCTTGTGTTGCGAACATATCTTGATTATTTTTTTAAATCAGTAAAAACCTGCATTCTTGCCAGAAATAAAAACCATCCTGGTAAGAATTGTTTGCTTTCAAACATCATGATCAAAATTTATCGCCACTTCAAAATTTAAAATGGCGATGGAGGACAGAATCATACTTGTTTCTTTAAAATGGCGTGTTTATTCTCATTTTCTAAAAATGTTTTTATTTTAATGTATAGAAAAGCACTACTTTTCATTCGCACATTAGTAAAATCGGTGTGATAGCTCTCAAAAAATCTGTTTTTGTTTCAGCCATTGTTTTACAGATTATACGATTGCATTGCCAATCTTGTATGCATTCCTTCCATTGATTGTTCTTTAAAGATTATAATCGAAATTTGACGATATCTTAAAAGTTAAGATGTCGGACAGAATCATACTTGAGCCTTCAAAGAAACAACTTTATTCTTATTTTCCGTAAATGTTTTATTTTTTTTATTTAAAGAAAAGCAATACTTTTCTCCCGCTTAACAAGTTACAAATTACTAAAATCGGTGAAGTGGTTCGGTTCGGTTGGGTTCATCAACATCAAATTGATTTTGTTTTAACCATTGTTTTACAAATTATACGATTGCATTGCATCAAGTATGACTCTGTCCGACAACTTAAATTTTAAGATTGCGGAAAATTTTGATTATATTCTTTAAAGACCAATCAATTCTAACCATGATTTTTTTATTTCAGTAAAATCGGCTTGGTAATAATCAATTTATAAGGAAATTAATGCAGACAGGATTGGCAATGCATTCGTATAATCTGTAAAACAATGGTTGAAACAAAAATGGATTTTTTGAGAACCATCACACCGATTTTACTAACTTGTGCCTCGTTGTGTAAGGGACAAGTAGTGCTTTTCTATAAATTAAAAAAAAACTAAAACGTTTTCGGAAAACAAGAATAAACATGCCATTTTGAAGAATTAAGTATGATTCTGTCCACCATCTTAAATTTTAAAATCGATTGTATAGTTTATAGTGAAAAAAATTGTCCGGTTTTTTTTGGCCCACCAGGTATACCTAAAGTTTCAACTATAAGATGGGATTTTTTTGCATTTTAATGTCTCTGCTGCAAACAGTTTCCTATATAAAATAACAGGATAGACAGATATATTACGGCTTTGCTTATACTTTATTCCAATCGGTAATGGTAGCAACTCAATAGAATCCTATTTTTTGTCAACAACACATTTCCTTCTTTTCCTTCTTTTATTTGAGGTTTGCTACACACTATACCACTCTCCCTTTTCTCATTTGGGTTTTGATTGAACAAAGGACCCCGTTTATTCGCTAAAATTTCAAACAAAGCGTACCTACTCGTTTAGGTCATGACCAACAGAATTTTATAGAAGACCAAATCCTGTAATAAAATACGGCTCTGTAACGAAATACCGCGTATCAAAATAGCGCGTTTCAAAATAGCGCGCTCATTTGAGCGCGTGTTCAAAATAGCGCGTATCAAAATAGCGCGTGTTCAAAATAGTGCGTATCATAACAGCGCGTGATCAAAATAGCGCGTATCAAAATGGCGCGTGTTCAAAATAGCGCGTATCAAAATAGCGCCTGTTAAAAATAGCGCGTATCAAAATAGCGCGTGTTTAAAATAGCGTGTGTTCAAAAGATCGCGTCTAAAAATACCACGTTTTGAAAGATCGCCATTACAAACGTCGCTGTTTTAAAATAGTTCGAGTAAGGGGTCTCGTTCTAACATATTTTTTCAAAAAAAAACTTTCCTCTTGGGATCCTAAAGGGTGTAACCAAACCGAACCGAACCGATCCAAAGCGCACCGAACTAAAGTAAACCGCACCAAACCGAAACATTTTTTCAAAAAATTATTTCCTAAATTAGCTTCCCGATCCTTATTTTGGTGGGTTTCTATTCTAACCTGTGACTTGGGGACATTTTTTTTGGTGGAAAAAGGTCAGGGAGTTACTGGAACAAATGTTTGGGTTCGGTTTGGTTCGGTTCCGTCCGGTTCGGATCGATTCGGTTTGGTTACACACCCTCTAGGATCCCGGAAAAGAAGCCAGGGAAGATTTTTTTTTGAAAAAATATGTTAGAAAGAGACGCTTTTTTAACGGTTAAGTAAGTATACCTTATCTGACCTTCCTCAAACTGTTTAGGTGAATATACCTAAGCAAACCTGGGACGCGCTGTTTTGTACATGCGCTATTTTGATACGCGCTATTTTGATCACGCGCTATTTTGATACGCGCTATTTTAAACACGCGCTCTTTTGAACACGCGCTATTATGAACACGCGCTATTTTGATACGCGCTATTTTGATACACGCTATTTTGATACGCGCTATTTTGATACGCGCTATTTTGAACACGCGCTATTTTGAACACACGCTGTTTTGATACGCGCTATTTCGTTACAAATACTACTCCTGTTGTCAAAAGCCTATAAGGAAACCTTTACCCAGAATAGGTAAAGAGGTAGTTTCAAGGGCACAACGAAAGAGGGTGGGATTCGGGACCCTCCCAGAGCAATTTTTTTTATATTTTCCACATATTTCATAATTCATTTTGGGGTGAATATTTTCCTTTTTTTGATCAAGTTTTTCTAAGACTAAATTTTGTTAGAACCAAAGACTGATAAACATGGGCGTAGTTCGGGTGGGGGTCACCTGCCCCCATCCTGGCTTTAGCTCATTTAGTAATACGAGAATTACAGAGGAGCTAGCTAAGTTAATATTAAATTAAGTTTAGGCTATTCAATTAATTAAAACAGCATTTATACTATTTTTTAATAAATATCTGATTGTACATTTTTTTGCTTTTTTGCCCCACCCTGACGAGAGCCTGACTACGCCCATGCTGATGAAGGTTCTTCATGCATCTTTGGTAGAACCATATGACTACGGTAGAACGTTTGCAATTTTCGGGTACTGACTTCAATTTTTCTGTGGTAAATTTGTATATCATTTGTTTTGATAAACTTTCAAAAATTTGTCAAACACAAAACAGAGTAAATTATATTGGGAAAAAGTAATTTAAAAATCTAATATTTAAAGAGCTTAATAACGATTCGTCGTTAACAAAACGAAGAGGCGTAATTCCAATACAAAGATTTTTATTAACTTCAATCTGACTTTGTTTTACTGTAAGACATGTCTATAAAATGCTGATAATATAAAATATTGCAACAAAGATACGCCTCATTACCGTATCAAAATATACTTAAAACTTGCAATTATGGTGGGCGCAACTTAAATCTGGATTTTTTTAGATACGCCCCTTCGTTATGTTAGCGACGGATTGTAGAAGAATAATCGAAACGTCGCACTAGTGTTCTTCGTCATAAAGATAAGTTTTTAAAATTTTGTTAAGCAAATATTTTTTTTCTAATAAACCACTGACAAGTTAGTGATTTTTTTTTCTAGGAGAAACGCAGCGATTTCCTAATAAAATACTCTGCTAATATATGGGCCTAAGCTAACCTAAGCTCACACTAGTTACTATAATTATAGTGTACGTGTAAGCTAATATAACTAAAAACTGTAATATATTTTATTCAACTCCAGACTCAAATACCTTTCGTTTGATACCACACAAGCCATGTTTTGACCTATACTCAATTTTTTTTAATTTACCCCCACCCTTTTTTTAAAACTAAAATGTATTTTATTTAACTCCAGACTCAATTACCTTTCGTTTGATACCACACAAGCCATATTTTCATTTAAACTCTAATTTTTGACATTTACACCCACCCTTCTTTTAAAATAAACTAAAATGTATTTTGTTTTACTGCAGACTCAATTACCTTTCGTTTGATATCACACACGCCATATTTTCACATAAACTCCAATTTTTAAAATCTACCCCCACCCTTTTATTTAGCTTGCGTTCGGTGGATTTTGTTCATTTTTAAATGGGACCATCTCGACCCATGACCCAGCCCAGGTACCAAATTTCATTCAAATCGGGCAAGCGGTTTTTGAGTTATGCGCGTTGGTCGTTACAGACAGACAGACATACAGACACCCATACAGACAGACATACAGACAGACAGACAGACAGACGGCGCGACAAAAAAGTTTCAAAATCATCTGAAACGCAAAGATATATAAAATTTTTTGAAATCGGAGCAACTTTTTTTTTCGAGAAAAAATTAGGATTTATGTTTTACTGGATCGTCGGTATATGGGATAAAATAAAACTGGATATTTCAAGCTAAGCCAACGTTTCGATGTTTATTAACACCTTTATCAAGGCTAACTTGATGCAATCCTAGAGTTGTTAGGTATAATCACCTTCGTACTATATGATATATATAACCACATCACAAATGACAAATTTGAACTGTAAGATTAGGTATATGTCGAAACGTTATTAAAAAATATAATTTTGAAAACGAATTTTACTTGTTTTCTTGTCAAATGGAGCTGTGCAATTTGACAAGAAAACAAGTAAAATTCGTTTTCAAAATTATATTTTTTAATAACGTTTCGACATATACCTAATCTTACAGTTCAAATTTGTCATTTGTGATGTGGTTATATATATCATATAGTACGAAGGTGATTATACCTAACAACTCTAGGATTGCATCAAGTTAGCCTTGATAAAGGTGTTAATAAACATCGAAACGTTGGCTTAGCTTGAAATATCCAGTTTTATTTTATCCCATATACCGACGATCCAGTAAAACATAAATAATTCCAAGGGATACGAATTGCATTTAATAAAAATTAGGATCACCATAGCTCACACTACTATAGTATAGTAGTAGTGCGAGCTAAAAATGTCCTTAATAGTGGCGTAATACCCAGATAAAATTTTGTTTGTAGAATAGGAAATCAAATTATACGAATCTCTGAAAAGCGAGTTTTTTAGCCTTTTATGGAGTATCAAGGGGGTGATTGCTGAGAGCTATTTTAACGCTCCTCCAGGCCAACGGCACAAAACCTTCATGTAATTCGTTGCGTTTTTTTCGTCGTCCCTTTTATTAGGTCGTTCTTGTCCCCGTTGTATTTATTATTATTACAGGGTGTGTGACTTTGTCCTTCTATAGGATTTGCATTTAAAAAGAAAATTTTTGGGTATAATACGGCGACGACATGCATAAAATATTAGAAAAAGCATATTTTTTAAAGTATGGGTTCAGAGAGTTTTCGCTCATATAGTAGTGATCTTTAAGTTCCTATTCTCGTGTTTTTCAAGTGTGACCGTGTAATGAACGAGCAGCGACAACTATGAACACAAATTAATATTCCTTCTGCTATAAAATAAAATAGCCTGAAAGAAGTAACTTTTTTTTAAACCACACCAAGTAAAGATATTTTTGCACTTCAGGAATGAAAATTCCACTTCTTATCCCGCATATTAGGGATAAAAGAGAGGTTATCCGTGATAAAAGTGTCACTTTTAAGTGACGAATCCGGGTATAAAAAGCAACACATCAGTGAAAAAAAGGAAAATTTCTAAAAGAAAGAAAAACCAAAAATTCCAACAAAAAATACACAAAACTCGGAAAAAAGTGCGAAAAAAACAATTCTTGAGTTTGTATAGTAGAAGTAGACCCAAGAAATGATTTTCAATTCCTCAATAACATACCAGCGATCTTTAACCTTACACAAAATTTATATTGTGTAGAGCTTATTCAAAATACAATAATAATAAATACGTTTATTCAAATTTAAAAGTTTACAAGAATTCTTACAAAGGTTTTAAGTTAAATTTAATTATTAACAATAAATAAAGATTTAAATAATTACAAATAAACGCAAAAGAAGTCATAAAAGCATAGTCATGCTTGTTGACAATAGCTCCCCTGTTCCTTTTTGTAGGTCACAATCGGTGTTAACCCAGAAGAAGAAAATCTTGTCGCGTTACAGGGATTGAAAGAGAAATAGGTTTTTTTTTTCAAGTGGAAATCTTGAATAAGACACGCGGTCTACTTTCCTGCCAGGTTCATTTCTCCTTTACGAGGAGAGGCCGGGTAGTGAAACTCAAAAACAACAAACTCCAAAGTACTGCACATGCGCCTCTCTATTTCAACGTCGGCGTAATGCGATCAGTTGGAGGTAGTTGGTGTAGAGCTCGGGGTCATCGGCACCCTAAAATTTTGTACAGCGTCCAACAGGACTTGGATCCTGTCGTGTACTGTTGGGTCCTGTTGAGTACTGTTGGGTCCTGTTGGCTCCTGTTGGGTCCTGTCGTGTACTGTCGAGTACTGTTGGGTCCTGTCGAGTACTGTTGGGTCCTGTCGAGTACTGTTGGGTCCTGTTGAGTACTGTTGGGTCCTGTTCGGTCCTGTCGTGTACTGTCGAGTACTGTTGGGTCCTGTCGAGTACTATTGTGTCCTGTTGGGTCCTGTCGTGTACTGTCTTGTACTGTTGGGTCCTGTCGAGTACTGTTGGGTCCTGTTGGGTACTGTTGGGTCCGGTCGAGTACTGTTGGGTCCTGTCGTGTCCTGTTGTGTACTGTTGAGTCCCGTTGGGTCCTGTCGTGTACTGTTGAGTCCTGTTGGGTCCTGTCAAGTACTGTCGTGTCCTGTTGGGTCCTGTAGATTACTGTTAAGTACTGTCGTGTTCTGTTGGGTCCTGTCAAGTACTGTCGTGTCCTGTTGGGTTCTGTAGAGTACTGTTAAGTACTGTCGTGTTCTGTATGGAAAAAATTATAAAATTTTAATAATTAGAGACATAAAGAGGTCGTTTTGGTGCAAAAGCAGTGGCGGTCTGTGGGGTGCAAAGCTGGAGGAGCGAAAATCGACTTGAAGGTGGAAATTATGATTTTATTTAAACTATATTGAGTAATTACACTATTAAGATCTGGTAAGGACCTACCCAGTTTTTAACTTTTTTTTATCTTTCAAAAAAACTGTTTTTTCTTCATAATATTACTAAAGAAGACGGGATGCAGTTCTAAATAAATTTGAGCGTGTGTATGGATAGTATAAGATGTTGCACGCTCGACTGAAGATCCAAAGGTCATGAGTTCGATTGTCACATAAAACTTTTTTTTTCAAACAACTTTAAATTAAAATTTGCTAATGACTAATTAATATAAATTTAGAAAAAACGAGGCAAAATCGTAAAACTGTCTCTGCGGGAATTTCAAAATGAGAATATTAGATAAAAGGCGAAATTTTTAAAATTAAAACTTTCCTGTCCTCGTTTTGGGAGGTTGAAATCGTTGTTAAACCAAACCGAAACCAAACCTAACCTTGGTCAATTGATCGGAAACCTATCCTAACGTATTTGAAATCGTTTGCTTTTCAAGCGCTAATCTTTAATCGGTTCCAATACTCTAAAATTAAAATGGAGTGGATAGCAAGTGGAGGGTGAATAGAAACAAAAACAAAATTCTTTAAAATATACTAAATATACACTGCTGTTAAACCAAAACTACCTAGTAGTAATTAATAAATTTTAATTCAAGTTGTTTAAAAGAAAAAAAATCCTAGGTGTGGGCCTCGAACCCATGACCTGCGGATCTTGAGTCAAACACTCCACACTTTATGCTTTCTATAAGCTTATAAAGAATATCTTTTTGAACTACATCTCGATTGCGTCAGTAATATTTAAAAAAAAATCTAATCTGGAATATAAAAACAAATAAAAATCTGGGTAGGTCCTTACAAGATCTAAACTTAAGCATAGACTAATAGTGCAATTACCGAGGGTATTGTTAAATATTTATTATTTTTGCGTATTTTTGTCTTCTTTGCACTTCTTTGTGTCCCTAAAAAATACTTTAAATACCGAGTTGAATATACTTTATCGAGTATTTTGCGAAGGAATTGATCCCTCTTCGTCCCTCTTTTAGTGAACTTTTATCAAAAATAAATTTTTATTGGTATGGACAAAAAAAGTCCGTTTATTTTTATATTTTTATAGCATCAAAAAAGTTTTTATGACCTCGTTACGCCTCGTTATGACCAAAATAGTTCAGTCCTGTTGTGTCCTGTCAGGTACTGTCGTGGTCCTGTTGCGTCCTGTTGGGTCCTGTCGAGTACTGTCGTGTACTGTTGGGTCCTGTCGGGTCCTGTTGAGTACTGTCGTGTACTGTTGGGTCCTGTCGTGTACTTTCGAATACTGTTGGGTCCTGTTGGGTCCTGTTGGGTACTGTTGGGTCCTGTCGAGTACTGTTGAGTACTGTTGGGTCCTGTTGAGTACTGTCGAGTCCTGTTGGGTCCTGTCGTGTACTGTCGAGTACTGTTGGGTCCTGTTGGGTACTGTTGGGTCCTGTCGGGTCCTGTCGAGTACTGTTGAGTACTGTTGCGTCCTGTCGGGTCCTGTCGCGTACTGTTGGGTCCTGTCGTGGTACTGTCGGGTCCTGTTGTGAAATTTGTATAGTACTGTTGAAAGCTGATGACCCCTCGGTCCTGTCGGGTCCTGTTGAGTACTGTCGTGTACTGTTGGGTTCTGTCGTGTACTGTCGAATACTGTTGGGTCCTGTTGGATCCTGTTGTGTACTGTTGGGTCCTGTCGAGTACTGTTGAGTACTGTTGGGTCCTGTTGAGTACTGTCGAGTCCTGTTGGGTCCTGTCGTGTACTGTCGAGTACTGTTGGGTCCTGTTGGGTACTGTTGGGTCCTGTCGGGTCCTGTCGAGTACTGTTGAGTACTGTTGGGTCCTGTCGGGTCCTGTCGCGTACTGTTGGGTCCTGTCGTGGTACTGTCGGGTCCTGTTGTGAAATTTGTACAGTACTGTTGAAAGCTGATGATCCCTCGGTGTAGAGTCTATAATACAGGTGTGGGGTGGGCTCCAGGCCTGGCGAAGAGCCCTTTTCGCCCACCCCCGGCCATCTCCCCTACTGTGTCCTTTTTTCGTTGAGAAATATGCCCGTCTTCTTCTTCAAAGGCCAGAATATCGGGCCCCATCAGATTTAGAAGGTCCGTCTTAAGGGCCTATCCTTAAATTAGGTAACGCTCAAGGGGCGGAGGAAAGTTTGCCCTTGCGTTACCCTCAATGTTATTTTAATGTGTTTTTTCTTGAATATGCGTTACGCGGGGGGAGGAGGTGTCAAAAATCCACGTTACGTAATTTAAGAACGTTTCCTCAAAGGCTTCCTCTTCGAATACATACTTAGCTACTTGCCTCTTTGTATGCTTTACATGAGAAAATAAGTCAAGGTCTAGTCCTCGGCCAAATATCGCTCGCACGTCGGACCCAGTGTACGGTTAGGTCTCTCACGGGTGGCAGATAAGAGGTCGAAAGTACAAAAGGTCGAGAATATAAATTAAGACCTGAGCACTTTCCCAGAATCTTAGAGAATATGAAACCTAACCGTTGTCAATTGATTGCCTTAACTCTTAACCGTGTAAAAGTCGAAAGTAAAGAGGTCTAAAGTACAAAAAGTTGAAAATACAAAAGGTCGAAAATATAAATTAAAACCATACTTTCCTGACCTCTTTTCCGGAATCCTAGAGAATGTGTAAGGTATCGCCAACGCTTACGTTTCACATTCTCTAGGATTCCGGGAAAGAGGTCAGGAGAATATTTCTTAATTTATATTTTCGACCTTTTGTACTTTAGACCTTTTGTACTTTCAAACTTTTGTACTTTCGACCTTTTATTCGCCGTCCGACTCCCACTATGGCTCTCTTCGCGTTTAACGAGACTTATCCAGCCACACACTCCTTCACCTGTGTGGCGTTTCCTGTATTCCTTTTGCAACTCTTTCTGGGTGCCCTCTGGTAGCCCCAGGAGAAGCTCTGGCCCGACGCATTTATCACTTAAACATTAAAGGAAGTAGCCCATAAAGTGGTCAACGGGTCAAAGTTGTCATTTAAGTTTTATATGCATGTTTAAAATCGCAGCAAGTTGAGCGAAACATTATAAAAATCAATATTCAGTTCTACTTAAATTGGAACCCATTTCTAGTATTTTTTTAGCTTTGTAGAAAGTTTTATTATTTTTTTTACATTTTTGGTGCTCTGAGATAACTGCGGGCTGTTTTATTAAACAGGGTGTTAATAAAGCATATCGCTAGACTTCAGAAGATGATTTTTTGAGTGATTTTAAGAAAAAACCTTAAAATAAACATGGTTCCGCATAATTGTTGACTAAGGTTATCTCTCGGACAAGTAACTAATGGACGAGTTACTTTTATCTGGGACACCTTGTGTATGATGATGGTGACCTTTCGGAAATCCCATTATTTCCATCCTGTAACCTGCTGTACTCTTAAATTCACCTCCCTTACAATACAACACCCCTGAGATTTCCTGACGCGCGAGCCGGGTACATCTCGATCCACTTTGCTCCCGCTTTGTGTCCGAAATTAAGGGCAAGAAAATTACGCTAATCGGCTTTTATGGTACGGTGCACATCTTTGTTACTATTATTATTCCTGGATTTACTACTGCACAGTGACAAAATCTCAAAAACTAACAGAGATAGACGCTAAATATTGTTTTGTTTTTTGTTAATAGTAGATTTTTATTCAGTCTGCAATATATTTTATCAGAAATTCAGTTAATTACATCCAGTAACCTGATGTACAGGGTGGGCCGAATTCGATGTTTTTTGGGGGTTTTAGGTCTAGCCCAGATAAACAAAGAAGACATGTCCTGTACATGAATTCTTTAATAAATAAGAAGGAGTACTCCATTAAAATGGGATGATTTGCGCATCTCTATTGGTCTCGAGTTAAGGACTTAAGAAGATGTGAATTCTCATTCTCATCCATTTAAGGAATTCAGACACTGGGCCAGGAGCATGCAAAAGGGTGAGGCAATGAGGTAGCCGCCTCAGGCAACCACCTTTAGAGAGAAAATTAAATAATCTGCAATTATAAAGATTATATGATGAGGTATGAGAAAACTGATAAATGAGTTTGCAGATAAAAAGTTCGAGGGAACCAAAACTTGTGGCCAAGTGGTTTGTATGTATTTATTTAAACCGTAGTTCAAATGAAATGTTTAATTGTTATATCTATTTCTGTCATATCACAGGTAACGCAGAGGCGCAACTAGGAGGAGCTTAGCCCCCTCGAGTTCAAAATTGACCTCCTCAAACAAATGGGGCATAATTTATCAGAGGCAAACTGACTCTACATATAAGTCAGTAAATATTTCTAAATATAAATTATTTTATTTTTCTCAAATTTTCTCAAAATGCGGTCTTTTTATTTTTACAAAATTTTCTACTGTCGCCAATTTCTTGAAAAAAGACTTAGTTTTTCTCAATTTTTTGCTTGCGGCGCCATTTTTTTTTGGTTTTAATATTTAGAATATTTAATTTAAATTAAATAAATATTTAAATATAAAGTAATAAAAAAATTAGTATGCAAAAACAGTAAAACAATTGAGAGTGATACTTGGTGATACCTCATTTTAAAGCAATAAAAAAAAGGTAATTCTATCAGGAAAATACCAACTTTATATAATATATAGAGGAAATTTACTTTGACAGCTGGATGAATTCTTTATTTAAAAATTTATAAGAACGTAGTTTACATATCTGGGTCCTTATTTCTGGGGATCTGTTCCAGATGCTAATGAATAATAATAATACAAAAATTGAGGTTGCCCCTATTTTTTTCCAGGTGAATTCCTTATATTACTGGGCTATCAGCCGCGTTAGGAGATGGAATTTCTAAATTGATTGATTACCACAGTAGTGCTGAACAGACAAAAAAACTTAGCGGCAAAATGAATCCAAAGGCACTGAAAATTATTTAAAAATAAAATTCCTGTTGCTTACCTTGGCGAAATGGCACGTTTTTTTTTAAATTTTGGCATGTAAATTTGCTCATCCAGCTCTGCGATTACAGCCAAACTTTGTATCCGTCGCCGTCGCATCGTCTGCTGTCGATAAAGGATTAACATAAGAAATGCGACGTGGCTAGATTGGCGGAAAGTGGACCAAAATGACGGTGCGCCATCAACAAGACGCTAGCCCTACCAAGTCAACTTCCAATCCCTGACTTCGCATGCGTAGATCTACCAATATTATTTACCTCATGTATTAGAATAGATGTACAGGGTGATTTTCACTTGAATGATTCTAACCACATGAAAATAGAAAGTTTCAAAAACCTAACCTAACGAAACCTAATCAGATCTAACCGAACCGAACCAAAGCAAACTAAACCAATATTTTTTTTTCAAAAAAAAACTTTCCTGACTTCCTACCCGGGATCCTAGAGGATGTGCAGCCGAACCGGACCGTACCGAACCGAACCTATCCAAACCTAACCCTACCCAACTAAACCTAATTAGCAGTACGTGTTGTAGTTTAGTTTGGTTAGTTTAGGTTTGGTTCAGTTTAGTTAGGTTCGGTTTGGTTCGGTTCGGATTCACATCCTCTAGGATCCCGGGCAGGAAGTCAGGAAAGTTTTTTTTTAAACTTAAGCATAGACTAATAGTGCAATTACCGAGGGTATTGTTAAATATTTATTATTTTTGCGTATTTTTGTCTTCTTTGCACTTCTTTGTGTCCCTAAAAAATACTTTAAATACCGAGTTGAATATACTTTATCGAGTATTTTGCGAAGGAATTGATCCCTCTTCGTCCCTCTTTTAGTGAACTTTTATCAAAAATAAATTTTTATTGGTATGGACAAAAAAAGTCCGTTTATTTTTATATTTTTATAGCATCAAAAAAGTTTTTATGACCTCGTTACGCCTCGTTATGACCAAAATAGTTCAGTCCTGTTGTGTCCTGTCAGGTACTGTCGTGGTCCTGTTGCGTCCTGTTGGGTCCTGTCGAGTACTGTCGTGTACTGTTGGGTCCTGTCGGGTCCTGTTGAGTACTGTCGTGTACTGTTGGGTCCTGTCGTGTACTTTCGAATACTGTTGGGTCCTGTTGGGTCCTGTTGGGTACTGTTGGGTCCTGTCGAGTACTGTTGAGTACTGTTGGGTCCTGTTGAGTACTGTCGAGTCCTGTTGGGTCCTGTCGTGTACTGTCGAGTACTGTTGGGTCCTGTTGGGTACTGTTGGGTCCTGTCGGGTCCTGTCGAGTACTGTTGAGTACTGTTGCGTCCTGTCGGGTCCTGTCGCGTACTGTTGGGTCCTGTCGTGGTACTGTCGGGTCCTGTTGTGAAATTTGTATAGTACTGTTGAAAGCTGATGACCCCTCGGTCCTGTCGGGTCCTGTTGAGTACTGTCGTGTACTGTTGGGTTCTGTCGTGTACTGTCGAATACTATTGGGTCCTGTTGGATCCTGTTGTGTACTGTTGGGTCCTGTCGAGTACTGTTGAGTACTGTTGGGTCCTGTTGAGTACTGTCGAGTCCTGTTGGGTCCTGTCGTGTACTGTCGAGTACTGTTGGGTCCTGTTGGGTACTGTTGGGTCCTGTCGGGTCCTGTCGAGTACTGTTGAGTACTGTTGGGTCCTGTCGGGTCCTGTCGCGTACTGTTGGGTCCTGTCGTGGTACTGTCGGGTCCTGTTGTGAAATTTGTACAGTACTGTTGAAAGCTGATGATCCCTCGGTGTAGAGTCTATAATACAGGTGTGGGGTGGGCTCCAGGCCTGGCGAAGAGCCCTTTTCGCCCACCCCCGGCCATCTCCCCTACTGTGTCCTTTTTTCGTTGAGAAATATGCCCGTCTTCTTCTTCAAAGGCCAGAATATCGGGCCCCATCAGATTTAGAAGGTCCGTCTTAAGGGCCTATCCTTAAATTAGGTAACGCTCAAGGGGCGGAGGAAAGTTTGCCCTTGCGTTACCCTCAATGTTATTTTAATGTGTTTTTTCTTGAATATGCGTTACGCGGGGGGAGGAGGTGTCAAAAATCCACGTTACGTAATTTAAGAACGTTTCCTCAAAGGCTTCCTCTTCGAATACATACTTAGCTACTTGCCTCTTTGTATGCTTTACATGAGAAAATAAGTCAAGGTCTAGTCCTCGGCCAAATATCGCTCGCACGTCGGACCCAGTGTACGGTTAGGTCTCTCACGGGTGGCAGATAAGAGGTCGAAAGTACAAAAGGTCGAGAATATAAATTAAGACCTGAGCACTTTCCCAGAATCTTAGAGAATATGAAACCTAACCGTTGTCAATTGATTGCCTTAACTCTTAACCGTGTAAAAGTCGAAAGTAAAGAGGTCTAAAGTACAAAAAGTTGAAAATACAAAAGGTCGAAAATATAAATTAAAACCATACTTTCCTGACCTCTTTTCCGGAATCCTAGAGAATGTGTAAGGTATCGCCAACGCTTACGTTTCACATTCTCTAGGATTCCGGGAAAGAGGTCAGGAGAATATTTCTTAATTTATATTTTCGACCTTTTGTACTTTAGACCTTTTGTACTTTCAAACTTTTGTACTTTCGACCTTTTATTCGCCGTCCGACTCCCACTATGGCTCTCTTCGCGTTTAACGAGACTTATCCAGCCACACACTCCTTCACCTGTGTGGCGTTTCCTGTATTCCTTTTGCAACTCTTTCTGGGTGCCCTCTGGTAGCCCCAGGAGAAGCTCTGGCCCGACGCATTTATCACTTAAACATTAAAGGAAGTAGCCCATAAAGTGGTCAACGGGTCAAAGTTGTCATTTAAGTTTTATATGCATGTTTAAAATCGCAGCAAGTTGAGCGAAACATTATAAAAATCAATATTCAGTTCTACTTAAATTGGAACCCATTTCTAGTATTTTTTTAGCTTTGTAGAAAGTTTTATTATTTTTTTTACATTTTTGGTGCTCTGAGATAACTGCGGGCTGTTTTATTAAACAGGGTGTTAATAAAGCATATCGCTAGACTTCAGAAGATGATTTTTTGAGTGATTTTAAGAAAAAACCTTAAAATAAACATGGTTCCGCATAATTGTTGACTAAGGTTATCTCTCGGACAAGTAACTAATGGACGAGTTACTTTTATCTGGGACACCTTGTGTATGATGATGGTGACCTTTCGGAAATCCCATTATTTCCATCCTGTAACCTGCTGTACTCTTAAATTCACCTCCCTTACAATACAACACCCCTGAGATTTCCTGACGCGCGAGCCGGGTACATCTCGATCCACTTTGCTCCCGCTTTGTGTCCGAAATTAAGGGCAAGAAAATTACGCTAATCGGCTTTTATGGTACGGTGCACATCTTTGTTACTATTATTATTCCTGGATTTACTACTGCACAGTGACAAAATCTCAAAAACTAACAGAGATAGACGCTAAATATTGTTTTGTTTTTTGTTAATAGTAGATTTTTATTCAGTCTGCAATATATTTTATCAGAAATTCAGTTAATTACATCCAGTAACCTGATGTACAGGGTGGGCCGAATTCGATGTTTTTTGGGGGTTTTAGGTCTAGCCCAGATAAACAAAGAAGACATGTCCTGTACATGAATTCTTTAATAAATAAGAAGGAGTACTCCATTAAAATGGGATGATTTGCGCATCTCTATTGGTCTCGAGTTAAGGACTTAAGAAGATGTGAATTCTCATTCTCATCCATTTAAGGAATTCAGACACTGGGCCAGGAGCATGCAAAAGGGTGAGGCAATGAGGTAGCCGCCTCAGGCAACCACCTTTAGAGAGAAAATTAAATAATCTGCAATTATAAAGATTATATGATGAGGTATGAGAAAACTGATAAATGAGTTTGCAGATAAAAAGTTCGAGGGAACCAAAACTTGTGGCCAAGTGGTTTGTATGTATTTATTTAAACCGTAGTTCAAATGAAATGTTTAATTGTTATATCTATTTCTGTCATATCACAGGTAACGCAGAGGCGCAACTAGGAGGAGCTTAGCCCCCTCGAGTTCAAAATTGACCTCCTCAAACAAATGGGGCATAATTTATCAGAGGCAAACTGACTCTACATATAAGTCAGTAAATATTTCTAAATATAAATTATTTTATTTTTCTCAAATTTTCTCAAAATGCGGTCTTTTTATTTTTACAAAATTTTCTACTGTCGCCAATTTCTTGAAAAAAGACTTAGTTTTTCTCAATTTTTTGCTTGCGGCGCCATTTTTTTTTGGTTTTAATATTTAGAATATTTAATTTAAATTAAATAAATATTTAAATATAAAGTAATAAAAAAATTAGTATGCAAAAACAGTAAAACAATTGAGAGTGATACTTGGTGATACCTCATTTTAAAGCAATAAAAAAAAGGTAATTCTATCAGGAAAATACCAACTTTATATAATATATAGAGGAAATTTACTTTGACAGCTGGATGAATTCTTTATTTAAAAATTTATAAGAACGTAGTTTACATATCTGGGTCCTTATTTCTGGGGATCTGTTCCAGATGCTAATGAATAATAATAATACAAAAATTGAGGTTGCCCCTATTTTTTTCCAGGTGAATTCCTTATATTACTGGGCTATCAGCCGCGTTAGGAGATGGAATTTCTAAATTGATTGATTACCACAGTAGTGCTGAACAGACAAAAAAACTTAGCGGCAAAATGAATCCAAAGGCACTGAAAATTATTTAAAAATAAAATTCCTGTTGCTTACCTTGGCGAAATGGCACGTTTTTTTTTTAAATTTTGGCATGTAAATTTGCTCATCCAGCTCTGCGATTACAGCCAAACTTTGTATCCGTCGCCGTCGCATCGTCTGCTGTCGATAAAGGATTAACATAAGAAATGCGACGTGGCTAGATTGGCGGAAAGTGGACCAAAATGACGGTGCGCCATCAACAAGACGCTAGCCCTACCAAGTCAACTTCCAATCCCTGACTTCGCATGCGTAGATCTACCAATATTATTTACCTCATGTATTAGAATAGATGTACAGGGTGATTTTCACTTGAATGATTCTAACCACATGAAAATAGAAAGTTTCAAAAACCTAACCTAACGAAACCTAATCAGATCTAACCGAACCGAACCAAAGCAAACTAAACCAATATTTTTTTTTCAAAAAAAAACTTTCCTGACTTCCTACCCGGGATCCTAGAGGATGTGCAGCCGAACCGGACCGTACCGAACCGAACCTATCCAAACCTAACCCTACCCAACTAAACCTAATTAGCAGTACGTGTTGTAGTTTAGTTTGGTTAGTTTAGGTTTGGTTCAGTTTAGTTAGGTTCGGTTTGGTTCGGTTCGGATTCACATCCTCTAGGATCCCGGGCAGGAAGTCAGGAAAGTTTTTTTTTTGAAAAAATTATTGGTTCAGTTTCCTTTGATTCGGTTCGGTTAGATTTGATTAGGTTTTGTTAGGTTAGATTTTTGAAACTTTCTATTTTCATGTGGTTGGAATCATTCAAGTGAAAATCACCCTGTATTCATCTATTATAATACATGAGGTAAATAATATTGGTAGATCTGCGCATGCGAGGTCAGGGATTGAAAGTGGACTTGGTAGCGCTAGCGTCTTGTTGCGCCAGCATACCCGAGAGCCAACCAGCCCCGCTCTCCCCTACCATAACAACACCCCCTCAAGATTTTCTTGCACAAAGGCCATATCTCTATCACATTAGCTTCCGCTTTGTGAGCGAAATTAAGGCCAGAAAATTACGGTAATCGGCTTTTATGGTCCAGTGCGCATCTAGTTAACAATATTATTATTGGATTTACTACCGCCAGAGTTTGAAAATGATAAAAAAAAAATATATATGTTACCGGACAAACCCGTTTTTAGCATAAACTAGTTTTTCCTAGGCTAAATCAGTTTATCCGAAGAGCGATAGGATGAACTAGTTTATCCTAGGCTAAACTGGCTTTCCTAAAATAAATGAATTATGATTAGGAAAAACTGATTTGTCCTTGTCTAAACTATTGCGGACCGATTACAAAAGTAACGTTTTTACTACTAATTAAAGAAAATACTATTATTACAAACATGTTTACTCATTTTTACTATTTACTTGTTATTACATGTCAAACTATTATGGCATTTCGAGTTGCAGAGAAAGTTATTTTTCTTGCAAGGGCATCGCTTTGGTTCGGTTCGGTGCGGTTCGGCGGAAATTCTGCCCAACCATATGGACAACACGCACAATACGCCACGATTTTGCAATAAGACGAACGCTCCATAACAGTCAATGTACGCATGCAAACTAAATCCTTGTGATCGGCGAGGCAAAACCAAGCGGCTACCATCTAAGCAGTTCAGACTAGTTAAATCGCGGTCCGAAGTAGTTTAGACTAGGACAAACTAGTTCATCCTATGGCTCTTCAGATATACTGATTTGGCCTAGGAAAAACTAGTTGATCCTAAAAATCGGGTTTGTCCGGTAACACATATATCGGGTCAAAATTTATTCAGTACATTTAGGCGGGATACTCACGATACTGCAGGGTCGTGCAATTTTATTGCATTCGCAGCAAAATCATCAATCGCAATTGGGTCATGTGTGCCCGTTCCTCCAAATAATTCATACGATTTGACCACAGACAGATCATGTCTTGTCTACCTATCTCCTAAAATCGCTTTTACATTTAAAGCTGAATTATACTAGAAGCAGGGCATATGACCTGCCCACCTCTGCAGAAACACATTCGTCAAATCTTTCCAGGGCCTCTACGTAAAAGCAGTGGCGGCTCGTGAGCTATTTTTATGCAAAAACACGTTTCTTTTTCACTATTAAAACATTTATAGGCTTTTAATTTATTTTAGGCATTTTTTTGTTTATTAGTTATTATAAATTGGGTAACCCTGTGCAATTCTATGGATCACACTCCAACTCGACGCGACACGATGATATAAATCAGACACGAAACCGCAAAGCAGCGTAGAACACGCTGCAAAATGAGTATGTGCCACTTTTGTGTTGGTTCCTTCGAACAAAGATTTTTTCAGCAGTCTATATGAGCGACAGAGATAGGGCAATTTTTTTCTAATTTCAGCGTTGTTTGAATGGGAAAAATCAAATAAATTTTGTGTCTGGCACAGGCCATCAGTCCTATTGGTTGGGCAGAATTTCCGAAGTTTTGGTGATTTTGATATACATTGGTACGATTAATAAACTTATGAAGACATTTACAAAAATCATATTTTTTGTCCGGCGACGTAATATATGCGACGCTTTGAAATGTGACGATGTGACGTGACATTGATCCAGATTTTCCGAAAAACTTAATAACTACATTAGATAGGACAGTTCTAATTTCACTTTTAGGGAGACAATGAGTGTGCCTTTCTAACAAGGTATTACACTTTAGAAGCGTGATTAAGTTCCATTAAATAAAAATTGTTAAATTTAGTTTTTATCAAAATTTACTTTTTGTATTTTTCCTTAATTTTGGTTTATCTGAAGCGGTTAAGTGGTTTTAGGGGTGATTTTGGGTTTGGTTGCAAACTAAGGTTCCTTTTGAGTCTGCCTATAAGAATCCATATATTATAACTTTTAATAAAATTTTTCACTCGCAGGAAATGATGCAAAAAATTTTTGAATTTGGTCAAGTCAGTATTTTTATAAAATCCATGGATTTCGCTCATAACAAAAACATTTTTTTACTACACTTTATTTTGAACTATTTTTTTCTTAATTTTTTATTATTATGTTTTAGAATTTAAAGAAAATTTAAAAAAATATATTGCAGTTTAAAAAAAATAGTCAGGAAGTTTGGGAATTTAATCCAAACACAAGAAATGATACTTTAAAAATCCTTGTATTTTGAGTCAATTTTGGCACCTCTTCATTCAGGTCCATGGGATTTTTATATTTCCTGGGTGATTTTGTACCTCCAAAAGAATTTACTTTCCCAAGGACTAAGCTTTCAAAATTTTTGTAAATCTCCAAAAACCATATTGAAATTTTTATGCCATTTGCCCCCATAAATAGCTATTTTTAGAGAATCTATGAAATCCCATAAAAACAAGTCATTACTGTTATTAACTTGCTGTAGATCTATGACTTGAACTTAACTATAGAAATTTTTGTACTTCCATTATATAAATCATTCATTTTTTTTTACTTAGTGGCGATGCTGACCATATACTATCATCCAGTTTATTAAAATATCGGGTGAAGCAAAAAGAAACGGAAAAAAAAACCGGAAATTTTTTTCGTTATAACTCTTAAACTATGCCACCGATTTTATTGAAAAAGTTCATGTTTGCAGAAAATGAATCAGAAAAATTAATTTATTCGCAATCTTGAAATTACAAATTGGCGCTCAAAATCATGCTAAACCCTTTAAATTTATTTTTATGTTCCAGATCTTTTTTTAGCTTTTTTTTAATTTATAAAAAAATCCTATTTCTGCCACGCACGGACGAGGTACACATTACTAAAATCAGTTTGTTCCAAAAAAATTAATTTTTGTTTTAACCTTTATTGTACAGATTTCAATTCTGTCTCCATTCATTTCCTAATAAATTAATTATTACTAAACCGATTTTCCTCAAATAAAAAGTATCAAGGCAAAAATTAATTACGCTTTAAAGGTCCCTAACGAAATTTATCACCTTCTTAAATTCCAAGATGGCCGTCAGAATCAAACTTAACCTTTCAAAGAATTTGTTTATTCTTATGTTTCGAGAAACTATTCGTTTTTTTTTTAATTTGTTAAAAAACTCTTTATCCGCCGCACAGAACAAAACTTAAATCATTAAAATTGACTTAGCAGTTGCGGAAATATTAATTTTTATTTTAACCATTGATAGAGCAAAGATGTTTCACAAACTATACAATTGCCTAATCCTAATTCTGTATGCATTTCCTCACAAATTCATTAAAACTAAACCGATTTCAATTATATGAAAAGTATTATAGTGAGAATCGATTGCTCTTTGAGCATCACCATAGTAACTTTCGTCAATTTTTAAATCAAAGATGGCCGACTAAATAATATTTGTCTCTTTATGAAAGATCGCTACTTTTAGCTGCGAGTAATTTTCACCCCCAATCGATGTTAACCATGATGCTGTTTTGTCCATTAAAAGCAGTTCATTAATAAGGAATTCATAAGCAAAGAAATGCAAGCAGAATTAAAAAAGCAAACAAATTTTTAGGCTCATAGATTGTTTGCTAATTTCCGAACAAAGTGTATTTTTACCATATAATATTATTTTTTTACTTCCTGTTAAACTTTGATAAATTATTCTAATCCAAAAAACTATTTTGTCTGGGGGTAAGGCCATCAACGACGCAGTCACCTAAGGTGTTGTTATATGAGGGCAGCCAAATGCGTACAATAAAACGAAACATTTATTAAGAAATTAATAACACCACTTGCAAAGTGCAATTCGCCCTATTAAAATCGATGATATAGTTAAAAAGTTATAATTAATAATAGTGATTAGTTTTTTTGGGCAACCGGTATATATATATATATATATATATATATATATATATATTTATATACTATATATATATATATATATATATATATATATTTATATACTATATATATATATATATATATATATTTATCGGTTTCACAACGTTCTACGTCTTCCTATACCCAATCTCCACTCGTGTCTGTTTGCCCATAATTCATCATCTAGGCCTCTTATTCTTATTTCACTGTCTATTCCTTCTCTCCAGCTTCTTCTTGGCCGTCCTCGTTTTCTTCGGCCAGTTGGTTTCCATTGTAGTATTTGTTTAGGTAGTATTTGTTTAGGTAGTCTTTCATCATTCATTCTTTGTACATGTCCGTACCACACCAGTTGTTTTGTTCTTATATCATCCACTAATGTACGTTCACCCACTGTCATAATTTTTCTTATTCTTTGATTCGTAACTCTTTCTCTTTTTGATTTCCCTGCTGCTCTTCTGCAATAGTCTATCTCCGTAGCGCAAAACATTTTTTCTGTTCTATACTTGATTGGCCATACTTCTGAGTCGTATGTAATAATACTTTTTACAATGGTGTTATATAATAATATATAATCTTTTTGTTATGTTTTGATATACTTTGGTCCCAAATTATTGCATTTAATAAAGTTATTGCTTTTCTTCCTTGTATGTTTCGATCTTTTATAGCTTTGTCTAGTGTTCGGTCAGCTGTAATTTTTAGACCTAAGTATTTATACTCATCACAGGACTGAATTCGCTGCCCGGTATTTAAGATTAAATCTTGTTTCGTTCCACCGATACACATATACTATGTCTTATTGAGATTAACCTCTAGTCCCCACTTATTGTACTAGTGTAAAATAAGAGACCCAAAATGTCCCTGTTATCAAGATCAAGGGGCCTTTAGATAAGCACAAAAATATATCACAACATTTTTTTATGAATTTAAAAGCTATATAAGAAAGCACTATTTGATCATAATGAATCATAAAATAACATGACATTGTCGAATATCTTATTTTTAAAACTCACAGTTTTCTCCACTATTTAATTTTACCAAATGCTATAATTACACAAAGCTGACCTTCCCCACAGCCCCTAAAGTTTCAAATCATTAAAATTATATCATTTTTATGCAAAAACTATTACATTTTTATTTTGCACAAAATTCTAATTTCCAACAAGTGCCTTGATTTCCTTGCCTCAAACTTTCATATTTTTGTTTTGAAACAGTATTTTTATTTTAATGGAAATTTTCGAAATGAAAATCTAAATACGGGTTTTAAAGCCGTCAATAGTCATCAAAACAAAAAAGGGATTTTTGTTAAAACAATGCATAAAATATTTTTTAATCAGTGTATTGGTTTGAAAAAAATTCATAGTAGGTACATTGCTATTTAAAAAAATACTGAATACTGTAAAAAAAGTTTTCCATATTTAACAAAATGCTAAAATAAAAAACGAAACTTACTCGTATTCCCTATTCACAGAAAAGTTCACTTGCCTTGCAAAATCAAACCGAACCAAACCTAGCCCGGGCAGCAATGGCTAGAGAAGATATTGCTTACGATTTTTTTTTAATAACGCCGAAAATGTGTTATTTGAGTATTATATCTTTTGACTTTTCTTAGGAATATCGTCGTGACGTCTGTCCGCGTGTGTATGTGTGTGTATGCCTGTCCGGCCCACGATAGCTTCTAAACCGCTAAACCGATTTTCATGAAATTTTCAGGTAAAAAAGTACACAATATTGTAAAGAGCTGATTAGATTTTGGGTAAAATCGATTAATGCTCATTAATGGAAGTTTTTGACAGCTTCAAAAATAAAAATATGCTAACTTTTTAACGGAACATTTCATCAATATCTAGGGTAAGCCATAGTGATGTAACTACAAAATTAATGTTTTTCAGTTACGTCAAAACGTTAAAACCCTCGATGTGTGGTTCTCAGAACGCAGTAGACTACATGTTTTCTCAATAATTTATATTATTAATAAAAAATTTATAGGAGCCTTCAGTTCTGAGATATATACAAAAAGTGTTTTTAAGGCTGGTATAGAGTGGATTATAAGATACATATTAAAAAACAAAACCTCAAAACGAGAGTGTATATATGTTCAATGTTCCTGTACTTATCTATGGATCCCAGACCTGGACCTTACAAAATCAAACATGCATATGTTAACAAAAGCCCAAAGATCAATGAAAAGACAAATGTTACATTTAACAGATAGAAAAAGAAATGAAAGGAGAAGTAGCAAAATTAAAATGGAAATTTGCCTGTCATAACAGAAAGAAAGACGATCGATGGAACAAATTTATTGTAAACTGGAGACCCTGGGAAAATAAAAGAGGTAGGGGAAGACCCCAAATGAGATGAGCGGACGATTTGAAGAAACATACGGGTGCTAGATGGATGAACACAGCGACAGACAGAGAAGGATGGAAGATATTGGGAAAGGCTTATATCCAAAGATGGATCGAAAACGGCAACATAGATAGATAGAGTGGAGTTTACTTGGAGTGTGCTAATGCGCTTGGAAGGTATCAGGTCCATTACGGATCCATTTATTTAACTTTTAGTACAGCAATTAGCAAATGTAAGATTGTTTTTAATAATTTCACGAGCTTGAATAACGAGTACAATTAGAGTATAATCTTGAATAAAAATTATTCGGTTAATTTTTAAGAACGAATGCTGTAGAATATTTCTCAAATAAACATTTTTTTTGTTTACGTTTACAGAATTTGTGTAGGCATATTTCATATACATAATATTCCAATACCCAATGCAAACATACTTGAAATAGCAATATCAATGAGTATAAGTCTATCCTTTTTGCGGTCCTTAAGGTAAAATGTCCTGATTGGTTATACTTTTACGCATGAATATTGTTTTATTCTTGTATTCGTTACCTCAAATCATCGGCGTACAGTTGACAAAAACTCTATCTATGTAAATTTGGTATCTGTGCATTTTTCGTACCTTTATTTTTGAAGTTTGCATCAAACGCCAACCATTGTGTAATTAGGTAACAGGGAGTATTGGAATATTACGTATATGGTATATTTCCGATTAGATTTAAGTCAATTTCTTCTTCATTCATATTCCCAAGTTGATTAATAACATCAAGAAGCAGATTTGTAATATTTCAATATCTAGCAATTTAATACCTGTTGGAACAAACGTGGAATTTTCGCCGTAGTTTTTAATTTTTCAGTTTTCAATTCGATACCCGTTAACTAGTGAACAACAAGTAAGTGAAATATTGCATATTTTTCTGTTTAAATAGTTTGTTCTTAAAAACTGGAACCAAAAAATGTTGTCAGACCTGTAGTTATCAAGTTATTCAATAAAGATTTAAAATTAATTTTTTTTGCGAATGCCTCTATATTAGTAAACTTATTTTTACAAAATTGGACTACTTTCGAACAGGTTATGATGTTTTTTAATCCATTGAAATAAATCCAATCGAAGACATCCATAATAGGATTTTTCTAAATATATATTTTTTTTATTTGATTCCAATATTAAACAGTGAGTTCTAGTTGGCAAGATATTTAATCCATAAGGCTTTCTTTATTTTACCTGTAGTCATTACTGAATGGTAGTTTAAAAAGGTTATCCAGCTTTTTTTATTCTCTCAACAAAAACACAAAATGGAAAATGAATTTTTTGTTCATACGATTCAATATAAAACACATTAATCTGTATTAATATCGCAGATTTAATCAATATTTTCAAAAAGGACAGGTAACACCATTGATTGGTCTCTGACCAAGGTATTTTTGAATTTATTTAATTTAGCTAATATTTTTGTTTATTTTCAGTTTCCTAATTTTTTATTATACTTAAAGATATTCTTTTGTTTGTTTCTTTTGGATTTGGTAGATGGCACCGTTGGTTAACCCTCCCCTCCCGCTTGGCAGGCATATTACTCTCGCGGACAACATTAGGCAAGATCTATAATAGTTAGCTTTGTAATCGTCCCTCCTTTGGAGAGTTGACGGTCAACATTTGTTGGTTTTTATAAGATGTTTGAACACCGTAGGCGTAAGGGTATTTAGTAACCACAGAAAAATGTAAGAGAAATAAAAGTGGTCTCCGATAGCCATAAAAACTTTCGATTTGCGATTAACGGGTTTTAAAATTTACACGTAAAAATAATATTTAAACCGGATACCAACATGGACAGTTTTGGGCTTTAGTTTTAAAATACCAAGAAGTCTATGACAAATATATTAAAGGACCTGTTGTTTTGTGGTAATTTTATATATAGATTAACAATTTTTACCTTCCTAGCCCGCATGGCAATGGCTAGAGAAGGTATTATTTTCGAGGAATTTTTTTTTTTAATAACGCCGAAAATGTTTTATTTGGATGTATTTTGACCTATTCTAGCAATATCGTCATGATGTCTGTCTGTGTATGTGTGTGTATACATTATTTCTGTCCGTAACACGATAGCTCCTAAACCGCTAAACCGATTTTCATAAAATTTTCAGGTAAAATAGTAATCGACACTCTTACGAGCTGATTAGATTTTGGTTAAAATAGATTAATGCTAATGAATTTTATACTTTTTAACAAAGCATCGTGTCAATACACTGTTTTCGGAATATAGTAGACTATATTTTGCTCAATAATTCGTGTTATAACCAAAAACTTCGTAGGAACTATAGTTTCTGAGATATTTACAAAAAACTGTTTTCAAGGCTAATATATTATCATGGCTTCACTTTAATTGTGATAATAGGCTAGCTAGGAAGGTGTCAGATCCGTCATGGATCCATTTTATAAAATTCAAATATTTTTAAAATACAAATACTTTGAAGGATTTTATTCTTGAATGAATCGATGGCTTTATATGATCAATTTAGATGTGTTTTTTGAACTTTGTAATGTTTTATAGTTTTTGGGAACATTTGGGTAGCTATAACAGAACCTAATCTAACTTTTGCTCACTAACAAAATGCTCACTTAGGAATTTTTCGTCATCTCAAATCTTTCCTGGCCCATGAATAATGTTAAAAATAGACTTACAACAACAACGTCACACAAACTCAAGACGTTTGAAAATTAATATTGTTACGGGTTCTCCACAACAATTAAAACTCGCAATTGTTGAAAACGATACGTCAATTTATTCCAACAAATCATGTACAAAAACACGCACTTAAACTTACTAATAACTTACTAATAATTCACTACTTTAATACGCCTATTAACTTCGCGTTAACATCTAGCGATCACTACCATTGGTTATCTCTGACTGACTGATGCACGACGTCCGGCCCTATATATGAGGGTCTGCCTACAATTCGAGAATTTTCCATCCTTGTTCGATTCGGAATCATTCCTCCCTTTTCTAGAACCGGACTGTTCAAATACCAGTCTGTCACAGATAACGCAACTAAAACCTAGATTAAGAATACAACCATAAAATACGTCAACCAAATACTACACTAAACCTAAATAAATTCTAACTATAAAATTTAAATAACTTAAATTTGTAACACTATCCTCCTCTTCAGGTTTGATCGTCTCGATCAACATTTCTCAAGTAAGGTTTTAGTCTGTCTAGACGAACAACTTTCATCTTGGACTTCGGGCTTTTCTGGATTCGGTAGACTACATCATTAATTCTTTTAACAACTTTATAAGGCCCTTCCCATGGTGGTGTCAACTTAGGTGATATTCCTTTCTTGCGTTGAGGATTGTATAGCCAGACTTGATCATTCTCTTTGAACCCTGAAGAGTTTGCTTTCAGGTCATACCTCGCTTTCATGCGGTCACTGGCTATTTCTATTCGCTCTCTAACCACTTCATGGATATCGTGCAGCTTTTGCCTTAAACGTTCGACATAGTCATTAACCTCTAAGTGTTCTTCTTCAGGTGAACCAAACATGATATCACATGGTAAACGCAGTTCTCTACCAAACAGGATACTAGATGGAGTAGCTCTTGTCGTATTGTGAATGGCGGTTCTATAGGCCATCAAAAACAATGGAATATATTGGTCCCAATCTGTTTGGTGCTCATCAACAACTTTGCAAAAATGTTCTTCTATTGTTTTATTAAATCTTACAACCATGCCATCTGACTGCGGATGTAAAGCCGTAGTCCGTGTTTTATGTATTCCTAAAAGGTCACAGAGATTCTGGAAGAGCTTTGATTCAAAGTTTCTTCCTTGATCTGAATGTAGTTCCAAAGGAATGCCAAATCGGCTGAAAACATCATTTACCAGAACTTCTGCAACTGTAGCGGCCTCTTGGTTAGGCAAAGCAAAAACTTCTGGCCATTTGCTAAAGTAATCCATGACAACAAGGATGTATTTGTTGCCCTTTTTAGTTTCTGGAAACGGTCCGGCCACATCAATAGCAATGCGTTCGAATGGCAGACCTACTTTATATTGTTTCATTTGACCTCTGGACCTTGTTTTGGGACCTTGGCTGGCTGCACAAGTCGAACATCGGCGGCACCCGTTTTTCACATCTTGAAAGTAATTGACCCAATAAAATCGGTTTCGAATTTTGTCCATGGTTTTCTTTATGCCTAGGTGCGCGCCTGACTTTCCACCATGGCATTCGGCCACTATATTGTCTACCATGCTCCTAGGAACCACTACGTGATTAACCACAGTAAGGCCATCGGCACTTTCCCAGGCACGTTTAAGGATGTTTTCCTCTACTATCAGTGAATCCCCTTGTGCCCACAGTGATTTGAATATCACCCCTTGGTTTGCGATATCTTGCCATGATGGTCGTGGCTTGTTCTCTTCTTTCAATCGCAAGATAGGTCCTACATCTTTGTCTTTAAGTTGTGTGGTTCTAATCGAAGCCGACATCCATTCTTCATCTGGTTCTAACTTTATCTGGCGCACGTAGGTAATTCCTTCTTTCTGGTCTATTTTCCTGCAATATTTACAATCCTCACGGCAAGGTCTTCTGGACAATACATCCGCATTATTATGCACCCTTCCCGCTCGGTGCTTAATTTGATAATGGTATTGTTGTAGCTTTTCTATCCATCTCGCGACTTGCCCCTCAGGTTGTTTCATTTTCATGAGCCACTGTAACGCAGCATGATCCGTTCTAATCAGAAACTCTTGTCCATAGAGATATTTGTGAAAGTGATCTACGGATTTAATGATGGCTAGGAGCTCCTTTCTGGTAACACAATAATTTCTCTCTGGTTTGGATAGCTTTTTTGCTGAAAAATTCGATGACCCGTTGTTCTCCATCTTGTACTTGGGAGAGTACTGCTCCTATGCCATCGTTGCCTGCATCAGTATCTAATATGAATTTACCTTTTGGAATAGGATATGCGAGAATCGGACTAGAACATAATGCTGCCTTCAGTCTTCTAAATGCTTGGTCACATTCAGTATTCCATCTGTAAGAAGCTTTATCTTCTGTAAGTCTATGTAATGGAGACGCTATTTTGGCGAATCCTTCTACAAATCGTCTGTAGTATGTACACAGACCCGAAAAGCTTCTCAATTCATGTTTGTCACGAGGTTGAGGCCATTCTTTTATTGCTTGTAACTTCTTTTCGTCAGTATGGATACCTTCTCGGGAAACGACGTGACCCAGGAATTCAACTTTTTCCTGGAATAGAAAACATTTCTTTGAGTTTAATTTGAGATTGGCATTCCTGATTCTTGAAAATACTTCTCGTAAATTGTCTAGATGATCTTGAAATGATTTCCCCATTACTATGACATCATCCAAATATACTAGACAGGTTTTCCAAGTAAGGCCTCGTAGAACGACTTCCATTAGTCTTTCAAATGTAGCTGGAGCATTGCATAGGCCAAATGGCATCACATTAAACTGATAAAGTCCACTTCCAGCAGAGAATGCAGTCTTCTCTTTATCCTTTTCAAAGATTCCTACTTGCCAATACCCACTTTTTAGGTCAAGAGTAGAAAACCAACATGATCCTGCCAATGTTGTTAATGTGTCGTCTATTCTTGGCAGTGGGAAACTATCTTTCTTGGTCACATCGTTAAGTTTCCTGTAGTCGACACAAAATAGTACTTCCATCCTTTTTAGTGACCAACACCACAGGAGATGACCAAGGACTTGATGACTCTTCAATAACACCGTCGCTGAGCATTTTATTAATGAGATTGTGAACTTCTTCTTGCTTGGCCATTGGTAGTCTTCTTAGGGGCTGTCTTATCGGTTGGGCATCGCCAGTGTTGATAGCATGTTGAATAAGGTTTGTGAGTACCGAACTACTCCTAGTTTCGAAGATATTACTTTGTTCTTCTATAAACTCTCTCGCTTTACTAAATTCTTCTGGAGTGAGATGTTGCCAAGTTGACTCAAATTGCTGAAGTACCTCCATTGGTAACTTGCTTGTATCCTCGGAAGTTGGCTCTTCACATCTTGTTACTTTCTGTACTGCTTCAAATAATGCTACCACCTCCCCCTTATTAATTTTGACACTATTTGGGAAAATATTGGCGACTCTCATCGGGATGTCTTTATCGGTTTTAACTAGTGATTTTGCAACGAGGTAGGTGTTGGGTGTGTTTTGTTGGCTTATGAGTCCGACGCAGCTTGATGTTTTACTTTCTAACCTCCCAAAAATTATGGTCTCACTGTTACCGACTAGTCTTGTTGTGCATACTGCCACCACCTTTATTGGTTCTTTATTGATGTGACTATTTGACAAAATGAACTCTTCGTTCCCAAATCTTAGGGTATTAAGTTTATTATCAAACGCAAATCCATGTTTACTTATCAGATCCATTCCCAAAGTAAATTCGTCTTCTATGTCTGCAACTAATACCGAGTGGTGAATCTTCAACCTCCCCAGCTGTAGGTCTATGTCTGTCTGCCCCAACACGTCGGCGGATTCTCCAGTCACAGTCTTAATTGTTATTTTCTTTTCTGTTGGTCGAATTTTATATCTCGTTGCAATTTTGAACTTAAGCAATGATATGGCAGCACCAGTGTCTACTGTTATATTAACTTTTCTTCCATTAATAAGTCCGTCGATGTTAAGACTGTCAGCAGTATGTTTTAAGCTCTTGATAGAGTAAATTT
The DNA here is from genome assembly GCA_963576565.1 of Aspidapion aeneum. Taxonomy (NCBI): domain Eukaryota; kingdom Metazoa; phylum Arthropoda; class Insecta; order Coleoptera; family Brentidae; genus Aspidapion; species Aspidapion aeneum. Next base: position 43,789,341 of record OY755042.1, read on the forward strand.
TGGGGGCTAAATTCCCATTAGCCAACACCCGCCCCTCTGCGTTGACTAGTTTTAGTTTTCCTAATCTCTTCTTCGGTACTCTGTCCCACTAGATGGTGAGCGAGACCTCATTTGGACACGACAATCGCGTTGAATATGCCCTGTACGTCCGCATCTGAGACACTTTACATTTGGAGGGGATCGTCTACTTTCTTTCAAAGAATCAATCTTCTCTATCAGTGATTGAAACAGTTAGCTTAGCGTTTTTAAGTTGACCTCATCTCCAGTGCTCATTTCTTCTCCCTCCTGAATTGAAACACCTATTACTTTTGGCCTGGACATATTATTTGATGATTCAATTTCAAGGGCTCGAATCAACACTTCACTGCTGTTATGGAAGCGTTCTCGACGTAGTAATTTTGCTAAGTCCGTGTCTCGCAAGCCGTTAATAAAGCGATCTACCGTGAAGAGATCTCTGTAATTTTCTGTCATTTCTGGGTAAGCCAAGTACATCAAGCTTCATACTCTTGTAATGACTCCCCTGCTCTTTGTTGACGAACATTTGATTCTGAACAATGTAAATTTCGCAAGTGTTCGTCTCCATACCGTCTTTCTAGCGCTGCCACTAAAGCGTTATAATTCTGTTTTTGTTCGACTGGAATGGACCGTAAAAGTCCGAGTGCAGATTCCCGTAGAGCTACTAACAACGCTCTAGCTTTTTCGTCCTCGTCCCAACCATTTGCAGCGGCGGCAGCTTCAAATTGTTGTTTGTAGGTGGACCAGGAGGACGTACCGTCAAAATTTGGAGGCTTAATGTTTTGGTTGGAATTCACAACACATCCCTGAGCTTTTATTTTGTTATGTTCTTTCTGAAGCTGTATAAGCTGTTTTCACACATCCTGGAGCTTTTCTTCCACTGTTTGAAAAACTTTTTCTCTTACATTCTGTAGCTCGGTCTCCACTTTTTCTTCAACATTCTGCAATTTGTTCTGTAACGTTTCTTCTACATTCTGCAATTTGTTTTGTACCTTTTCTTCTACATTCTGCATTCTCTGAGTTATTTCTTCCTTAAGATCTTCGGTTGCTGCCTTGAACTCTCCTCTAAGCTGCTCGGAGTTGCTCTTTATTTGATCGAAGTTTTCTTGAATGCCATCTAATCTTTGCTCAAATGTCTGTTTCATATCGTTTTGGTTTTGTTCAATGGTCTGTCTTATATCGTTCTGGTTTTGAGCCATTTGAGCTGCTAGAGCCTGCATTATTTTAGTTAGATTTTCCATCTTTGCCGATCCTTGTCTAGTAAGCATCAACTTCCTGATAAATCACTTAAAATGTTTATTTTATTTTATTTTTTTTTTTTGGTCTTTAAAGCTAATGTCGTAGTCGGTTTTGTTTTTTTTTTTTTTTAATATCTCCTCTGATTCTTAAATAGGACCTAATGAAATGTTCTAGAATATACTAGTAAATGTCACTCTTTCTACTACTAGGCAAATGTAGAAGTCACTTTTTGATTATCTCTTTTGGTTCTCGAATAGATCGTCGTAGAATGTTATAGAATATTCTAAAAATTCTTTCTAATTCTCACTATTTAAATATTTCAATAACTTAGCTAATGTCGAAGTCGGTATTTTGTATATCTCTTCTGGTTCTCGAATAGAACGTCGTAGAATGTTTTGGAATATTCTAGAAAATCTTGGTAATTCTTACTTTTGAAATAACTAAGCTACTGTCGAAGTCGGTATTTGTATATCTCTTCTAGTTTTTGAATAGAACGTCGTAGAATGTTATGAAATCTTCTAGAAATTCTTTTTAGTTCTTACTTTTGAAATTACTAAGCTAATGTCGAAGTCGTTTTTGGATATTTCTTCTGGTTTTCGAATAGAGCGTCGTAGAAAGTGATGGAATATTCTAGAAATTCTTTCTAATTCTTACTTTTTAACTAATTAAGCTAATATCGAAGTCGATTCTTAAATATCTCTTTTGGTTTTTGAATAAATCAATATCGAACTTCTTCGAATATTCTGGAAAAATCACTTACTGTTTTTCTGTCCAATTGTCCTAGCCGGTGGTACTATGTAAGGATAGTCTTTGCACTATTTATTTCTTTTAATCTCACTTCTGACACCAATTGTTACGGGTTCTCCACAACAATTAAAACTCGCAATTGTTGAAAACGATATGTCAATTTATTCCAACCAATTATGTACAAAAACACGCACTTAATTTAACTAATAACTTGCTAATAATTCACTACTTTAATAAGCCTATTAACTTCGCGTTAACATCTAGCGATCACTACCATTGGTTATCTCTGACTGACCGATGCACGACGTCCGGCCCTATATATGAGGGTCTGCCTACAATTCGAGAATTTTCCATCCTTGTTCGATTCGGAATCATTCCGCCCTTTTCTAGAACCGGACTGTTCACATACCAGTCTGTCACAGATCACGCAACTAAAACCTAGATTAAGAATACAACCATAAAATACGTCAACCTAATACTACACTAAACCTAAATAAATTCTAACTATAAAATTTAAATAACTTAAATTTGTAACAATATCTTAGACAAATTTATGAAATTCACTAACCATCCGGAGAAATATTTCATCCTAACATCAGTTCCTCTAATTCTCGAATTCTCGGTCCTTATTGTATTGTAAGGTGTTAATTTTTATCGTTCGTTGTTCGTTCGTTCTTTATAGTGGGGTTAGCTTAGTAGTTCTTGCGTAAGCTCTATCTATCTATCTATTTAACATTCTTCAATCGATCTTCGGACATAGGCCTCCCCCAAAATCTTACAATCTTCTCTGTCTGTCGCCGTGTGCATCCATTCCCGCGTGTTTCTTCAAATCGTCCGCACATCTCATTTGGGGTCTTCACCTACTTCTTTTATTTTCCCAAGGTCTCCAGTTTACAATACATTCGTTCCATCAATCGTCTTTTTGTCCGATATTACGACCGACAAATTTACATTTTAATTTTGCTACTTCTTTGACATCCCTTACTTTTGTTTTATTTCTTATCCATTCATTCATTTTTCTATCTGTTAGCTTTACACGTAACATTTGTATTTCCATTGATCTTTGGGTTTTTGTAACCTTATCCATGTTTAATTTTGTAAATGTCCATAGGTAAGTATAGTAAGGATAAATTGGTTATTCACTTTCGTTTTGAGGTACTGATGATATTTTTATTATTAAAACCGTAGCTTAATTTACCGAATGTTGCTGTGTTTGTTCTGACTTTAGTTTTAAGGTAGTTGATACTTAAGCCTATTTTTTTAGCTGCTGTATCCAGTTCTTCCAGCATTTTTATCAATTCTTCTTTCTTGTCTGTTATTAAGGCGATATCATCAGCATATCATAGGTGGTTCTTTCGTGGATTTTGATTGATTTTGTTGCTTCGCTATATATGTTGGCAATTAAGTCTGTAATCTGTGATCTATTCGGCTATTAATTAAAGATGATTTTACTGCCCAGTGCTCAATGCTATCGAAAACTTTTTCGAAGTCTATAAACGCAATATATAGTTGAATGTTGTACCTCGAAATCAATGGATTGGCTTGAGTTGGCTCATTCTATTAGAATTTTCATGGTTAATAAGTGGTCAACTGTACTGAAACCTAAAGGTTAGGTGGGAACTTACAAGACTAATACGTGTTACGATTGTATGGCTTAAATTAGGTAAAAATAAATAGAAAATAAATCTTCCATCCATTTCTAAAAATGGAGTTAGTTTATAATTTAGTTTGCTAGATATAATTGTACAACTAAATATATAAAAGTGTGTGATTTTTGACGTTACGGTTACAATACGGTAATGGGACGGTGACTTTATGGTGCCGGTGAGTAAATGTTGTATGAGTTGCGCCTAGAAATACGCAAACACCTGGTTGTAAGAAACCAACCTACGCGTCTGCTTAAGGGTTAGAAGCAGATCTTACTTATATATATATATATATATATATATATATATATATATATATATATATATATATATATATATATATACTATATATATATATATATATATATATATAGTGTTCTTGATTCATTTATTTTAATCTTTCACTTTTGCTGAATCCCACGTTTTTTGCGTCATCAATTAGTTGTTCCATTTCATAGTTCATTTGTTTTCGCCAATGGTTCTGTTTGCACTTGCACTGTCAAGCCTAAGTGAAAGAACGCTGCTATCCATTCTCCTGAAGAATTAGGGTTGCCAACTTTAAATTTAGGTTCGTTAGGAAATTTGTTTTAAATTGTCAGGACAGTTGATTTAAAATCAGGACAGCCACAAATTGTTATCAAAAACTAAAACATAAAATATTTTTATTTTTTTTTAATTATCAATTTTAAAAAAAACTTCTTAGTTTTGCTAAGACATTACATATTATTATTTAGTAGGTACTTATTTACTAATAACTACCTATCTTATAAAATATTATAACAATATAGTCCCCACCACCCTAATTACATCATATAGGTATGTTTAGAAAGCGTAAAATATTTGCGTTACATGTAGCAATAATTGACGTTGTAATACATCGTTGGAAAGCTCTTAAAAAATGCTAAAAATAATGTTTTTACAACTTTTTTTTATGACATCATCGGTGGAAAAACGGTATGTATATTGAAAAATCGAAGTATTGATCTCCATTGGGGGTAGCAATATTGAAAATTATGATAACGCTAAATATTTTTACACTAATTGAACGGACTAAGAAATGTAAATTATATGAACAAATAAAGTTACACTGTTTTTTAAATCAGATTTGATTAAAAACTTTACAGATTTAAGAAGCATTTTATTTTTCTATGCCCCAAAAATCAGGACATTTGCTGTCCTGATAAGGGTGTTGTCAGGACGCAGGACCTTTTGCTGAAAATCAGGACCGTCTGAGGAATCGAACGGGTTGGCAACCCTATGACGAATAGATAGTGCGAACTATCTTTTGTCGTAAGAATTTAGTATCTTAGGTTATATACTTTTGTAAAATGTAATAATAATAATAATATTAATAAAGATTGAAGGAATATTTCCTTCAAATATTTTTCGTTGCTCTTTATTCGCTTTTATGTATTCTCGTATAGATGTTTTGTTAATTTTGTCGAAAATCAAAAATCGAATTTAAGCGAAACGTAATCTGTAAAAATATCGAAACGTTAAATCATTGAAACGGAGTTAAGTCGATTTGCAGACTGTTCGAATCATAAAAAGGCCGAACCTTAAAAAGTCGAAAAATAGAAAAGTCAAAAATTAAAAAAATTGAAAGCGAAACATATTTTCTTCGATCCGTAAATTTGGCAAAAATAATATAGTGGAAAATAATTTAAGTGAATCGTAATTTCGTCGACCCATAAAAATGTCGAAAATAATATAGTCGAAAATTAAAGACGCTAAACGCAATGCAGGAAAGGAGCAAAATCATCGAAACGTTGTTTTGTCGAAACGCAAAGAGATCGAACCATATAAAAGACGAAAATAAGGGCACGATGTTGCCGTATTTAGCAAAATTTCTTGAATAAATTAAATTCGTTGAACTGGAGCTGACAGGTTAGGTTTGGATAGGCTCTTAGGTTAGGCAAGTATGATGTAACAGTACACTTGGCAACATAGGGAGTTTTTTGCAACTGCAACTGCGTTATAGAATCGAAAGTTTCCAAATCGACATTTTACCGATTCGACCTTTTTCGTTTCGACATAATTATGTTTTGATGATATAATATTTTCAATATTTTTACGGAGCGATGAAATTACGATTCGTTTAAAATATTTTCTTCTCTTTTATATTTCGACTTTTTTATGGTTCGGCTTTTTGCTATTTGATTTTTTTATGGTTTGATTATTCTGCGAACCAACTTAACTCCGTTACGATGTTTTTAAGTTTTGATGCTTTTACGTTTCAAAATTTTTGCGGATCGACCAAATTAGGCTTCGTCTAAATTATTTTTGACTATATTATTTTCGACAACTTTACGGATCGACAAAACTACGTTTCGTTTAAATTAATTTCGTCTATTCTATTTTCGATTGTTTTATTTTTGACCAAATTACGGTCCGACATTTCTTTATGGCGCCAAATATTCTACCCCATTTCGGTAACACTCTGTAAGTAAATCTTTAACGCAGTATTTCACCCATAACCCTACCGATGCTAATCTAGTCATTCTGTCTGTTTCAGATGCACCATCCAATCCAAATGAAACCGGCCGACAGCGAAAACAGAAACGGTGAGTGGTTTGAAAATTTACTGTTTTGCGGTGGACTTTTTAATTGCAGAACTTTGACACTGTCGCTGCGTATAGCTATACCACAGCTTTAGCTATAGTATATACAGGGTGTCCCAAAAATATACCGACAAATTGTAAGGGGTGGTAGGGGCCAACAAAACAAACATTTTTTTGTCCAGTAAACATATTGTCCCTAATTTTACAAACAGGCGTATATGATAAAATAAAGTTTCTGATATGCGTAACTTTAATATTTTACCGAAAACAACTTACCAATATACGCCCGAGCTTATATTTCTCATATCACTGATGTATCTTAGAACTATATACAGGGTTCGTCAACGATCATTTGGCCATTGAAAATATGTGAATTGAAGTAAGATCGCTATTTAAATAAACGGCACTAAGAGAGATAAATAGAAATAGAGCGCTGTTGTCAGGTTAGCAATTCAAGAAAATGGTTATCTTTTCGCGATCTAATGACGTTACTCTTACCGGCTGAGTAGGCCAAAGACGGCGATGCATAAAATCCTTAAAACCCCTTGATTTTAATTGCTGTAGCAATTTCTTAGATATCATTTGAACTGTATGACTAATAACCAATACTGCAAATCAGTAATTTAGTTTACAGGTGGAGCTTTCTAACATGGCAAAAATGTTAAAGGAAGTTACTACACGCACAAACAAAATATTCCACAAATTCAACTTTGTGGATAACAAATTTCTTGGTCTTTATGTGTACCGATTTATTCTCAACCAGAGTTAGAAACCAATACTTTACAGGAATGTACTTAGAAAACTGTGTAAATAATTACAACAAAAAATAACTTAATTATAAATTTCCTACTTGCAAAATCAAAAAAAGTAGTTGACAATTATTTTTTATTTATTTTTGTCACTTTTTCATAATTTACAAAATGTGAAAATACTTAATTTAGGAGCCCTCTTCCTTCGTAATACATTCCGAACTTACCCTTTAAATTCAGTACGAAACGTGGATTGCTTTAAATAATAAAAACAAAATAGCTTTTTACAAATAATAACAATCACTTTAGTAATTCAATTGCATTTTTGTAATTTCATTATAATTGTAAAATAATTTTTCAATTATTTTAAAAACTTAAATAATTGCAACTACCATAACACCGCATTTCAACTTATTGTTTTTTTTTTCAAGAAGAATGGCTTCCCCATTTAAGGTGCAAAAATAAAATTTTAAAAGGAGTAGTAAAACGTGACAAATATTTTTTTTTTCAGACTGAAACCAGTAGAGGGGCAAGAGGTTTAGGACTATCGTACATCATAAACCCCCAAAAATGTTGTCCCCTATTCTGTTTCCTGGATAGTGTATGATGACTTTTAGCATCTTGACTTCGTGAGCCGCCGCCAGGAGATCGAACACTTGAGCGGCATTTAAGCGCGACTTTAATAAAAGAGCAAGGTTATTGTGAAAGAAACAATTTAAAAAATTGAATTTTTCTCGATTTAATGTTTCCTGATTAAAGCTAAAATATCGAAATAAATAATAATGACTATTTCTTCGTCTTTTAAAAGTGAAAATATTACTTTGACTGCTCCTGTTTAGTAATAAAAAAACTAATAATGAATGCGCGTCTTTGGTCCCTCACGGACTTCTTGCTTTCCATAAGTTTATCCTTTTTTATACGCTTTTCATAAAGGCTAAACGTCGAGCCCTGTATACGCCACATTGTGTGTTAAAAGAGCAACGCATTTTACCCAAAAAAAACCGATAAAAAATAAAAATGATTATGGTAAATTTCAATTTTGCAAAATTAGGGACGAATTATGTCCGCAAATCACCCATTTTTGCTCTAGAGCAAAAAACTGTTTTTGGTACGTTTATTTTGCGCATTAATTGGATCGCTGTTTACAGTTTACTCATTATGTTGTTTATTAACAATTTAATTATTGTTTATAAAATTTTTGTATTGTAAACAGCGATTCGATTAATGCGCAACAATAAAAGTACTAAAAACAGTTTGTTTTTGCTCTAGAGCCCAAACGGCTCATTTGCGGACATATGTTTAGTAGACAAAAAATGTTTGTTTTGATTGCCCCTACCACCCATTACAGTTTGTCGGTATGTTTTTGGGACACCCTGTATAGGCAATAAGAACAAATTAAACAAAAATTATAAAGCTAAACCGCATTCGCTAGACGCTAGTGGTTGCAAAATGGTAGCAACGCATTCGGAACCCAAGTAACATTCGTTGATCATTAAAAAATGTCTTTGTATTAATAAGAGTTTTATAAAAGTTGTTGAAATGGCCTTTTGTTGGATCATTGTTTTCTGCAAAGCAGAAACGTCCTTTAGTGAATTCGCTGTTAATTTTTTGCAGTAAGAGTTTAAGAAGGTTCTTAGAGTGACGTTATAAGACTGCTTTATAAAGGCCTATTATCTTAATTTAGGAGCCACTATATTTGTTATAGAACTTAACTGTTCAAACTAGGGATTTATTTGAGTAAAGCCATGCAATAATACTCAGGCAGTATTTTGACAGATATACATTGCAGGCTAACAGTGATCTTTCAAAATTGACACATGAAAGACGAACTTAAAACAAAGTCGTTTATTTATCCATAATTAAAGTCGACAGTATTTATTTCGGTTCGCATAGTAGACAAAATCCTTATGTTGAAAGACTAGCTGTCATATTCCAATGCAAAATTGTCAAAATACAGCCTGACACTAATATTGCATGACTTTATTCCAATAAGTCCTTATTCGCTTTTTAATTGTTTTTAAGGAGGTACTGGTAATAATAAAGTCCCTAAAAGGCAAAACCAAGACATTCACTTTATTTTGCGGTGTGCTTACTGTGATTTTTAAGGCATCCTAAGAGAACGTCGCGTGGTCGTTTGTAATAATAATAATAAATAATGAAACCTAACCTACAAAACTACTTGCAAAAAACATAGAAAATGTAGGTGATTGTGAACCATCTTTTAATATAGCAGCAAGTTTTTACTTTAAAAAATTTCAAAAACAGTGAAATTTTATTAATTCTTATGGTTTTTATGGATTAAAACATTATGTAAATATTTTTTTTAAAGCAAAACATGGATGTTTTGTAGGCGCGTAAAAATTTTATTTTGATATATCTTAATATATTGTCAGTAAAGTGGTCTGCGTTTGCAAAATATGATATTCTCGTGTAAAAAGAATCATGGTAGAGTTCGCGCGACGAGAGTTGAAGCCACCCACGCCACGGCTGACGTGGATTTACTGGCCTCGCCTCTAGCTTGTGATTAGCTGTTTCGGAGATTCATAGGCGTTGTGTTTTGTGGGTGTAATTATTTTTGTTTTACCGCTATAAATTATTATGTGTAATTTATTTCACACGGCACTGTCCGACCGCAAGTAGGCGTATACCAAGAAAAAATTGATGACGTGCGTGGCATCAACTCTCACCGCGTCTACTCTATGTACCGATGTATGTATGTAATTATGAACACATCTAGCGCCATTAGATATTTTATATTATTTTATTGAGAAACAAGCAAAAGTAATAAATGTCTTCAATGTTTTGCAGGTTGACAATAATATGAGTAAAAAGAAAAAAAAAACTGTTCTTTTTGCATCTAAACTCTTGGTGGCGTGAGCTTAAAGATAAATTTTACTCTTGCACAGCAACTACACACACTGCGTCCATTATGCACTTATAAGGCTTTTATAGCAGCTTTTGAAACCTTTTGGAGGAGTATTCTGTAGGTATTTAGTTCCTCACTTTTTACAGTAAGAATGCTTTTAAAGCTTTTATAAGTAATGAAATGTTACTTGAAAATTGCGTTGTTTGATCAAGACACCATTTTAGGTCTTCAAACGTTACAGGTCTAGTGTCTTTATCAATAAGTCATCGTTGGGTACCGTGACCGATCGGCTTAGCGCGTTGGTTCGTGCATATGGCTGCCGTGCTTGCTATATATCTGAACCGGCCGCGCGTGGGCTGTGCGCGCTGCGTATCTTGTGGGTTCGAGTCCCAACTCGGCATATGGTTGTTTTGTAACGTCCCAACTAGGGATTTAAAATTTCCGGAAAAATTGAGTCATGGAAAAAAACCGGGTTTTTTTCCAAAAAAAAAACGGAAAAATTGAATTTGTGTTAAAAATCAATGTAGAGTACTCCGGTAAGGAAGTTAGCCCATATAAGCCTCATAAAAATGTATAATAATATTTAAAAATATAATTTATATAATCTTCCTCTTAGCTTTTTTGCCAAATAATGTTTTTGTTTTTTGAAATGATAATTTAGTTTAATTTTCAATATTTTTTTACATTTATTTTGTTGTGTTTAACTCCCGTTAGGCAGACAAATTTTTTGGAACCACGCTTTTCCCTATTTCTTTACATGTAAAATTCACTCCTATAACTGGACACTCTAACAACCGGACGCGGACAACTTTTTTTGGTAAAAAATTTTTAAAAGCTCCCTTAACCGGACGCGAACCTCTGACAACGGGACGGAGCGCTGCACAACATGAGCATAAATATTATGTAGTATGTTGGCAACAACGCAATCTGCAGCCGGGGAATTACCTCTTTCCGTTTTAATGCGGAGACTAAATACTTCTGTCGTATTTACAACATATTTTATTCGGCGGGGGCGGAACTGCTGTGTTTTATTTTTATTGTTCAATTGGGAAGAAATAGATCTTTTTGAAATAGTGTCTAGTAAAAAACTTCTTAGTTTTCGTGTTGTTAACGTTTCGGAGAAGGAACATCTATCAGCACGAAAGATCGCTAAAAAATTTAATATCGGAAAAATACAAGTACCGGAAATTGTTAATAAATATAATATATTGAAATTTCGCAATTCCCTCTCATAAGCGGACACCTCCAATAAGCGGACAAAATCGAAGGAACCGTGAGTGTCCGCTAATGGGAGGTTTCACTGTATATGAAAATAAATGTTATTTGATTTTCACTATTGACCCCACAAGAATGTATAATTTGGTTAATTTACGTTTATTTGAGCTATTTGTGCTTCTATAAATATAATTTGTGGTTTCTCAATTTTTCCATTTTTTTCCAATTTTTCCAAGGTATGTGAAAAAAACGGTAAAAAACGAGTTTTTTCCAATTTTTCCGGTTTTTTCCCAAGCGTTAAATCACTAGTCCCAACAAGGCATATCTCGGCAAAAATTTAAAAATCCGTCGCTACTTTTTCACAACTTACTGGCAAAAATAATTTTTTACCATTTAAAGTCAAACAACAAACTAACGCGTTTTAACATGATATGGTTATTTTCTAAAATCCTTTTTTATCTGATCGACATATTTATATCGACAGTACACAAACTCTAACACTACTCCCAAGATATGTATATGGATTAATGTGTAGAAAAGTCAAAATATTTTCTAATCGAATTAATATTCAGAAGGCAAATAAAAGAAAAAAACGTATTTTTTTTTCATCAACCTAACCATTTTTTGACTAACCTAAAGTTGGCTATCCATAGAGCGTATTATGCGTGCAGATCTTTTTTCCTTAGGCATTTATTGGCTGAAATTTCTTTGTCGCGTCCCTCTATTGTAAGAATATGTCATACATACAGGGTCTCTACCTAGACCTTATTTTAGATATTTTTCTGTTTTTCTGCTCTTTACGTTATTGATTCTGTGAAGTACTCACGTATACATTGCACCTGACATCTTTTTTTAAAATGAAAAACAGCCTCCAATCATAATAACGCAGCGCGCCGTTTATAAAAACGAGACGAAACTCATCCGGAAACTGCTGTCTTCGTGATAGCGACAGATTTTTCGAAACTTAAAACACTGAGCTATCATTTCGTGTTAGCTATGGTGATCGTGTCAAAATAAAAAAATAAAAAGATGTTCCGATTTTAAAAATGTTTGTATATTTTTTCGTTTTGAAACTTTTTTGTCACGCCTGTATGTCTCGTTGTAACGACCAACGCGCATAACTCAAAAACTACTTGCCCGATTTTATTGAAATTTGGTACCTAGGACAAGGTTTGATGAACAAAATCCACCAAACATAAGCCATAAAAACAGTTGGGGGTAGATTTCAAAAATTAGGGGTCTGGTAAAAATATTACTTGTGTGGTACTATATTAAAAGTAACTGTGCATGAAAATAAAATACTCTGCCAATATATGGGTACCTAAGCTCTAGGTACTATAGTTATAGAGAAGTGTGAGCTAATATAACTAAATACTTAAATATATTTTATTCAATTCCAGACAATTACCTTTTGTTTGATACCACACAGACCATGTTTTGACAAACTCTAATTTTTGAAATCTACTCCTTCCCGTTTTTTTAAACTAAAATATATTTTATGTAACTCCAGACTCAATTACCACAGTGGTTTCTGGAGACTGATTATGTAGCCCTCATAGCTGGCTGTGGAAAAAATGGCAAATTTAAATTCGCGGACGCGAATTTTCAAGTGCGCAGGCGTGTGTCTTGTCATGTAGACACACACAGCTGCCGTGTGGCTGGAGGCCATGTTTGTCGCTCATTTACATTTTACGGTGTTTTGCGTTTGTCGTATAAAATTATGTTTTTTTCTTTAAAAATGGGAAATAATTTACGTAAAACATGTACGGTTTGTGGAATAATGTCCGGGAGAAGTAAGGGAGTGCTATTCCATTCCATTCCAGGTAACTACTTGTATTTTTCTTCATAATTTGTTAATAAAGTTAAAAGTGGTTTATAAATGCCATTCAACATTCTTCATGGTGTCCGTAATAAAACCTACACAATTAGTTTTAGAAAAACTACCATTTTAATCCACAATTTGATAAATTTTCACCCAATCAACAAGTTCTTAGAAAAAAATAATAAACATAACCCTGAACTTTCGACAATTGTCAAATAATGTAGTGACGTATCGGAGTGTGTTCCAAAACCATCAAAACTAACGCATGCGCAGTAACCGAAATCCTGCCTGAAAAAGAACATTAAGAATTAAATAGGGGTCCTGGCTTTCAGTATTGCCTGTGAGAATGCATGGGTATGTCCCATATTTATGCTCTATTTGTATTTGCTTTTAACTAACGGGTGCAGAATCGGTCGACCGATATAATGAAAAAAATGTAAAGCGGGTCTTTAGAGATGGGACCGATAATTCGCGACGAATGATAGGTCCGATTAATTTTTTTCACTATATTGGTTCATTCGACCGATGATACGCGAACATGTAAAGGCAAGATTAAAATCAATGGCCCCTGCTAATCATCCGTCGCGGGTTATCGGTCTCACGTTAAGTTAGCCTGAAAATGAAAAGGAAGCAATCAGGGGCGTGCGATCAGTGTAAGCAATCAGTAATAAATATGTATATTTTTAAAATCAAATTCGATGTATTAAGCGTCCGCCTTGTATGTTATTTAGAAGCAGATACGTCTTAATTGTGGAGATAAATGATTATGTTGTGGCCCCTGCAAAAAATATCATAGTATGCTAGATATTGAAAAAATATAATCAACAATGGACAGATTTAGTGCTTAATCTTTCTATTTTACTGTACTAAGCACATCCATTATGCTTTAGGTTGCTACTCTCTAGTTAGGTGTATAACTTAGTAATAAAAAAACTGCCTTTCTCCTCTTAAATTTCAACGCACGGAAACAAACGAAGTTTTTTCACGGAGCAAATTTCTTGAATCTTCACTCACATTTTTTGATAATATTCATATTTTTAAATTATAATTTGTGATATTTTAAAGTATTAAATAGCCATTGTTTAACAAGCTTTACTTTTTTATTTGGGATATTAATTTAAAAAAATTGATAGAATTTTTCAACCTATACTTTTAAACCTAAAAAAATAAAAGAAATGAAAAAAAAATTAAATATATTGTTTTTAATATCCTTAATGTATCTTCTGTCCCAATATTGTGCACATTAATATAATTATGGTTTAATGGCCACTAAAAACGTTCTGAAATCATTGTGCGGTCGTGCGCGAATGCTCTCTATACTGTATTTATAGTCCGGCCAAAATAAAATAAGTCACAAAAGAGATGGCTTCAATTAGCGCTATCTTTATTTGTCTATTCGCGTGCTTTAATTTTTTAATTTATCATTTTTAGGTATTAATTTTATATTTCACTCCTCCTAAGCCTTTTTTTGCTGTAAAACTCCAGAACTTATTTTTCTTAAATGTAAATATTTTTTCAAAAATTTTATACTTATTATATTATATAGGTACCTGTTTCATTAGGTAGGTTTGTACGAATCTAGAAACCTAAAAAATATAAATTGACTTTCTACAAATTGCAAGGATCCAAAACCATTCGTTATATCTTTAAAATTGGAACTCCACACAGTTTTATTAAAAAACTTAAAAAGAGTAAATGATACGCTACTGTTTCTTTTTATTGGTGTAGAATGAGTATGATAACAATATAAACCCAAGAAAGGCTGTGAATTGTGAACGGGCCGGGGTCACTTTCAGCTCACCGGTGACAATAGAAACCCAATAAATGGGTGTGAATAATGAACGGGCTGGACACGACTTCGTTAAACGTACCAGACGAGTACCATCTTTTCTTGTAAATTTTCTTGTAAATTTTGTTCATGGTATATTTGCTAAAAATGAAGACCATCCAGTAGGACAAAGGTGCTGTAAACAGAGGAAGATAAATTGAGTTGAGCCATCTCTTTTGCGCCAATTTTTATTCTAGTCGGACTTTATGTGATATGCTCAGACTCGAGAATGATCACATCTCTTAAAAGAACGTTTATACCTGGGTAGCTATTCTGAGTCTTGAACGATTTGAAAGTTCCCATCACCGGCTTTAGCCAATGGCAAGCTCTAAATTAGCTCAGAGCCGTTACGTGCTATGCGAAGAGACCTCCATTGCGCAAGCTTCTCCCACGATCCGACCGCGGAACTTTCAGTCGGGGCAGGAGATTAGATTTCACTTTAATCGCGTAAAATTCACTAACTATGAAGAGCGCGGCTATCCCATTTCAAAACACAGTAACTGTATTTTTTTAAAAATGGAGAAAAATCGATTTTTATAACATTTCCAGGCCGCAGAAAATTATTAAAATAAATTAAATAAAAAAATTATAGTTCCTGAGAGAAACCCTATTTACATTTTTTTTAAGTACCCAATTAAATAGAGTAATTTGCATTTACAGGGGTTGGCAGTCAAAAAACTAATTGAGCAAAGGCTTTTTCAGATAAATAAACAACTTAGCTCATATCAAAACATAGTAACTGCCCTTGCTAGTTTTTTACAGGGTAATTGTTATGGTGGGGGCCGCACTTTTTATACAAATTGAAGTAGATTTCCTATATCAAAACACAGTAACTACAAAACCTATTTCAAAACCCAGTAACTAGATTGTTGAATCGGTCGAATGTCAGTTACTGTCTTTTGCACCTACAGTATCTTCCTTATTTGTTGACCGATTTTAGTTTAAAAAATACTAAAAGATAGAGCAAACCCCGTAACCTCAAATTACTAAAAAAAATCGATTTTGAAAAAAATGTCAGTTACTGTGTTTTGAGATGGGACAGCCGAGCGGGTGACTATCCCATTGGTTGAGACAAGTCATTTCGCACAACACGCGACTTCTTAGAGTTTGCTATTGGTCAAAGCGTGTGACGTGTATGGTCACATCGTTCAAGACCCAGAATAGCTACCCCGTACAATTCAAAAATTTACCCCTTGGTAGACGCTTTTTTTCTCCACCCGTCTCATTTCTGTTCTAAATACACATCATTTAGAGTCCATAGGCGCTATCAACGTGAGAGCGGTTAAAAAATTTACAACCCTGGTGTTTTTTAATGGGCGCTCGGGCCCTACACCCTGCCGAGATGAAAAATTCAAATTGTCATTTCGTTTCGATTACCACTACGCCCAGCCAGCACAATAATAATGCCGGAGGGGTTGTTTTCCACCGCTAGCTGCGTAAAAACCACTTTACAGAAAGTATTTTTTTTAAAGATTTTTTTTTCTAAAAAGAGATAAAAAGGCATTGTTTTCTAAATAGCCTGGTTTATAAATTAGCTATTAGCTTGTTTTTTTTTATAAAATCATATATGACCATATATGAAGGACTCGGGGCAATAAGGGACCTAACCCACATTTTTCAAATTGCACGATTTTAGTATAAACACATATGTAAAGATGGTCTTAAGCCACATACCGAGTCGTACAGCCATCACCCGACAGATGTCGCCACCACGCTATGATGACCTTGTTGCCGACTTGCAAAGGAAATGGAAAATTCAAAGCAAGAAAAACTTTAAGCTTCCTTTACTACAAATTTTTCAAATGAGGCTTAGGTCCTTTATTGCGCCGAGCCCTTCACATGATGTTTTAGCTCACAACATACAACTAGAATAGTGTTAGCTTTGGAGATCGTACCAAAAACAAGAAAAAATAAATGGACCCATGACGGATCCGATGGTTTCTAGCCCATTAGCACACTTTACACTATATCAGCCTTAAAAACAGTTTTTTGTAAATATCTCAGAAACAAAAGCTGGTTATAACATAAATTATAGAGAAAAATATGTTCTACTATTTTCCGAAAACCGCATATTGAAGCGATGCTCCGTTAAAAAAAATTTTTCAAATGTCAGGAAACTGTCAGCATTAATGGATTTTGACCAAAATCTTATCAGCTCGTTACAGTGTCAAACACTTTTTTCATAAAATTTCATGAAAACTAGTCCAGCGCAGCCGTTCCAGAGTTATCGTTGGCCGGAAACACACAGACAGACATCACCCTGATATTGGTAAGATAGTTCCAAATATACCCAAATAAGATATTATCGGCTTTATCTCAAAAACTTTTTTTTCACTGAAAACAATACCGTAATTTCCCATAACTCTGGTCCATTTTTTGGCAGGTTCTTAATTAGCACACTTTACACTATATCAGGCTTAAAAACAGTTTTTTGCAAATATCTCAGGAACAAAAGCTGGTTATAACATAAATTATAGAAAAAAAATGTGTTCTACTATATTCCGAAAACCGCATATTGATGCAGTGCTCCGTTAAAATGAGATTTTTCAAATGTCAGGAAACTGTCAGCATTAATGGATTTTGACCAAAATCTTATCAACTCGTTACAGTTTCGAACACTTTTTTCATGAAATTTCATCAAAACTAGTCCAGCGCTGCCGTTCCAGAGTTATCGTTGGCCGGATACACACAGACAGACATCATGGTGATGATGGTAGGATAGTTCCAAATACACCCAAATAAGAAATTATCGGCTTTATCTCAAAAACTTTTCACTGAAAACAATAACTGTGGCAGATTTTTTGACAGGTTCTTAAGTAATTTCAAATTTATTGTCAGTCAGAAATACTTCTAAATGGAGCAGTAGAACTCAGATAATCATTATTCCTGAAAATTGTATAAAATATATGTTTTAAAGAGAAGTTAGATTTTTTTTATTGTGGTACAATCTTGGGCATCGAGTTGCCTACAATAATGCATTTACAGATTTGCCACTATACAGGATGTCCACATTCCATCCGGGATTTCTCGAGAAATGCCGAGATACAACGATTTTGTTTGTGAGGTGAACATTTTTAGCGATTTTGCGACTCCATCTATCAACCCCTAGCTAGTCTTACCCCTTGATTTTGACTGCGGAATGTGAGTTGAGTAATACCTTGTTGGAAAGGTCTTTCAATTCTTTATCCGATCTGATCTTATTTTTCATATAAAACGACTAGTTTTTGAGTGATTTAATTTAGAATTTATTAAATCAGCAATCTGAGCTAACCGTATTTTCAGTTTAAGGTCCAATTTGAAGACAGGAGGGGGGAGAGCCCAAGTAACATTATTACCACTCATGGTTTTATTAATTTGGTTCCTAGGTTATTTAGAGGGTGCTGTTATGGGTTTTAGGATCAATTTGGCTACATAAAGGTAATTTATATTGCCAATTACCTAAAGAGGTGTTATACAACCAAACAGTGATTTATAAAGGGAGTATAATAAAACTGATATTCCTTCTCTTCCTTTTAGATAGTTTTCATTTTGTTGATTTCTGATTTATAAAGATGGTCTTATAAAACCCTTTTACCTAAAGTTTTTAAAAAGAAATAAATATAAACTTTGGTCATTTAGTTTTTTTCATTACTTTAGGTCATCACAAAAGTGTTTTATAATAGAGCTAAAAGGTTACCTTATATCCTTTTGTTTTTATAGTTACCAGTAGTTTAAAAGTAAATATGATTAGATAGGCGACCATATAGAACCTAGTTTCCTTAGGTTTTTAAGAGTAGTAAATATAAACTTTAGACTTGGTTTTTGCCATTACTTTTAGGGATTTTAAAAAGGTTTTATAGGAAGGCTTAAAGGTAAACTTAATCCTTTGTATTTATAGTTACCCATAGCTGTATATTAAATATTATTTAAATAGGCCGCCATATAAAACCTTGTTTCCTTCAGGGTTCTAACAGAAGTAAGTAAATACTTTCGTGTTTTATTTTTTTTAGGTATTTCTGGTAAAAAGAATAGATATACCTAGGTACAGATTGGTACCCACCTATTGCAATATTGAAAATTTAAAGCCCAAAATTAAAAATTGTTGAGTTTCCGTCCTCCTGGGTAGGAAACCCAGGCCTAGATAAGGCCTGTTTAGACGGCCAATATAAGAGGTTGCTCTCCAACCTGCAGGCACAACGAATATCATTGCACTGGCCCTCTCGATTGTGTCGAAATTGCACGATTAAAAATATTTAAAAATGTTGAATTATAGGATTTTTTTAAAAAACAAATACAAAAAATTTAAGTGAGGTTTTATGTTGACTATGTTTATTTTGTTCTTTTTTGTTGGTTTCATAAGGGCATTCAAAAATCCTTGTTGCGATACAGTAACAAATAAAACCAAGTGACCACTAAATCCATAATGGCGCATATAAATTTATTTAAAAAATATTGTAAAGAGAAAATATTTATCTTGTCGTTTTAGCAGTGTTTTTTAACAATAATTTTACTTTAATTTTGATTTATGTAAACCAAACAGACTTTTTTAATGGTGAATAGTGTAAATTATTTTATTTTTATTTTAAATATTTATTTTGTTATCAAAAAACTATTAAAAAGTGCAAAGAAGAAAGATGGAAAACGTGCTGTGTGTGGATCGATAAAAATCAAAACGAATTTTATACTTCACACAAAGGTATGTGTGCATACCTTTGTGTGAAGTATAAAATTCGTTTTGATTTTTATCGATCCACACACAGCACGTTTTCCATCTTTCTTCTTTGCATATGCTTCGGGCAGTACGGCCTTTTAGTTGCTACGTGATTACGTGGTTTTAATACCACATTAATGGACGAAACTTGTCATAGATGGCGCTTCGGCGTCTCAGACAAGACGATGCCAATGTGTTTAAACTTTCGAGTGCTCCAGCCAGTCCGCTAGATGGCGCAACAACTTGTAATTCACTCGCATTGCACTGCCGCGAGTAATTCATATATAGGAGTTGATTTTGGTTAAAATTGGCTTACCTGGGTTTGCTGTTCTCTACTGATGACGTGAAACACACAGAAACGTACGTCTAGAGATGCAACCTTGTGTAGGTAGGAAAACAACCAAAATCAACTCTTCCCTCTCCTTCTGACACTCGCAAGTTAGGCACACATACCTTTGTGTGAAGTATAAAATTCGTTTTGATTATTAAAAAGTATTTTTGAGCGGTCGCGCTTGTTTTGAGAGCTTTTCAGATACGATTTTATCAGAAAAATAAATCTGGCAGGCAATTTGATTATCAACAAAACGACAAACTCGGTATATTTTTATATGATAAAATAATTTTGGGACTGACATTTTTGGCAATTTTGTGACCTAAATTATTTTATATAGCCATTGTGAATCTAAAATATCGCCATAGCTTTTATAGGAAAACTTCTTTACTCTAAAGGTATTATGGTATTCAACAGAATCGCCAGGATACCAAATTACCAAATCTAGTTTTATAATAGGATAAAGGACGTTTCTGAGTTGCTTTTAGAACCTGGCATAATAGCTTTAGGCTCTAAAACGTTCTAAACTGGTGGAACCGCTAGAGGGCGAAGCTTGAGTTTATTTCTTATGGTTTTATAGTGAGTTTACTACACAGATTGCAACCACCAATTGGGGTGTCCCATTTAGGAGGTCTAAGGGGTATATAAGAATAATGGGAACGTGCTAGCGACAAAACATTGAAACTAATGGTTTTAAGGAAAGGCGCTGGCAACCTTTTAGCTTCTGCTATAAATAAAGAAATGTTACTTGGGAGGGGATGATTTTATGAATTACGTAGTCCTTATAACGATAATAATGCAGTTGTGCCGGGCTAAGTGAAATTATGCGCTTAGTTCAGATTGCTCATTTAATAAATTCAAAATCAAATAACTCAAAAACTAGCCGTTTGATATAAAAAATAAAACTAGTTCTCCATAAAGAATTAAAAGGCCTTTCCAACTGGGTATCACTATACAATTTAATTTCAAAATCAAGGAGCGAGACGCACTCCCGCTGGAGTTTCATAGATAAAGATCGCAATAAAGTGTTCCCCTTATAAACAAAATCGACATCTTGGCATGCATAGTCAGCCTATCGAGCGCTTTGAAGCACAATAATGATTTTGAAATAAAATAAGATTTTTTCTTAGTACTACTAACTAAAATTTTGCCCTTAAACCATAAAAAATAAAAGAGATTTCAGATGTTTATTTAAAAAACAGCAAAAAAAACTGACTGAACGAAATAAACCTATTTCAAATTATCTGAAGAAATGATTTTTACCCATACGTTCCAGAAAATATGAAAATTGTTATTAAATTATTATCGTTCATTTAAAGAGATGCTGTTTGGTGCTATTAAATATCTATAATAGTATTTTTAATAAAATATTCTATAAGTACTTACCAGTAGCTAACTTACAGTGGCGGATCCAGGGGGAGGGACACTAGGGGCACTTGCCCCCCCCCCCCCCCCCGAAAAATATTTGAATATACCAAAAATGAGTAAAAAGTAAGGTTTTTGCTAACAAAAATTCAAAATTTTTGCTTGCGTCGCATGAAAGTGTCTAATGTTATTATCATCGAAATTACAACCACTTTTGTGGATATTGTACTTTTTAGTTCTGACTAATTTAATAAAATGCTGCTTAAAAAAATATATACCGTTTTTTACCAACAGAGAATGTCACCTAAAGTGCACCCCCCCGAGAAGCACCTCTGGATCCGCCCTTGCTAACTTATCCAAATTAAATTGTTTAAAAAACATTAACAAATAAAAACAACAATGTAAATATGTCAATAACGCACCAGAAAAAGTATCACTTTAGTTTGGCGTATCGGCGATAAGCAATTGGGCGATAGTGAGAAGTGGGGCAATGAAAAACAGTTAGTATATTCTCTATACCATTCAGCGGCGTAGCGTGGGGGGGGGGGGGCGGGGGGTTTGTCGCCCCCCCCGCCCCGAGGGTAGTGGCGCCCCATAGGTGGCCGAAGCGCCCTCAGCTTTATTAAGTCGGGCCGGTAATGGCCAATTGAGTGGGTGCCAAAGGAAACTAACGACATGAAGACCTTTTTTTTTTTTTTTGGTTTTTTTGGTCGCCAGATTCGTGAGAGGCGCCCTTGTGACTTATCGGCCGCCCCCTCACACATGATGACCTTTTTTTTGTTTTTGTTTTTTGGTCGGCAAGATTTGTTAGAGAGGCGCCTTTTTGACTTTTCGTTTTTTTTTGCCACCAGATTTTTCATCAGTTTTCAGAGGCGCCCTTTTTAGCTGTCGCCCCCCCCCCCCCCGCCCTTTCGGGCACGCTACGCCGCTGATACCATTATCTTTGAGATAACTTTTGACTGTGTCACTTGTCATCAAGAAAAAAGCTGCCCAAGGGTGCACAGGTCCGGATTCAGACTAGACGAAAAATAAAGTTAGGGATCGTTCACAAACTAGACTAATATAGACGTAACAGGGTATTTTTAAAGTATGTGGTGCTCCTTTGAGTAATTTAAAGAAAAGCTCTTACTAAAAAACATGGAAATAATGCACTGTATTTTAAGGGTGACAAAATAAAAAAAACGATCATAATACCTATAATCGTATAGTCAACTTCGTTGAAATTGGGCAGTGCTGTTTGTAGTGACAAGAGGCGAATTTGGCACTACTTATTAAAATAATTAAGTCAGTAGTAATGAATTTATAGGGAAATAAATGCAGACATGATTGGCAAGGCAATCGTATAATATTCAAAACATTGGTTAAAACAAAAATATATTTTTTGAGAACCACTAAACCGATTTTGCTGATTCATACCTTGTTGTGCCTGGCAAGAATGTTGATTTTTTAGCGATTTAAAAAAATTCTAAAAACGTGTTCGCAACACAAGAATAAACGAGCATCTTTGAAGGGTACAATTTTATTTCGTCCGCCATCTTGGATTTTGAAATGACGGACAACAAAAATTATATGTTCAAAACTAATTAATTCTATGCCAAGTACAGTTTTTTCCATTAAAATCGATGGTATAGTTCAAAAGTTATAATAATATAAAAATATAAAATTGTCTGGTTTTTTTTGGCCCACCCGGTATACTATGAAAACTACATAGGAAACAGGTATACACGAGGGGTGATTAGCTGCCCACAGTAGGTGTACAGAAATTGTCTACCAGACTCCACAGGACACTATAGAGTTAGAGTTAAGTTTTGAGATATTAAGATTTTTTATAACTTAAGATATAGGTACTTTTTTATCTAGCCACATTATCTATTTAAAACCAATTATAATATACAACTGTACTTTTACTTACCGTCTATAATTTAAGTACACAGCTAAAATTTAAAAAATTTAACTTTTAACAAAATTTTCGTTCACTTCACAAATGCTTGTTTATAGAAAAATCTCAAATAAACAAAATAGCAAAATGTAAATAGATACGGAACTGTCTTTTAGACATACACCACCTTGGATTAATCCCATACTTATATTGATTTAGCACCGGATCAACTCAGCTGCGATTCATCTCTTTTTAACATGCACTGGCCGCGCGCATGCTATCAAGAGGATTAAATCGCTGGATAACTTAAGCTTTATGAAACGAATATTCACCATGTATACGTTTATCTCTATTAGCGCATTGAAACTGTATATTAAATTGTCTTTTTTATGAAATTATTCAAGAAAAACGATTGACTCCTAACCAAAGCAAGCAATTTTTTTATCTTTACCTTGCTATGCTATGGTCTGAAAAAAAGTTATCTCAAAGATAATGGTATAGCCTGTAAGTCATGATCCACAGCCCCCTTAAATTATCAACCTTAATTCTTCTTTGAATGGCAACAGTTTCGAAGGCTGACGGATCTAAAATTTTGACTATTTTGAAAACACAAATAATATAGACTGACAAGAAAATAATGGAAATGTCAGCTTTCGACAGTATTGTATTTCAAGGAAGGGTCAGTTTGCTTAGGGTAGTCCTGTCGTGTTGACGAAAAGAGGCGGGGGGAATATTTAAACTACCTCCAAAATATGTCTTGTATTATGTAAAAAGTACCTACTAATTTTAATATAGATGTTAACTAAGTCGGAAGTTCATTTTTAGTCAGTGTAGCCAGTTTTTATACAATATTTTAATTAAAATATAGTAATAATAATGCTAAATCAAAGGCGCACGCTCAGGGGGGCGGGGGAGGCAAATAGATTCTAAATTTGCCCCATTGAAAATGCCCTTGAATTTACAAACCTGTCCCACCCCTTCCGTTGTTAGCTGAATATGCCTTTGCAGTAAATAGCAGTGTTTTGTTCTTGTTTTTAAAAAATAATAATTTATAATACTATACCGGCAAGGCACCAGCGGATGCATTTAGATACTTCTTATTCTTGCATCCAGAAGTCGCAAGTGCGAGAGATAAGGTATACGATTCAAAAGTACATGAAAAGGATAGCCGGTCCCCTACATCACCACAAAGCTTTTGCTACGCGCCTTTTCATTGGATGTACGCCGTTAGCTTTCTCTGCCTTGCAATTGCAATTCTTTATTTGAAAAATCACGAGACGAATTTTCTTGCTGTATGTTTCGAAACAGTCTGGTTCAATAAATACGTCATTAATATTTGGTGACGTCATTACTTTGTTCGTGGCTATCTTCGCTTACGTCTTCTCCGACTGCGGGGGCCAATTCTTCAATGGGAACGTGTGGTTTTTCATGCGAACGTTCACCGGTCGTGCGGAAAAGCTCCCTACATTGTATTTGTGTGATCATGGGAGACCGGGAACAATCACATCTCTCGAGAGAACGTTTATTCCTATACTCTTCCAAAAGAAATTAAACTCAAAAAAGTTATAATATATTTTTTCAGAGCCTTAAAATACACTTTTTCTACGAGCGTGCGTTTAGTTCTGAAAGTGCAACTTTTTAGCACGCTTCTTAAAGCTTTAGATTCGGTACCTTAATATTTATGTTTTTAGGTGTCTTTGACAACCCAACTTTCAAATAGTTGCCAAAAACCGCCTATGTCAAGCTTTTATTGCAATATCCGCGTGAGCTAGTGGATGGAGTGTGTGTTACTTTTTCGTAGTTTAAATTATTTTTCTTATAATTTTATTACTTTTATGCTTTCCACACGCTCGAATAAAAAATAGTGTGGCTAACTCTTGCGGAAAGTTTCTTTTCCTGATTGCTGGCTGCGATCGCGTGCGGAAAAGTGACACTTTCTGCACTTGTTCGGAAATATACTATTTTAGCATATCAATAATAATTTTTATTATTTATATAATTTATTAAAAAATAACTACCTAATTCATAATGTAGTTTTTAGTTGCAAGTTGTACCTGTTTTAAATATCATAAGAAAAATTAGTTTAGTTTTAAGTGTTGAGCAAAATTAAGATTATTTTTGTACATGTAACCATAGTTCTCCTTTACATTAAGCTTGTTTAAATTTAAAATTTGTTAATTGTAAAAATTTTCGAGGACAGAGCTTCAAGCAGATTGGAGAGTATGTGTTTGTATTTTTCTATATTAACACGTTAACTGCCATGTGTGTAAAAAAATTATTTTGATACTTTCTGAGAATCAAAAAAGCATTCCTTATATGCGTTTTTCAATGGATTAAGGCCGTGAGTACCCAACATGGAATCTCAGCGAAAAAACCAGCTTTTTCCCTACGAATCTCCGAATTTACTATGAGCTGTGTATAATCACCATAACATAAACTCAAAAAAATGATAAAAATGTAGCGGCCGTAACGATTTTTTCAATACATTGTTCTTTTTGTAGTAGTTAACGTGTTAAATATAAAAACTTTAAAAAAACCATTTAAGAATTGACCCCCAGGTGCTTGTCAGCATCGCAATTTGTAGGGCCTCCAAAAATTTTAGAAGGCATTGCACAGGCGTTTCCGGGCGCCTTAAAGTTAGCCAATTGACGTAAGAAACCGCGCGTGCGTCGGCTATGTCATGTTTTGAAACGAGGTAAAAGCTAGTTTTGAAACTAGACACATTTTATGTCATTTTTTAACGTTTAGCTGAAAAATCAATATTAAAATTCAATGTTAAAATGTTGTTTTTTTAATTGAGACATTGTTTCCTAATTTTATTTAGTTTTTACTAAAATATTGACAATATATTCACAATTTACACCTCTGTGAACGGTATTTCATCGTATAATGCCCATAAATTCGAAAATATAGATATGAATCGTCATCAATTGATGACGTATTTTTTGAACCACTGTTTCAAAACATAAAGCAAGAAAATTCGCCTACGAGTTCCTGAGACAAGTTACATGAAGATACCTATATGATCTAAATGTATACAAGGCAGAGACCAAAGGTCTGCAACCAATGAATAGGCGCCTAGCCAAAGCGTTGTGTGGATGTGGGTGCTGGCTATCCATTTTATTTACTTCTTTATTATATAGGGGGGCAAAATGGGATGCTTAATTTTATAGGCTTATTTCTTCTATTAAATGAATACCATTTTGTTCGTCATTTGGAATTAAGTTGGCTAGATATGTTATCTTTATGTTTTAATTTTCAGTTTAAGCGACTCCATACATGCTTTTATTTTTATTTTTGTAAAAAGTTGACTTTGCCCCGCATACGGGGTAAAATGGGATACCTAAAAACGGACGGGGCGGTCGTGTAATTTAGAATCAATATTTTTGTAAGGCAAGTTTTATTTATTAAAATACTAACCAAGTTTAAAATATTTATTAAAAAAATTAAAAGTTGTATTAATTAAATTTAGTATTTATAAAAATTACAGTGACAATTTAAATTATTTTAGTAAAATGCCAATGAACTTGGCAAGAAAATAACATAACCAAAAATTGTTAATTTCAGTGACTTTGATTGTCGCGTCTCTCTTTTGTAAAAATATGTCATACACACAGGGTCTCTAGACTCTCCTACACGAATTTTGCACCCACTTCTTGCAAAGACAACATAAAATTAAACTTTCAGTGATGGGACACCAAAAAAAATACAAAATTTTGATGCAAAATGGGGCATAGGTTACTAGGTATAACAAGGTATCTCGTTTTGCCCCCATAAAAAAAACCCTGTTTTGCCCCAAACCACCAGTTAAATTGAAACAAAAATCATACACAGTCAAAGGCTTATTTTACGAGCAACCCGTTTAAATATGAATAACACAAAAACCCACCAATTGTTCAATGTAAACTAAATTTTGAAACGTCTGTAAAAAATGTACTTCCCATCACAAAATACGCAAGCTATTTTTACAATAAACCGACACCAATCATATTGCAGAGAATTAAACCAGTCGTGGGGATAAAATATATGATATTAAGAGGTTTTATTCTTGCGCAGTATAGCTAAAACTGTGATATCCCGTTTTACCCCCATATCCCATTTTGCCCCCCCTCCACCTTTTCCCTGCCTTGTCTCTCGCACTTCTCTATGAAAGAATTGCAGTGGAACACGGATATTATCTTGTCTGAATTAAAGAATTTATGTTGAGAAATATTTTGATGGAATTACCCCCTCTCCCCTCCTAAGATAGAGGGCTGGGTACGCCGTTGATCCATAATCGAATCTCTCAATATATTTTTGACAGAGCCAGCATTTTGTATTATTTGCAATGGCAAAGCAAATAAGCGTAATAGGTTTAGTTGAAACCTGAAAACCTTTTAGCAAATAATCCATTTATAAGTACTAAATTTGTTATCTCGGCATCAAAGTATATTCAAACCTATAAATACGTAGAAGTAAGGATTTTTCAGTGAATAACTAAAAAAGTCTATAAAACAAAAAAGCCATTTGTTGTCATCCGTTCTTTGCTTGCAAAAATTTCAGGGAAGTCTAAAGCCTTGTACAGACCTGAACATTTGTACGAACATTAGCAGTGTTCACACGTAGACTCAAGTCGCGCAGTTTTAGAGCGCTCAAGAGACGCAAATGTTAAGAATGTACGTTGGCCGAACTAGTCGCGCAGTACAAGCTCGGCTGAAATTTTTTATCCCTCCACTACCGCGTGACCAAAATTTCAAGCTTTCCTAAAAATTCAAACACCACGCGATTGACAAGCAAGGCCGTATCTAGGAAAAATATTCGAGGGATGATTAAAAAACTTCAATAAAAATTTGCGTTTTCAGAAACCAAATTGCAAATAATGCAAGGACCTAAAACTATAAACAACAAGAGAAATTAAAGAAAGAAAAATTATAAAAAAAGTTTCTCTTCGGCCGCGACTCGAACCCGGGTCTCTTGCTCTGTACGCAAACGCTCTTTCATTAAGCCACCAAGGATCATACACACATTTTCGGAAAACTTTGACCTATGCATGTGTGTGGTGTCTCAATATAAGAACGAGAAATTCTCAGGGTATTAACTCGACCAAGCCAATCAACTGATTTTTATGATTCTTCTTTCCTACTGTCAAAGGCAGTAGCGTATATAGAAAAACGTTTCGGGGTGGGCCCGGGGCAGTTTTGGGGGGGGGGGGCCGAGACCCCATGAGGGCATATTTTATGCTATTTTATGTTTTTATTCATGAAATATGTCGAAAATATCTAAAAAAATCTTAGCTTCGGGGGGGCCTGGGCCCCCCAGCCCCCCCCCCCATATATACGCCAGTGGTCAAAGGTATGCAAACTCAAATTAGACGTAAAGTATCAACGTCTGAAAACATGAAATCACCTCTTTCGTGTGTTAAAATTTCTGATAGCAACGGGCGATTGCCAATATAGGTAGAGGTTTCCCGAAAATTTATGTATGATCTTTGGTGGAGCGTTTGCGTAAAGAGCAAGAGATCCAGGTTCGAGTCCCGGCCGAAGAGAAACTTTTTTATAATTCTTCTTTCTTTAATTTTACTTGTTTAAAAATGTGCGTATTGTGCAATTTTTTTCTTATTCGTGTCGCTGAGAAGTATCTTTAATCAACACATTTTATTGACTATTTCGGGGGTATTGATCCCCCTTTATCCCCGCCCCTAGGTACGGCCTTAGGCACAACACACTTTTGTTGTTCACACGCACGAGATTTTTTTGTGTAGTTTTACACCGCGTGAAATAGGAAAAGGTAAAACCCAGTTTTTTTTAAATAACGATTTTGGCGCGACTTGCTCCAGTCCTTTTCTCTAGAATTTGCAATTCGAACGTGCGCTCTAAAACTGCGTGACTTAAGTCTACGTGTAAACGCAGCTATTGAGCCGCACCACGTGCCTAACTGCGAACCAAACACTAGTTTAGACGGGGCCGCGAGCGCGGTCGCAAACCGTACGGCGAACAGCTCGGGGAATTTACTCCGTCCACTAGAGTTTTGTTTACCGTTCGGCACGTTGCGCGGCTCAATGTTCGTCGAGATCGCTCCGTATGTGCGCCGCTCGCCGAACTTTTTTCAACGAACTTTCTACGATGCACGGACAAAGAGAAAACACGCATTAAAATGAAATATCGACAACAAACTGCCGATGTCGTTCCAAAGGATCTGCGAATACACAAAGAGTAGCCAAAGAAGGCTGGTTTTCTGCAAGCGGCGCGCGCGCAACTTGAAAATACGAAATCATGACGAATCAATGTTTGCGAGAGGACCATTCGCGGAGCAGTTTGGTATATACGGACTTGAATATATATCCGTAACCACTTTGTACTTCTTTCATTAAACGCAGTATCTGTAGTAGAAGAAAAATCCGGGAGTCGTACAAACTTAACAATTTCTACGTTTATGCAAGATGCACCGCTGCCTTCAGATGGGAGTAATATTCATTGTTAAAAATGGAATTTTTAATCTTTAAAAATAGGACAAAAACAAAACATGTAGGACAATAAAATCAGTACACCACTGATAAAAGTAGAGGATGATACATTATTAAAATTGATTTTTCCTTAGCCACAAAAATTGTTTCTTAGGTGTTTTCCGCTAGCAGTTTAGAGAGAGGTGACGGAGGGCCCTACTTTAAATAAGGTCAACTCAAAAAATTAAATTTTATTAAGATAATTCTGACCAGAAATCATCTTTTAGTTTCTTACCTTAATTATTATTTACTGAGTTATTTACTAAGTTACAAAACGAATGTTTAAAATTTTTCAGTGATTTGAGGAATCCTATAAACACATTAAATTTATTTTATTTCAAGGCCGCTGTTTCAAATAGGTAGGTTTAACTTATTAAATTTGTTACTGTATACAATGGGCTTTTAACTAACTTACCTAATTAAACTTAAGGAAAGTGAGCACACTTTTTCAAATCAATGAAAAACAAAAAATTTGATACTTGGAAAACGCAACTCGTCAATCTCTGGATTCAGTTTCTCCTATCCTGTTTTCGCTTTAATTTTTTTTTGCTTGCTTCGAGCTTTTTAAAATTTAAATCCTACTAAATACGGGTAATATTCTGTTTGACGCACAACAAATAAAAAGCCGAGATACAAAATATGTTTTTATCTTTTCTGCTTTTAATTCTTGTAAAATTTGCATATTTTACCTTCCTCTAGATAGACAGGATTGTGGATTAAATTTTGAAAATTGTGTTCCATTATAAATGTCACCTCATTTTTTCCAGTAATACAGGGGCATAACTAGCCGCGTCATTTAGGGAGGGTTTCAGTCTGAACACCATGAAAATGCCACAAATAAATAAGTAGAAGTTCAAGTACAGGAAGAAGCAAGGGAGGTTTGAGATAGCTTAACACACATAAAGATAAATAAAGAAAAAATCGCTCAGCAGAAAAAAAATTGTAGAAAAAATTTTTTTGATAAATTAAATAATTCAAGAAATAAATGACGCCAAACATTTTTGAGCAAAACGGTACGAAATGAAAAAGTTCTGGTTAGTTTCAAAAGTATAAGCGCCGCGTGTGAAAATTTTCACGGACTTGGTGATTTTTGCTCTGATAAACATTTTACAAAAATTAAGTATTGTTCAGGAAAATATTGAAAACTCGACAAAAATTGTGCTGCAGTACTGTGTTAAAAAAATTGAGCTGCAAAAAAAATTGAAAAAAATGGTGCTACAATCGAAAATTTTAGAAATGTTTAGTACTTTTTGGAAAAAATGTCACCGCAAAAGAAAATTAATCTAGCTTCGAAAATGGGATCAATTTTCTTTTTCTATCTGCCCTAGAAATTCCTCAAACCCAGTGGCGTATATAAGGGGGGCCTAGGGGGCTCGCCCTCCCCCCCCTAAGCAAAGATTTTTTTAGATATTTTCCACATATTTCATGAATACAAACATAAAATAGCATAAAATACGGCCTCATGAGGTCTCGGCCCCCCCGAAGCTGTCTCGGGCCCCCCCGAAACTTTTTTCTATATACGCCACTGCTCCAACCCCTTATACCTGTTTTACACTGACAATCCAAATAATTAATTAATTAATTATCCATTAATTAATTAATCCATGGATCCCTTTATGGTTAAAAAGTTTGAGCTGAAATAACGCAATACCGAAACCGACGTCAAATAAATTCGCGAATTTCTTTATGAATTTATTCACAAAATTAGAAAATGCTCAAATTTTTACCTAATTTGAAGTCCAATTTTCCTAGAGTACAAGAGCAATCAATAGAGTGCCAATCCATTTTATTTTATACAAAAGCAGCAAAATTTAATTTGGGTTTTGGTTTATTTTAAGTAGGAAATATTTCAAGTACAGAACAACAAAATTCTTATTTATGAAAAATTTCAAACAAATTACTGCTGGTAACAAACTAGTAAACTATCAACGTTCTTCTGTTATAAGTTTACAGAAAAATCCATGGCAATTGTAAGCTGTATTATAATGCAGCGCATAATCATGAAAATCTCCTTGAATCAGGGGCGGCGGCACCTCCTCAAAAATACAAAAAAGAATCCTAATTAAAAAATATTTTCAATTTAATTATTTGCTTATTCTGAAATTTTCCCTTTCGCCTCGACGCATACCTTGACTAAAGTTCCGCTCCAACACTGGCTCTGACCGCATGCCGACACGATTACCGCACGGTAGCCGCACGGCTTTCTCGAGCCGCAAGCCATTTCACGGCCGTAGCCGTAGCATGGTGCATAACGCGTAGCATGGGGCTTTCAACCAATCAGCGATCGAATAGCAGAGGCCATATTGGTTTTACATAAGAAAAGTCCATAAGATTGAACTTCTATGCGCCATGCTATGCGCTATGCATTTTTGTGTGTGATCGGCTTTACGATGGAAACGGGGTGGGAGCGGAGGAGGTCATACTGCTGTTTTAATGCACAGAATATCTTGGTTCGGTCCGCTTGTCAATATGTTATGGGCCAGTCTAATTAATATAAGATGATAATACGGTAGTTTTAGTCGTGTGAATTGCGTCGGTAATATAATAAAAAACAATTTTTCCAGTTTTTCTTTGGAAGATAAAACAAAATTAAAAAACTGGGTATATACCGGATCTAACCTAACTCCAGTTAGTCAAAGAAGGACAAAAATTTTACGCGTCATTTGTCTAGAGATATCAATAAGAAAAATAACTGGATTTGCGGGTGTGATTTAACCAACCTGTTGTATTGATTCCCGTGTGTGTTGTTTTATAATTCGGCATCAAGAATTGACCGTAATTGGGCACGAACGGGTGTGAAACATTTGCACATCTTCCTGAGAAAATAAGAAATCATGAATCTTTCAGATCACATTGGAATTCTTGCACTGGATTTGCATTGTTAGGTAAAACGAATGCCCCAGCTCTACAACTCACGGGCCGCCATACCACTGCCTTGCATCGAATTTGTACCCTGTACACAGTGAATTAAGGTCATAATATTCATCATAAAGTTTCCTGTTTTCAGTACTCATATTAATATTTTCGCAAAGGGCTTCATTTTCATTTCAAATCTCATATTGTTCCTGTGCCAGTTTCGTTCTCGACTGCTACTACAATAATAACAAAGTCGCCATCTGTCGAAACTTTGTTTTAGCAATTATTAAACCTCTATATGCACTTCCACAGAAGGGGTAACTCTTCTGTGGCACTTCTATGTAACTTCAAAATTTATTTTCCGATTCAAGATACAGTCAAAAACCATTAGATCTATAAATTTTTTTCGACTCCTTTTATTTGCTTATAAATTACACAAAGATTCAGCGAGTCACAAATGTTTGCCATTCACCAAGTCAACACTTGCATTTTCACAAACAAGGTTTACATGCTTTGCATCGTCTGTGGCAACATTGCTCGGTTTGGAAAGAACTATTTCGGACAAAATATCGACAACAGGAAAATACAAGTTCTTCTTCCTTTACCAATACAATTCTATGTAAGATTAGGCGTCTTTAACTACCATGCTTCAATTTAAGTCATGTTCGGTTGATTTCTTACTCTAAGGGTTGCTCTCTTTCAGTGTGTGTCTTGGTCCCAAAATTCCAAAATTTTTCTCGAAACTGCACTCATAACTAATTTGTTTCTAAGTCTAAAGTTAGGTTAATTTAGGTGAGGTGGCACACCACTAACTGGCAGAGTCAACTGATTTTTCAGTATATTCTAATACCACATGCACATTAAAATATTTTCACAAGGAAGACTTAGAGGCTACATCTTATCCTGCGGACAAGACCAGAACCTTTATTCCTCGCTTTATTCTTAACTGTCCATGAGGAGAGGTGAGCTAAATGGCCACCTTTATGGGTGGGCTTAAAATGACCAGTAATCTTAAGTCATCATCTTTGTTCACCGGGAAATGAATTCCCGTGAGTTATTGTGACGTTTCTAACCTTATATTTGGATGTTCGTTATGTTTTGTTTTGATGATTTAAAAAAAAAAACTAATGCTAAGGACCTTCAAACTTCAAAAAAAGCTTGCCAGAACAAAACAGCCAATCAAAAGTAAGGTTATAAATAGCACAAAAACTCCCGGGGATTTATATACCCATGTAAAATTGACACCTTACCTCACGGCCGTCAAGAATAGCGTCTTGAGATTTCGTGAGCCCTCACCTCACATCACGAACAGTCAAGAATAAGTGTCCAGGGAATTAACACAACAGATATTTTACGCTCTCAGGTTCCTCTTCGTTCAAATACGGCAGTAGTCGTTTGCCATGACATATGGCATGCACTCCAAAGAGGTAATGACCTGTAATAGCAGGAGTTAATATTCTCAGCATTCCACGCCTGTACCTAAGTAATCTAACTAACTAAAAGGTTTCTAACCCTACCTATCTTCTCTCTGCTAACTTTAGCACAGGAATGTTACTGTGAGATTTGACCAGGCACATTTTGCGTGCCCACCCTGATTCAAAAAACGCATCACGTGACGTGACATGGATTTTGCACCGGTTTTAAATGCAGCGTCACCTGATGCGTTTTTTAAATCAGGATTGGCACGCATAGGTCAAAACCGGGTATAAGTCTTTCTTAGGGTTTTACCATGTTTGACTTACAGTCATTATTAAGTTTACTGGTTTTGTGGTTATTTATTATGTAGATTATTATTTGTGCGTCAATAGAACTTAATTTTTAATCAGTTCTTCTTCCTCTGGTTCTTATTATTAGTTTATATAGTGGGAGAAAAAGGGTTTTACAAAAAAAAGAAAATCTGTCACAGCCAGCTGAATACTAGGCTAATTGTGATTAAAAAATGTTATAATCCTTTTTTTGATAAAATTACAAGTTGAGGAGATACAGGCTGTCAAAATAACATCCAAAAATGTTTTAAAAAAATAATTTTTCAAAAAAAATAATTTTTGCTTACCTATTCTTTTAAAAAATATTAATAATATTTTATTAATATGTCTCGCTAGACTTGTTTTTATTATTAAAAATTATTTAAAAAAACATTGCGTTTAATATGGCATTTATAAAAGTTTATACCAAAAAAATAGTTTTTTCTAAAAAAAGTTGACCGACTAACTTTTTTCAAAATAATAGGGTTTGACAGTGGTAAAAAATAAATATATATTTATTT
Source organism: Aspidapion aeneum (assembly GCA_963576565.1). Taxonomy (NCBI): domain Eukaryota; kingdom Metazoa; phylum Arthropoda; class Insecta; order Coleoptera; family Brentidae; genus Aspidapion; species Aspidapion aeneum. Next base: position 43,823,897 of record OY755042.1, read on the forward strand.
TTAGATATCTCTTTAGGTCTTGGGAATGCTAAAAACAAACTCTTTTGTTTAATTTTTTCTCAAATTCATAGTTCTTTTAATTAAATAAATTCATTAAATTAAAACTATTAGCCATGTGATTCAAAACGGTCTACCAATCAGCTGCGAGTGACGTCACAAAACAGTAAACGCCTCAAAAGAACCTATTTTCTGTATTATCTTCTTATGGATGGCAATGTTTGCTTTGGTTTAAAGTGCGAATTATCGTCCTAAATTAGATTTTATTTTCTGTTTTGCGTATAAAAAACATTTTCAATGGAAAACGGATTCTCCAAAGCCGATAGCTCCAACTTGCCAAGGCTGAATTCCTTTATGATGGCAGGCTTCTTTGCCAACAACAGTGATTTTTGTTCTGCGGAATTTAGAAACGTTAAAATGTTGATGAAAGTATTTGATGAGTTGTTTTGTATATAACTAAAAGATTTTTTACGATATTCTTCGCCTACTTTTACTCATTTAGATTTTGAGGTTAGGTTAATGTTTTGCTTTTTTGTTTAATATGCCACTTACAATAGATTCAATTAAATACCCAATTATTATTATTTTAAGCATTAAGAAACAATGAAAAATTGCTTTTTAAAACAAAATTTTCTATATACATTTTGTTTTAAAGAATTGTTATGACTCTTCAATTAATTAATTAATAATAAAAAAAATATTTTTTAAATTTTATTAAGGTTATAAAAAATTGCAAAGATTTGCGAGGTCTTGCATATATCCTAAATATTAGTCCAATGAATTAGCAAAAAGGTAGCATAAATATTTTTTCCTACTGGCTGCTACTAAGGGTGCTGTATTTTTTTAAATAATATATTTCAATCCTAATAATTTATAACACATTGGTTACCACCCCGGTTGAGAGGCCTCACATCATCTCCTGTTTAGGTATACCCTTAAAACCAGTCTTGCCGCCATTTGGACAAATATAAAATTGTGACAGCTCTCATCAACGTCAAAAATGGCGGCAGTAAGGTTTCAAAAATGGCACTAAATCTGGAGAAGATATGAGGCTTATTATTCGGTGATGGCGAGTGGTTATAGGTGATAATAAATTTTAATTTTCCCAAAATATTTATGGTACTAAGTCACCTTATACTACTGTGAGCAAAATGGAAAATTAAATATTTTAGAATCGCATATCGTATTGGCCGTTTTCTGTCAATGGGAACGCACAAAAACAACAATTTGAGGTAGTCAATAAAATTATAAAAATACTGCTATCAGTCTTAAAATATATATGCCAAAAATTATTCTGGAGTTTGTCTGGGCGAATATTAAAAAAAAAAATGTTTTTTTGCACTTTGGAGATCAAAAGTGCGCTTTTTTATCACAAATTTTAGGGATAAAGTATCACTTTTTATCCCGTACATAAAAAGTGACGTTCAAAGATAAAACGTAAAAATGGGACGTCTGTTTTTCTTGCAAAATAATTTTAATAAAAACGGGGCCCAAAAATGACTAAAGTATCTTTTGAGCACTCGGCGAACTGTAGCTACATACAGTTTTTTCTTCTCGGAATAAAAGGGCCAATAAAGTCCCTAAGAAGATAATATACTATTTTATCACTTTTTTTTTACTTTTAGAACGCATAAGCATAAAACATTCAGACTTGTTAAATGAGTGGCCTCTCACGAAAATTTGAAGGTGTCAAATATTTTCAAAAAAATTCAACCCTTGTTGGGTTAAGAAAAATGTTCTAATAAAAATAACCAAATTCTAAATAAGGCATCAGTAAATTTTTGCAAAAGTCTCAGTCTCAAATGGAAGCTATCGGGACGAAACAAAATTTATTTTCAAAATCGTTATTTCGAATGGTTAAATAAAGATAATATATCTGACAAATTTTGTTATAAAACGGATTCAGAAAAATCAGAAAATACAGATTCGGAAACAGAAGCCGTACCCGAACCGAGTCATTGACGGCCTAAAACGGCTTTCTTAGAATCATCTTTAAGAACAAAGAAACTGAGGGTGCAATGTGTGTGTATGGTAAAAATAATTATTTTGGGGTTGCTAATTTAATTTTTCTGGAAGGGACTTAGCCCCCACCAAGCCTTCTTAACTACGCCCATGAATCCGAATAAAAAAAAATTAGTTTAATTTCCAACACAAAAGTAAATTGATTTTTATTTTTAACGTAACTGTAGGTTAAATTGAATGTACTTTAATTTATTTTTTTAATATTTTAAATGAAATGACATATATATATTTTAAAAATTTTACTTATTTTAACCTTTAGACTACACTTTATCACATACCCTATAAAAAAATTAACTTTTTTGAAAAACAACAAAGATATTGATTATTGTCCAAAAACCCTTGTCCGCACTGTGCAACGTAAGAAAAATTAATAGAAACAATTTACTTATACTCACATCAAAGTGATCTTCACAAATGTAAAGTGAAGATGTATTAGATATGGCCATTGGGTCTCTTCGAACAAGTTCTAGCCACTTTTTCCGTTCTTTTGCTGCTGTAGGCACATGCATAAATAGTTTTTCAGGTATTTTTATGCTAGTATTCGAACACTGAGGCACTACACACCACCTATAGGACATTTTTTTGCATAAAAACAGTAAAAACACAGACCAAAAACAAATAAACACTTGAATGCCGTGTATTTATCCGCGAGTTTACTACGCTGTGACGTCATTGCAACGCCATGCGATAAATGAGCGTTTTAGCGGCAAATTCAAATCGGAAATTAGAAAACTTGATTTTGAATATAGTCATGATAAAATATACTATTTTAATAATTTTGCGTAGCAAATTAGGGATCTATGTATCATTCTAAACTCTTTTCTAAAATTTGTCAAATACCCTATTTTCATTTATAGTTCATTGCTCTTGTTCTGGTACACGACTTCCCAAATTCCCAATTTCATATTTTGACTGCGTTTTTTTAAAAGTTATTATCAAAAAAGTTTAAAAAATTGCCAACTTGTGATACGCTGTATCTCGACAAAGAAACAGTTTTGACCCATGCATTATAGGAACTTTTTTATCAGACATGACCACCTCTATCAGCTGTTGGCCTATGGCCCCTAAGTTATGAGACACCCTGTATATTATTAAAATTAGGGTGAAGATATATTTAATAATGGTAAATAATATACGGGGTCCCTTTAATTTAAGAAGGTCAAATTTGACACAAGGAAATACATCTATAACTTCCGATATAGTCAAAAATAAATTATGAAACTGAAACTAAACAACTTTGGTATTTATTCTTTTCTCTCACCAACAATACAATTTGATAAAGGTCACGCAAATATAAACAATAGGGACTTATTGGAATAAATCTGACTTTATTTTAGAGTTGGCTTTATTCTGACACATTTACAAAGAAAACTGACAACTGACCTCTCAAAATTGACATGCCAAAGTCAAATTTAAAAATAAAGTCGCTAACTTGAAAGAATGTAGCTGCGTTTTATATGTAAATCTGTCACAATACTGCCGATTTTAAAATAAGGTCAGGTTTTATTCCAATAACTATCTAGTGACCCTGTACTTATCTGTGTTTATTTTCTTAAACACCAAACACCTTCGCACTAGCGTACACACTACTAGGAATTTACCAAATAGCAAACATTTGTTATTTGGGCTTCTCTGTACTCTGCATGTATGTGCCAAGCATTAGCAATCATATCCACATATTGAACAATAATTGCCATGAATTTTGCCATCTGCCCGCAACAGATTTGAATATTTCCAGCAATCATGTTTTTTCTCATTTCAATATTTTATAGTGCCAAACGTTCTTTCATTGTTTGATTTGCATAAAGACTCGCCATTAAAACTTTAAATTCAGTCATAGGAATAGAGCCTGCAACTGTATTATTATAAAGTTGGACGCTTTTCTTGACTCTTGAATCGCTCATTTTGTTATTATTTAATTTGATATTAATGTATCCATCTAATTGAACTAGTTTGGAACAAGTAGCTTTGTTGAAACGCATATATTGAAAAAAAATTGAAATAATTGAATAATATATGAAATTACTGTTATAGGAATTCCCGATTCTCAAAAGTATTAGTTTAATTCAGTGGATACCTACTGGTGATTAATATTATTATCGTATAAAATGTCATAACGAAAAGGTTTCATGTAAAAAGTACGCGAAAATGGTATTCCGTAAAAATTATTGAGATCAAAGTATAGATAAGTTTTTCAATACACATTTCAAAATGAAAGGTTCTCACTAATTTGGAAATGTTTATATAAACTTTGCTATTACAGCCAAACTTGTTTACGTTTTTGTAGCACTATGCCTAAGAGTCAATTATGATGCAGTAAAATCATCGAGGTGAAAAATTTAATTTTGCAAATTATTAAAAGTTTGACTTTGCTTTACAAAAGATTTTTTACTCTTAAATTTTGGGTCAACTCCTCATTAATTAATTTATAACCGGTCAGAGCATAGAACGGTATATTTTTCAAATTGTCGACAAAAATAATAGACTACGCTCAAAAAAATATCATTTGGAGAAAATTTTTTAAAACTTTAAAAATAATACTAAACTTTACTTAGTACTTTAAGTACTTTAATACGATTAATTTAGCAAAACTTGATATGGATTGTAATAATTAGTAAGAGAAATTACCCAGTGTGCCTAGATATAATTTGAGGCAAATTTTTGTTGGTAATTTTAAAAACACTTTATTTTGTCTCATAAATTTAAGTAAAGTTTCGAAGTTTTATACTTTTTATTTGATTCATTTATATATTTGGCTTTAATGGCACATTATTTCAATTTTATATAATTTCCAAAATTTGCAATTTTTTTTAAACCGTATATTTATTAGCGTTCCCTAAATGCCCAAAATAATAAAAGTGATTATTTTGCACTTTTATTAAAGTAAGACATCTTTCTAAATCAAATTAGAAAATAGGGTTTGACCTTACTTGTGTTCGAATAACGCAGGCTACTAGTTCCTTTATTTAAAGACAATGTTACCGCGCATATAACGTTACTACAAAATGTTATGTAAATTTAAAATATTTTTGATACCAGACAATTATTCCAAGAACTACCAATCCGGGGTGATTCGCAGATTTATTCTTATGCTAATAATTGAAAATTATGTTTTATAAAAATTGGTAGTTATGTGTTGTTTCGCAACAGTGTTCACCAACTAACCAAATGTCATCAATGTCCTGTGAAGTGCGTAAAAAAAAACAAATCCTATATTTTCCGGGCGGTTTTTTACTGGTATTGCTCTTTTAGGTTTTCCCTAGTTGTGCAGCGGCGTAGCGTGCCTGCATGGGGGGGCGACAGCTAAATAGGGCGCCCATCAAAAATCTTGCGACCAAAAAAAAAGAAAAAAAAAAGGTCATCATGTCTTTAGTTTCCTTTGCCACCCTCTCAATTTTATTAAGCTTAGGGCGCTTCAGGCACGCCCCCTCCACGCTACGCCACTTTGTTTTCGGAACTGTTTAATTAATTTTGCCTACAGGACACAAAACAGCCTTTTGACAGATAAATAAAGGATAAAGCATGAAAAATTTTGTCTGCAAAAGGTCTAAATTGGGCTTCTAAATATCACGTGACATCTGTCATTTAATGTCGCATTTATAAAGGATAAAGTTAGCTAAAGGAGGGCCTGCAAAAGGTCCCCAATATTTCGGTTTTTAGTCAGAATTTAAACAAAATGTAAAAAACCGTAAATAAATTGCTCTGGTTGAACAACCCTTTTTGCTATGCAGCGAAGTTGCTCCTATATATTAACAAAGTTTGATAAATCGTGCTTATAATTTTGCTTAATATTTTCCAGCCCCAACATTTTATCCTAACAAATTGCCGTGCTAATTCCCCCCAGCAGACTCCATATTTGTTCTGTTTTCTATGATTAACGTTTAGGCATAAATTTTGTTATGTGCGGTATGCTCGAGTATTTCGGTAATGAATTTTTCTCCAACTTTTACCGTACAACGTATATTCCGCAAATTTTTTCAATTATTTGAGTTCATAAGGTTCAAAAATCATGGAGGTGGAGAATTTGAGTTCGAGAGGATTTTCTTAGTTAAAGCTGTAGTAAATTACAGTTTTTAAATTATTTTCAGCATGGGCGCATCCAGGGGAGGGGCAGCCCCCCCCCCAAGCCCAAGATTATTTCAGATATTTTTCACATATTTCTTGAATAAAAAGATAAAATAGCATAAAATACAACATAATGAGGCTTCGGGGCCCCCTAAAGGCCCCGGGCACCCTCAAGACATGATCCTGGGTGAGCCACTCTTTTCAGATTGTTATACTTAAAACTCATCTCCACCTTTCACAATCATTTTAAATAAATACGTCTCTGATTTAATTTTGTTCTTTTTATATCCGAAAAATCATTTGGGGAACGCGTCCATAACTAAATCAGGGAAGTTCAAATGAGCACAAAACATATTAAAATCAATTAATTTTAATAATCTATATTTTAAACTCTAATTAGAATCAGTAATGTTTATGAATTCACATGGTTCACAATAAATTTTAAGTAACCGTTAATTTTACTTATTAGAGAATTATTGAAATAAAGCCAGGCTATAATAGTGCCAGGCACAATTTTGACACCTTCACATTGTAATATCAGCTGTGATCTTTCAACACACGGCCTTTGTTTACTATATGAACCGGTATAAATAGTGCCTTCTTTTATTAATTGAAAATAAACGACGAAAGTTTTAAATTCGACTTTGGTATGCCAATTTTAAAGGATTAACTGTCAGTTTTCAATGTGAATGTGTCAAAATAGTGCCTGTTACAATTATAGCCTGGCTGTATTTCAATAATTCTCTATTAATAAAGTTGTCCGACCAGACAATCATCATTTCGGGAACAGATACATAATATATGTATTAAAATGTTTTTTATTGAAAGTGTCAGATGGTGCTGTACTAGGTGTTTCCATCGAAACTTCGAACAGGTTGTCAACGCTGAGTTGATTGTTGGTATTAAATATTATAAATTAAAGCGGTAAGCATATTTTATTTTGTATCGTACATCAATTCAGCATCATTTGGGGATTGCTGTTGTATAATGTATTTGGATTAAAACTATCTATTTTTGTCATTGATATAATAAACAATTAAGGCGTCTATAACACAACCTCAAAAATATTTTGTTTTGCATTATAGCACAAAAAATCAAAGATAATAATGGCGGAAACGTCATTTTGCCAAAGGTCATTTCGAAAACGTTCTCGGATATGACGAACGTAAATAAGCCTTATTTTATCACAAGCGTTTATTTAACTTTGCTTGCAAGTTTGTAATAAATCTAGGAATTCAATTTTGACAAACTTCTATATATCGGATCAACTTAAAAAAAAAATATGTTCATTTATAAAAATAGTATATTAATAATATTTTTGCACAATTTTAAATTTAGATTTGTTTAGAATTTTTGAAAATTTTAATTTTTATTTATAATTTTCGATTTTTTTTTTAATTTTCGAAAATATTTATTTTTTTTTAATTTTCAAAATGTTTATAAAAGTTGAAACTAGGTAACTGCGCATGGCTTAAATAAAAGATAAGAAAAAATCGGACATGCAAAAGGTCTCTATTAGAGAATTATTGAAATAAAGCTAGGCTTTAATTGTGCCAGGCACTATTTTGACACATTCACAACTGACAGTTGAACCTTCAAAATTGACATACCAAAGTCGAATTTAAAACTTTCATCGTTTATTTTTAATTAATAAAAGAAGGCACTATTTATTCAGGTACATATAGTAAACACAGGCCGTGTGTTGAAAGATCACAGCTGATATTACCATGTGAAGGTGTCAAAATTGTGCCTGACACTATTATAGCCTGGCTTTATTTCAATAATTCTCTATTATTTAGGCTAGGATCCGTTAATTTTATTTTTACACTATGTAAACGCTTGCCACAGTGCATTTTAATACTTAAAGGAAATTAAATGACAGAAGTCTGACGTGGGTCACTCTGTATACATATTTGGAAATTTTATAAGCAAAGTTGGTTTTGCACTGAGATAAAAAGAGCTTTATCGCTAAAGGAAGTGGATACGGCTTTAACAATGGTTTTGTTTGCGATAATTTTTGTGTTTACCACAAACTATTTTTGATAAGCACGAAATATCAGACATAATATAGGGCTCGACCGGGAGATAGGTATGTAGTATAAATAATAACATTACAAACAAACAAGCAACCTAAACAACATGTATTAAAACCCATTATTATTATTCTAAATAAAGCTGTTCCATGTTCAATCATAGAATAGCTATTTAAACAACAAGGTTTGAAAACGACTCTTTGCACACGATCGAGACAGTTTGGTAGACTGAGCCGAAGGCGAGGTCTACAAGTCGAGGGAGTGTGCAAAGAGGTTTTCAAACGAGTTTTTTACAATATTTTTTATACGACTGCTAATAAAGAAAAAAAAATCAAATTTTAATTTAACTTGTTTTTATTTCCGACATTTTTACAACAAAACTTTAAAAATTCAACAATTTTTTGACGTATCTAATCAACAAAACAGCAGTGCCCAACAAACATTTAAAGTTGTAACGACGAAACCCCAACTAGAAAGAATTTCTTAAAAGTAACCGCAACGTACTCCGGCTACGTCTCAGTATACCATACAGCGACGTTATAATTCCCTAAGTGGGGAACCAATTTCTGGTTATAACTACTTGGCCAAGTGTTTAAAGTCACTGTAGTAACAACTACACTACTACGTCGTAGCCAGGTATCTACTACGTCGTAGAGGCTGTTTTTTTTTCCGTAATGGCATAAAAGTTGCGATGTAGTTGCAAATAATATAATCGTTTCTTTTTGGTAGAATTGTTACACAATATGGTGGACACAACAGTAAACAGACTCGCTTAGTTTTTTTGTTTGGTTATGGTTATAATATGTACTATGTTATCCAAAAGTGTGAGAATTTACGAGCAGAGGATCAAAATTCGAGTGCGACGCAAAGTTTTTTGTATAACATGCATTATATATATTGCAAAAAACCGGTGCGCCCGTAAAATTGAGCCGTTTTCTGGTAGCTGATGGAATTTTTGTGTTGTGATTTTGGAGGTTATGTTTTCATAATCGACAGTTAACTCCAACAAATGGTGCTTAAGAAGAGCATTTTTGGTAAGCTTCAACTAATTTGTTTCTAAAATAGTATAGCTCTTTAATATGAGCTCATAAAACGACAACAAAAATATAAAATTTTCTTTCTTAAATAAAAACATGGCGTCCCAAACTATATTCCCTGATAGTCGAAAGGGTTACTTGAAAGTGAGCCTAAGTTACAGTAACGTGTCACTTACGACTTTTATGTCGGCATTCCTTTTTAGTTCTAGATAACACACTCGAATTTCTACTCCTTCGTTGCAGAAACGTATTATTAACTAGCTTTCATCACTAGAAAACGTCTACAGAGTGATAGGAACCACGCGATAAGTATAACTACGACCCTCAAGTTATTGGGGTGTCGCCACTTGTCATTTGCCGTTTCTGCCAACAACAACACCACTGCTTATAGGTTATGTACGAGCGTGAATTTGTGGTAGGTTTTAAAACAAAAACAAGATAAATTAAATTCCATTAGAACAATAAATGAAGTGCCAATAAAAAGAGTTTTTTAAAAATGTAACACAGCACAAATTTAAGTTTATTCACTTCAAACCAAGCTTTAACAACAGCACAAATTTGAAGAAAACCAAAAAGAATTATTGACCCAAGCTCAACACATAAAATGAATCACAGTGAGACACGACACGTCAGCACAAGAGGCCTAGATAAACGAATTCGGTTTAGTCCGCACAAGAGGGTTACGATGGCGATAGGGTGGTGCCACAGCACAAACCACGAACGACCGTAAAGACAGTGAATAGAACAGCAACAAGTAGCTTAAAAGATTAAGGATGGAGATTAAGCATGGACCAGGGAATTCTTAAAATCCGGGTGCGGTACTCGATACTTTGGATCAATATTTTGCATTTTGATTGTTTTGCAAAATGGTCAAGCAATGAGCTCGAAAAAATGGACTGCTCAAGGTAGTTAAAAAAATATTTGCAAAACTATTCCTAATATTCCCATATTATAAAAGGAGCCACAAAAAGTAGGGTTAAGAATGTGTGCGACAAAGATGCGACTTCAAAAAGTCTACGTTTTCAAAGTAGAAACAGGAAGGAGAGATTACTTTAAAAGATCAACATTAAAAAAAAATCAAAGTAGTTGCGGCTTTAAAGTTGATTCACAAAGTTATTTTGTCTACATTGTTACATCAGATGTTACTATGATGACACAAACTTTTGTGGTAAAAATTAAAGTTATAATGTAGTTGTCGGATACACTTGTTTGGGACTCCAATGAAGCTTAACTTTCTAGTGGTAATTAAGTAGGATATAAAAGTCAGGGCGACTACGAAATAACGACTAAAAAGAAAGTAAAACTTTAGCAACGTCCTATTGTGGTAGAGAAGACTATCAGAATCGACTATCAAGAAACAATCCTAAGAAGTAGTTTAGAGGGTCGTTTTTACGAAACATCTACTATTTCCTGATACTAAATAGTAGTTAGAACTAAAAAGTAACAAATTTTGGTTGGGATCACCACATTTCTACTATAAGAAAGTAGCAAAGCCTTTAGAACATGTAGCCGCTACTATAAATGTTAGTTGGGTGACGGTTGCTACGGAACTAAGCCAACTTATATTGATGGGTGACAACAACAAAAATCACAATGACGGGAGACCCGTATGCAGAAATGACATAGGCGTGCACAAAAATGACGTAAGCGTGTGCAAAACGTTTTGCACACAGCGTGCGCAAAATGCCATTTTCAGATCGTGTTCTCCGTGCGCAAAACCCTCTTTTACAAGACAGTCGTATAAAAATTAAATTATTATTTTTCTCGGCAAATTAAACCAATTTTCATTGTTGAAACTCAGCCTGCAGTAGTACGAGGGCGATTCCTCTTTTTTCCGTAATTTATAAAACAGATACACAGGTGGCGACATACAGGATTTAGTGACATACGCAGGGGGGGGGGGGGTCTAAAGCCCCTACCTAGAGCCACTGAATATTGATAAAATGTATCGATCTGCGCTCAAGCCCCCCCCTGCAGGATCCATCTTACCCCATGCAGGATTCCCAACATAGTTAAACCATCGATATATCATGCATCTGAATAGCAGAAGACCGATACTGTTACAAATTTTAGTTGTTTAATTTTTATAGTTAGAATGTATTTAGGTTTACTGTAGTATTAGTTTACCTTCTGGTATGGTTGTATTATTAGTCTAGGTTTTAGTTGCGTTATCTGTGACACACGTTCGCTTATATACGCGAATGTCCTAGTGCCGAATAAAAATAGATAGTTTGCAAAAGATCGATAGGGGTATATACTGCCGTCATAAGTAAAAACACAGTAAGGATATTTGATATTTCACAGTCAAACAATCTCAGATAATATATTTTAAATAGAGTGTTACCTTAGAATGTGAGCTATCAAATGTACTTACTGTGTTTTTGCTTATGACGGCAATATAAGCGGCCGGACATCGCCTGACGGTATAGTCAGAGATAACGAGCTTTAGAAATCGCGAGATATTAACGCGAAGTTAATAAATAGATTTGAGTAGTGCCTTATTAGTAAGTTTAAGTACCGTTATTGTACATTGAGTTGTCGAAAACATTGTTTTTGATAATTTCTCGGTGTACTTGTTGTTGTGAACCCAACCCAACACACATTTAAAGTTGTAACGACGAAACCCCAACTAGAAAGAATTTCCTAAAAGTAACCGCAACGTACTCCCGCTACGTCTCAGTATACCATACAGCGACGTTATAATTCCCTAAGTGGGGAACCAATTTCTGGTTATAACTACTTGGCCAAGTGTTTAAAGTCACTGTAGTAACAACTACACTACTACGTCGTAGAGGCTGGTTTTTTTCCGTAATGGCATAAAAGTTGCGATGTAGTTGCAAATAATATAATCGTTTCTTTTTGGTAGAATTGTTACACAATATGGTGGACACAACAGTAAACAGACTCGCTTAGTTTTTTTGTTTGGTTATGGTTATAATATGTACTATGTTATCCAAAAGGGTGAGAATTTACGAGCAGAGGATCAAAATTCGAGTGCGACGCAAAGTTTTTTGTATAACATGCATTATATATATTGCAAAAAACCGGTGCGCCCGTAAAATTGAGCCGTTTTCTGGTAGCTGATGGAATTTTTGTGTTGTGATTTTGGAGGTTATGTTTTCATAATCGACAGTTAACTCCAACAAATGGTGCTTAAGAAGAGCATTTTTGGTAAGCTTCAACTAATTTGTTTCTAAAATAGTATAGCTCTTTAATATCAGCTCATAAAACGACTACAAAAATATTAAATTTTCTTTCTTACATAAAAACATGGCGTCCCAAACTATATTCCCTGATATTTGAAAGGGTTACTTGAAAGTAAGCCTAAGTTACGGCAACGTGTCACTTACGACTTTTATGTCGGCATTCCTTTTTAGTTCTAGATAACACACTCGAATTTCTACTCCTTCGTTGCAGAAACGTATTATTAACTAGCTTTCGCCACTAGAAAACGTCTACAGAGTGATAGGAACCACGCGATAAGTATAACTACTACCCTCAAGTTATTGGGGTGTCGCCACTTGTCATTTGCCGTTTCTGTCAACAACACACTGCTTATAGGTTATGTACGAGCGTGAATTTGTGGTAGGTTTTAAAACAAAAAAAGATAAATTAAATTAAGTTTTTTAAAAATGTATGTTGCAGTCGAGAGAATGATCCCTATTCTAGAATTTCTAGGAAGTGTTGGTCAAGGAACTAAAAGAACGTAGTCACATCAATTAAATCAACTTATTGTTAGTTTTTTTATTTACACATTGCTCTCACAATTCGTATGTAGTATTTTTTATTGTTTTTGGATATTTTGGCATTGTCAATATTCAGTAATTTTTATTATTGTAAGCCCTATAAGTAAAAAAACAATCTCTGAGACTTGTTAGATCGCTTAGAAATCCGCATGTAACCACGATATATCTAACTTGTTTTTTTATTAGCCGCAAACAGCGCAAAAGTTCCTAGATGATGTCTAGCATATCCCAGAGGTTATTTTAGGAACCGTGCATAAATTAGATATTAGGGACCTATTGCAATAAAGCCTGGCACAAAACACAGCACAAATTTAAGTTTATTTACTTCACACCAAGCTTTAACAACAGCACAAATTTGAAGAAAACCAAAACCCCAAGCTCAACACATAAAATGAATCACAGTGAAACACGACACGTCAGCACAAGAGGCATAGATAAACGAATTCGGTTTAGTCCGCACAAGAGGGTTACGATGGCGATAGGGTGGTGCCACAGCACAAACCACGAACGACCGTAAAGACAGTACAAGAATAGAACAGCAACAAGTAGCGTAAAAGATTAAGGATGGAGATTAAGCATGGACCAGGGAATTCTTAAAATCCGTGTGCGGTACTCGATACTTTGGATCAATATTTTGCATTTTGATTGTTGTGCAAAATGGTCAAGCAATGAGCTCGAAAAAATGGACTGCTCAAGGTAGTTAAAAAAATATTTGCAAAACTATTCCTAATATTCCCATATTATAAAAGGAGCCACGAAAAGTAGGGTTAAGAATGTGTGCGACCAAGATGCGACTTCAAAAAGTCTACGTTTTCAAAGGTTTTCAAAGAAGAAACAGGAAGGAGAGATTACTTTAAAAGATCGACATTAAAAAAAAGTCAAAGTAGTTGCGGCTTTAAAGTTGATCCAAAAAGTTATTTTGTCTACATTGTTACATCAGATGTTACTATGATGACACAAACTTTTGTGGTAAAAATTAAAGTTATAATGTAGTTGTCGGATACACTTGTTTGGGACTCCAATGAAGCTTAACTTTCCAGTGGTAATTAAGTAGGATATAAAAGTCAGGGCGACTACGAAATAACGACCAAAAAGAAATTAAAACTTTAGCAACGTTCTATTGTGGTAGAGAAGACTATCAGAATCGACTATTAAGAAACAATCCTAAGAAGTAGTTTAGAGGGTCGTTTTTACGAAACATCTACTATTTCCTGATACTAAATAGTAGTTAGAACTAAAAAGTAACAAATTTTGGTTGGGATCACCACATTTCTAATTTAGGAAAGTAGCAAAGCCTTTAGAACATGTAGCCGCTACTATAAATGTTAGTTGGGAACCGGTGACAATATTTTCAGTAATGAGATTAAATTTTTGCCTTTGCTTCACAGTAGGGTGTAAGGGTTAGGCAAATATCGATGAAACATATGATTAACTCCAGAACATGTATTAGAGATAAAATAGCCCCGAAAAACTATTCAATATTTTCTCTGTTTGCATCATCGTAGACAACCACCTATATCGATCGGAAATCACAATTTTAGCCAAAATGAACAAAATAATAAGGTTAAGACCAAAACCTTTTCCGTAAAAAAATCACTTTTTAAACTACATAATCGAAGCACTTTCCGCTGCAAGGCCATGGAACTCTCAAAACAAAATAACAAATATAAAACTTAAAAAATCTACAAAGCCAAAGAATTTTTACCACCTAAGAAACTTGAAAATTAAATTAGTTGTAATTGTGATTTTTGACATTTAACTGGATGAACCATCAAATCTGAGGCTTGAAAAAGACCAAATAAAGGTCGAAACGTCGCCATAAGGTAAATTGGTTCTCATTCCATTCCCTATACCCAAGGAAACCTAAGAAAAATAACAAAATTTTTACCTACTAAATTTTTTTAAAACAACAACGTTTTAGGTAATGGTATAAATCGTTCCAGCAACAGACATCGCCGACACAAGCCGATGGCAATTACATCAGAAATTTAGAAATTGTTTGTTGGCTAAAACTTGCTACATATTCCGGGATTTTATTTGGAAATAGAAATTTGTATCTTATTACCGCCCAACGTATTCATCTGAAAATGGTGTCTTAACTTAACCCGAAATACATAAAAAAAATCACATGGAGGGAAGAGTGAAATACATTTTGTTTGATGATTTAGTTGTAATTAAAGTTATTTATACAGAGTCATTCGCTAGAATCAAAGTATTTTATTTTTTTTTAATTTTGATATCAATCGCCTAGTTTTCGTGAAAGTTTCCACGTAAAAAAATAGCCTTTTAGACATAACAACACAACCATCCGTTAAGTGGGACTGGAACCCACAAGCTTGCGACACGCCGTGATCGAGGCAGTCCGGTCGAATATACGCTGACATCATAGCGATACATACGAAGCAGAACCACTACACAAGCGAACTCGAGCTCACAAGTTTATACTTAATACTTAAATATTTTACTTAGACTTAGACATAAGCTTGAACCCTGTTAGTAAATAATGCTGCTAGCTGTTAGAATACCAATTAAACATTGTATTTGGGTAAGACTTTATCCATTTTATTAAGAAAAATAATAACTGATGTACATGATATTTTTACGAGAATACTCTATGCAGCGGTGGCCAAGTTTTTTGTAAGGTATGCCACTTTTGACCCCAAAAGTCTTGCGCGTGCCCCTCATTTTTGTTAGACCAAAATTTTGTGCTTTCCAATTTTAAAATAAAAAGCTTTATTATTTAAATACTAAAGAAATTTTTTATGGTGTGGACTTAATTAATTAATTTTTGGACTCTTCGATATAAATTCGACGGCTACGACTACCCCGTTCGGAGGAAGAGCCCGAAAATTAATGTCTTCAGTTTTTGTTATGTTGTCAAGGTTTCAATAAAAAAATACAAAATCTAACAGTTGAAATAGAAAAAAATAAAGTCACGCAAATTAATGGATTTTTAACGTCGGTTTTGCTAGATACTATAGAATAGCTAAAGATAGGGATTTCACAAGCAAAAAAAGTGGGTACACCATTGACACCATTTTACGTTACCATTTAAATAGCTAAAAATTTGGCTGAAATATAAGGGCACTTGGAGGCAACCCGTTAAGCAGCCTAACCAAACTTACTATACTTTGATTTTATCGCAGCCTTGTCAAAATGGCGAAGACTGTCACTGTTGTAGTTATTTTTCTGTGTTCTTGTAGAAAGAAAGTATCGGCTCTAATAGAAACAGTAATGTTTAAAGACCCTCAATGGTTTTAAACGGTTATATTTTCAACCACTTGGCATTTCTAAACAAAAGAACGAAATGTCAAACTGAAACGTTTTCCTGGCGGCGACCATTTTGAATTTGCCGCTTTAACTTTGGTGAAATCCAATCCGTTTATGATAATAATCCGTGGTTTTTGCACTCGAATATTTTAGTTTCAGGCGTGCCACTCTAAACTGAACAAAACTGAACTGAGTTTTTATGGGTTTCGGTCACCACGGGGTTTACAATTAAAATCAGCGCAATTATTTTTAGGGAAACTGCGGTACTTGCTTCAAAAGTGGTCTGGAAGATGAATTTTTTGGTTACTTATACAGGGTTTGATGGTATTGAATGGAATATTCAGTTATTATAGAAGATAGAGGAATGGATATTTCACATTACATTCCTTAAGTTTTGAGAAAAAAAATATGTCAAAATATTTTTTCTAGCCCTTCTAGTTTTAAGCTACGAGGGAAAATTAAAAAATTCGGAATTCCAGAAATCCATTATTAGGGCAGAATATTCAATTTTAGCTCACATATATCCTAATTTTTTCGAGAAAAAAAAAATTGCTCCGATTTCAAAATTTTCTATATATCTTTGCGTTTTAGATGATTTTGAAACTTTTTTGTTGCGCCGTCTGTCTGTCTGTCTGTCTGTCTGTCTGTATGTCTGTCTGTCTGTCTGTCTGTCTGTCTGTCTGTCTGTCTGTCTGTCTGTCTGTCTGTATGTCTGTCTGTAACGACCAACGCGCATAACTCAAAAACCGCTTGGCCGATTTTAATGAAATTTGGTACCTGGGCTGGGTCTTGGGTCGAGAAGGTCCCATTTAAAAATGAACAAAATCCACCGAACAGAAACCAAATAAAAGGGTGGGGGTAGATTTAAAAAATTAGAGTTTATGTGAAAATATGGCGTGTGTGATATCAAACGAAAGGTAATTGAGTCTGCAGTTAAACAAAATATATTTTAATTTATTTAAAAAAAAAGGGTGGGGGTATATTTTAAAAATTAGAGTTTAAGTGAAAATATGGCGTGTGTGATATCAAACGAAAGGTAATTGAGTCCGGAGTTTAACAAAATACATTTTAGTTTTTTGTTTTTTTTTTAAGGGTGGGGGTAGATTTCAAAAATTTGAGTTTAAGTCAGAACATGGCTTGTGTGGTATCAAACAAAAGGTAATTTAGTCTGGAGTTAAATAAAATATATTTCAGTTTTTAGTTATATTAGCTCACACGTACACTATAACTATAGTACCTAGTGTGAGCTTAGGGGCCCATATATTGGCAGAGTATTTTTTAAGCCATTTTAGTTTTGGTGCTACGAGGAAAAATTAGGATTTTCAAAAATTGGCCATATCTTTGTTATTAGTGCAGATATTTTAATTTTGTTAAAATTTCTCTACAGAAAATTGACCCTTTCAATAAAATAACGTTGTTAAATTTTTGGTCCGTCCACTCGAATTCGAGATTTCAGAAAAAAATTGTAAAAAAAACGGCCCTGGATTTATTTTTATTTTTTTTTATAGCTTGGGGTTAATTAGGGACCCATTGTGAAGCAAAAAATTTTAAAAAATCTAGTTCCGTATTTATCTTATTAATTGTTTTTACGAAATCTGGAATCCGAGTCGATGGAGCAAAAATTTGCCAACGTCATTTTATTGATTTTATTGAAAGGGTCAATTTTCTGTAGAGAAATGTTAACAAAATTAAAATATCTGCACTAATAACAAAGATATGACCAATTTTTAGAAATCCTAATTTTTCCTCGTACCACAAAACTACAAGGGCTGAAAAAAAACTTGCCATATTTTTTTAGGTCACGAAATTTCAGGAACGTAATGTGAAGTTCCCAGGTCGCTATATTTTATAATACCTGAGTTTCCCATTCGATACCATCAAAAATGGGACTCCCGGTACCCTTAAAAAAAATTTAATTTAGTTAATGATGGCAGTATTTGAGTTTAGTACAAAAATAAGTGGTTCCTTTCTGATTTTTTATAAGATTTCATAATGAAATGGATAAGGATTGGACAAGTGCATAAAATATTCATTATCTATTTGTGTTACTTAATGAAGTGTATAAACACAAACAACAGTTTCTCTTCTATATTCATTCAGAAAGAGGCTAGGCACTTGTGTTTCCTTCATTTACCACAGATATTAATCTAATGATTTTCTATCTTTCTTTCAATGATGTTGGTTCTTTGAAATTACAAAGTTAAAATCTTCTCTCTTTGTTTGCTTACTTCAACACGCGCCCACATCTGTCGATGTAATAATAAATTTGTTCTTTTTTCCGCTTGTTGCATGATGTTTTTGTGCAAATATTTTCACAATTACTTTTGTTTTTTTAACAAACACATGTTGTTGTGACGTAGGTCGGTATAATTAGTAGTAGACATAGATTTATCCTATTAAGCGAGAGTTTGTTCTTAGAATCAAGTCGCAAAGATTTAAATCATAAGGAAAACATTCTCTAGCGTTTATTTTACATAACTTTACATTTATAGGGAAGAAAAGTAAATTAAAATTTTGGTATTTTAAACATTTTTTCTATAGTTTTATCAGTCTTTCAAAGCTCAGATTTCTAGCGTTTCTGGAAGTAGGCAAGTTACTTTTACATAATTTTACATTTATACGAGAGGGGAGTAAATTAAAAATGTGTTTTTTTTTTCTGTAGTTCTATCATAGTTTCTATCAGCCTTATAAAGCTCATCTCTCTAGCGTTTCTGGAAGTGGACAATGTTCTAGGGGAGGGTAGTAAATTAAAAATTTGGAGTTTTTAAATTCTTTTCTATAGGTTTATTATAGTTCCTATCAGTCGGCCAAAGCTCAACTCTGTAGCCTTTCTGGAAGTGGGCAATCTTACTTTTGCATAACTTTTTTTTTGATTTTTTCCAAGGGTTTGGTCATAATTTCTATCAGCCTGCCCAAGTTCAACTTCAAGAACTGCCATGCCCCCAGATAAGTTAAACCAGCTCAATATTCAACAAACTTAATGCGATGAGTTTACACTGAAGAATATTTAGTATAAACTCAACGGATTTAACACCCCTGCACACTGTCCTCAAAAAAAATTAAGGATTCGGATAGTAAGAAATAATAGAGGATTATACAATGCCACAAAAACAAGGAGGTTCATTTGTTTGTTTTCAAATATGCATGAGTAGAACAAGGTCTCCCTGGGAGTCTTTTAACAACAACAACTAATTGGTTGCTGATGGTATATTTTCTAAGAAATTTATATCATTACATTGTGTTTAGCTTGAGGCATATTTATTTGTGGACAAATCATGTTTATTTGCAACGGATTTTTGCAATTGTATTTATTTTGCCTTAACTAAATGTGTGTCAGCATGTGTGCATGTCACAATTCACAGTATTAGTCTAGGACTATAATCTGCTAAACCGATCTATATTAATAGCGCTTGCGTCATTCCATCTTCTTTTTTCTTATCTGTCCATATTTTTTCTTCGTTCGTTTTCCATTAAATTTTCTGGCAATAAGTAATTTCATTTTCATGAGGTTTTATGAAAGCATGTCAAGTTTTCTTGTAAAAGTTTAATGATTTATTTTTGTTAAAATGTTGTTGTTTTTTGTTGTTCAGGTATGTATATTATTACAGTTAATTTCATTATTTTTGGGAATTTTTTTTGTTGGCCTATGTTTTTCTTATGTTAGCCCAAGGCCAACAAAAAAATTCAGGCCACGACCCTGAAAAAAATCATGACTTTTACATTGAGTCTTATGGGAGTCCTGCCCTCCATTTTAATGTGAAACAGAAATTATTTTATTATAAATTGGAACTGAATCCGTGGCGGCTCGTGATAGTAAAGTTTGTGAGTTCTGCCGATAGGGTATAAAAAATGCTATTTTTTTACAGTCTCCAGATTACGTGTCTATTATAAAAAGTAAAAAATTGCCAAGTTTGGTTTGGCAAAAATTACAATGCCTAAGAAAAAATAGCGTTTTTACAAAAGATTTAATTCACATTCACTACCTTAGCATAAATTTTACTCACCAATGTTTTGCCCGCACGTATTTTCTAGACATCTGAGAACTCGTACTCGTACACTTTTGGGTAGTACTCGAATAAGTTTGTATACTTAAATGTATTTAAATTTAACTTCACATTTAACTATTTAATATAATGTTTACATTTTAATTTTAACATAATTAAAAAATAATATAAAAATATTATTTTTTAAAAATCAAATCAATTCTTCGATTTTTTTTCGCCGCGAATTTGTCTATAACTTTGTCGTTAAAGTTTATAGTTTCAGTGACAAAAAAACAAAAACAAACAACAAACACGATCATAACCTCCCGCTTATGCGTTTGGCGTCTTCTAAATAAATAAATGCGCCCGCAAACACACAACGCTGAGCCCGCCCGCCCGGAATTGTACTGGAACTGCAAGTTTTGCAGCTCTATTTTTGCCTAGATTTCGCTATCTAAACCCAGGAGCAAGTGCGGTGCGGGGCGAAGGAAAGGGTTCCTAGCCGAGCACAGATCTCGTTAGCCGCCCAGCTACGTTGTGTTGCAATTTAGCAGCGCAACAATGCCAATAACTTCATTTGACCGACTGTGAAATGAGGCCTTCGGCGACGGCGCGCGGCTTCATACTCAACACACGTACGCGATTTAAAGGCCTACTATACCAACACCGGACCGAAAATATACTGCTATTCCAATAATTTTAGAAGCAAAATAATTATATCAGAAAAATAGCAGCGGCTGAAAAATAGTCAATTAATGTGAAAATTTTGAGGGTTCTGCAGCTCTGCAGCCCTTATGCACAAGCCGTCCCTGAACTGAATTATTACTTATATGAAAACAATTTGCTTTGTTAAAAAATGAAGCGTACTAAATCAAAACAATTGAAGAAGAAAAACAAGGTCTCACCCCAACACAAAACGCCGTGTCTAACCAAAAAAAACATTCCAATTCAAAACAAACTACTCCAAAGTAAATCAATTCATTGAAGAAAAGAACGTGTTTTCGTTGTAGACAAAATTCTTTACCGTGTTTGTCATGGCATTTATTTGTTTGTATTGTAAACGAACACATTCGCTTCTGCTTTAAATTTAATTTTTGTGTGAGCTAATGAAGCGGCTCTGAAAAGTTAAGGATTACTATACATTTAGAAAAAATTGTTCTGCAAGAATATTGTAAAAACAATCTCAAAACCGCCTTTATTTTTAAAAAAATCAAATATTCATGAACCGTTATTTCAACTTCAATATTTTAAAGAGAATCAGCCACCGATGTGACGTTAACAAAGTGGGGGATTGTGGCCCGTCCGTTTTGATAGCCCTGGTTAACCATGATACCTGTCAAAAGGTTATCTTAAAAATTATGAAAGGTACGTTATGTAGTATGTCTAAAATTTAAGCTTGTTGTGTTAATTTTTTAACCAAATCAATTGATCAGTTCCTTCTCTAAATAGGCTAAAATTAATGATCCTTCTGTATATCTAAATCACTTAATGCTTTTTTAATGTGTTTTTTCTGCAAAATGCATTAGGAAGGGGAGAGTAAACAAATCTGAATTTTGACGTTACGTTGTTTATTTTATTGGCTATCATAACTACATAGAAAATCTTTTTTTTTGTTTTGAGAGGAACTTTCAACAATTTTTTCCGGAATTGATGCCAAGAGCTGTCATGCAGCTATTTCACTCAAAAACATTTTTTGACTTTAAAATGCGTTGTTATAATTGATTTAAAGTAACAGGAGGGAAATAATCTAACAAATATTCTAAATAACTTAAAAATAAAGAAAAACGAATTAAAAATATTGAAAAAACATCAAAGAATACGTAGCGGTTGTAATCTCATTTTTTGGAAATCTAGTTCGTGTAGTAATAGGATTTCGTATAAAATAATCTAAAAGTTTAGTACCGCCTGCAACGGGTGGGTTAAAGTTTGTAAAAGTATAGAAGTAATCACTATTCGGTCAAAAAAATTATTAATACATTTTCTTATAGCCAAATTATACATAAATAACTTAAAACTATCTCTGCATTAAAAAGCACACCACAACTATCTCTGCATTAAAAAGCACAATATCTCTGCAACACTCAACTGTCAAAGTGTGTACACTGGCTTACTCCAATTTTATTTGACATCTCCTGGTGACGTTTAGTGGTTTAAATACGGCTGCCATCTTTAAACCATTATATATATTTAGTTGTAAGTTTTGTGTGGATATGATGTCATTTTAACAATGAAAAAAGATGGCCTATATGCAAGATAATGCAATTATAAATATTTAAAAAAATTAGCTAAACCTTCAACCATAAGAAGATGAAAACGTAAAAACAATAGCGGCATATAACTTCTCAACCAGCTGACAAAAGAGAGCTGTCAGCTGGTGGTAAAAGAAAATTGATATTAGGGTGTACGAACCGGTTCTTGAGACGGTACCGGTTTAGAGACACGTTCAATTAATTTCAAAGAAAATAAGAAAACTACAGC
The DNA here is from genome assembly GCA_963576565.1 of Aspidapion aeneum. Lineage (NCBI taxonomy): Eukaryota > Metazoa > Arthropoda > Insecta > Coleoptera > Brentidae > Aspidapion > Aspidapion aeneum. The sequence continues at coordinate 43,846,528 of OY755042.1, forward strand.
TGTAAGACAACAGAGAAAAAAGAAAATAAAAAAATTTATGGACGAAGTTTAGCAGGTGTCTTAAAACTACAAAAACAATCGTGGGAAGTGCATTGGGAAATAGCACGTAACAATTTTAAAAACTATTTTTTTACTGCAATATCAATTTTTTATGATTAAATTATGACTAAATATTGATTTTCTGCATAAGGATCGGATATTATTTGTGTTTTAATCTCTGACATTAGATGCATAGGAGACCGGTTCCAGAAAACTAGGTAAAACCCATTTTTAGAGACAGCGTCTCTAAACCGGTATCATACATTAAATACGGGGAACGGTTTCGAGACGCCCATTTTCTTGTTAACGAAGTAGATCAAGCTCGCGTTTTTTGTTCAAAAATTGCGGTGTTTTTCTTGGATCTATGATTTAAATTAAAATGCATAAACGATACCTAAAAAAAGCTGGATTTTCAGATGGAAAAAACAAAACCGGCATCCCACGGGGGGGGGGGGATCCAAAAAGTGTGACAAAGTGTTACAAGAGGGGGGAAGGGAAGATGGATATTACTACTTTGTTACGTAACATTTTTCAGCCAACATAAAAATAGAATATGCTAGCACTTATTCCACGTTTTATTATGATATGGAGGGAAGTTGTTGTACCTTTCCACTTATCGAAATTTTTATCGTGCGAATATATGTAGCGCAAAACATTAACTGCGAATGGACTGCCCAGCGCAAGCATTAACAGCTATAAAAAAATTTTCGTAAGTTTTTTATTATATTATTACCACGACAAAAAAACAGCGCAAAGCTGTTAAGACGTAACCGGTAAACTTATTGCGCTCTAAATAACAGCGCTAAAAAGTTTTCGCGTATCCTAATTTGCACGATTACAATGTCTTGAGCGGTAAAAAAATTAGCGTTTATAATTTCGCGGTAACTTTATGTTGTGCTGTAAATGGTTTGCGTTACGCTATTATTAAGTACTTTAATTTATTCATCGCGCAGTATAAACACGCGTAATAAAAAAAATTGCGGATGCAGTTCACCGCCCCTCTCCCCCTACAAAAAATTACTTATTTTTGAGGGGTTAGTTTAGGGGGCGTTCTTAAAATATTACGTAATTTTAGGAGAGTAGCAAAAGTGTGACAAAGTGGTAGGGTCAAAAATTGGCAAAAAATGTGTTACATATTTTATGGTTGGGCCAAAGGAAGTGAGATTGAAACTGAAAAAGGAAACATAAAATTAAAAAGACAGGCTAGATCTGATCAAACAGTGCAATGACAGAAAGTGCTAGAAACTCGAGACAGAGATCACTAAGTTCAGCAACAAAGAAGAAGTGATGACTACTCCTGACCCATTTGAAAAACATCGGACTTTTCCAAAAATACCTTAAAAAAAAGGAAATAAAGTTTACAGCTACTTAAATTTGTGCAGCACGGCAAAAAACCCCTACTCTTGTCTACTTTCCGCACCTGCGGCTCACCCCCACTACTACTACTACTACTAGTACCACTAAATACGTACTTATAAATGATATCACTGTCAGCTATTGAAAAGTACCGCTTTAAACTCAGATGTGCCGAAACCTGTCCAGAAGTGTTTCGAGATTTGTCTAGGGTGTCGCTAAACCGGAAAAATTGACTTTTTGAATTTAAAAAATTATTATTTAAAAGCAATTTTATCTGGCAATGGTTTTTTTGTTTCATTTCATTCTTAACACGTCAAAAAAAGCATTTATATACACAGAATTTGCTTTGCGGCATAAACATTTTTTACTAGGTGTTCAATGCAAAAAAGCTGTTAAGTGTCTTGTGACCGGTTCGTTCCTGTGGCGTCTGCTACAGGGAGGGCAATGGGTCAGTGCCCTCCCAAAACTAGACAACAAACAGTATTTTTAATTGATTTATTTAAAAAAAGTTATATCTTCCCTTAGGACATGATTGTCTAGTTCTTTTTATTATCTATGGCATCGACTAGTTATTTTTTCGATGTCTATGGTAAGCAACAAGCGATTAATTGGGTAAACTTTTTACTTTTTTAGCCTAAATAATTACAAACCGGCACCGCCGCGCGGGGCTAGGTTTCAATTTCACTCGTTATTCAGCGGGGTATTGGTGGATGTTCTCGAGCGGGGGTAGGAGGCATGTTTGTTTTAGTTGAAGTCGGCCATCATCATCGTGCCGAAACGTACTTTGCCCTTTCTAGTGTTGCCGGTTTTACCCTTAGTGAAGACGTATGAATTTGTTTTAATTTGGGGTTTGTCATCAGAAGTAAAAAGCCTGCCGGTCACGTGTTGTTTTTGTTAGCGCTTGTTTATAAAATGGAAATAAATACCGTCGATTACATAATTAACTGTGCAAATTTAAATACGTTGACATGTGAACTTCGATTACAAATAAAATCTTTAGAACCACATAAATCGGACCTAAAAATTAACCAATATTTTAGTGTAAGTAATGCCGCGGGGTGTTCCATAAAAACTAAATATAGAAAATTTAATTAAAATTATACGATGCTGAAAACTGGTTGTGCGGTATGAAAAAATAAATGTTTTTTTTTTGCTTTATTTGTCTTATGAACAATCCACGAAGTGATTCTGCGTGCAAAGGGAATGTGTGATATCAAGCACTTTAGTGAAAAGTTAAAAAGATTCAAAGTAAGTGGTATTCATTTTCATAACCACATAGAATTTTCTATGCTAGGCAAGACTGATATTTGGTGCCAATTGAATAGTGCCTATAGGCAAAACATTACTGAACATAATGAAAACGTGACAAAAATTAGACATAGGTATACTTAGTAGGTTAACAGACTGTTTAAAATTCTGTGGGATTTTTGAGGTTGCTCTACGGGGCCATAAAAAAGAAAGGCGAATGGACTTTATGTGTAAACAAATAAACTAGAAACTACACCAAGTAGTTGTTTGTTTGGAAAATACTAAAATAAAATTGTTTCGGTAAGTTTTTATCTCATTTTCATGCAATTTAAATTTCTGCCCCCAATTTATAAGGTCACCAGTCGCCACTGGTTCGTTACAAGACGCTAGCGCTACCAAGTCCACTTTCAATCCCTGACTTCGCATGCGCAGATCTACCAATATTATTTACCTCATGTATTAGAATAGATGAATACAGGGTGATTTTCACTTGAATGATTCTAACCACATGAAAATAGAAAGTTTCAAAAACCTAACCTAACAAAACCTAATCAAATCTAACCGAACCGAACCAAAGGAAACTGAACCAACAATTTTTTTCAAAAAAAAAACTTTCCTGACTTCCTGCCCGGGATCCTAGAGGATGTGAATCCGAACCGAACCAAACCGAACCTAACTAAACTGAACCAAACCTAACCTAACCAAACTAAACTACAACACGTACTGCTAATTAGGTTTAGTTGGGTAGGGTTAGGTTTGGATAGGTTCGGTTCGGTACGGTCCGGTTCGGATTCACAACCTCTAGGATCCCGGGTAGGAAGTCAGGAAAGTTTTTTTTTTGAAAAAAAATATTGGTTTAGTTTGCTTTGGTTCGGTTCGGTTAGATTTGATTAGGTTTCGTTAGGTTAGGTTTTTGAAACTTTCTATTTTCATGTGGTTAGAATCATTCAAGGGAAAATCACCCTGTACATCTATTCCAATACATGAGGTAAATAATATTGGTAGATCTACGCATGCGAAGTCAGGGATTGGAAGTGGACTTGGTAGGGCTATCGTCTTGTCTGGTTCGTTTACCCTACAGTCCGGTTAATTTCTAACCTTATCTAGCATTAGCTTGTCTAACGAACCGTCACGATCAGCTGTTTTTCGATCCAAGATGGTCGCCATAGGCCAAACAAAGCGTTTTCCCATAAACCCCAATGTTAACAAAAACGTAATTTTTAAAAAAAGTGAAACGATTTAATTTACAACAAAGATGCTGTTTTAAGTATTGAACCTTTGTACACATGGGAAAAATGCGTTTTTCTTAAAAAAAATCAATTGAAGCCAGTAAATCTCAAATAAAAGGGACCATGTTTTGTTCAAAAGTCAGGTTATGTTTTTATTTACTTTTGTTTTTTTTACTTTTTTTCCAGTTTTTTACTCAGTTTGAATCATTATGAATTGTGGCAGCTGGGGAGAGCTTGATAATGTTAGTTTTGATGGAATGCCAAGTATTTTGACCTTAAAAAATCATCTTGATTTAAATGAACTAGGTATCAGCTCAAAGAAGGGAAAAGAAAGTGGATAAGTGCTCTATTACCTGACTTAACAGAGGATAAATTGAAATATTCGAAAGTTTTTTGTCAGGTTTGTTTTGGATAAATGTGTAACTGCCATTTTGGCAACATTTTCTATTGGGATCTTTTTTTGTGCTTGAGTGGACCTTTTGCAGAAGTGTAACATAGAATTGTGTTAAACTGTAAGAAATATTTCACTATGATTTTTTTACTATTCTAGGCAAGCAACTTTCAAAACTAGAATACAGCAATGATCATGACTGGGTCTCTCCTGAATGGATTATTATTTCAAAACGGTTGAAAAATTTTAAAAATGATGGTTGAAAAAAGGGTCCAGAGAAGAAAGAAAAGGAAAACAATATGAGGTTAAGGTGTGAATAATGAGCTGAACCAAGTTTGTACACCATCCTACAGAACTCGTAAATAAACTTTTGGTAGTGTAGCGTCTTGTATAGTGTCGAGTGAAGTCCTGTATCATCAAAGTTTCTTTTTCTTTAATAAATATTTATTTTACAGACCCCAAACCTCAAAACAGTTTAGAATAAACTGGTGAATTTGACAATCTCCCTAACTCAAACCTCTTTTTATCTTAAACTATTTTGGTGCAAATTTTCCTTTATTTCCATGCTTTTTGACACCTAAAACTTGTACACCGTAAAATTTGTATAGTATCTGACTGGACCTACTACAAGTCCTGTTGTGAAATTTCTACGGTACTGTTCTGAGCTTATTACCAAAAAAAAATTTTTATGGCATCATTAAGAATAGATGGAAAAAAAAGTAATCTTTGTTGACTTTCATGACCACAAGAAAAACAAATAAATTCTCTCAGATACTTTTTTCAATTTCTCTCAAAAAAACTTGGGTTTTAATAGTCCCTTGTTGACTTTGATGCTAATGGTTCATATGCTGTTACGCCCAATTGTAGAGTAGAGTATATATTTATTTGCATAAACTTTTAGATACATAATTGAGCAAATATTGTTACAAAAAAAACAGTAATAAAAGTAATAGTAACAGTAGTAATACAACAGCGAATATTGTACTGTTGTAAAATTTGAACAGTACTTACTGTTGTGAGCTGATGAACCTTAGGTTTGACCGTACTTAAGCCCTATGTATTATAGTTCATGGAAAATCATATGGTGATGTACGGTGTGTGAGGCCAATGACAAGGAAAAACTGTATTTTAATTTTGCAAGTTTTTTTTTATATAATGTTTACTTATATTTTTTTAAATTAACATATTTTGTAAAGTACTTATTAGAAGTTTGCTTGACCAACCTCGGTTGGAACTCATATGTGCATATTGATCTGTTGGACTGACCTACCTATAAGTTGTGCCTCTTTTTCATGTCACTACTGGAGGGTTACAACAATTAACCTTTGTCTGAACCTAAAAATCATAGTGAAATATTTTTCACAGTTTAACGCTATAGAAGGCCTATTACTTAGCAAAAGGTTTAGTCAAGTACAACAAAAGATCCTAATAGAAAACCTGAATCTGATGAGAAAAGTTTAGTCTATTTCAATTTCGTCTCTGTTAAGTGAGCCTTGAAGTGAGCTCTTTGAATAGAACTACTTTCCCCTACCTTGGGCTGATAGTTCATTGATTCATTGGTCAAAAAACTTTAAAAACCTTTGGGGGCCCGATACCTTTGGGGGGTCCCCAGAGATCTCATGATGTACTTTATGCTATTTTTTTTGTTTATTCATGAAATATATGGAAAATAACTAAAAAAATATGTGATTTTGGGAGGTCCGGGCCCCTAGCCCCCGCCCCCTTGGTGCGCCCATGTAATAATTCAAAAGAAGTGAAAAAACTAGAAAAAAGTTTTAAAAAAAACAAAATAAACAAAAACATAACCTACTTTTTTGAAGAAAACATGGCCCCTTTTATTTCAGATTTTCTCGCTTTAGTTTAATATTTTTAAGAAAAACATTTTTCCCATATGCACAAAGGATCTGTTCTTAAAACTGATTAATTTTTGAGACTAAAGCTCTTGTCGTTTTTGTAAAATTTACGTTTTTGTTAACATTACGGCTTATGGGTAATCGGTTTGTTTGTCCTATGGAAGACATCTTGGATTTGATCATATGTTTTGTTAGACAGCCCTATTTAAAGTTATAGATGACATAATACAACCTTCGTGTCCTGGGTGTACTAGACTAAAATATACCGTAGGCCAAAGTAAAGCTTTTTGCCGTGAGCTGTTGAGAGAACGAACATGCAATCCATGATACATAGGAACAAACAATCTTTTTTCTAAGTCGTGAAAACGCGATTGAAAACACCACACAGCAGTTCTTTATAACGTTTAAAACGCTTTCCGCGATTTTAGTTGCCGGTCTCGTCGATCTACGTCCGTTTGATCTGTCGATATTTGAATTTTCACTTGCATGTTAAAGGAAAATCGTGCTTTTTCGAGGTATAGTGCAGGTGTTTTGTAAACCCTATTTAAAAAAAATAACAACAATTCCAAGAACTCGCAAGTGATGTTGGATAATAATATTTGGGGAATAATACAGGAATTTAGGTTGGTTTATGTGAAACTGATAATTATGTATTGACTTGGTTAATACTTTATTGGGCTCAGTCTCATTTAATGTTCCCCAAAAATAAAAAATTAAACTAAAAACAAAAGTTTGTTTGGATGATTTTTTTAAAGTTGAAATTACGTTAAATTGTAATTGCCAATAAAAGATTCCCTTTGTCAGTTAAAAAACAGATGTTACGGATAGATATAACAATATTTTTATCGATAAATTAAATAATTTTTAAACGACTTTGTCGTAGGCTTTCGAAACAAGGAGGAATATTAATATTTAAAATAAAAAATAGGTGTTCAAACTATACTTCATTTATATAATCAAAAATGGTAAAAAATACATTTTGCTCTTTTGGCATATAAAGTTCTCTTTTTCTCCCTCTGGTCCTGCTACAAACTTTTCGCCTCGGGATAAAAAGTGACACTTTTATCCCTTGGTCTATATATTATACTATTGGTGTCACAGTAAAAAATCAAATCGGATGGGGTAATCAATATAACAAACAAATTATTTATCAAAAGAAGAAAGGGTTAGTCGTTAGGGCGCTTATTAATAATTTAAATCCTTAGAGGGTTATATCCAATACATTAAGCATTAGCAATAGAAGAGCAAAGTCATTTACCTCCATTTGTTTTCAAAAGAAACTTGCAATAACTTTTTTAAAGGGTCTTATCTTAATTCACTGGCTTTTGCTATACTTGGTGTGGTATTGATGTTGCACTGTGGTTCAAATGAGCCTCTTACCGCGAATTAATTAGCTATGTATATCAATGTATATATTTGTTTTTGTTTACGCTATAGTATTTTGTACAGATAAGCGTTTCTTCAATATGACAGTGGGAAGGAAGAATTATAGAGATCAGTTGGATGGCTTGGTCGAGTTAATACCCTGAGAGTTTTTCGTTCTTTTATTGAGACACCGCACACATGCATAGATCGAAGTTTTACGAAAATTTATGTATGGTCTTTGGTGGCTGAATGCAAAGAGCGTTTCCGTACAGGGCAAGAAATTCCGGGTTCGAGTCCCGGCCGAAGACAGAAAACTTTTTTCTTATTTTTCTTTCTTTAATTTCACTTGTTGTTTATAGTTTTAGCTCCTTGCATTATTTGCAATTTGGTATTTGAGAATGTCTACATGTAGTTAAAAAAGTTTTGTATAAATTTGTCAAGATGGCGCTAAGCGCTCATGAAATCGAATTTTTTAATTATCAGTCGAAGTTTTGCATTAAATTACTTCCATATATGGATACAATAAATAACTCTGTACAGAACCGTTTATAAAAAAAAAATATTTGTAATTATGCTTAACTAAAAATTAGGTGATATTTATTCTTCCTTCCCAGTGGTAATAATTATTTATTTTTATTATTTATTTAGTAGGCCACAATTTTTATCTGAAATCTCTGTAAATTAGAGCCGGAATGCCATTTTTAAGGTGTGTGAGCTATTAAATAATAATAATAAATAAAAAATAAATGGATCCATGACCGATCTGATACCTTCCTAGCTATCCTATTACCACACTTTAAGTGAATGTATTCACTGTCAAAAAACATTAGCATTAATGGATTTTGACTCAAATTTAATCAGCTCGTTATAGTGTCAAACACTTCTTTTATCTGAAAATTTCATAAAAATCGGATCATCGATTTAGGAGCTATCGTGTTACGGACAGACATACAAACTCACACGCAGACACACCGACAAACGTGACGCCGATATTGCTAAGATAGGTCCAAACAACAAATTTTCGACGTTATCTCAAAAAAAAATTTCTACTCAAAAATAATACCTTCCTTTTCTAGCCTTTACCGCGTGGGCTGGGAAGCTAAAAATTAATAACTACTATAGGTGTTATCCAATCCATGTTGTTGCGAGCTATAAAGGTAAAAGTTGCGCAAATCTCGTGTCATAGTCGTTTTCTAAACGGTGCAATTTAAAAAAGTTTTTATTAAGTTAAACTTAGCCAAGTATCAATGTGTAGCCTTGATTTTAATTATCTAATTGATTTGCAATTCACATAATTTACATTGTTATTTAAAACAGCCTATTCTTCCTACCATTTATACAGGGTGTTTTCTAAATAACCGCCAGTTGCAAGTAAAATTTAATGCTAAATATTTTGGCGAAAATTGCGTTAAGTAGGAAGAATTTGTGGAAGTACCTACCTATTCTTTGATTATAAATATTCCACTTTTTCCAGTATAGGCTTAAGGAAAATGAAATACAGGACGATTAAACTACCAGAATTATAACGTTTTTATTTTTTTTTGTAATTATTTTGAGTTATTATAGTTATAGTTATATAGTTATCTTATAACCAAATTTGGTACCTGTTGTTAACTGATTTTAGAATTTAATAAGAATATGCATACAGAGTGTAGATAAAGCATGTCGCCAAACCTCACAGGATTATTCTTTGAGTGATTTTAAGAAAAAAACTTTATATAAGCATGCTTAGTTTTCAAGATACAGGTTGTTAAACTTTGTTTAATTTTTTGTTGGTTTTTTCTTTATAACTCGTGCAGTGCAGAGATATTTAACTAAAATCTGGAACGTGTCTTTTAAGCTCACAAAGAAAAAAACCACAGGGTAATGTACTATTTTTCCCTAGAACTTTTTTGTCATTGGCAGATACAAAAAATATAAAGTTAATGAATTCCGTGTTTTATGCAGAAATTTCTTCAACTCTTGCAATTTTTTTTATCTCTTGAGAAAAAAACCAAAAAAAAAATGTGTATCTTCAATTGCTATTTAGAAATTACATAAAATTCATATAAAATTAAAATCATGTAATGTAGTGGCTATTTTAAATTTGAATGTCATTTAGCAGGGTATAAATTTTATTTTTTGTTTTTTTTTTCTTGAAAACGGTTAGAGACGCAAAAAATTGCAATAAATTAAAAAGTTTCTGAATAAAACAGAGAATCCATTTCAGAAATGCTCACAAAAAAAGAACACACGAAAAAAAGGCGCACAGCGAAAACACATAATTTTATAAATGATATGATATGATAAAAATAATTTAATAAAATATAGTTAAGTTTTTACAATTGGAATGTCGTATGAGCGGTCCATGATTGTACTCGTTTTTATAATGACTACACAATATTTTAAAATCTTAATTTTTTTTTAAATTTTTTGGAAAAAGTATTATATTTGTGAGCATATTTGTGAGCGCTTTTTTTTCTTGTGTGCATATTTCCGCTATTCCTCAACACAATTTAAACAAAGCCATAAATTATCAGAAACCATAGGCGCCCGGAAAAAAAACCCAAGTGGAATTTTTTACTAATGATTGGAGATGTCGGATATTACGATATATCGGGTACAGCCACGACATTTTAAGGTCCCGAGTTCTATAATATAACCAATTTTGTTACCTTTGTTCTCTACAACGACGCTCGGTTATAACGGACGAAATTAGGCGGTCACATTGACTGTACCCACGTAACATTTCTTTATTTATAGCAGAAGCTAAAAGGTTGCCAGCGCCTTTCCTTAAAACCATTAGTTTCAATGTTTGACCGCTAGCACGTTCCCATTACCCTTATATACCCCTGAGACCTCCTAAATGGGACTCCCCAATTGGTGGTGGCAACCTATGTATTAAACTCACTATAAAACCATAAGAAATAAACTCCAGCTTCGCCCTCTAGCGGTTCCACCAGTATAGAACCTTTTAGAACCTAAAGCTATTATGCCAGGTTCTAAAAGCAACTCAGAAACGTCCTCTATCCTATTATAAAACTAGATTTGGTAATTTGGTATCCTGTCGATTCTGTTGAATACCATAATACCTTTAGTAAAGAAGATTTCCTATAAAAGCTATGGCGATATTTTAGATTCACAATGGCTATATAAAATAATTTAGGTCACAAAAATTAAATTATTTTATCATATAAAAATATACCTAGTTTGTCGTTATGTTGATGATCAAATTGCCTGCCAGATTTATTTTTCTGATAAAATCGTATCTGAAAAGCTCTCAAAACAAGCGCGCCATCTCAAAAATGTTTTTAAAAGTTTTTTGATAACAAAATAACAAATATTTAAAATAAAAATAAAATAATTTACACTATTCACCATTAAAAAAGTCTGTTTGGTTTACATAAATCAAAATTAAAGTAAAATTATTGTTAAAAAACACTGCTAAAACCACTAGATAAATATTTTCTCTTTAGAATATTTTTTAAATAAATTTATATACGCCATTATGGTTTTATAATGGTCACTTGGTTTTATTTGTTACTGTATCGCAACAAGGACTTTTGAGTGCCCTTATGAAAGCAATAAAAAATAACAAAGTAAACATAGGCAACATAACCTCACTTAAATTTTTTGTATTTGTTTTATAAAGTGTTTAAAAGCGTATAATTCAACATTTAAATGTTTTTTATCGTGCAATTTCGACACAATCGAGAGGGCCAGTGCAATGATATTCGTTGTGTCTGCAGGTTGGAGAGCAACCTCTTATATTGGCAGTCTAAACAGGCCTTATCTGGGTGTCCCACCCAGGAGGACGGAAACTCAACAATTATTAATTATTGGGCTTTAAATAATCAATCTTGCAATAGGTAGGTACCAATCTGTACTTAGGTATATCTATTATTTTTACCAGAAATACCTAAAAAAAATAAAACACGAAAGTATTTACTTCTGTTAGAACCCTTAAGGAAGCAAGGTTTTATATGGCCGCCTATTTAAATAATATTTAATATACAGCTATGGGTAACTATAAATACAAAAGAATTAAGTTTACCTTTAAGCCTTTTTAAAATGCCTAAAAGTAATGGCAAAAACCAAAAGTCTAAAGTTTGTATTTACCACTCTTAAAAACCTTAAGGAAACTAGGTTCTATATGGCCTAATCATATTTACTTTTGAACTACTGGTAACTATAAAAACAAAATGATATAAGGTAAACTTTTAGCTCTATTATAAAACACTTTTGTGATGACCTAAAGTAATGAAAAAAACTAAATGACCAAAGTTTATATTTATTTCTTTTTAAAAACTTTAGGTAAAAGGGTTTTATAAGACCATCTTTATAAATCAGAAATTAATAAAACCAAAAGTATCTAAAAGGAACAGAAGGAATATCAGTTTTATTATACTCCCTTTATAAATCACTTTTTGGTTGTATAACACCTCTTTAGGTAATTGGCAATATAAATTACCTTTATGTAGCCAAATTGATCCTAAAACCCATAACAGCACCCTCTAAATAACCTAGGAACCAAATTAAGAAAACCTTGAGTGGTAATAATGTTACTTGGGTATTCGATAAATAAGCAAAATTTTTTAAAACTCGTAGACAATCATTGAGTAGAGATAAAATTTCGGACTTCCATTGTCTTTATTTATTTTAAACACGACGTTTCGCTTGTATTGTATTGTATTCGTTTCGTTTAGTAAGTATCTCTAACCGTTTTCGAGTGTAAACTGTTTACACTCGAAAACAGCTAAAGATACTTACTAACCGAAACGTCGTGTTTAAGATAAATAAAGACAATGGAACTCCGAAATTTTATTTCTAAAGCAAAATTTGTTATACTGCTTTTGCGTCATGAAAGCTTCGAAACAACTAGACAGACTTAGACGAAATTTCAAAAAAAATTGTGGTAGGTTTTGGAAAACAAATTTTATTAAAATTTGTCAAAAGTAAGGTCATTTTTTAAGCTTGAAATAATTTAACCAAAAATGTTGCCAAACCTTTAGTTTTAGAAATACTTTTGATAAAACTATTTTAGCTCACACATATACTATACTATAGTAGTGTGAGCTATGGTGATCCTAATTTTTTCGAGAAAAAAAAAGTTGCTCCGATTTCAAAAATTTTTATATATCTTTGCGTTTCAGATGATTTTGAAACTTTTTTGTTGCGCCGTCTGTCTGTCTGTCTGTCTGTATGTCTGTCTGTCTGTCTGTCTGTCTGTCTGTCTGTCTGTCTGTATGTCTGTAACGACCAACGCGCATAACTCAAAAACCGCTTGGCCGATTCTAATGAAATTTGGTACCTAGGCTGAGTCTTGGGTCGAGATGGTCCCATTTAAAAATGAACAAAATCCACCGAACAGAAACCAAATAAAAGGGTGGGGGTAGATTTCAAAAATTAGAGTTTATGTGAAAATATGGCGTGTGTGATATCAAACGAAAGGTAATTGAGTCTGCAGTTAAACAAAATACATTTTAATTTATTTAAAAAAAAAGGGTGGGGGTATATTTTAAAAATTAGAGTTTAAGTGAAAATATGGCTTGTGTGGTATCAAACGAAAGGTAATTGAGTCCGGAGTTTAACAAAATACATTTTAGTTTTTGTTTTTTTTAAGGGTGGGGGTGGATTTCAAAAATTTGAGTTTAAGTCACATGTCTTGTGTGGTATCAAACAAAAGGTAATTTAGCGTGGAGTTAAATAAAATATATTTAAATTTTTAGTTATATTAGCTCACACGTACACTATAACTATAGTACCTAGTGTGAGCTTAGGGGCCCATATATTGGCAGAGTATTTTTTATTGCAATATGCATTTATAATTTAACTTAATTTAACATATGTAATGTACTTTGTAGTTGGAAAGGTATAAAGTCCGTCATTTATTTTCCGATTTAAACTAAATTCAAAAATTGTAAAACAAAAGGACTTTATTGCTTTCCTGAAAAATAATTAAACAGTGGTCAAGATCCTACTTTTTAGCTGCAAGGGCTGTCAAGTTTGATTTTGTGTTTTGTTTTTTGCTCTTTCTCTTAGTCATTGTAATAATAAATTGAGTCTCATAAATAAAAAATACTCTATTCTTTGGGACCTTTTTTACATATTCCCCAACTAAATGTAAATTGCTGAAAAGGTTAATATGTTAAGGTCAAAGCTTAAGTTTTAGGTGTTTTTCGAAAGAAAATTAATAAATAATTTTTAATGGCTTTGTGTAAACAATAAAAATTATCGATAAGATTCTGAAAAACGTTTTTGTTGTTTTTATTGTTCAGGTTGTCATTAATATTTAAAAGGGGCTCTTTTCACAATTTTAAATATTCATAGATATGTATTTTATATAAGTTGTATCTTTACCAAACTGAGTACCCCCCCACCAGTGGCGGCTGCTACAGGAAGGGCAACGGGGCAGTGCCCTCCCAAAACTAGACAACAAACAGTATTTTTGATTGATTTTTTTTAAAAGAGTTAAGTCTTCCCTTACGACATGATTGTCTAGTTCTTTTTATTATCTGTGGTGTGAAAACGTCCGTTGCCCTTCTACACGATGCCGGTTCTATTCTTAGTGAAGACGTATGAGTTTGTTTTGATTTGGGTTGTCAGTAGTAAAAAGCCTTGCCGGTCGCGTGTCATTGTTTTTGTTATCGTTTGTTTATAAAATAGAAATAAATACCGTCGATAAATACGTTAACATATGAACTTCCATTACAAATAAAATATTTAGAGCCCATAAACCGGACCTAAAAATCCTAAAAATTAACCAAAATTTTAGTGCAAGTAATAAAAAGTTATACGATGCTGAAAACTGGTTGTGCGGTTGTGAAAAACGAAATCTTTTTTTTGCTTTATTTGTCTTATTATGAACAATCCGCGAAGTGATCCTACGTGGGTGGCAAAAGGAATGTGTGATACCTCTATCAAGCACTTTAGTGAAAAGTTAAAATTTTCTATGATAGGCAAGACTGATATTAGGTGCCAATTAAATAGTGCCTATAGGTAAAAAATTACCGAACATATAGAAAATGTGGCAAAAAATAGACATATGCTTATTATATTAATAGACTGTTGAAACTGATGCTAAACCAAGCACTTTGCGCATGTAAAAGAAGGGCGAATAGACTTTATCTATAAACAAATAAACTAAAAACTACACCAAGTAGCTGCTTGTTTGTAAAATGCTAAAATAAAAATGTTTAGTTAAATTTTTTATCTCCTTCTCCATGCAATATAAATTTCTGCCCCCCCCCCAATTTATAACATCACCAGCCGCCACTGCCCCCCACTATGAAATTTTCTAAAAGGAAAAAATGCAACTAGTATTATCCTTTATACAGGACTTTTTAATTACAAAAAAAATATTTATAAATGTATTGTCTGTTTATTTATTGATTGAATCAAGATATTAGTAAACCATTTTACTTTTTAAGACTTTAAGGGCCTATCGCACCGACTTTAAAATTTCCTGTATTAACTATGGATTACTTTAATTTTAAGCATGATTTAAATTTGTTGCATCGAGCAAAAATCTACTCTCGTTTTTTAAGATGCGACCACCTTCAGGTAACGCCGCTGTTTCAACCAACCAAATTTTTAAACTATGAAAAACAACAAAACCGAACCTCCCAAAATAGTTTTGTCAAAAGCCATCAATTTTTCTGTGTTAAAATTTATTTAAAGAAATTAAAGTTCTTGAATTTTTGGAAGAATATTTGGAAGATGATAAAATCGAGATGATGATACTCGATTTTGTGGAATTTGGGTGTCCCCGTGGGTACAACCAAAGGACTAAAAATTATGGTGAAATTAGCGTAAAGTGTAAAGGCAGAAAAGAAAATCGTCTTGTTACATCATGAAGTGCAGTTTAATTTAAATGCAAGGGTTTTCTTAAACTGATCATTCCTATCCAACCCTTAGCGCTGTATATAACAGGCTGTGAACAACAGTTAATAAAAAGTAGAAGAGAGAACTTTATTTAAATTATTTTTCTTTCTTACAAATCTTTTTGTAATCGATACATAAGTAAATTTTTTACCAAAAACATTGTGCCAAAAGAACTAAAATCTAGCCCTATATTTTGCAATAAAGTTTTTCAAAATCATTTTTATTTATTTTAACACTTTTTACAGTTTTTATTTAAATAAAAACATGTTTTTACTGTATTTACTCACATAACACAAAAAGACACCTTCACTTTAATCACAACACTCTGCTGCATTTGTAGTTGCTATGGCTATGCCAGACGGGTAACATTATGTGATCAGCAACTTATCTTTAGGCAGCTCTTAAGGAACTGTAAAGTCATGAAAAAAGGTGACTTGATTTTAACAACAGGAATAAGTCTGCCTTTAATTTCGGTGCAACGAAATTTTACGAAATAAGGTATTCTTTAGGCTAAGAAACGGAAAAAAAGTCGGTGCGATGGGCCCTAAGTCTTGCAAGCTTTTATTTAAATTACTTGCAACGATTTTTTTTGTTCGACCCCAATTTGCGTAAAACATTTTAATTTACTTTTAATTAATAACTCATTTATTGTATAATAAATATTTAACGATGTAGATTTTGACAATGCTGTGTCAATAACAAAAGAATTTAAAACCGATGTTTTTTTTTGACGAATCCGTATACACTAATTTTAAATGTTTCTAGGCCGCCTGAGAAAAAATATTTAAATATAAAAAGAAAACACGACATTTGTCTTTCGGCAGACGACGTCAAAAATTCGAAATCTATTTATATATTAATTGTGGATATTGGTGTAAATAGAAATACTGACTGTGTTCAATAATTTTTGAATAAATATTAAAATAAGTGAAAAAAAATATTTATTATTACTCAATTGTAGGCTTTATAAATTTTAACAGAATCTCTTTTTAATATACCTTGAATTATCTGTTATAGACCGAAGGGTAGCATAGAGAATACTTTCCCCTACGCTAGAATCCTCGACACAGGTTTTTTTGTTGCTATTTTAATCTAGTTTTAGGTTTTACTTTTATGCCACTTGTCAATCACAGTAAACACCTAGGGGGGATAGGGGGTGACAAAAGTAGTCCAAGTAAAAACTCCTTACGGAAACTTATAGAAGATTCCATTTTCTTTTAGTTTTATGTCATTTTTATAAAAATCGGTTGATTAGCTGTGAGAATATAAACGTTTTCTTTTTGAATAAAATAAACGCTTATAGCTTGGCAGCCAATAAACCGATTTTTATAAAGGTGAATTTTTAGAAATAAAACGTAATCTTTTGTGCCTGGGTACTCCCCTTTCCCACATTACTACAAGCTTTAATTGACAAGTGGCAAACAAATAAATCCTAAAACTACCCACATGGCACCACCACGTGTTTAACACGTAAAAACGCGTGAGAAAAAAAACGTTGATTTTAAAAGTTGCTAGAAAAAAACGTTTGTTTCATACATGAAAACCAGCTTTATAGGTCATTCATTAACGTTATAAAAAATAACGTTACTAAAAACGGCGTTGTAATAACGCCACTATCAAATCAAAACAGCAGTGGCGGCTCGTGAAGTATAAGAATGGGTGTGCGCTATAATAAGTGAATCGAAATAAATTTAAAATAAATAAAGTTAAAAAAAATTTGCATATTTATTTGTAGCCAAATAAAAGAACTTATGGTGCCCACTAGCTAATAAGATTGTCAAAGTAAAAAAAAACAGGCTTCCAATAAATAAAAATATGCACAGTATACATACATATTAGTTTTTAGCCAACGATGGATAACATTAATTCAATGTACAAAACTGTTTTATCTTAGCTTTTGATTCAAATACCATTTCATATTTTAATGTTCGTATACGTTGATTCAATGTTATCCGGTCATCGGCTGAAAATTAATGTTAAATTGATATTACGCATCTTTTTGTCAGTCCTGCTTTTTGGTTAGTTTCCTAGTCCTTAAATAATAATAATAACGAGTTTGTAACATCACATCCACAAATCCAGTTGTTTTTTTGGTAAATATCTTTTAAAATTACTACCTTCTTTTCTTTTGGAGCAAGTTTGCGATAATTCTAGTTCTGGAGTCGGCCTTCCTAATCTTTTAATTTCAATTTTTTGATTTAAATTAAAGGAGGAAAAGCTTGCTATAATGTTTTGTACAGAATTAAGTCTTGAATTACTTCCAGGATTACCCGAACCCGAACTTATAACTGCCTCAGACATATTCGACACTTGTAGATAATAATTAACCCAAAAATTACAAACAAGAAGCCGAAAAAAGCATAAAATTACGCCCAACACGCATACTAACGATAATATAAACAGAAATCAGCTGAGAACTATAAAAAAACGATGCAAGTGTGTATTAATTTAGCGCACCAGCCCGCCCTTTTCTCGGCCGATATCCCGAGCATTTCCGATCCAATTGCGTGGCAAAAATTGGATTAAAGAGGAACGCCGAATCCACGCGCACCTCCAGATTCAAGCCCGCCCTCTCATATCTCTAGATTCAAGCGAGGCGATCGAAGGCCACCGTATGCGGCAGCAAGCGTCAACTCGAAAAGATCTTAATTACTTCCGTTAATGGCCGATAGATGCCACTAGCGGGATCGGGATCATTAAAAAATAAAAAACAACAGTAATTATTTAATAATAGTTTGTATTTATTCTTTTTCTTATTTTTGCTGGGGGTGCGCGCGCACCAGCGCTCCTATGGACGAGCCGCCCCTGCAAAACAGCAATGTTTTACGTTATTTTCAAGTGAATTCTAAGTAGATTTTTATCAAGGTAAAAATCATTAGGTTCGCGCCTTTTCTGCACGAATTTTAAAACGCGACTTGCATGGTTTTTCTACCAAATATTTTTGACATTTTACTAGAAGTAGCGCCACCTATTGGTGACATTTTTTACTTTACGAAATCTATCCGAGACGAGAGTGCTTTTGCCTCTAAACTCCAAAAACAGTTAATGAACTAATCTCTGATCCTTCACGAACACGACGCATCAGTTATTATCCTGATAAAGACACATTAATATTGTGTGAAAGTGTTTGCTGTTGAAAAATCTTGTTTAGCTTTTAAAGAAAACATAATGTATGTATAGAGATTTTGTCTTGCCTTGAGCGCCATCTTTTAAAATTGTCTTGACGTATTATTGTAGTCTTAAACTAGTGAACTTTTATAACTTCTTTTCGAGCCACTTTTAAGTCTTTATCTAGAGGGCTTTTAGAACAGGCTTTCGCGCCTTTTCTTGATTAAAAAACATATAGAGAAAAAACGTGTCAAAATAATACGCAAAAAGTTAGTAGGTTTGAGAAGTCCTAATCTAGTGGCGTTTTAGAACATGTTGTGGAGAACTTTTCAATTGTGAATTTGGCACATTAAAATGACGTGAGTAAAAAAGACGTTATATACACAGCAACAGAAACGTCAGCAAAAATTAGATTTTTATAGCTGGATTCCTCCTTGTTTTTAAGTTATCTTTAAGCATGTAGATTTAACAAAACAAATATTAGTTGTTTTCTAGTAAAAAATAACTTTATTATTTTTGTTCACGTTAATTTAACGTTGATGTGATTTTTGTGCTATGTGGGAAGATTCCAATAACAACACAATAATATATGTGTCGAAAATTCAGTTGCAGGTATACCCTATGCTGGCGTTGAGTCTACGGTTTTTTTTATAATGGCG
This sequence comes from Aspidapion aeneum, assembly GCA_963576565.1. NCBI lineage: Eukaryota > Metazoa > Arthropoda > Insecta > Coleoptera > Brentidae > Aspidapion > Aspidapion aeneum. The sequence continues at coordinate 43,865,639 of OY755042.1, forward strand.
GTTCGTTATTGTCATTTTATGATTTAAACTAATGGAAATATTATGTGATGACGTAACCGACAAAATAAATAAAAAACAAACTATATTAGAACTATAGAAATTTAGAAAAAGTTTCAGGTATGGTGGGAAAGTTTAAAAGTAGACAAAACGTTCAAATAACTTTTTTTTGTTTCCAAGTTATAGCACTTGTCTAGTTTAAAGTGGGAGAAAACTGTGAATTAAAAAAATTTAAAATTTTAGAACTTCAAATAATGTTGTGATTAATTATGATCAAACACTGTTTTAGTGCTTTAAAAAATACATAGGTTACGAAGATATATTATGGCTAAATAACCTTTGCCATAGTTATAAATTTGTCAATGTTTTTAAAAATAAAAATTTACTTATTAATAAAAAAAAGAGATATGTTTTTGTACATATCTCAAGGCCCCTAATTAGTACAGAAAATTGTTAATAGGAATAAGCATCACATTTAGATGATTACTTTTTTTTATTTGTTAAAAAAAAACTGATTTATTTAGAATAATTTTAAGTTTTTTAAAATAATGTTAACACTTACTAGTTACCTTTATTATTGCAATGCATATTTCCACAAAATTTTGATTGCATGTTATAATATAAGGAACATATTATTTTTTTTTTTTAATTATTTTGACTTCGTGTAGCTATAAATCAGAGAGGTTTGAGGCAAAATGTAACGGGATCCTTCGTTTGACATTCCCTACCATCCCTTAAAGTTTCGTGAATCATTTAAATTATATCCTGTATAAGATCTTGCTGGTCTGTTCCAAAAAGAACTTGTCCTTTTATAACCATATTCGTTGGATATGTTGGAAAACCAAAACTGATAATTACTGATTGCGTTCCACAATTTAAGGGTGCATGTTCACTTAAGAAATATATTCTTGGGTACTGCTCGAGAGTATTTCTTGCAATCAAACACACTTTAGAGAGTAACTATTAGACAGCTTCAATGGGCTATTAAACAGTGCGCAGATCCGCGCTTGTCTATCGCCTATTCAAATATTGGGAGTTACATGGGCGCACCCAGGGGGGCGAGCCCGGGCCCCCCCCCCAAGCCTATGATTTTTGTATATATTTTCCACATATTTCATGAATAAATACAAAAAATAGCATGAAATACGACATTATGAGGCCTCGCCCCCCCCCAAGACATATTCCTGGGTGCGTTACTGGGAGTTATACAGTGTGTTTCAACAAAAACTTAACAAAGGCTTTTTCGGGTATTATTTTATGAAATTTGAAGAAACACTCAAAACGTCAATTTTGTTTGTGAAAAAGACAGACACACCCCCGTTGAGAAGTAAATATAACCCCTATATTTTAAGTAGGGAAAGTGGGTCGAGTGTTTTGAATGGTGAATGTCTTAAAAACTCTGTAAACTTTTCAAAAATCTATTGATTAGTTTTTGATATTTGCCTTCAAATGTTCAGATTTAACATGGAGTGATAAAATTAAAATTAAATCAGAATTTTGTATTTTTCTGGTTTAATTTTTATTTTATCAATCCATGTTGAATTTGAATATTTAAAGGCAAATATCTCAAAAATTAATTAATAGAATTCCGAAGTTTTTACACGGCTGTAAAGTTATTCCAGAGACCTTCAAAATAAGGTATCATACTAGACCTACTTTTCTTATTCAAAATGTTAGGATAAAGTTTACCCCTCGAAAATTTCAAGATAGCCAAAAAGTCCCAACCAAAAAGTGACCCCTCCGCAAACAAAATCGACGACCGAAGGTTTTTCCAAATTCTATCAAGAACTATCCGAAAATGTATCTGTTAAGTTTTCGTTGAAGCATCCTGTAGATACCGTTTACTTTAGGTTTTACAAAAATTTAGAAACATCAGAACATGGTTCTTACATAAAAATAAATGGATCTATGACGGATCTGATACCTTCCTAGCCCATTAGAAAAGTAAACTCCATGCTCTATCAACCTTGAAAACAATTATTTGTAAATATCTCCGAAATGAAAGCGCCTACGAAGTTTTTGGTTATAACATCAATTTTTGGAAAAAAACGTGTACTACTATATTCCGAAAACCGCATATTGACGCGACGCTCCGTTAAAAAGTTAGCATTTTTTAAACTTTATAACTGTCATTAGCATTGATGAATTTTGACCAAAATTTAATCAGCTCGTATTGATCGCTATTTTACCTGAAAATTTCATGAAAATCGGTATAGCGGTTTAGGAGCTATCGTGTTACGGACGGGCACACACACACAGACAGACATCACGACGATATTGCTAGGGTAGGTCAAAATACACCCAAATAACACATTTTCGGGGTCATTCCAAAAAAATTTTTTCGTCGAAAACAATACCTTCTCTAGACATTTCTGTGCGGGCTAAGAAGGTAAAAATATACTTGGAAAAAGATTAAATATATTTTTTAATCTATTATGCACTCTTTTTAGAACTAACGGAGAAAAGTCTTATAGAAGTTTTTCGCAAAGCAGTTATTTATATAAACCAAACGTCGAAAGCAATAATAATGCAGTTTCCCTTTTGACTTTGAGACGACAATAATGGTTAATGTTATACGAATGCCGGATGTTAGACAGGATGTATTCGAAAAACCGTTGAGGTGTAAAACGCTGATAAAACTACAACAGACTTTGATAAAATATTCCGCATATATATTTTGTGCGTGCTGAATGTTTTGTATTGCATATCAAAGCAAAAGTAACTTCGATATGGCGGAATCTCCTAGAAAAGAGGCATTTTAAAGATGAAAACATTGATAAAAAAAATTGGGTTTAACCTGATCTGGTTAGGTTAGTATACAAAAAAAATCACTTAGCTCAGGCTAACCAGTTCAGGTCAAAACCTAACCAAGACAGGTTAGTTTTTTTCCTATACTAACCTAACCAGGTCAGGTTAACTCTTAATATATTTAAAAAAATAATAATTTTTTACTTCTACTAATTTTTCGATATTTCGTAATTGCTCTTTTGACTTATTGTATTTTCGATCTTTTGTCATTTTGAACATTTTTATTTTCGATCTTTTGTAATTTCGACCTTTTGTGTTTTCGATCTTTTAAAATTTCGACCTTTTTACATTCAACTTTATGTAATTTTAACCTTTTGTACCTTCGACGTTTTGTTATTTCGCTATTTTGACCTTTTATACCTTCGACCTTCTGCCCGCCGCGCCACCTGCTTAATACCAATCCTGGTGGTCGAAATTCATCTAACGACGAACAAAATCTAGACAGAGAAATTAAATCTAAAGTCGCAGTACTCTTGAAGAAAACACAGGTTTTGCCACTTTTGATGCGATTGCCCCTTATATTATACAGAAGGTGTTTTTTATAATTGGATCACGTGCTAACTTTCTTCTCAAGAAAAGCTAAATAGCAATCCATTCTTCTTCGCTACTTAAAATGGGCTATAGAGGTTATATAGCAGTATCAGAATCGCTCTTCTTTAGATGCACGAAACAGAAGCCAAGCCCCTTTTTCTGTTTTTGCCGTTTTTAATTTGTCAGGTTTTGATAAAAGACGTTATGGGAACCTTCGATTTTGTTTCTGTCCGATTATTACCAATTCATTTTTGGCCGAAGTTATTATGATAAACTTCGATTTTGCTCATGTCTTGTTTTGCGGTGATTGAAGTTTTTGATAATGCCCGGTTATTAATAATTTCGTCAAGATCTTGGACAATTTTTTTTGTATTATGTTGATGCTCCCAGTTGAGTGAGAAAATAATATGTCGATATGTGTAAATGAGTATGATGAAATTTTATAAGGAAGTACTAACTTTTGTTTTTCTGACAAAAATATTTAAAACAAAAGAATTCGGATTTTATTCCTGTTAAAATTTACGCCAACGTCAATAGATTAAAAAACAAATCCATGATGGATCTGATACCTTCCTAGCACATTAGCACACTCCAAGTAAACTCCACGCTATATCAGCCTCGAAAACAGTTTTTGTAAATATCTTCCTTCTACGAAGTTTTTAGTAATAACATAAGTTATTGATAAAAATATGTTCTATCATACTTCCAAAACCGCATATTGATGCGATGCTCCGTTCAGAAGAATATTTTCAATTTTTAAACTGTCATTTGGATTAATGGATTTTGACCAAAATCTAATCAGCTATTAACAGTATCATACATCATACAATATTTTACCGGAAAACTTCATGAAAATCGATTTAGCGGTTTAGGAGCTATCGTGTTACGGGCAGAAATAGACACACAAGAAAATACATAATGACGATGTCGCTAAGTTCTAGGTAAAAAAATTTTTTTTTGTCAAAATAATACTAAAACTTCTAAATTTTGTTTGTTTTTTCAAATTTGCATACGAAGTTTAACATTTTTTAACAATTTTAATTTTGAGAGATCAATGCTCTAATTTACTAAAAATATTTAAAACTGTATTCGAATTTTTGCACCTATTTCCATCAAGGAGTAATCAGTAGTAAATCTCGTTCCTAAATAAATGTCACGCTATCGAAAAAGAGCCAGAAAACTGTCTCTGAACTGAAATAAATGTCTACACCATAAGTTTTGCTTATATTAGCTACAATTAAGTCATTGTATATGTGTTTATTAGTAGAGAGATCTCACCGTTTAAATAATTCACATCACATTATTGCAAGTTTCTTATCGTTGATTATGTTTGCAATAGAAAAATTAGTTCACATTAACCCGTAACTGATAAGGTGGGGTTTTGCAAGCCCCCGCAATTCTAAAAATCTCTACCACGTATTGAATACTTGAGGGAGGTCCACGACCGCCTGTGGAACCGTCAATACTCTATCAATGTCAATAAGGCGAAATATTATACTTGGTGTGCGATATTACGCAAACAAATTGGGGTTTGCGTAACCCCACCTTACCAGCTACGTTTCTTTTTACCGATTGTATATTTACGTGACAGACAGATGACTTCGTTTTGAGGACTTTAAAAATATTTTTGGTGAATTAGAAAGTGATGATAAAAGTGACAATCTATTACAATATATTCCATTTAAAGATTTATTTTGAGGTTTTTTTGTTATTTTTTCAGTTTGAATACTTATAGAAATGAGAACTACATTTTGAATTGTGTTCTGTAAATTCACACGGTAAAATTTAATTAATGTCAAAATATAATTATTTTTGATTTTTGCTAAAAATATGCGCGTTTTTTTATCTTGACTCAAGGAAATAGCCGTTTTTATTTGGGGGTTGGCAAACCCCAGTTATGTAGCATAAATGTGACCTCAACAATTAGTTAAAAAAGCTAGAGGGAGTTAAAAAAGCACGATCAAAATATAAATTCCTCAGTTATACAACGTTTACATGTTTATAATAGCTTAGAAAAACAGAAAACTAAGCAAAACTTCTACATATAGTCAGGGCCGGGTTAAGCCATCGCCAGGCCCGGTCCATACAATGCAAACCCGCTGGGCCTCCTTCTACCTAGGCACCTGTTTATTACCTATAAATCGTAAAAAATATATAATTATAGAGGGGCGGCAATTTCTCTAATTCTTCTGTGACATATAGTCGCAAAGTAAATACTCTGCCAATATATGGGCCCCTAAGCTCACACTAGGTACTATAGTTATAGTGTACGTGTGAGCTAATATAACTAAAAATTTAAATATATTTTATTTAACTCCACGCTAAATTACCTTTTGTTTGATACCACACAAGACATGTGACTTAAACTCAAATTTTTGAAATCCACCCCCACCCTTAAAAAAAACAAAAACTAAAATGTATTTTGTTAAACTCCGGACTCAATTACCTTTCGTTTGATACCACACAAGCCATATTTTCACTTAAACTCTAATTTTTAAAATATACCCCCACCCTTTTTTTTTAAATAAATTAAAATGTATTTTGTTTAACTGCAGACTCAATTACCTTTCGTTTGATATCACACACGCCATATTTTCACATAAACTCTAATTTTTGAAATCTACCCCCACCCTTTTATTTGGTTTCTGTTCGGTGGATTTTGTTCATTTTTAAATGGGACCATCTCGACCCAAGACTCAGCCTAGGTACCAAATTTCATTAGAATCGGCCAAGCGGTTTTTGAGTTATGCGCGTTGGTCGTTACAGACATACAGACAGACAGACAGACAGACAGACAGACAGACAGACATACAGACAGACAGACAGACAGACAGACGGCGCAACAAAAAAGTTTCAAAATCATCTGAAACGCAAAGATATATAAAAATTTTTGAAATCGGAGCAACTTTTTTTTTCTCGAAAAAATTAGGATCACCATAGCTCACACTACTATAGTATAGTATATGTGTGAGCTAAAAAGTAACGATAGTTGTGAAAACACTAAAAACAAATTATGTTTCGCAAAAGATGTGTGAAGGCCGCGAATTTTTTTCAAATAATAATATATTAACATAAATGCGACAGTGTTGCAAGAGCGCAACCAGGCATGCAGTTTATAAGAGCCATCGAGCAATTTACTATTCGGTATCGTTCATAGGTATAGGGTGATTGGTTATATTTTACTTAATATACAGGTTGTTTCAAAATTTAATAACATAATTTTAGCGCTGAGTTTCTTATGTGATTTTAAAACAAAGAATCACATAAACATAGTTTTTGAGATACAGGGTGTTAAAATCTAATTTTTTTTTATTAAGTTTTTTGTTTATAGCTTACGCAGTTTTTAAGATATATAGCTCAAATTTGGCGCCTATATTAAGCTATAGGCACTAAACTATTAGACACGCCAAATAATAGTAAAAATCTACAGGGTGATACTTTCTCAGGGGTTTTGTCGCCTTTTCCCCCGGATTTTTTTTGCTGTAAGTCACTGGTTGATTCTAAAAAAACAAGTAAAATCCTTGTTTTATTTGCAAACTTTCTTGTCTCCTGCGATTTTTTCGCATCTCTAACCGTTATAGACAAAAATCGCCGTTGCACCAAAGGCTACTATCATCAAAATACAGTACAATGGCAAAGTATGTCAAAATAAACAAAAAAAACATTATCTCGAAAACTAAGCGTTTGCGGACCTATGTTTATATGAACTTTTTGTCGTGAAATCACTTAAGAAATTTAAAATTAAAATTATGTTATTGAATTTTGAAACACCCTGTATATATATTTACATTAATATAGATCACACATTCAAGTTCAAATGGGCAAAGTTATTGCATATATCGGACATTGCAAGCATTCTATGCCAAAAGACGTATAAGTATGCCATGTGCGCACCCGAGGGGGGACTAGAAGCCTGCCCCTCCCAAACCTAAGATTTTTTTGATATTTTACACTTGTTTCATGAATAAAAATATAAAATAGCATAAAATACGTCACAAGGAGGCTTTGCACCCCCCCGAGAGCCACCCTCCCCAAGGCATAGGGGAAAGAGGGGCAATATGGGATCTTTAATTTTATAGACTTATTCCTCACCATTGGGTTCGTCATTTGGATTTAGAACTCCCTCATACTTTTTTTTTTTAGTTGACTTTGCCCCATTTTGCATCACATACGGGGTAAAATAGAGTACCTATATGTGGCAAAACAAGTTGTGTAATTTAAAATCAATATTTTTGTAACACAAGTTTTATTTATTAAAATACTAACCAGGATTAAAATACTTATTTAAAAAACAAAAGTTGTAATAAAAGATACATTTATCAGAATGAAATTTAGTAGTTACAAAATTTATAAGAATTACGGCGATCTAGTCATCGCTGTCGACTCTCCTACACGAATTTTGCACCCATTTTTAGCAAAAACAACATAAAATACAACTTTTAGATATGATATGAAAAAATTTTTTTTGAGTGGAGTACAGGTTACTAGGTATAACAAGGTACCCCGTTTTGCTCCCATAAAAAACCCCGTTTTGCCCCAAACCACTAATTAAATTCAAACAAAAATCATACATGGTAAAAGGCTCATTTTACGGCACATCACTTGTTGAGCAAGAATTACCTTAAGCTCGGCCGACCGGCACCAATCTTATTGCAGATAGTTAAGCCAGTCATGACAGACAAATTTAAATGCGCTAAATCTCAGAAAATTTTTATTGTAGCATAGACCTATCCTTCGGGGTGACCTAACTTAGGCACTTTTGGACGTTTCAAGTTACTTCAACGGGGGGCAAAGATATACTGACCACCCTTTAAAACCATGTCCTGATATATCAATTATGTTTCAATCTACGGAGGCTTGTGAAAAGTTTGCATTTTGAAAGTGCGTCTATAACTTTTTTAATTTCTATAATTTTTTTTGCTCTAATAAATTGCTTTTTTATAGTTTTTTTAAGAATTTAACTGTCTAATTAAATATGATCTTTCACTTTTAGTTTTTGATATTAATAAAGTTTTAATTTTGTATTGGATTTTTTAAATGAGCGTAAGGTCCTTAATTTTCTATTTTTTACTTTTAAAAAAATGGTCTGAGGACAAACTAATTATAGTTAATATAATTCAAAATAATGAAATTTAGCAAATCTGGAGAATTCCCAATATAAATTATAAAAAGCTACAAAAATACATCTTATACAGGGAGTATCAAAATACTAAAAACCAGTAACTAAATATAATATTCAATAATCTAAGCCGTTGCGAAAAAAAGTAAAAATCAGGTTTTATGCAGTTGCCATTTTTTTCTAAAACCTTAGAAAATTGCACTAAACCAAAACTAAAAAATAAGTTTTAATAAAAAAGGAAAGGCACCGGGTCCTTTAGTTTGTTTAATTAAAATTTTCGATATATTTTTTAAAATTTTATGTACTCCCTGTTTCTTAGGTTTTTATAATAATTATAGGTATAAGGAAACTTCCAGATTTGTTCCTCAAAATATATTAGCCCACACTACTACTATAAGTAGTGTGAGCTATGGTGATCCTAATTTCTTCGAGAAAAAAAAAAGTTGCTCCGATTTTAAATTTTTTTATATATCTTTGCGTTTCAGATGATTTTGAAACTTTTTTGATTTGCTGTCTGTCTGTATGTCTGTCTGTCTGTCTGTATGTCTGTCTGTAACGACCAACCCGCATAACTCAAAAACCGCTTGTCCGATTTTAATGAAATTTGGTACCTAAGTTGGGTCTTGGGCCGTGATGGTCCCATTTAAAAATGAACAAAATCCACCGAACGCAAGCCAAATAAAAGGGTGGGGGTAGATGTCAAAAATTAGAGTTTAAGTGAAAATATGGCGTGTGTGATATCAAACGAAAGGTAATTGAGTCTGGAGTTAAACAAAATACATTTTAGTTTTTTTTAAAGGGTGGGGGTAGATTTCGAAAATTAGAGTTTAAGTCAAAACATGGCTTGTGTGGTATCAAACGAAAGGTAATTGAGTCTGGAATTGAATAAAATATATTTCAGTTTTTGATTATATTAGCTCACACTATAACTATAGTACCTAGTGTGAGCTTAGGTGCCCATAGATTGGCAGAGTATTTTTAAATTGTAGATCAATCAGTTTGTCCCCTAGACCATTATGGTGAATGTCTCATGACAAATTTCTTGATTAACTATTTTATAAGTATTTTCAACAATGAAGAATAATAAACTAAATGTATTACTATTTGCCATGTGTCGCACTTCAACCAATTTATTATCTTTAAGATCCAAAGAGATGCATGGGAAATTAAATAGACATCCTAACAACGACTTACTTTAGTAGTAATAGTAGGAAAGTTAACTTGTTTAAATATATTCATAATTTATAAATTAGACATTCTATATAATTTATAATAATAAGGTACCCATTAAACCGATAATACTGTTGACAATTAAAGTCAAGGCAGATACGTGATGGTTAATGATAAATCAATCAACTTCTATTATGCTTCGTTAGGCCAGTTTCTAGAAGATAACTTTTTAAATAACCTTTATGTTGTCACACATTTTATATTTTTCCAAGCAATTATCTCATTTTAATGCTCATAATAGGTAGGTATTGGTTTTTATGACATTAAATCATTAGTGAATTTCATGGGTCAGTGGAAACATTTTTAATTTTATTAGTGTGACCAATTGGTTTAAAATTACCATTTTGTTAAGGTTGGATATGTTTACAAAACAATATTTTATTTGTGTCCATTTCTTTGCACTGCATTTTAGTTTTAACTGAGTAAAAATAGTGTCGTTTCCGCGATAAAGGTTGGCAATGATCGGGGCGATTTTAGTCTTAAGGGCACCAGCTCTAAAAAGAAATACATCTAAGCCACCTTGAATTCTTGGTATTTTTTTTTTACTTTTTATTTTGATTTTTTATTGTTATTTAAATACTAGGTTTAAAATAATCAATTTAAAAGAATATTAAAAAAAGTTATTAAAAAATAAAAATATATATATTTTTTAATCTTTAGTCTTGTTTGAAAGAAAGTTTTTTGGTGATTTCAAAAAGTAAACAAAAATTCTGTCATTCCATAACAAATGATCCAACTTTATTTAATATCACAAAAACTAAAAGTGACATGTGAAATTCACTTTGAGAGATGGATTTTTTAATAAAAAGTCTATAAAAACCAATGACATCAAACAAAAATGATTTTTTTATAAATAAAAAAGTTAGAGGCAACCACCATAATAGCAGACATTTCATTATCTTCTCGTAGCTGAAAAACTACAAGAAGCGTTTTTTTTTACTTTCCTCGTCAAAAGATTATTCGTCAAAAATAACCTGCTCGAATATTAAAGATGCTTTAATAGCTAATTGTAGCAAAAGTCGTATAAAATTTTGACATTTCGTACCTAAATATTATCAAATTTTACATTTGTAATAAACAAATTATCAAAAACGTGGTTGTTTTCAAGTTGTAATGAGATAAACCACCCCCTGGAGCTGGTTTAATTTGAGATGATTTTACTCGTGATCCCATAATATAAGGTACTAAAGTGACGTAAAAATTAAAATTTGACAGTTGTAATAAAAATCAGTTTTTCATGTTTACTTAGGTTTTCTTCCTCTTTCCGGGTATATAGTTTATTTCAAGAGGAAAAATCTTCGTACGATTCAAATTTCAGGACATTTTGTCGTCCATGCAGGTAAAAATACCATATTAATTGCGGCCTGTTTCGGCAAAACATCCGTTTTTCCAACCAAAGCATATTTAAACATTTAAACCAAGACTTTAAACTTAAACCAAAACTTAGGCAACTGAGGACTTAGCAAATATCGGTGTAAATGTTTATATTTTGATTAAATTTACTTATAACTTTTAAAAACTCTTCTCATGACAAAATAAAACACTGATACCTACTTTGTTTTAAATTAAAAGTGACGCGAAAGGAGGTTCTAAAAGTTTACTAGTTTAAGACTACAACACTTCAAGACAATTTTAATAGATGGCGCTTAAGGCAAGAAAAAATCTTTGTACATACATTATGTTTTCTTTAAAAGCTAAACAAGATTTTTCACTTTCACACAATATGAATGTGTCTATCAGATTAATAACTGATGCGTCGTGATCGTGAAGGTTTAGGGATCAGTTCAATAACTGGTGTTTGAAGTTTAGAGGCCCAAGCACGTCCATATAGGTTTTGTCGAAGTAAAAAATGTCGCCAATAGGTGGCGCTGCTTCTAGTAAAATCAAAAAAATATTTAGTAAAAAAGCCATGCAAGTCGCGTTTAAAAATTCGTGTAGAAAAGGCACGAACGAAAAACATTGCTGTTTTGATTTGATAATGGCGTTATTACAACGCCGTTTTTAGCAACGTTATTTTTTATAACGTTAATAAATTATCTATTAAGCTTGTTTTCATATATGAAATAAACGTTTTTTTCTAGCAGCTTTTAAAATCAACGCTTTTTTTTAACGCGTTTTTTATATGTTAAACACGTCCCACATAGCACAAAAATCACATTAACGTTAACTTAACGTAAACAAAAATAACAAAGTTTTTTTTTTACTTATTTTGTTAAATCTACATGCTTAAAGATAACTTAAAAACAAGGAGAAATCAAGCTATAAAAATGTACTTTTTGCTGAAGTTTCTGGTGCTGTGTATATAACGTGTTTTTTACCCTCGTTATTTTCATGTACCAAATTCACACTTGAAAAGTCCTCTACAACATGTTCTAAAACGCCACTAGATTAAGACTTCTCAAACCTACTAACTTTCTGCGTCTTTTTTGGTCACGTTTTTTTAATAACATTTTTTTAACTTAAAAGAGACGCGAAAGGAAAATATAAAAGTTTACTAGTTTAAGACTACAACACTTCAAGACAATTTTAAAGATGGCGCTCAAGGCAAGACAAAATATCTATATATCTATCTATATAAATTATGTTTTTTTAAAAGCTAAAAAAGATTTTTTAACACTAAACACTTTCACAGAATATTAATGTGTCTTTATCAGGTTAATAACAGATGCGTCGTGATCGTGGAATGGCGATCAGTTCCTTAACAGGCTTTTGGAGTTTAGAGGCCACATCACTGCCTGATAGATTTCATCAGTGAAAAATCCCGACAATAGGTGGCGCTTCTGCTAGTAAAATCTCAAAAATATTCGGTAGAAAAGCCATGCAAGTCGCGTTTTAAAATTCGTGTAGAAAAGGCGTAAATCTAATGTGATTTTAACGTTGATAAAAATCACTTAAAACTAATGTAAAAACATTGCTGTTTTAATTTGATAATGGCGTTATTAAAACGCATTTTTTAGCAACGTTATTTTTTATAACGTTAATGAATGACCTATTAAGCTTGTTTTCACATATAAGATAAAAACGTTTTTTCTAGCAGCTTTTAAAATCAACGTTTTTTTTTCTCACGCCTTTTTTACGTGTTATACACGTGATTGTGCTATGTGGGGTGATTGTGCTATGTGGGTGGTTTAAAAAAAATTAGAATGTCTTCGTTCGATTGGCCATAGTTGCTAAAATTCAAAACTACCAAATTTTAGTAAATTTGTAGACAAAATGACGGTGATTATTTTTTGAAAAATAAAATTTTCAGTTTTTGCTCGATATTTTGAAAACCCCTGTAGATAATTTTTATTTCGTTAAAGCATCTGATTGAGCTCGGAACAACGCAACTTTTCTGTCATTTAAACAAAATTTTATCTCTTGCCGTTTCCGAAATTCCGATTTAATTAGTAATTACTATTATCTGGAACACCTTGTATAGAGCAAAAGGTAACATTAAATGAGACTGATCCATAAATCCAAAAAATTTTAGTGCAATAAAAAATTTTGGAACTGGCCTAATAAACTTATTCCTATTTTTGTAAATAGTATGCAGTAAGTTCCATTGTGACCGAGGAAGTTATGCCCGAGTCCAACCCCTCCCATTCGCCAGAAACGAAGTTGCTCATTTGTCATTCAACAGACGCAGTGTTTTTAGTTTACAGACTAGGTACTGACTGACTGTATTTATGCATAAGAATTTATGTGCCATCGACAAGGCAAGCTTTTAGACGTCCGGCACCAGTGATGTATTCGTATTCGTCACATATAACACCGTGTGTGTCGCGCGGTTGTTAAATGAGTCGTGAAGCCTTAGTTATGTGAGTGAATGCGCTAAAGGCGAGTGCTGTGATAGTAAAGTAGCACCTGTATTAATTCGGCGGTCGCGCAAATTCACGTGTGGTTTTGGTGCTACTCGCAAAATCGATGTGATACTTATGTGATTTGCGTCTTTCTCTTTCGCGACTTGCTCTAAAAACTGTATTCGCGCTAACGCGAAGCACAAGCCGACAGGATTGAGCAACAAGTGGTCACGCTGCTTCACGGAGGAAGAGATTGCCAGGCGGAGGCTGCTGCAATCGAACGCTGGGCCATGAAAAACAGGACGAACTCCGGATCGGCAAAAGTTGCCTCTTATCATGGCTCGGCCTATCCTGCTATCAGTTCCAATTATTGGCAACCGGCTCCGACCCCCAGTCCCTATTTAGTGCCAGGTAATGTTAAATTGCCCTATATAATAATAAGCAGTTTTTGAACTCACTTTTGACACTTCCTTATAGTAATAGTAAGCGCTGCGTCTCTAGCGAAATGACATTCCGTAGTAGTAAATTAAAAATTGCCGTAAGCTACCAAGCCCTTTCGTTGCGGTAGTGGTAATTTTTTATTGTTTATCTTTTAGATATCTTCCAAAATTCAAAATATTTATTTGTGAAATAGGGCTAAACACGAAGGTTTTTCAAATGTCAGTTTTAACGTGTTCTAAAAACTCTAAAAGGAGCGGCCCATGATAGTGGTAGTGGTTGTTAAACACTACCACAACTGCTGTCAAAGTTGTCAAAATTGTAATGTTCTAAAAACCATAATATTGCTTTCTTCTTAGGCTTTTATCTACCAAAATCATCACTTAATTATAAGTTTTTATTTAAGAGTTTTTTTACTTTTAAATCCAGTAAGATATTTTATCCCAATTTAGATGATTTTAATTGCCACAACGCCCAAAATTTTTAAAGATTTTCAGTTATTGTGCAAAAAAAAAAATAAAATTAAAATAAGTGAGTTTTTCGTAGTTGTAGTGGAAGACGATCGCAACTTTAACCATTAAACTATTATATGAAAAGAACGTGATTTTTTTTATTTGTCAAACACACTGTGTATTGTATTACAATCTAGTCAATAAGAATAATTAGCAATTTTGTTTAACTTAATTTACTAGAGAAGTTAGATTTAAAGGGTTCACTCAACAGTTCTCCCCGCTTTGCTTCGTCTGTAACTCACAATTGTTTGTGTTTATAGCATTATTTTGATTTACTTATATAATTAATTTTAGTTTACTAGCTCAAACGGCTTCACTCTTTTTAGTCTTCGGACTAGCATAGTAGAAGAATCTCTAGAAGCTGAATTGCTTCCACATTCATATGACGATGGAGCCTATCTTCACGGCTTTTTGCGTACTTTTTTATAGTCTCTGCTGCAGTTTCCACCTTTCGATGAAGGTCACTATTTCGAACGTACCAAAGTGCATTCATAATGTTTTTTAATACTTTATTTGGAAATCTCTGTAAGACTAGAATGTTACTTTCTTTAGTACAACACCATAGTTGAATACAGCAGTAACTTATTATGAATTGTTAATTGGACTTCCTTCCAATTACCCAGTTTATTTATTTATAACTTATCTCAAGTTCTTCTTTTTTTTCTTCTAAACCTGTGCTTTCCAGCGCAATTTGGCATCAAGTTTCATACGGGGATATTTTGCCTAATTTCAATATGGTACAGGAATCTTGTTATTTGTTATTGTTTTATTTGCTACTTTGTGGTCCAACTTTGAACTTCGGTGACTGCATCCTGAAGTTTTTCGATGCACTCTTCATTTTGTCAAATGTTGCTAAGTTACAAGTTTCGGGTTTTCGGCTATCGCAAGTGAATAATAACTATAAATAAAGGCCTAGCACACTACCCTGGGGCACGCCGGCTTGAATTTCTCTTAAACATGAGAATGAATCTTCCTGTTTTACTCTAAAAGGTCTATCAGATATGTATGATTCCAAAATATCAGAATTTTATTTTGGTAAAAAACATTTTAGTTTAAAATTAATGCCATTAAAGAACGTGAATGGTGAGATTTATTTTCCATTAAATTGCCGAATTAAATGGAATAATCAAATTGTTTTTTACAGGACCGTATGGATTTAATTTTAAATTTCTTAAATATGACCTATATAACTTTGCTACTGGTAAAACAATTTATCCAAAAAATATTTCAAATTAAAAATTAAAAACTTAAAAATAAAAAAATTCAAGCTTTTATATGTTGGCCACTCTATACAAATTATAGCATTTTTTTTTCATTTTCAGCAAAACAGAAAATATATTTATCTTGATCAGTACCTAGCTGAACTAAATAAGTAGAAACTAGCAATATTTTCCGGAAAATGGTCGACTAAATTGTTTTTTTTTTCTAGAAATAACAAATGTAATTGTTTCTACTTACCTACATGCAAAAATCGTCAATGAGTCAGTTCCACGCACTACATAAAATAATAAAAATAAGGAAAATAACAATAATCTTAAATGCAAGCATAAAATTATTAAATATAATAATTTTTATTCGTAAAACATGACTTACAGGGTGTTTTGGAACTAATTTACTATAATTAAAATGGCAAGGGGGAAAATATTTTATATTTAAGTAAACATGAGTCATTTGCGTTCCTAAAGAAATAGTAGTTTTTCTAATCAGTGCGCGAAGTTTTTTCTTCACGCGAAACCAGTTAGACGAAAGACGCGAAGTTCGGATAAGCTTTAAGTGCGGGAAAACCAATTTGCGCACGTATCGAAAACAGACTTTTTTGTTCGAGTGTGCGGAACACATCAAGAAATTAAACTATAAGAAAAATAAACCAAACCATCGAACTACTTGAACCTCTAAACTGTCATGAAAGCGTTATATTACCGCATTCAACACAAGCTGCGTTCGGTATTTACATCAGATTAATCTTTTTGATCGAAATCGTTCGTTAATTCCATCTCGATCTGGGGGAGGTAGATCTGAATCGTTCGGTAATTCTGCTCAGACTAGTCGGACGTAAATCTGGTTGCTCCGTACATTTTGATCGACGAAACATATTAATCTGAGTGACGTATGTTGTGTATTTGTTTTGTTTACTTATTGTTTATTTTTTTATGTAAAAAGATTGAAATGGAATTATTTGATGTTGAAGACAACAAATTATATAAATTTCCGATTTCGCAGGAAAATTTTG
This sequence comes from Aspidapion aeneum, assembly GCA_963576565.1. Taxonomy (NCBI): domain Eukaryota; kingdom Metazoa; phylum Arthropoda; class Insecta; order Coleoptera; family Brentidae; genus Aspidapion; species Aspidapion aeneum. Next base: position 43,882,286 of record OY755042.1, read on the forward strand.
TCAAAATTATAGCTGGGCGTGAGTTATATGTACATAATATTTTTGTTATATTTAAGGTTATAACCATTTATAAAAATTTGATCGATTTGATCTGGATCCTTCGTTAATTCCAATTTGCTCAGACTATTCTGTAATCACGTGACCAAAAATCCGTCTAGTCTGAGATGCAAATACCGAACGCAGCTACAAAAACGCGTCTATCATATTATGGTAAAAGTTTTCCCGCATAATGTGGGCGATGGCATGTTTTGGTACAGTTTAATTTTTACCTTCCTAGCCCGCACAGCAATGGCTAGAGAAGGTATTGTTTTCGACGAATTTTTATTTTTTTTGAGATAACGCCGAAAATGTGTTATTTGGGTGTATTTTGCACTATAGTTCAGGCCCTACGGGCTCCAATACTGCGTTTCATGATGAAGCAACACACTTATGGATAGGCATAAGACTCGCCCGAACATTTTACAAAAGGGAACAACCCCCTGACCCCTGGCAGGGGGGTGGTTTTTGACGTGCTCTTTGATAGTTTTTTCTAATAACTCGAAAACAATCAACTTTCTCAAAAAACTTCTGGAGATCATTTTTTACATTTTCTTTTCAACCATGTACCTTAGTACACCCTGACGGCAGTGGTGCACATTTCATTAACGAACGAAAAAAGAGGAAAATTTTTAAAATATTTTTTTATCTATTTTTTGTGGTATTTTTTATCCTTAACACAATTTTTTTTTCAAAAAAATATTTTTAGTTATAAGCCCATTGTATACAGTTAGTTATTAAGCTAGATGTATCGTTTTTTAATAGCCGTCTTGAAATAAAAATAAATGTGTTTGTAGAAATCCTTAAATCAAACAAAAATTTTGATCATTCATTTTTGTAACTGAGTAAATAAAAATGAGAGTGACTAAAATATTATTTTTGGTTAGTAATAACTTAAAACTGACTTTTTTAGTTAACCTTCTTCAAAGTGGGGGTGGGGGGTCCACTTTCTTCGTACGCTAATGGAATGTGCACCGTTAAAGGGTACTAAGGTACATCGATGAAAAGGAAATTGTATCCGCTTGAAACATAATTTCTAGAATATTTTTTTAAAAGTTGACTCTTTTCGAGTTATTAGCAAAAAACTATCAAAAAGCACGTTTAAGGGGTGCCAGGGGTGGGGGGGTGGTTCCCTTTCGTAAAATGTTCGCGCGAGTCTTATGTCTATCCATGCCAAGTGTGTTGCTTCTATCATTAAACGCAGCATATGGCTGGAATCTCGGATGTAGGGCCTGAACTACTACCCTAGCAGTATCGTCGTGATGTTGTCTGTATGTGTGTGTATGTAACTCTGTCCGTAACGCGATAGCTCCTAAACCGCCCAACCGATTTTCATGAAATCTTTTGGTAAAATAGTATTTGATACTGTAACTAGCTGATTGGATTCTGGTCGAAATTGATCAATGCTAATGACAGTTTTTTGACAGTTAAAAAGTTTTAAAAATGCTAACTTTTTAACGGAGCGTCGCATCAATATGCGGTTTTCGGAATATTGTAGCGCACATTTTTTTTTTAAATTTGTGTTATAACGAAAAACTTAGTAGGAGTTTTCGTTTCAGAGATATTTACAAAAAACTGTTTTTAAGGTTGATATAGCCTGGAGTTTGAGTATGCTAAAGGGTTAGGAAGGTATCAAATCCGTCATGGATCCATTTATATTAATGTTAAAAAAACAAAACAATTAGCTTCATAAATCTTAAATTCAACGTTAGAAATGAGATCTAGGAAAATCGTTATAAAAATAACCCTTGATGGTATTATTTTTAATATTAATAAAATTATGGTCATTGAAATGTTGGCTTCTTGACATTATTAATAAATATATTTTTGATAATGCTTTTAAATGAAATTTTAGTTAAGATTTTCTAGATTTTTTTTATTTTCAAAAGTTGACTTTATTTTAACACATATTTGTGTTTATAAAAAACAAAGTGGGAAGCACACAGATTAAAAAATTAAAGAAATCACACTTAAGAATTCCATACAACCAGGGTTAACTTTTTTCTTTTTACAGAACGAAAAAGGTACCTACGTAAATTTATTAATTAAACGTTAATTTTCTGCCAATGAACAAAAAACATTGACTTAAAATGATTTACTGCAAAAAATTTCTAGACCTTTGTAGGTATCGTGGAACTACCGAGAGGACCAACCAAATAAATAAATATCACATTTTTGACGTTCTTATAATTGAAAAATTTGCAAAATACTAGAATATCTAACATTCTAAAATGTCTCGTAATTAAATCAAATAAACGGGTTCAAATATCTTTAATTTGAAATGAACGAGAAGCAATTTGAGCAATAAATAGCAAACAAAGTTTTAAGCAAACACTCAGGAATATAAATCAAATCCAATAATAAACAGCCCTCGATTTCAATTTTAATTAACCGATATTTACATTAATTTAACAGCTTGTTACAAATCAATCAAGAAAGTCAAATCCTTTTAGTGTTTACCACACACAGAAATTTGAGTCTTCTAAATCCTCATAAATCATATAGTAACTTTAGTCAATGGCGTGGATAGGGGCTCCATTAGCCTTTTCAGATATGCATTTTTATATAAATAAGACGTACATTTTTTTTAGCCTCAGTATATTTATTCAATTCTATAGTTACCGAATATGATAAAGATACAGTAGAACTATATTATATAGGGCTATCTTTGTTGAAAGATATAATACACAGGTTCAGCAGTGGCGGGGGCACAGGGGGCAATTCCAGAGAACTCCAAATATAATAGACACATTCTGGTGTATTACACACCTGAGCAAAAAAATATTATTATATACATGTTCAAAAAACTGAATTACCCCCCGCCTTTTTAAAAGTCTAGGACTGTCCATAGAGTAAATGAAAAGAAAATTTCGCACCCCCAAAAGAACAAAGACCTCACTCAAAATAAGCGACTTTTCATGAAACGCAAATAACTGATAATAGGTTTTTTGTATCTTTTGTTTGTTTTTATATATAAATCTAGTTTCCAAGATGATTGAACAATTTTTTTTAGAGATGCTTGTTAAGAAATCTTTGTTCGAAGAAAATTTTTTGCCTACATTGAAAATAGGTAGGAGATTTTTTACGAAAAAAAAACTTAGGCCTTAGTGACTAAAGTGACTTAGTATTAAAGCACTTTCCGGTCACATAATTGAAATTTGGCTTTCATTATATCGTACACCCGCTGAAAAAGAGTCACAACTCAAAAATCGCCGTTATTGAGATAAACCTGCCGCCATCATCGAAATAACTTGTACTTTCTTCCATAAAAGCGTTACATTTATGTTTCGACAATTCACCGCGAGATGGCGATATGACTCTTTTATTTTGTCCAGTTTAGCTTAGGATGCGTTCCTTTACAGTGTCACTCAGTGTTGCCAACCCTACGGATTTATCTGTAGATCTACGGATTTTGGACTTCGATCTCCGATATCCGATTTTGGATCCAAATCTACAGATTTTTGCCAATTTTACTAAAAAACGATAAAAATCGAAACACAAAGGCGGCCGCGCCTCATTCCTCCTTATCAGTCCTCAGTAGGGACCTATTGCAATGTGCCAGGCACAAATTGTGCCGGGCACTATATTGACAATTTCTCATTATAAGAACAGCTGTGTCCTTTCAAAATTAGGCCTTTGTGTATTATGCGAGCCGGATTTAATAGTGACGCCACTATTAATGGAAAATAAATGACGGGATTTATAAATTCGACTTTGGTATGTCAATTTTAAGAGATCAACTGTCAGTTTGTAATGCGAAACTGTCAATATAGTGCCCGGCACAATTTGTGCCTGGTACTATTGCAATAGGTCCCTTATCTTTACTTTTTTTCCTACATTTAAATCATTTTGTAAAAAGATTTTGCTTGGATCAGTGCGTGATGGGGAGTCAAACAACGCTTCGCGCCACGAAAGTTAAACTATGTTTAACGTTATGTATGTTGCACTACAAAATATTAGTATTTTGATAGCTTCGAGAAATATCAACGTAGTTTGTCAGCTGAAAGAAAAGTTAGCCAGTTATTTTGAGATTAAGGACATGGGAGAAGTGAAAAACTGTTTGGGAATTGAATTTTCACGAACCAAAAATGGAATTAGTCTTAATCAACGAGGGTACATTACAGAGAGAGATCCTTGAACGATTTGGAATGACTAATTCAAATCCAGTTTGTACACCACTAGAGAACAAGACAAAATTAGTAAAAGTCATAAAAGTTTCTGAAGAAGATGAAAAATTACCATATCGAGAACTTTTAGGAGCTCTTACATATTTGTCCATTACTACGAGACCCGATATAAGTCATTCTGTCAGCTATTTGGGGCAGTTCAATAATTGCTATGACAAAACTTGAAAGCATATGTAGATTCTGACTGGGGCAAATGTACGGTAGATAGAAAGTCTTTTACTGGATATGTATTCCTGTTTAGTGGTGGACCTATTTCTTGGGAATCAAGAAAACAAGGAACCGTAGCTCTTTCCTCTACTGAGGCCGAATACATGGCCTTTAGTGATGCAGTTAAAGAAGTATATATATATATATATATATATATATATATATATATATATATATATATATATATATATATATATATATATATCTGAAGAAGATGTTTACTGAAATTAATTTAGAAAAATACGGTGATACCATTGTATTTTGCGATAATGCAGGTGCTATTAAACTTGCACAAAATCAAGTTTTTCATGCACGTAGTAAACACATAGATATAAGATACCATTTTATACGGGACGAACTAAATCACGGAAGTTTTAAGCTAGAACATGTTTCAACAGATAATATGGTGGCCGATGTATTAACAAAATCACTCACCAAGGTAAAACATGAAGCCTGTATAAGAAGTTTGAAAATGAGTTCACATTAAGGGGGCGTATTGGAGATATAATGTTCATCATGTATATTGCCGTGCCCTTATATTGAAGTGTTTAGGTTATTATTGATATGATGTCAATGTAATTGATAGTTTTAAAATAGTCATTAAAAAGTCTTACGTTTGTCATGGGCGCACCCAGGGGGGGCCCGGGGCCCCGGCCCCCCCAATCCTAAGATTTTTGTATATATTTTCCACATATTTCATGAATAAACTCAAAAAATAGCATGAAATAAGGCCTCGGCCCCCCCCCCCCAGACATATTCCTGGGTGCGCTATTGCGTTTGTCACTGCTTTTAGTTTGTTAAAGTCTTCATTTCACTGCATTTGAAAGGCTCTGACATACCCAAACCTTAACAGGGGTGCGATTTTGCAAGGCAAAATAATATCGAACAGCCTTTTACAGCATTATCTCAAATAATTACTTACCTCACAAGTGCGGAAGGTACTTTTACGCACGCGACGGAATTTGCACAGCCAAAATCGATAAACTTGCGTAATACTATCCAAAGGCTTAAAAATTACTGTCCGACCACAATAAAAAGAGGCGCAAAAGAAATGGCATAACTCAATATATCTCCCTCTGTTTACAGCACTTTGGCCTTACTGGGTGGTCTACATTTTTAGCAAATTTATCATGAACCAAATTTTAATATTACAAGAGAAGACGGCACTCGTCTGGTACGGTTAACGAAATAGACTTCAGCCCGTTCATTATTCACACGCTTCTATTGGGTTTCTATTGTTACCGGTCGGCTAAAAGCGACCCCGGCCCGTTCACATTGCACACCCTTTTATTGGGTATCAAATATTATCATACACATTCTACACCAATAAAAAGAAACAGTGGCGTATTATTTACTCTTTTTAAATTTTTTAATAAAACTGTGTGGAGGTCCAATTTTAAAGATATAATGAATGGTTTTGGATTTTTGCCATTTTTAGAAAGTCAATTGGTCATTTTTTAGGTTTCTAGATTCGTATCGTATATAAGTATAAAAGTTTTGAAAAAATATTTATCTTTAAGAAAAATATGGTATGGAGTTTTCTAGCAAAAAAAGGCTTAGGAGGAGCCACTGGACAGAGAAAAATAGAGCTTATTGAACTTTTGTGCCTCTTTTTATTCTGGTAATACCGATAATTTTCACAGAAGCTTATTGTAAGTAAATCATACAATAATCTTGATGCACTTTTTTTAACAAAACCTAAATGTGGCTGTCACATGTCAAAAAATAATTGGAGGCTTACCTAAGTTTTTTAAATTTTATTATAAAGAATACGGTTAACTTTTATTATCTCACCACTTAAAGTCACCAATTATTTAATAGAAGCTTCAAACAAAAAGAATGTTTGCCCAAGTAACATTTCTTTATTTATAGCAGAAGTTAAAAGGTTGCCAGCGCCTTAAATGAGATAATTAAACCTTAGTTTCAATGGTTGGTCGCTAGCACGTTCCCATTACCCTTATATACCCCTTAGACCTCCTAAATGGGACTCCCCAATTGGTGGTGGCAACCTATGTATTAAACTCACTATAAAACCATAAGAAACAAACTCTAGCGGTTCCACCAGTATAGAACCTTTTAGAGCCTAAAGCTATTATGCCAGGTTCTAAAAGCAACTCAGAAACGTCCTCTACCCTATTATAAAACTAGATTTGGTAATTTGGTATCCTGGCGATTCTGTTGAATACCATAATACCTTTAGAGTAAAGAATTTTTCCTATAAAAGCTTTAGCGATATTTTAGATTCACAATGGCTATCTAAAATAATTTAGGTCACAAAATTGCCAAAAATGTCAAGAGTCCCAAAATTATTTCATCACATAAAAATATACCTATATATGAGAAGATTGTCGTTTTGTTGATCGTCAAATTGCCTGCCACTTATTTTTCTGATAAAATCGTATCTGAAAAGCTCTCAAAACAAGCGCGCCCTCTCAAAAATGCTTTTTAAGCGTTTTTTGATAACAAAATAACAAATATTTGAAATAAAAAAATAATAATTTACACTATTCACCATTAAAAAAGTCTGTTTGGTTAACATAAATCAAAATTAAAGTAAAATTATGGTTAAAAAACACTGCTAAAACGACTAGATAAATATTTTCTGTTTACAATATTTTTGAAATAATTTTATATACGCCATTATCGTTTTATAGTGGTCACTTGGTTTTATTTGTTACTCTATCGCAACAAAGATTTTTGAGTGCCCTTATGAAACCAATAAAAAAAAGAAGGTAAACATAGTCAACATAACCTCACTTAATTTTTTTGTATTTGTTTTTTAAAGTATTAAAACGTATAATTCAACACTTTTAAATGTTTTTTTATCGTGCAATTTGCACACAATCAAGAGGGCCACTGCAATGATATCCGTTGTGCCTGCAGGTTGGAGGCAACCTTTTATATTGGCCGTTTAAACCGGCCTTATCTGTGCCCTACCCAGGAGGACGGAAGCTCAACAATTATTAATTATTGTGCTTTAAATAATCAATCTTGCAATAGGTTGGTACCAATCTGTACCTAGGTATATCTATTATTTTTACCAGAAGTACAGGGTGTCCCAAATTGGGCACTTTTAGGGGGTTTAAGGTACTTCTAGGGGAGACAGAGAAAAACTGACCACGCATTGCGAGGCTCAAATTTCAAGAGAAGACTTGAAAACCGCATTTTGAAATATTGTCTCGTCTTTGAGCTACGGGGGCTTTTTAAAAAGTTTGCATTTTGGAAGGGGGTCTATAACTTCGTTATTAGTCGAAATTTTGATTTAGAGTAAATTGCAATTTTATAAACTTTGTCACGAAGAATTCACCCGCTAAATTAAATTTTAACTGTCACATTTAGTTTTTGAGATATGACATAAAGATGCATTTTTTTATATGGAATGGCCTATTCTTTAATTAATTTTCGAATTCGTCTTTGAATTCTTTTCAAAATGATGTATCATATATCATAGTTTTATTGAGCGGTTTAGGAGATATTCAACTTTTTCACTTATTTCTAGTGTGCTATGATTTCCTGCTGAGGCAGGTCAAGGCACTCCAGTATTTTTATTATTTTACACAGTCAAAAATATAGTAAGCCTGGTTTGGAAAAATTATAATTCAGCTGACGGCCCTCAAAGCCTAGTTATAAAAAGAAACAAAAATTACAGACAATAGAAATTCGATATTATTAGAAATTATCAATAATCATCGTGCTATAGAGCCATAATGAATAAGGTTCCTTTTCAACTTTAGACCATATACGGTTGTCTTCGCTCGGGATACATTTGAAGAGAAGTTTCCAGCGTCCTGTCGATTATCATTACTTTCCCAGTAACATTTTAACATGTCATACTTTGCATCATTTTGATACACATTTCAAAATAAAATTAAAAACGCTTTTGTGCAAAATAATTTCATATCAAAGCGTAATGTCAAATTGTTTAAACAATTGAAAACGCAAGGCCAACTTGATTTGCATAGTATAAAGGAGAGTTTACACATGCATGGATTTGCTGGCGCCAATAAAAACTGGCGCGCCAGTAAGTTAAATTTGCAAGTGTAAACACCGACTTGCACACAAGTTATTTTTTTGCATGCATCTATCAAAAAAGTCTGCAGCTGACTGAATTTGCTGGCGCCAGTGGTGACGCATGCGCGCAGAAAAAGATAATTTTCTTGTGTAAACAAGTGCTTGCACGTCGGTTTGCCGGTTTTAAGTTCATTATTTTACATAATTTTTTATTTTCATTGCGTTTGAGCTTCAAAATTTTGTTTATTGTTGTTTTTATAGCTTATTTATGGCTACAAAAAAAAGGTCAGCAGAACTGACCATACAGTTTCTTGAAGGCTATGAATGTTTTCCTTGTTTATGGGATGTACACAGAAGTTCTTATAAAAACAAAGGGATAAATTTTGAAATTGTACATTTGGTAGACGATAAAGAAATTGCAATGATGCAAAAGAATCTCCTGTTGCAAGATATCTTAATGTCACTTCCAATTTCAATTTTGGGGTTAACGCATCTCTCACGTGGGTATCCATTTTTATAATTCGTGGCGTCACACACTCTAGAAGAATATCAAAATGTTGCTTTGTCATTCGAAGATGGTTTTTATAGCTCTCAGGATCTTCTGCTGCAAGTTCTCCTAAAAGTTTTTCGGAACCACCCGAAGTAGATCGACGAACAATCCATGCTTTAACCCAGATACGGCCTTTTCGTTGTTCCTTTTTCTGAATCTCTTTTATTTTGATTTTTTTCAGTAAAAGTTTAGAGACTGTTTTGCAGACTTCCGAGAGTTCAGCCGACATATCGCGTATCGTGTACACTTTAAAAATGAAACTGGCGTGCCAGTCTTTTTAATTTTCGCACAATAGTGTAAACCTTTACTGGCGTGCAAATAGAACTGGCGCGAACACTGGCGCCACTAAATTCATGCATGTGTAAACCCATTATAAGACAACAAAACTATAGGAGCATTGAATAGGATTTGACCGCAAGGCTTTCATGTCAATGGCGCATGACGTCATTCAACGCACACTAGACAAAAATATAAACTTTAATTTTCTCCGAAACTGCTTAATCAAAGTATGACTTATGATACATCATTTTGAAAAGAATTCAATGACGAATTCGAAAATTAATTAAAATATAGGCCATACCATAAGAAAAAATGCAACTTTATGTCATATCTCAAAAACTAAAAGTGACAGTTAAAATTTAATTCAGCGGGTGAATTCCTCGTAATAAAATCTATCTAAAGCAATTTACCCTAAATCAAAATTTTCACTAATAACGAAGTTATAGACCCCATTCCAAAATGCAGACTATCCAAAAAGCCGCCGTAGCTCAAAGACGAGACGATATTTCAAAATGCGGTTTTCACTATAAGTCTTTTCTTGAAATTTGAGCCTCGCAATGCGTGGTCAGTTTTTCTCTGTCTCCCCTAGAAGTACCTTAAACCCCCTAAAAGTGCCCAATTTGGGACAGCCTGTACCTAAATAAACTAAAACACGAAAGTATTTATTTACTTCTGTTAGAACCCTTAAGGAAACAAGGTTTTATATGGCCGCCTATTTAAATAATATTTAATATGCAGCTATGGGTAAGTATAAATACAAAAGAATTAAGTTTACCTTTAAGCCTTCCTATAAAACCTTTCTAAAATGCCTAAAAGTAATGGCAAAAACCAAAAGTCTAAAGTTTATATTTACCGCTCTTAAAAACCCTAAGGAAACGAGGTTCTATATGGCTGCCTATATAATCATATGTACTATTAAACTACTGGTAACTATAAAAACAAAATGATATAAGGTAACCTTCTAGCCCTATTATAAAACACTTTTGTTATGACCCAAAGTAATGAAAAAAACTAAATGACCAAAGTTTGTATTTATTTCTTTTTATAAACTTTAGGTAAAAGGGTTTTATAAGACCATCTTTATAAATCAGAAATCAATAAAACTGAAAGTATCTAAAAGGAACAGAAGGAATATCAGTTTTATTATACTCCCTTTATAAATCACTTTTTGGTTGTATAACACCTCTTTAGGTAATTGGCAATATAAATTACCTTTATGTAGCCAAATTGATCCTAAAAGCCATAACAGCACCCTCTAAATAACCTCGGAACCAAACTAATAAAACCTTGGGTGGTAATAATGTTACTTGGGTGATCCATGAAAATTTCCATTGGGTAACGTGTCACTAGAGGTTTGTCAAGTTTAGAAGCACAAATATTGCCTTCAAAGTGATGGAGCTAATGACTAAAAGTTCTTTTATAAAAATTTGAAGTTTGTAAACAGATAGGTTTTGATATAGTGTATCCATAGAACATTAAATAAAAAATAATACAACTTGTCACAGAAAATCTGTCCGACGGCCGTAACAGCCAATTTTTACCTAAAAAAAATAATTCCACTTTGCCGCGTTAGGTTTTTGTATAAAAAGTGGTAGAGTAGAGTAATAGAGGATGGCGGCAAACTATTTCGGTAAGTTTTTCAATTATTAGTAATAATTCTTTTTGTTTTCGAAAAATAGATATTTATAGATTTGAGGCAATCCTTTTGGTAACGTGATTATCTTCCTTACAACCTAATTTAAGTAATAAACTCAACCTTTTTCCCAAACAAACCGGTGAAATCTTAACAAAACTGAAAAAAAGTTGTGTCAACAATTTGTCCCGTTTGGTAACGCTATTTCTTGATATTACAGAAACTGTCCTATGTCACCGATCGAAACATTGATTTTTTTTTGGAATTTAGTTGAAAAATAATTATATTTGTATTGTGCCTTGGTATTTTTGACCATTAACGCTATCATATTTGTTTTGTGCCAAAAATTGTGTACTTTTTATTCTGATATATTTGTAAAATTTGCAAGTCCAGTGTTATTTTAAACCAATTTTTTATTTTATGGTGTTCTTTAGATACTACTTAAGTAAAAGAATAAAATATTTTTTAGATAATCGGTATTTTATTTATTTGTAAAAAAAAGATAAAAATACCTAACCTTAATAAATAAGTTTTTAAAATTTATTATTATTATAATGAAATTACCGCGCTGTGTGTTTTTTTACTTAGTTTCTCACTAGCTATCTTATTTCACACATATTTTAACAAATTTGATAGATTTTGAGTAAGTAATATGGCAAAAACTACCGCGTTACCGAAGGGACAAAAAATTTCCATTCCAACAAAAACTCCTTGAAAAAAACGCAACTCACATACATCTTACTAGCTTTCATTGACACATAAGAGTTTACGACAATTTTCCCTAATACAAAAACTTTTATTTGTTTCGGTAAAAATTTTGGTTGGTTCCAAAAAAAAAGTATTAAGGGAACTAGAATATTTCTCTAATAAAAACAACTGTAAAGGATATATGTAGCAAGGACACGTCAAAAGACCAAAATAAACAAAATTGTGTGCAAATCTTCAACACTTCCTTTGACCACTTTTTTTGTTTACTTTTTCGTGTTTTTTTCATACTTATTAACACATTAACGTCAATTTTATTTTTATATTCCTAAGTTAATATATAACGCCTTTACTAACTAACTGCTGCGTATAATGCCCTAGGCACAATGTTTAAATAATAATAGACACTTATTGGAGGAAAACCTGACCTTATTTTAAAATCGACCATATTGTGACAGATTTACATATAAAAAGCAGATGGTTTCTTTCAAAATTCGGCCTTTGTGTATTTAAGAACCGGATTTATTAGTGTCTGTATTTATTAAATGAAAGTTAGCGAATTTATTTTTAAATTTGACTTTGGAATGTCAATTTTGAGAGGTCAGCTGTCAGTTTTCTTTGTAAATCTGTCAGAATAAAGTCTACTCTAAAATAAAGTTAAGTTTTATTCCAATGAGTCCCCAATATCACAATAAAAAGGACGTATATATGGTAAAGTCAGGTCAGATTGCTTTATTTAAACAAATACAGGACGCGTTTTTCTCCGATTTACAAAATTATGCATGCTTTCGTCCACTTTTTAAAAGTAAGGAACGCCTCTGAACCAGAGTGTTGAGTACAAACATCTGTTTTGTGTAATTGCGGTTTTGTAATTTGGTTAATATTTAGACCACAGGCACGGAAGCGCATTTAGGGATGGGAAAACAACCATATATTTAAAAAAATAGCTTTGATGCGAACTTTGCTTAAACAATTTTTTTAATCATAAGATAGGTGGTTATATATACAGTGTGGAACAGACAAAATGGAATAAATTCGATAACGAATAAATGAGGGCGTGTTGGGAAAAAACGTTGGACACTTCGATTTGTATTTTTCAATGCGCAATTTTTATTCAAAAATAAAAAATTATATACATGTGACAGTGGCTAATACTAACTTTCTTATTTTAAATGCAACCCTCTGTATATTATTTAGTTTTTGAATTCTTCAGAAAATTCTAGACATAATTCACGTAGAATGTCCTATATCTAAGCCTAACCATTTTTGAAATATTGACAGTTTAAAAACGACAATTTCCAATTTTGAGGCGGAATATTTCGAAAACGGTTAGGACTATGGAAAAACGGCTCTCATTAAAAATAAGGATAGGGACTATCCTTATTTGTAATTATCTATCGATTGACATCAACCACGACCCCATCCGATTTTAACGGAAAATCGGAAATTCCGGTTAAACCGCAAGTTTTCGTGTTTGGTGTCAACCGATAAATAATTCCATAGTTCTAACCGTTTTCGAAATATTCCGCCTCGAAATTTTAAATTGTCGTTTTTGAACTGTCAATATTTCAAAAATGGTTAGGCTTAGGTATAGGATATTTTACATGAATTATGTCTAGAATTTTCTGAAGAATCCAAAAAATAAATGATATACAGGGGGTTACATTTAAAATAAGAAAGTTGGTATTGGCCACTGTCACATGACACACCCTATATAATTTTTTATTTTTGAAAAAAATTCGCATTGAAAAATACAAATCGACGTGTCCAAGCGTTTTTCCCAATACGCCTTCATTTATTTCGTTATCGAATTTATTCCATTTGGCTGTTCCACAATGTATACAAACTCACATTTTTTGGTTATTATTTTCTTGTCAACTTTATTGGCGTTTCTCTAAAATAATTAAAGTTGTCAGCGATAAGTGACATCGCAACATATAAACAAACACGTTTGTCCGTCACCCCTGGTATTTGTTTTGTCAAAAATCGTTTATTTTTATTTTCCAACGGCTTTGAATTAACAAGGACCGAAAATAAACAATTGCTAGAGTATAGATAAACGATATGTCCCTCCTTTAATTTTGCCTTAAATTAATGAGAATTTGTCAGGATCTCTAGCCGTGGCTTAGTCGTAAGTGACACTGAAGGGAATCCTACGGGTGACTGTGAAAGGAATTTCTATAATGTCACAGCCGACTTCACGACAAGCGGTTACCTCCTGGGGTACGTTCATGATTAACGCTGTGTGCACACCGTGCCCGTTCACGATTGACGCCGGGCGCGTCCTGTAGGATGAATTTTCCGTTCATGATTCGGTTGCTGGCTTTGATGCGCTCACCGGGAAGGCGAAAAGACGGCGAACAACCATTTATTTTCCTCGATGAGTTGGGTAAAATTTAACTTGTCGCGCATGCACATAGCTAATATGAAACAGATCAGAGCAAAATCTAACCCAACTTTACTCCTTTCTTTTTGTCAACATTATTATTTTTTTAAATTCCACCAAAGTGTTTGGGACGTAAGATGCCTTTTTCAACACATAATGTGGTATATAATAAGGACGTAATCCCATTATTAGAAGTCAAGTTTTTCACTAAACTTCAAATTAATTAATAATATTGTGACTTATTGGATTGAAGCTATGAAATAATAGTGTCAGGCCGCATTTTGACAGTTTTGCATTGGAATATGACAGCTAATCTTTCAACATAAGGATTTTGTTTACTATACAAACCGAAATAAATACTGTCGGCTTTAATTATAGATACATAAACCACTTAGTTTTAAATTCGACTTTGGTATGTCAATTTTGAAAGATCAACTATCAGCCGACACTATTGTTGCATAACCAATAAGTCCCTAACATCAATATTATATGTCCATATTGTCACAACAAATACAAAAAAAACTTTTTTATTCTTACAAAATTCTAGTACCTACAATTTTTGGTTATTTCAAAGAATAACATAATTATTGGTTTTATCTTTAAAATCTGTGTTATTGGAGGACAATTCCTTTCGATTCAAATCGGCCAATAAAAAAAATCAAAATTGACAAATGACAGACAGAACACGTTCGGTCGCCGCCCGGCGCGTCTGGGTAAATTTGACACGGTAAATTTTAACCCGAATGATGAACGCACTCCTGGATCGGTACGAAATACGCGTCCATGTATAAACTCCATATCATAATTTTTGAGATAACTTTTTGATAGTTATCAGCTGTCTACCATAACAAATAGCATAGGCCAACGAAAAAAAGTCGTAAAAAGTTGTCTCAACAATAATGATATAGGGTGTAGTTCATTTTATTATTTTTGGGACAACTTTTTTTCGTTGCCCTACGTTATTCATCATAACCAGCTGATAACTGTCAAAAAGTTATTTCATAAATTATCACTGTAGTCCGTCCCTGTTTATAAATTTTATCCAAGAATAAACGTTGATGCTTTCGTTTGAAACACCATTTTGACATTTTGTTCAAAAACCGTTTCCTTTGATCTGTGTCTGAGGCGCTTCATAAACGAACTCAATGAAAGCATTGATTAAATAATTGATGAATCAATTTTGCTAGTTATGTGTTTTAACTGATGAATTAAAATAGATTAAATATTTGATAAAATAAATCGTAAAACGTAATCGTAGAAATATTTTCAAACATTTTTCAACAAAGATTAAAGTAAATGTAGTAACATTTAGATTCCAAAAATACTTAAATCTTCTAAATTTACAGAGTGATTTAACCACATTTTTCCATGCATGTTACTATAAAGAAAGGAAGAATAAATAGTGAATATAAAAGTTGTTTATTTTTTCTTAGGCAGTGGCGTGTCGTGTAGGGGGCCAGAACCGAACCCCCCGCCCGCTCTGCGCTTGGCGCCCCTGGCGTCCATTGTGAAAAAATAAAAAAAAACTAAATTTAACGCAAAAACAAATGGTGCACCCCCCCCCCCGCCGCCCTTGTATCCACGACACGCTAGGGGTCTTCGAGTAATTCTAGGGAAGATAGAGAAAAATTAACCCCCCCTTTTCGATGCTCAAATTATAAGGACAAGCTTTTTGGTGAAAACCGCATTTTGATATCTCAATATTGTTAACCCGTTTTTAACCTATTATGAAAAATCTGCATTTTAAGAAGCGGTCTATAATTTTCTTATTTACCCAAATTTATCTTTGGTGTAAATCGTTATTTTTTATAGATTTTTCAAATTAGAATGCAACTCTCCAACTGAATCTAATTTACCGCTTTTAGTTTCCGAGATGTAAATCAATTTATAATTTTTCTTATAGAATAACCGTTTTCTACACCATTTTCGAAGTTGGCATAAAATTTCCTTAAATTGATGTAATTATCACACACATTTTATATTTTTTGTGTTGTTGAAAGATTTGTATTATTTTTGCTATCCATATTCTCTTTATCATATACTTGTTTGTAGCACTTTTTATTAAAAAGTAAAAAAGATCTTTTAAAAAAAAAAATATATTAAAATATATAAATTATAAGAAAAATAATAATAACAAAATAAAAAATAAACAAAAATAAAACATAAAGTGTGACAGATCGTTTTGAAAGAAATTTTATAAGCTTGTTTTGAAACTCAAATAAGGGGTCATTCTTTAAAAACTAAAATTGACATATGAAATTCAGTTTGACAGTTGCATTCAGCTTTAAAATATTTACAAACAAGCAATTTACATCAAACATAAATTTTGAGAAATATAAAAGTTATAGACCTACATTTAAAATGCAGATTTTTAAAAAATCCTTCAAAGGGGGGTTGATTTTCTTCTATCTTCTCTAAAAGTACCCGAATCCCTTTAAAATTGTCTATTTTGAATTACCTCGTATATATAGGTACGAAGTGTGTTTGCTAAATTATTTTTAAATAAACTAGTTTAATCTCAGAGTAATAACATATAAAGAGAAGTAGTAACCCCGGTTTCGGCGGTCATTCATTCATTTGTTGGTAAACAATGTAGCTTTTCCGCTGTTGCCGGCTCCTCTGCCTCTGTAAAATTTTATAAATAATAAGTAAGGTTCAACTTCTTACCCTACCAAATTTTTAGTGCTTTGAGTTGGTTAGGCTATTTAAACCGTGCGATAATTTGTCATGCGCTTATTAGCCCGCGTCGCGTCGTTTTATGCTGTGTATTTATTATTACAATCTGCGATAAAAACTCATTTAGACAACATAATTTATTAACGGCCCCTTTTCCCACAATTTTTTTAGGACGTGGCAACAGGTGTATGACATCATATTACGGATTTCATGTTAGCAGGGCCGGGTTTCGTTTTGAGCTACTTGGACTATATCCCCGCGCTACTATTTTCCGAAAACCGCATATTGATGCGACGTTCCATTAAAAAGTTAGCATTTTTTAAACTTTTTAACTGTCAAAAAACTGTCATTAGCATTCACGAATTTTAACTAAAGTATCGAGTACTATTTTACCTGAATATTTCATGTAAATCGGTTAAGCGGTTTAGGAGCTATCGCGTTACGGACAGATATACATACACACACAACACAGACAGATATCACGACGATATTGCTAGGGTAGGTCAAAATACACCCAAATAACACATTTTCGGTGTTTCCTCAAAACAATTTTTTTGTCGAAAACCATACCTTCTCTAGCCGTTGTTGTGCGGGCTAGGAAGGTAAAAAAGGGGCGGGCCGACTGCACAACAAGTAGTATAGGTAGTAGCCTTTAGACTGGATTGTTTAGTTTACACTTGAAAACGGTTAGATATACTTACTTACTGAAACGCCCTGTTTAAAATAAACCAACACAAGAACATTTCATTTAAAAAAGAGCCAAGTACACGAAAATGGCATTCCGTAAAAAGAATTGAGATAAAAGTAAGGCCAAGTTCTCCAATACATTTCATAATGAAAGATTTTTACTAGTTGGAAATGTTTTTCTAAACTTTGCTATTACAGCCAATCTTCTTTATGTTCAATTAAGCACTGTGCCTAAGTCATTTACAGCCGTAATAGCCAAGTTTAGAAAAACATTTTCAAATTAGTTTCTTACTTTCATTTTGAAATTTGTATTGGAGAACTTGACTACTTTTATCTCAATTCTTTTTACGGAATGCCGCGTACTTGGTTATTTTTACATGAAATGTTTTTGTTATGATTTTACTTCTTTTTTAAAGGAATTGGATAATATTTAATTTTTTAAATAGTTAAATATGCGGAATATTGTTCAAAACTTTTGGAATGCCTTACTTAAAATTTTGAGGTCTTTTAATTTTTTCCCATGGTTTTATCATAGCTGCCATCAGCCTTCCAAAGCTCAGCTCTTTAGCGTTTCTGAAGGTGGACAATGTTACTTTTGCATAACTTTACATGTATAGGGGAGGGAAGTAAATTAAAATTTTCGTGTTTTTAAATTTTTTCCTATAGTTTTATCATAGTTCCTATCAGTCTTCCAATGCTCAGCTCTCTAGCGTTTTTGGAAGTGGGTAATGTTACTTTTACATAACTTGACATTTATAGGGGAGGAGAGTAAATGAAAATTTTTGGGGTTTTTAAATTTTTTTTCATGGTTTTATCATAGTTTCTATCAGCCTTCCAAAGCTCAGCTCTCTAGCGTTTCTGGAATTGGGCAATGTTACTTTTATATAAATTTACATTTATAGGAGAGGGAAGTAAATTAAAATATTGTTGTTTTAAAATTTTTTCCTATAGTTTTATCATAGTGTCTTTCAGTCTTAAAAAGCTCAGCTCTCTAGCGTTTCTGGAAGTGGGCAGTGTTACTTTTACATAACTTTACATTTATATGGGAGGGAAGTAAATTAGCATTTTGGAGTGTTATAATTTTTCCTATAGTTTTATTATAGTTCCTATCGGGCTGCCAAAGCTCAGCTCTCTAGCATTGCTAGAAGTGGGTAATGTTACTTTTAAATAATTTTACATATATAGGGGAGGGGAGTAAATTAGAATTTTGGGGCTTTTTGATTTTTTCCAGGGGTTTGGTCCTAATTTCTATCAGTCCGCCAAATTTCAGCTTTATAGTAGGTCTGGAAGAACAGTAGAATTTTGGTGATCTATACATGAGTGAGTGAGTCAGTGAGTGAGTGGCAATTTCGACGTTTTTTGAAATTTCGTAACTACTTTACTACACTATAGAAGTCCATGAAACTTGGAGGAGTTGTTAACTCTATGAAGTTCTACGACTGTGCCAAGTATGAGATTCGTAGCTCTTTCCGAAGTAGAGCTTTAGATAGGTCAAATATGGGCTGAAATGTTTCAAGAAAAAATGGTACGGCAGCGCGAACTTTGCGAGGCACTGCCGTGCCCTCAGATAAAGACAATGGAAGTCCAAAGTTTTATTTCTACTCAATCATTGTCTACGAGTTTTAAACAAAAGATTATTTTTTCACTTATATAATGGCAACAAGTCTAATTAGGTGGGTCCTCAAGTCGTGAACGGTTAGCCCAGATATTCCTAAGCTCTAAGGTCGACACTGACAGTAACATGTGTTTGTATTAAATGCCGTGTTGTCTTGACCGTCGGACTCGGTATATTGAATTTTTGGTGTTTTTTTTCTGTGTGCTGAGTTTTATTTTTGTAAAAAAGAACTTAGTTGGACGTAAAAATAAACAAGAAGTGCTATGTTTCTGAAAATACTGTGAAAATTCAGCCCAATGTGGTTTTTTCGAGATGATTCCAGTGACGCAGCTATGTTGCCATCGCAGGGGATTCTGCAAATTCTAAGTTTTCAGGAATGACCGCCACGAATAGGGAAAATTTACACGGGGCCGCGGTTTACTTCTTCTCTTTATATTATTATTACTCTAAGAGTTTAATCGTTGTCGAATTTACATAAATTTACCATATACACATCTCATCAATATCACTTTCTTTACATTTTATCTTCGTTTTATAGTAGAACTAATGTTGAATTTTATGCAAACATAATTTTCTCTTTAAGCTGGTTTGTTTTAACCAAAACAAAAAAATTTTGGTTACCGATATTTATTTTCTATACTAGGTGTACAACTGCCATTTTATCAAATGCTTTCGCTCGCCGCATTTTCATTGGAAGCGCGCGGTTGACTCACTGCTTTGCATACTTAGGGGAAAGGCGGGTAATATGTGATACCTAATTTTATAGGCTTGTTTTTCCTATTAAATGATCACCACTGCTTTCGTCATTGGCTAGATATGTTATCTTTATGTTTTAATTTTCATTTTAAGCGATTTAGAACTCCATCATACTTTAATTTTTATTTTTGTAAAAAGTTGACTATGCCCCATTCTGCCACGCATACGTGGTAAAATGGGGTACCGATATGTGGCAAAACCGGAGGGGCGGTTGTATAATCTTGAATCAATATTTTTGTATAACAAGTTTTATTTAAATACCAATCATGATTAAAATACTTATTTAAAAAATAAAAAGTTATAATAAAAAATACATTTGTAATAATTAAATTTACTCTTTACAAAATTTATAAAGAATTACAGCGACCTAGTCATCGCGGTCGACTTTCCTACATGAATTTCGCGCCCATTTTTTGCAAAGACAACATAAAATACAACTTTCAGAGATGGTACCAAAAAAAATAAAAAAATCATTTTTGGGACAAAATTGGGTATAGGTTACTAGGCATAACAATGTACCCCGTTTTGCCCCCATGAAAAAATCCCGTTTTGCCCCAAACCACCCGTTAAATTCAAACAGAAATCTTACACAGTAAAAGGCTAATTTTACCGGATCGCATTTAATTATGAATACATAAACCCACTAGTTGTTCAAGTAAACAAAATTTTGAAAAGTTTTTAAAAAATTTACTTACAGTCATAAAATGCGCAACCTATTCTTACAATAAACATCACATGTTGAGCAAAAACCAACTTAACCTCAGCCGACCGGCACCAATCATATTGCAGGGAGGTGAACCAGTCATGAGTATAAAACATCTGATATTAGGAGGTTTTATTCTTGCGCAGTTACCTAAAACTGTAGTACCCGGTTTACATCCGTACCCCATTTTGCCCCCCTTTCCCCTAGATCCCCTACCTTATCCCATGCATTCCTAATTTCTAGATTATAGAATTAAAATTAAACGCCCTGCATATTCAATTTTTAAGTCCAAGATACATAAGACTGTTTCTTAGAAAATTTTCTAGAGATAGGAGTTAAAACTATGAAAGAAGATATTATATTCCTATCAGGGTTCTTTAGAACCCAAATATTCAAATAAAGTACATTATTTACACAACGAAGATGTTTACATACATTATCATTTTGTTTCTTTTTATCTGTCAACAGATGTTTAGACAAGGCACCACAAAAATGTGACTTATTCAGCAATAAAGATAAAATCTCTTTTTGTTCGTGACAAGGAGTAGCTACTTGAATTGTTAATTTTATTAGGGTTTTATATATTATAGTACCTCCAATGAAAATTCCTACATAAAAACTGCCATAAAACTGGCAGGCGCTACTGTAAGCATAAAAACCATTTTGAAATTTTCAAGAGTAGGTATGTGCAAAAATTGAAAATTTATTTTAACATTTTGGGAAACGTCAGTATTTTAAGCACGATGATTCTAATGTCTTTAATAAAAGTATCAAACGAACCTAATCTAGTGCTACATAACTAATCCGTTCTACACTGAAAAAAAATTTGGCAATTTTTCATAATATATCATCTAAATTTTTACATAACATATACTGTAAATGTGTTTTTTCAGTGTGTTTTTTACAAAATACATTACGTTTTTACACAACCGGATTTGGAAAATAGCAATAGTCTTGTAAATTTTAATTTTCCATTAAAAATTTACAAATTATATCATGTAATTTTACTAATCCTGTAATGTGATTGTACGTATAATTTTTTATGACTCTGTAAAATTACAGTAAAAAACGTTGGTTTCAAATTTGCCTTTTACAAAACACTTTTTTCAGTGTAGCAAGGCTTCACAGAAGTACTATTCACTACCTGCACCCATATACAAGGGATTCAACAATTCAATTACAGTTTTTTATATGGCATTTTTGAACAAGGCTACTTTACCTACCTAGTACTTGTATCATATTACAGAGAAGAGCGAACACAATATTACCATATGAATAAGGTACTTAGCAGAAGCACCAACCGGAGGTGCTCACAGGTTCGAGCGTTTGATTTGATGCCCCGAAGCGCTCGGCAGCTCTCCCTTTTTATAAATACTTAAAAAAGTTGGGTCACTTTTGATATAATCCAGATTTTTTTTTGTAAAAATCAAATTTGGTCTATAGGTTATTAAGGTTTTTTATTTTCGACATATTAAGCGCTATCTGTGTATCGGCTGGGGAGCAAATTTTTTTCTTCAGTAGGTTTAAAAAATTGGTCAAGCCGCCATTTTGTTCTAAAGTGTCAAATTTTACAGTTTTGAAATCAAAGTTAATTTTATTTCTCCTAAATCAAAGAATTCATTATTTTTCTTAATTTTGGCAGCCACAATCTTGGATTCTTAAGCCAGAAAATCGGTGATCCCAAACGAAAATTTAGCTTTGGGTGTTCCTTTTTTGCAGCTTTTTCTTAAAATACCCCACAAATTTAGTCAACTATATTCATATTATGATATTACCATAAAAATGAATAATGATTTTTTGACCCGTAAGGTCGTGTCTACAATTTAAATATATAAGGTGATTTCAAACATTTCTGCCAAATTCTATATTTTACAAATAATTAAAAAAAAAAAATTAATTAATCGGCTATTTGATGTAGATTTGAATAGGTACTTACCTGAAAGTTCGGAGTGGCACCACCTTCTAGGCAGATATCTTAAGGAACACATATATCTAATAATAAAAGCTTGACATGCCCGCTGCAAAACTGCTTGGAATAAATTTGTCGATCAAAAAAAATTCTCCCTCTTATTAAAAAAAAATTGAAAACCCTGTTATAACTAATTTGGTGTAACAACCCCCCCCCTCATTTTATCACCTTGTGCGTCAGAATATGTTGTTCATATTCTTGTTTCCTAGGGGCCCATTATAGGTTAGACAGAGGGCCTACTGGGCTTATAAGGGGAAGGAAGCTACCGGGCAGTTTCCGCGTTGCCCGATCCGACACGGTTTAACAGCAGTAAATTTCATGTAACGAAAAAATAGTAGAGAAATATATATCTGGGACAAGTTATTAAACTAAAAAAAGGAAACCCAACGGCTGAAATCAAGATACTAGAAGATAAAATTGGCTTGGGCAGCATTCGCTAAATTAAACTGCATATTAAAAATTTAAAAATATCCTCAGTCTTCAAAACGAAAGTGTAGAACCAATGTATCCTTCCTGTACTCACATATGGATGCCAGACCAAAGATCAATGGAAAGAAAAATGTTACATGTAATGCTAGCAGATAGAAAAAGGAATGCATGGATTGAAACAAAACAAAAGTAAGGAATGTCAGAGGAGAGGTAGACAGAGAAGAGTGGAAGATATGGGGACAGACCTATGTAACAAAGATGGATCGAAAAAGGCTAAATAGGATAGAATAAAATAGATAAACTGTTGGGTTCATTTCATTCATTCGTGCCGTGCATTGGTCCGAATTGTGTCAATTCTGCGCGTGTCTAAATGACAAATTTGGACCTTCTACCCAGAATTCCGTGTAATGTGTAGGTACTTATCTTGGGCTAGCATGAGCAGAATATTTTGTGAGTCCAAGCCCAAGGTAGCACCACATGTGCGCAAAGGAGGAATAACTCAAGAAACAACATATTTCCTCTGAGTTTTTAAAAACAGTAAAACATAAAAAAAATTTAGGACAAAGTCAAAGTATCAATACGTAGGTAATTTAAATTTTATGCCTGTTGTTTTAATAACGTAACAATACCTTACCAAGATAGTTTAAAATTGTATATTGACTTTTGACCAAACTATTAGTGCTCGGTTGTCAAGCAACTTTAAGGTTAAAAAAATTAACACGTCCCATGTAAGTGGATTTTTACGCAACAAAATACCTACCTATAATGTATTTGTCGGTCATTAAAATGCACCAAATATTTTTTATGGAAGCGTAATATTATTGTAGTTGTTAAAAAGTACTATCATAACAAAAACATTTCATGTTAAAAAAAGGCAAGTACGCGAAAATGGTATTCCGTAAAAAGAACTAAGATAAAAGTAAAGCCAAGTTATCCAATACAAATTTTCAAATGAAAGGTTCTTACAAGTTTGGAAAGGTTTTTTTAAACTCTACTATAACAGCCAAACTTCTTTATGTTCAATTTAGCACTATATCTAAGAGTCATTTGCAGCCGTAATAGTCAAGTTTAGAAAAAACATTTGTATTAGAGAATTTTGCTTTAATTTAATTCTTCTTACGGAATACCAAATTTCAGCTTTGTAGCATGTCTGGAAGTACAGTAAAATTTTGATGATCTATACATGAGTGAGTTTCGTAGCTTATTCCGACGTAGAGTTTTAGAAAGGTCAGATATGGGCTGAAATTTTTCAAGAAAAGATCGTACAGCAATTTACGCTGCGAACTTGGCCGGGCACTGCCGTGCCTTCAGATACTAAGCGTGCTCTTTGGAACTATTTTTTTTTAACGCTCCTATGGGTCTGATATGGGCACACCCAGGAGGAGGGGCTTTGGAGCCCAGGCCCCTCATGGGGTCTCGAGATCCCCCCCCCCAATGCATATTCCAGGGGGCGTCACTGGGTATGGCAATATTCTTTAAAAATTGAAATAATAAAATTAATTGGTTTATATAACATTTACAAAAATTGGCTCTACCGCAGAAGCGAAACTTTAGAAATGCAGTGTCGGGTATCAACAAAATCGAGAAAAAATATAAAAAGAAAGATTGTTTTTCTAAAATTGGTCCAAAAAATCCTATTAGTATAAATATGTGTCGAAAAATACTCGTTAAGGGAGTTCAGGCTAGGGTTCGGTAGCTTCTTTTTTTATTAGTTTGAGCTGTATCATAAAATACTTGCTTATATTTTGCGTTCATTAAAAAAAAATTAATAATATAATACATCATTTTATTAGAAATCTTAAGAGCTTTTAAAAAATGCAGGCAGTATATACAGGGTGGTTCCGGTTGTGAAGAAATATGATAAATAAGAAACTTATGTTTGTACGAATCTCGTATATCAGTAAATCGCCTCTGCGTCTCAGAAAAGTTAACAAAAAACTTAACGGAGTAGGTTCTTGGAACCACAAAAGGATACTGAATATGTGTACAAAAATTGGTAAAGAGGTACGATTGTTTGGAAATCCAAAATTTTTGCCTGGTCTATATCCATTTTAGCACAGTTAAAAAAAACTTGCCCTATTTTTTTTCCTAATTTGACGAGTATCTTCCCCGTAGTATTTTAACCCATATTGATGACTACCCTGGATACCGAATTTGTTAAGGGCGAGTCATGTTCCACATGGTTACTCTATATTGTAATTTTTACATCAATAGTTAATATGTTTATTTTACGTACATTAAATGCAAAGTTGATTTTCATGCCATGCAGCTCAATTAGATTTTTAAGCTTTATTAAATTTTAATATCTATACATAAAATAATAATCATTGCAAAATTAGTTATAAAATATACACACATTTTGCAGAAAGTCAATTTCCCCATACTTAACCCGTTAAGTCCCACCATGAAATTTTTTGCATGGTAACTAGGAATTGTTTCTTTATTTTCGGGTAAATTTTATTCCTCTCCCTAGAATACATCATCTGGTCCACACAGGCGATTTCTGACTGACATTGATACATGACATTATTTTTAGTGGAATTGTTTGTTTTTATTTCTCTTACCAGGGCTATCAAAATGGACGGGCCACGATTCTCCACTTTGTTGACGTCATATCGGGGGCTGATTTTTTTTGATGGTTACGTCACGGTATAGCTGATTGTCTTTAAAATATTGATGTTGGAATGACGGTTCATAAGTATTTGATTTTTTTTAAAAATAAAGCCGGTTTTGAAATTGTTTTTACTATATTCGTGCAGAACAATTTTCTTTAAATGAATAGTAATCCTTAATTTTCAGAACCGCTTCATTAGCTCACACAAAAATTTAATTTAAAGCAGAAGCGAATGTGACAAACACAAATGACAAAGTCAAAGACACTTCAAATATAACAGTTGGCATGCGTTACATGGCGGGTAATTTGAATTCAAAATAAGGAATGCTAAATCTTGAAGATTTTAACCTTTTAGTCATCTTGCATCCTTACAAAAGTTTAATGGAATATCGGGATGGTATCTGAGAATATTTCACTGAAATTTCGCGAAAATCTGTAGTGCCATTTTAAAAATATCATAAAAAACGTATGACCTACCATAAAACTCGAGTACAGCTGTCTTTTTCAGGGTCGTGGCGTCAATTTTTTTGTTGGCCTTGCTCTTACAAACGACCAATAGAACAAATTCAGAATCAGATGTATTGTTCGAGAAAGAGGACAATAAGTACAACAAGGCTTTCCACAAAAAAAAAACAAAAAGGGGAAAACGACTCTGTATTGATATTCTCTATAAAATAGTGCATAATGAAAACCCTCCCTCCCCTGCCCCACCGAAACAGGATTAAACCCACAAAAATAATTCTAGGTACGGCCCTGATGATAAAATTATATTAATTGTATCAAAATTTAAATATACCACAAAAGAAAAAGCTATGCTGGCCATGGGGAAGCCTGCTTAGAGAAAGAAAAACTAATTTAGCAAGATATTAGCTAATAGTAGAGAGCCTGTACGTATGACATATTTTTATCAAAGAGAGACACGACAAACCCATCAAAGACACTGAAATTAAAATTTTATTAAATAATGATATGGACTTTAAACATATTCGTTTGTCCGCACGCACTGTTCAGGTTTTGTAAAAAATCGTTTATTTTTATTTTCCGACGCTTATGAGTTAACAAGGGGGTCTCTCTCTGAACATCGCTAAAGTTTTCTAGAGGACAGATCTGATATTTTCATCCTTTTATTTTGACTTAAATAAATTTGACTTTGAAGAGTTTGTCGCGTCTCTATTTCTTTCGAATATGTCATACATACAGGGTCTCTAGCTAATAGAAGCAAATTCTTCTCTTTATCCCCTATCTAGTGTTGCCAGATTTGAAAGATTTCCTCAAATATGAAGGGTTTAGAACTAAAATTTTTCCATTGACGATTGATTGTTTTTTTAAGATCTTGAGGCAAAGTAATATATATTTTGCAAATATTCCAATAGTTTTACCACTTTAGGTAAATTTAAATACTTTATTTTAATTTTGGTTTTTCTTTAATGTATGATTAATTTTATAAACCTTTTTGTAAAAAAATGGTTCATGGTTCAAGTTTTTTTTGCAAAATGTTTTGTGGTGTTGTGTGTTGAAGGGTTTTTGTCACTTCGTTGAAGAAAAGTCGTCAACACTGGCTATATCAGTTCTTGCTCCGCCTGTAATATCAAGTCGAATGAATTTTATTGTAGTGTCTACAACGCAGATATAAATATGAAATAAAACATACACTGTCCCGCCAACTCTGGTGTATAATTTCTTCTCCGGTTTTCCCGCTCTTCTTTTAATTTTTAGCTCCTGGGCCTCCAAAATTTGCTAAGATTGGAGTAAACCCTAATGTTTTTATTCTTCTCTAAACACCAGCTAAATTATTTTTTCTTTTTCTAAGCAGACCGGTATGGCCCTATGGCCATTATAGCTTTTTCCTATGTGGTATATAATAAATATAAGTCGAATCTCAGGCGCCTATATTTATTGACAAACTATAGTATCTTTACTATTTCATACGTTATGCCGTTATTAATAATTACGTATTATTAGATATTTTACAAAATCTCTCTTCTTCATTATTATATGCGGAGTATGCATATTTTAGGGATCACTTAGTTTCTGTTTACAAGTACGCAGGTTTATATTTAAAATTGCATTACTTGCATCAATTTATTAATGCTAAAATTTGCAATTAAAAATTTACATACCTTTGTCCATCGACAAGTTGAAATGACATCAGCGATATTATTTTGCAGCTGGTTTTATATTTTAATTTAACGTTGCATTGTTATTTTGAATCTTACGATAAAACTAAAATATATTACCAATATTTATTTAAAATTATATTAATCTGAATACAATTTTAGTTTTTCTATAAATATTTCGAAAACAAAAGCTCTCAAAATTGTTTGCAATTCAAAAGTTATTGAGGGCAACACTTATTACCACAATGTGGATAAAAATGATTTTATTGACCGGTGAAATTTATAGTAGTAGGGGGGCCATGAATATTTTTGGAAACTTATTTTCTTAGCCTGTGTATATGTAGTATGTTCTGTTAATGATAACAAACAACAATTTTTCATTCTGACGATGATTTTCCGATGGTAGAGAAGGTATTATTTTCGACGAAAAGAACTTTTTTAAGATAACGCCGAAAATATGTTATTTGAGTGTATTCTGATTTTAGTAATATCGTCGTTACGTCTGTTTGTGTACTTCTGTCCGTAACACGATAGCTCCTAAACCGCTGAACCGCTTTTCATGAAAAACAGTGTTCGATACTGTAACGAACTGATTAGATTTTGGTTAAATCCATTAATGCTATGACAGTTCTTTGACTGTTTAAAAATTGAAATGAGCATCGCAATAATAAGCTGTTTTCAAAATATAGTATAACACAATTTTCTTAATAATTGGGGTTATTACCCAAAAGCTTCGTGGAAGTTTATTTTCCGATATATTTACCAAAAACTGTTTTCAAGGCTGATATAGCGTGGAGTTAGTTCACTTGGAGTGTACTAATGGGTTAGGAAGGTATCAGATAAGATTATTTCTAAAATAAATGGATCCTTGACGGATCTGATAGCTTCCTAGCTAGTCTATTAGCACACTTTAAGTGAAGAGTGTAGAGCACTATTATACCTGAAAATTTTACGAAAATCGGTTCAGCTTTTTAGGAGCTATCGTGTTACAGACAGAAATAGAAATAATATACACACACACACACACACACGGACAGACATCACGACGATATTGCTAGGATAGGTCAAAATCAGTGGCGTATATAAAGGGGGGGGCGGGCCTCCCCCGAAGCTAAGATTTTTTTAGATATTTTCCACATATTTCATTAATACAAACATAAAATAGCATAAAATACGGCCTCATGAGGTCTCGCCCCCCCCCCCCCGAAACTGTCTCGGCCCCCCGAAACTTTTTTCTATATACGCCAGTGGTCAAAATACACCAAAATAAAACATTTTGGGCGTTATCTCAACATTTTTTAGTCGAAACTAATACCTTCTCTAGCTATTGCTACGCGAGCTACGAAGGTAAAAATTTACCAAGCGAAGTAAAAGAACAAGTATTGCATTTTAACAGTATATTAGCTATTTACAATTTAACAACATTGCATAACAAATAAACGATGAGAAGACAGATTTTCAGTAAGTAGGTAGGTATACCATCACGGTAAAAAAATAAGGTTAACATAAACTGAAGGTCAGTAGCAGCAGTACATAATTTAATTTGATCCCTCATTGTGAACACAATGTAAAAAAATTAGAAATAAATTTAAAATAAACAAACGAATAAGGTTGACGTTTTAAAGACTTTAGGAACATTCTGAGTGGCCCTGATTGGTTCAGTGATTGGGCGTGCGTTTGCTTTAGAAGTAGGCAAGGTTGATGATCAATACAAGGCCGTGGTTCGGAAGTCACGTTAAGCCGGTGGTCCCGTGTCAAGAGCGTAGATTGCGCTAGCACGATAAAGACCCTTGTGCCCGACAAAGGCTATCAGACAAAAATTAAATCCTTCTCGAGAAAAGAAAAATTACCTACCGCGGGAGTGCATAGCAGGTCGGCCTGCTGGGTCTTCATGTAGTATGAATGTGTGAGTAAATGAGTTGTGATTGTCCGGGAACCAAGTGACTTCGAGTCAAATTATCTTGGTGTCCACCGAATTGAGCTGGCAATTTGTCTGCAATACGCGGATAGGCCAATAAGTAAAAACAAAACCAACGAACGAAATTTTGGGTCACTATTAGTCTGCGCATTAGCAACTTTTCACTCCCTTATGCTTATTAACAATAATTGCGTAATCGTTATTATTTTTTACCTGAATATGTTTTTCTATGTTTTCGGCAGTTTATTTTAAGGTTAGTTTTCTAATACTTTTTATTTATTACCTTCCTGAAAAATGTGTTATTAGGATGTATTTTGACCTATCCTAGCAATATCGTCGTGATGTCTGTCTGTGCGTGTGTCTGTGTGTGTGTATATTATTTCTGTCCGTAACACAAAAGCTCCTAAACCGCTGAACCGATTTTTATAAAAGTCTTTTGACAATTAAAAACTTTAAAAAATACTAACTTTTTAAAGGAGCATCGTATCAATACACTGTTTTCGGAATATAGTAGACTATATTTTACTCAATAATTCGTGTATAATAACTTTGTAGGAGCTTTAGTTTCTGCGATATTTACAAAAAACTGTTTTCAAGGCTAATATATTATCATAGCTTCACTTGACGTGTAATAATAGGCTAGCTAGGAAGGTGTCAGATCCGTCATGGATCCATTTATTTTTTAAATATTCTTAGTTGATTTCTTTACTAAAATACGGTAGTTTTGATTATTATAAAAAAAACATAAATTAACAAAAATTTGACGTGTTAATGCTATTTTTCATGTCACCTTTATCGTTATGAAGCATAACGGTAACAACAAGTGTCAATGTTTCTGTTATTTTAACTGACCCAAAAAAAGGAATGCGGAGAAGCAATGTGATAAAATATTACGCCCCGTATTTAATTACCGCGTGATGTTAAAAAGATTATCAATAATAAATAATAATACTATTATAATATTTTAATTAAAATTATGTTCATACGCATGTAAATTTTAATTTTTAATGGTGTAATAGGTATACCTATACAGAACAATACGTTTTTAAAAATAAATCGATCCATCATGGATCTGATACCTTCCTAGCCCATTACATATACGTAATATTCCAATACTTCCTGTTACCTATTTACACAACGGTTGGCGTTTGATGCAAACATTCAGAAATAAAGGTACGAAAAATGCACAGATACCAAATTTACCTAGATAGAGTTTTTTCCAACTGTACGCCTATGATTTGACGTAACGAATACAAGAATAAAATAATATTCATGCGTAAAAGTATAACCAATCAGGACATTTTATCTTAAGGGCCGCAAAAAGGATAGACTTATACCCATTGATATTGCTATTTCAAATATGTTTGCAAAATGCATCGTAAGGTACCGTAGGTATTGCAATAATACGTACTATATGGAAATAACATGCATGTCTTTGAAAGTAACAATCAAGTCTTTTTTGCTTAAAGACCCCAAGGCCCTCATGTTTGCATCATGAATGGGCAGTTACCGTGAGTATTGGAATATTATGTATATGGCCCATTAGCACACTCCAAGTAAACTCCATACTATATCATCCTTGAAAACAATTTTTTATAAATAACTCCGAAACGAAAGCTCTTACAAAGTTTTTGGTTATAACACAAATTTTTCAGAAAAATGTGCTTTTTTACTATATGTATTCCGAAAACCGCATATTGATGCGACGCCGACGCTCCGTTAAAAAGTTGGCATTTTAAAAAATTTTCAACTATCAAAAAACTGTCATTAGCATTAATGAATCTTGACCAAAATCTAATCAGCTCGTTACAGTATTGAACAATATTTTACCTGAAAATTTCATGAAAATCGGTTCAGTGGTTTAGGAGCTATCGTGTTACGGACAGACATACACACATACACACACACACACAATGACTGTGATGAATTATTTGCTACTATTTTTACATTTCTAGCCCGCCCAGCAATTGCTGGAGAAGGTATTATTTTCGACAAAAAAAATTGTTTAGAGAAATTTTGTTTGGGTCCCAATAGTCAAATTTTTTAAAAATCCGTCAAATAAATATTTTTGAATTCCTGAATAACTATAATTATAATTATAATTTTTTCGTGTCATTTTTAATAGCTATTGATTGATCGATTCATAAGTGAGTCGGCCTTGCAGCCCTTCCACTACGACCACTAGTGGGTCTATTGTGGCTCACACAAAATAGGTTCATAGGGAAATCATTTAAAGAAAATTTGTCTTTAGAATTAGAATATAGAAAATTTATTAGGTTAACTGATCATCTCAAGTTTGCCCACAGACAGAGGAAAATATAGTATATCGCACCCTTAGAACGAAACCATAGAAAATATATTTTTCCTACTTGCGAGCGTAAAACGCGTTTTTCCGCACCAATTTTCATGTGGAAAGTTTAACATCCCGCATGCCGTGCGTAAAAAAAAAATTCACGCATGGCTTGCGTAAAAAACTAGTTTGGCGTGCGTGAAAAATTTTTTTACGCACGCTTTTTTTTAATAAAAAAGGATACTATTTGGACCAAATAGAAAATATAATAACAATAAAAAATTACATTTTTATAATATTTTGGCGGTATAAATTCGAGCCAAATTTGTTGGTTTTATAACAGTATATAATTCAAATTTTATTTAGTAAAAATAACAAAAATATTAACGTTGGCAGTTCAAAATCTTCATTTCCAGCACAAATTCCAAAATCCATTTTGAGGCCGTCCACACAAATCAAACTAAAAACCTAACGCTTGACGGTAAATATTAAATAAAGTTGTCAGTGTCATCTTTAAGTGACATAAAGCAATATATAGAGTGACTGCAATTTATATAAAACTTTAATTATAAATTAGCGTGCGTAAAAGTAATTACTTTTACGCACGCCGTGCGTGAAAAATACTTTTACGCACGCTAAATTTCAAATTGAGTTTTAGGCTCGGTTTTAGGCCTAATCAGACTTATTGACCAATTTATAAACACGATTAAAGTAAAAATGAAAACAAAATTTGTTTTTTGCTGTTTTAATGTAAAAAATACCAAATATATTAAAATGTAAAACCAAGCTTTTTATGCAACTAGGAAAAATGTTGTACCTAACTCTTGCGGAAAGTGTGTATCACTTTCCGCACTAGTTAGGTAAATAACTATTCACTGACGAAACTGACATAACTTAAAAAAATTATAATTTTGGTAAACAAAAGAAAATCGTTATTACGTTCTAATTATCTAAATTTCTTGATTCGAACATCAAATTTTGTCGTTTTATCACTAAAGGTAAAAATTTCTAAATTTCGAGTTCTGTCATTGTCATTCTATGGGTGCGATATATTAAAGATTTTATAAAATTATAAAATTTGTTAATATGGATAGAATCTAAATTGACCCCGCAAATTGACAGATGAGTATTTCGGGCCAAACACGAAAACTTTTTTCGGGCTTTCTCTCTCTTTCCCCTCACCCCGTAAAACAGCCGCCAGTGGCATATTGACGTGGCTACAAACACAGTTCATCAAAATTTCTCTATTTAAAATGTATAAATAAATAACGTAATGCTAAAACTACAATGTTTTAAATGCAAGACCAGTTGACCATGTGGTTAAACAAAAATTATCCTAGAATAATCAAACAGAGGCAAAATTTAAAAAATACAAACCTACCTATTCGATTATAAAAGCGAAATAAAAATCAGTAAAAACAGATAAAAGCGAACAAATATATTTTTTTAACAGAATTTTGTTTTATTTTAAAGGGTAAATAAATATATTAAATAATCAAAAAAATTGTTTTAAATAAATTCTACAAATATTGTAAAAAGTGAAAAAGGGCTTCTTAAAACTTTCCTTCATATTTATTTTCGTAATCTAATTATTGTTATTTATCTCAGTATTAAGGATAGACCTCCATATTGCATTAAAGTCTTCCTATGTAGTTAAATTGATTTTTTTACATGTGTGCTTTTATTTATTTAGTGTACTTTTATTAGTCCATTTACTAATTAATATTCTAAAATTTAGATCAATGATTTTTTTCTAAAATTGGATAACCGACTAGTGGAGATTTGTACAATATAGCACACTTTTTACTAAAATGCTTATATATTTTTTAAAAATGATGTTAAAAAACTAACAAAAGTACATAACTTACACTAAATATTAGTTTAACGAATAATATACAAATAAGTTATAACCAGTATAATAAAAGTAAAGAAATATTTAATTTTTAAAGTACAGCAAATATGCCATTTTATCCAATTTGTTGGATAAAATGGCATACCTTTCAGCATCTAATTTGAACACTTATATTTTACCACAACAAGCCACTAAATAAAACTAAAACGTATCGGATCTAAAATATATGCCTCGATTTATTATACGGGGTGTCCCAAAAGTCCGAGTCCACCCAAATGTCTTCTGAACTATTAACCACAATACAAAAACAAAACTAGAAACTCATTGGAATCTTAAACTAGACATTTTCGCAAATATTATATGCATATAAAATTATTGCTAAGCGCACTTTTAAATGTTTAAAAATAACCACTTCAAAATGTTTGTTATGAACATGTGTGCTTTTATTTCTTTAGTGTATTTTTTATTACAAGTCGATTTACTAATTACTTAGTTAGAATTCAAACATGTCTAAAATTGGATGACCGACTAATTCAAAACTAGAAACGCATTGGAATCTTAAAACTAGACATTTTCGAAAATATTTTATGCATATCAAATTATTGCTACGCGCACCGATAAATGTTTAAAAATAACCACCTCAAAATGTTTGTTGATAATAGGTGTGCTTTTATTTCTTTAGTATATTTTTTATTACAAGTCCATTTACGAATTACTTAGTCAAAATTTAAACATGTCTAAAATTGGATGACCGACTAATACAAAATTCAAAACTAGAAAAGCATTGGAATATTAAAATTAGACACTTTCGAAAATATTTTATGTATTTAAAATTATTGCTAAGCGCAGCGATAAATGTTTAAAAATAAGCACCTTAAAATGTTTGTTATCAACAGGTGTGCCTTTATTTCTTTAGTGTAGTTTTTATTACAAGTCCAATCAGTTAATAAAAATTTAAACCTGTCTAAAATTGGATGACCGACTAATACAAAATTCAAAACTAGAAAAGCATTGGAATATTAAAACTAGACATTTTCGAAAATATTTTATGCATATAAAATTATTGGTAAGCGCAGCGATAAATGTTTAAAAATAAGCACCTTAAAATGTTTATCAACATGTGTGCTTTTATTTTTTTAGTGTGGTTTTTATAACAAGTCCATTTACTAATTACTTAGTTAAAATTTAAACATGTCTAAAATTGGATGATCGACTAATAAAAAAATTTAAAACGCATTGAAATCTTAAAACTAGACATTTTCAAAAATATTTTATGCATATCAAATTATTGCTAAGCGCACCGATGAATGTTTAAAAATAACCACCTCGAAATGTTTGTTATCAACGAACAGGGAAACTGACAGGCCCGCTTTTTCCAAAAACCATTAGCAAGAAGGAAACCATTAGGAGATTGTTTTGGTTTTTCAGTTATGTCATTAAAATATTTAGTTTTCTTGCCGATCTTTTTTTTCTTTGTACTTTTTTTCCAAAGGCATATTTTCGTCTGTTTATAGAATATTGGGTATAGTTACTAGAAACAAAGCATATTTTGCCTTTTTGCCGTCCATAAATCCATGTGACATGACATGGGTACACACTCCAGTTTATTTCGAGGCAAAATTTTCTTAGATTCTTACTCGGGTGTTGAGAACTATATCAGGTATTATTTGAGAAAGCTCTGGCAGCCAAGAACACCCAAACGGGAATCCATGAAAAATAAATCGATCTTCAACTTTTAACAGAATATAACGTTTTTAGGTTTATTTGTGGAATGTAAACAACATAGGCAGGAGTATTTACTAAAAGATGTTAAGTTTTAAGTCTAAGGTAGGGGAGACCAGAGACAACATGAACAGTGTTTGATTTTTTGCTAATATTTTTTTGGCAAGTGCTTCACCCCACGTGTTTAAGACGTAAATAATGCATAAGAAAAAACCGTTGATTTTAAAAGCTGCTCGAAAAAACTTTTATTTCATATATGAAAACAAGCTTAATAGGTCATTCACTAACGTTATAAAAAAACACGTTGCTAAAAACGGAGCTTTAATAACGCCATTATCAAATCAAAACAGCAATGTTTTTACGTGATTTTCAAGTGAATTTTAAGTAGATTTTTATCAACGTTAAAATCGCATTAGGTTCGCTCCTTTTCTACACGAATTTTAGAACGCGACTTGCATGACTTTTCTACCAAATATTTTTGAGATTTTACTACTAAAACCAGCGCACCGATTGAATTGCCTTAAGTGCCATCTTTTAAAATTGTCTTGAAGGTTGTAGTCTTAAACTAGTGAACTTTTAGAACTTCTAGTTTATTCGCGTCACTTTTAAGTTAAATAAAAGTTATTAAAAAAGAACGTGAGAAAAAAAGACGCAGAAAGTTAGTAGGTTTCAAAAGTCTTAATCTAGTGGCGTTTTAGAACATGTTATGGAGGACTCTTCAAGTAAGAATTTGGCACATGAAAATAACGAGGTTAAAAAAGATTTTATTTACACAGCACCAGAAACTTCTGCAAAAATTACATTTCTATCGCTTGTGGTTGTTTGCCTCCTTGTTTTTAAGTTATCTTTAAACATGTAGATTTAACAAAACAAATGTTACATGGTATGGGGTTGTTTTCTAGTAAAAAATAACTTTATTCTTTACGTTAATTTAACGTTGATGTAATTTATGTGCTATGTGGGACCCAAACAATATTTTTGTTATAGATGTTTGGATATAGGTATTTCTAGTCGAATTATATTTTTTGTCTAAATCACCTAAACGGCGTATATAGATATTAACAAACTACAGTTCATATCATTATTTTTGAGACTTTTTACAACTTTTTTTTGTTGGCCTATGCTATTTGTTATGGTAAACAGCTGATAACTCTCAAAAAGTTATCTCAACAATTATGATATGGAGTATACCTATATATATATATATATATATATATATATATATATATATATATATATATACCAACCGAACCGTCTTTTGTTCTGACCTTTGATCTTTCTTGAACATAGTCCAAAAGATAATATGGCTTAAATTATGACACTTTTGTATTTAATGTATGTATCACCTACATTGAAATAACGTCATGCAAGACAGTATTTTGACAGATTTACTTTGCAGGCTAACAGTATTTATTTCGGTTCGTATAGTTCCACAGAAACAATAACTGTTCACCCTGTAGATAAACTTTTCTTGCTTTCTATAAAGGTAAACAAACTAGACACTGACCAATACCACTAAAAATGCTAATGTATTGACATTCTTTACATTATTTAACACAATTACCGTCGAGATTTCACTTAAAACATACTTACTTAGATTTTACCCAATATGGGTTTTACTAGATAGAAGGTGATATCTAAGCTAGAATACCCCTAGGTGGCAGAAATTGAAACGGACCCACATAGCACAATCACACATGTATGTATGTATGTATGTAAATATGTATGTTTGTGTCGCGCCAGAGGCTAAACGGCTAAACCAATTTTGACAGAAAAGGTGTCGTTGTGTTACTACTGATCCCGAACGTGCTATAGGCTATATTTTTTTAAACTGGAATCAACATGGCGGTCGTTAGACGCCATTTTGCCACATGATGTATATACAAAATTTGTATGCCTACATTTGAGGCGAAAAAATATGTTATAACTGTTTTTTTGTTATTTCCGCAAAAATCAGTCCGGGAAGTAACTAAACGAACCATAAAAAGAGGCAGAGATATTTATTCATGTAGATTAGTTACAGCATTAAATTATTAAATATATTCCTCCATTTTACATTAATATTCGTTACAAAATAATATACTTTAAGTTTGCTTTGCAAGACTGCAAAGTTTGCGTTTCTAGCTTGCTTGGAAAATGAAACAGAATTAATATCATGGGGCTACTCTCCAGTCATAGATAATTAAAATGGAACAGGCTAAAATAAGCCAAAGTGTGGACATTTAGAAAGTTTTAAAGCGAATTAAGTTTTGTGCAAGGATCATTTTGGCCCTAGGTTAGTAGGTTGAAGTCTAGCCAAAACATGTAGAACCACAAAAAATTGTCATAAAAAACCCTTATCGTTAGGCTAACCTGAAGTTATAAGTAAACCTAACAAGCAAAAAACCTGTTAAGGGCCGCATTTCAAAAATTTTAAAAAGTAATATAGTAGACTAATTGCAGTTTAATTTGTTAGCAAAGTAATATTTTGATAAACTGTCTTTAATATTTATATATTTTTTTTAATTTTTCTGAAATTTTGACGTTATAAAATCTTGTCGGAGCATCCTAAAAACCGGGGTTAGAATCTAGTAGTTCTTCTGGTTTAGACACAGAGGCGTATCAAGTGAGCGCCAAAATATGCGCAACATTGCCAAGTTCTGCTTTTGATAAAAACGCGTCCTCCCTAGTTGCATTTTGAAATATACTTATACATATGTTTAAATTTATAAAATTTTTATTTTGGTGCATAATTGCTTTTTTGTAGATGTTTTTATAAACGATCTATCAAACTGATTTTTTTTTAGACATAGAGATCAGCGATAAATTTCCATTCAAATGATGTATTACAGTAAATATTTAATTCTTAATAATTATTATGTTTTTTATTCAAAGTAAACAGTCGTTATAATAAAAAAGGTAAAAAAGATCCTTATAAAAAGAAACTTTGAATGTGTTTAAAAACGACTATACAGGGTGTCTCAACTAAAAGGTAACGGTGTTTTTGGGTATTTTTCGTGCGAATTTGGAGAAACGCTCGGACACGTCGATTTTGTTTGTGAGGGGAGCACTTTTTGGCTATCTTGAAATTTTTGTAGCACGCAGCGTCTTCGAGGGGTATACTTTACCCCTATATTTTGAATAGGGAAAGTGGGTCTAGTGATACTTTGTTTTGGATGTGTTAACAACCGTGTAAAAATTTCCAAAATCTATCCATTAGTTTTTGAGATAATTGCCTTCAAACTTTGAAATTTAACATGGACTGTTTAAATAAAATTTTAATCAGATTTTTATATATTTGTGATTTAATTTTTATTTTATTATTCTTTGTTAAATTTGAAAGCAAATATATCTTCGAAATTTTTACACGGTTGTAAAGATATTCAAGAGAACTTCAAAACAAGGTATCACTAGACTCACTTTCTTTATTTAAAATATAGGGGTAAAGTATACCTCTCGAAGATGGTGCGTGCTACAAAAATTTCAAGATATTGTTACCTTTCAGTTGGGACAACCTGTATAGTTTGTGTTGGGGTCATTTTTGTATATTATAACAAAAAAGTGATTTTATTAATCGATGGATTTTAACAATCGCTACCCTCGTGCTACATACTTTTCGGTTTAAAATAAAACCATGTCATCATATCATAAAACATGTCACTTGTATTCCTTAATGTATAATATCCTATACAACACAATACCACGTTAAGCAATGAGTGCACACCGAACGTGTATGAATAGGGTTCAAAAGTTTAAGGTAAATGCATAGAAGTTGCATTTATTATATTAAAAGTAGAGAGGCGTCGAAAACTTAAAGATTCAACACAGTTTCTGTAATTTTTAGGACACGTAAAGCGCTGTTTAAATTTATAAGGGTGGCTTAAGTTTCAGGACTTTCTTTGTTTTTCCATATATCATTCAAAATTATATATTTTTCTTAATAATTATTGTTAGTAATGTACGGTCACTAAGACCTAACTACGGTAACAACGCTCTACCTATATTGTGTAGCTTTAGGCTTTGTCGCTCTAAGGCTAATTTACTTAAGACTCTTGATTGTTAGAGTAGAGGAGCAAACGGGTCCTTATTACCAGACCAGGCTTATGTCACGGCGCTTGCAATAAGGCAGAAAGAAAGTTAAAAATTACTTACAACCAGATTAGTGCACTTGCTGTAAGTCGGAAATAAGAACTCGCAACCAGACTAGGCACTTGCTACGAGTTTTGAGTAAAAGACCTATACCCAGACGAAGCAAGCAAGAACTATATAGTAACCAGGCGGTGCAATTGCTACTATAAAATTAAAGAATAATCGCCAGAACGCAGTCTCACGCTCTGCTAGCAAGTATGCTAGGCCGAAAATAGACTTAGGCACAATAATGAGAAACAACAATCAGTTTGAATATGTTTTATTAATTGGCCATCGTCTGTTTATATATACAATAAATGCTTATTAAGCCTATTAAAATAAATATGGAATTATAATAATTATAAAATATCGTATCCACATAATGATACGGATGTAAAATAAATGTATAAAAATAATAAAATGTGCCATTTTGGATAAATGGACATATATTCTTTGCAATGCGGGGAAAATTTGGATATTAATGTCCTTTTTATTTTCTTTGATAAATGTGTTCCTTACCAAAATTTATTTAGGGCCCATCGCACCGGCTTTTTTTCCGTTTCTTAGCCTATAACATAACATAACATAACCGAAATTAAAGGCAGACTTATTCCTTCCTTAGTGTTAATAAAATTAAGTCACCTTTTTTCGTGACTTTATTGTTCCTTAAGAGCTGCTTAAAGATAAGTTGCTGATCACATAATGTTACACGTCTGGTATAGCCATAGCAACTGACTATACCTACAAATGAGCAGAGTGTTGTGATTAAAGTGAAGGTGTCTTATTGTGTTTTGTGAGTAAATAAAGTAAGAAATATGTTTTTTATTTTAATAAAAACTGTAAAAAATCTTTAAATAAATAAAAATTATTTTGAAAAACTTTATTGCAAAAGATAAGGTAGATTTTGGATCTTTCGGCACAATGTTTGTTTGAAAAAATATACCTATGTATCGATTACAAAAAGATTTCTAAGGAAGAAAAATAATTTAAATAAAGTTATCTCTTCTACTTTTTATTACACTATTTTCGTCTGATTTTCGGGTTAACTGTTGTTTACAGACTGGTAGGTACAGCGCTAAGAGTAGGATAGGACTGACCAGTGTCAGAAAACCCTTGCATTTAAATTAAACTGCACTTCGTGATGTAACAAGACGATTTTCTTTTCTGCCTTTACACTTTACCCTAATTTCACTATAATTTTTAGTCCTTTGCTTGTACCAACGAGGACACCCAAATTCCACAAAATCGAGTATCCCCATCTCGATTTTATCATCCAAATATTCTTCCAAAAATTCAAGAACTTTCATTCCTCCTCAGAACACTGCTTGGTCAATGTGACACTCTTGCGAAGTTAATTAGACGGGTTTGTCTCTAATCCTATGTAGGAGAGGAATTTTTGATCGGTGTAACAAAGCATACTTAAAATGAAAGCAATCCATAGTTAAGAAAGAAACTTTAAAAGTCGGTGCGATGCGATGGGCCCTTAATGCCCCTAACGTTAGAGGCTTTTTATTTAAAAACGATCTGTATATTATCAATTGTCTAGACTTTATGCAAGCAAAACGATACGAAAGAAATTTGCTTACGATAGTAAAGGCTTTGTCAACATTAAATTTCTTATTTTACGACAACACAGCAACTTTCGTCCGCGTCTAATGCCTCGCCGGGAAAATTATAATTGAAATTAAAATTGAAACGAAAATCATTTTGGACGTTTGAAATGAAGTTTCAAGTTGGAAAACGGATGGAGCAGCTATGAAATTTTCGCACTGGCTACGTCGTAACCTACGAAAAATACGAGCCCTAAAAAATAAAAGTTTAAAGAATATATAGCATGATTTGGCAACAAAGCGCGTTTCCATGTTCTCGCCAAAATGCAGTGGCGTAACTACTACGTATTCCATTGTCGTTATTCTTGAAATCTCCCCGTACGAGTACAAAATTCGAGCGATGACCAATAGAGATGCGGAAATCAAATCAAGTGAAATCGCATG
Source organism: Aspidapion aeneum (assembly GCA_963576565.1). Classification (NCBI taxonomy): domain Eukaryota; kingdom Metazoa; phylum Arthropoda; class Insecta; order Coleoptera; family Brentidae; genus Aspidapion; species Aspidapion aeneum. Next base: position 43,923,729 of record OY755042.1, read on the forward strand.
CGCAGTTTTACTTTTACTCGATTTTGAAGAAGTAGTTGTTCTCCTTCGCTCAAGAATTCATACACATGTTTCATGGAATACAGCCCCCAAAGGCCTTTAAAGCTGCGAAATTTTGAGGGCTTGCACAATTGGTCTGTATATATTCTGACGACCTTTCAAAGCCCCAAAGCTCCGCATTCCAAAAAAATTAAGAGTTGAGAAGTGTTCGAGTATAGTTCGTTTTTTATTTTTATTTTGGCGATTAAGTCATGACATATTCCCATTAGTTTAAATGATAAAATGCCAATGACGGACCGCCATTATAAAAAGCACGCTAAACCTATAGTACAAAGTACATAAATAATTAACGCCAATCAATAATATGACTCGTAGTTTTGACTTTTAGTGATACTCCGTATTCAATAAAATGTTCTTTAATAAAAAAATCTTTGGGAGGTTTTTCGGGACCCCCAGAGCTCCGGATAACAGAAAATTTTGAGAAACGAGAAATTGCTGTAAATAAACAACGAAAATCAAGTATTTTACTTACACAAAATTTACAGTTATTACAAGTTTTTAACTACATAAAATTAGAAAAAAATCTAAAATAAACAAGCCAGTAGATCATTTCCCGTTCACTAGGTAAATAAAAAACAGCTGATTCATATTCCAGGGCTCCTTTATGGGCAGCGTAAATACTGGCTATTTGACCGGGAAAATCGAAAATTTCACGAACGTTGCCGATCTTTTGCGTGTTATTTATGTATTGTTTTATAAAAGGCGTGTGACAGAGAGGGAGATATCAAAACCGCAAAGGCCTGGACAAAGACAAAATATGGGCTTGGTTCGGCTTTGACTAAAAAACGCGAAATACTTCTATAATGAGGGACGATCCAGAAGATGCCGCCATAGGAAAATAATAACATTTGTTTATTTTTAATACCTATATAGAAAATAATAATTTTAATTTATTCATAGAATATTAAATTCATTATTAGATACATTATCTTGAGAGGTCATTGACCAAATCCCCTTATGGAGGAGCCGCCACTGACAGAAATCACGGTCATGCTTTAGCCACAGTGACACGTTGGTTTAGCTAAGAATTCAGAGGGTATTTGCTTTAAAATGGTACCTCCTATACTTTGTTTAGGACTTGACCCCGAGCTACCTTTATATCTAATGCCAGCATTATGGTGCGATTACTTGAGTATGCATTGCTGCGAACCGAACAGAACCAAACGATTATCACGTTCTTTTCCGTAAGTGAATAAGCGTATTAAGAAGAACAAATACAACCTTTGAAGTAGCGATTCCGATCAGATGACGTCTGCATGCCAGGGGTCTATGCGACACACAACCGAATTATATTTACTGCGCGTCGACGGCACTACACATCGCATGCTCGTTTGATTTCGAAATGAGGCATTGAGACGTATGCTCAGATGAATGCACGCCTTATTATTACACTATCGACAAGGCGTTCCAAGACGACGCGTGGGCAAGAAGGTGTGTTGCTCTGGCCTTGTCTTGTCTGTGCACATGCCAAAGGTCTCTTGCGAAGAGGGAGGCGATCCTTTTATGCCGGTTCCACACTCTCGCCGACGCACAGCGAGACTAGCCAAAACGGAAAGTGTAGATAGGACTCGGTTCGCCTCGCTTTGTCTTGCCTTGCCTAGGCTCGCCCTGCTGGGTCTCCATTTGGAGTCGGTTTTCTGCACACGAGTCAAGGGTCTCGCGAAGATTACCAAGGATGAGCGAGCGAAACAGTGTAGAATTCTCGCGCACATTCCCGCGAGCTCTCGTTGTGTTGTGTTGTGATGATGACGGAGCTCTCGGGAGTTCACAACTGCAACTGATACTCTCGCTAAATTAGCGAGATTCTGTATGCTCGTACTCGGGGAGACATAGCAAGAGAATACAGGAAGAGAGTGTGGAACCAGCATTACATTCTCATTTCTCCTCATAGAGAAAATAATAAAAGAGTGCTTAATTCTATGGTTTAAAAGCGGCAACAAGTTTACGCTAGCGCCACCTTTGGCTACTGGAAGAATTAAGAATGCACGGGCGGGCTCGGCGGGCTTTTTAAATAGATTTTTTTCTTAGTAAAGCTGCTATTTTTGAGGTCATGCTAATTTCATGTATACGAAAAGAATTTGGATATCAAAAATATATTAATTTTAGTGATGTCGACCTGTAAGATATCCAAACTTTTTCCGCATACGTAAAAATTTCCATGACCTCGAAAATGTAATACTTAAATAAAAAACAATGTTTTATAGATTTATAAAAAACGTAATATTTATTTTTTTTAGAAATGAGAATTGTTTTAGAAAAATCTAAAAATATTTAACAAATATAATGTTTTTTCTTAAATGTATAAACTAAGTATTTATATTACAAAAAACTGTGGATTTTTAGAAAACTTAAAAATAGTTAAACATGTACCACCTAATAATCCTTAATAAAACCAATATTTAAAAAAAATAAGAACACACTTTTACAGTCTTCAATTTTCTAATTTCTAGGTTCATGTGGAATTGCTCAAAAGTTGTAATGTAATTTTCATATATTCTTCACAAAATCCATTTTTTAGTTTTTTAATAATAAAGGTGGCCACATAATGATGTTATCCCATTGTTGATTGTTGCATTGGATGACTAAAAACCAAAAAAAAAACTGCCAAGGGACTCATAATAGTAGGTATTTTATACAGGTGTTAATAAATTATGCAGCCAAACTTCAGAGGATTATCTTGAGTGATTTTAAGAAAAAAAAACTTTGTATAACCATGCTTAGTTTTTGAGATATAGGTTACTAAAATATTAGTCTTTTGTTTGCTTTTTATTTATAACTCGTGCAGTTTTTGAGATATTTAGCTCAAATCTGGAACATGTATTTTGTTACAAAGCATACATCATTAAGCATGTCAAATATTAGGAAAAAACTACAGGGTGATAATTTTTCCGCGATTATGCCCCCTTTTTTTCCCCAGAACTTTTTTGCAGTAAGTCACTGGCAGATTCAAAAATGTAAAATGAATTCCTTATTTTATTCAGAAATTTTTTGATCTGCAATATTTTTATCTCTAAACATTTTTCAGAAAAAAAAACAAAATAAAATAACTTGTATCTTTAATTGCTATTTAGAAATTACATAAAACTCGCATAAAACTAAAATAATGCAGGGTACAAATTTTCCTTTTTTGTCTTTTCTTGGAAACATTTAGAGTTATAAACAATTGCAGAAGATCAAAAAGTTTCTGAGTAAAACAAAGAATCTATTTGAATCTACCATTGGCTTACTGCAAAAAAGTTCTGGGGGAAAAGGGGGCATGACTCCTGAAAAAATATCACCCTGTAGTTTTTTCCTGATATTTGGCAAGCTTAATGATGTATGCCTTGCAGCTAAACACATGTTCCAAATTTGAGCAAAACATCACAAAAGCATTTCCTAAAAAAATTAATTTTGCTTTCTAATTTCTTTTCTGAACAGGGGCGTCGCTAAGGGGGGATGGGAGGGAGTCCCTCCCCAAAATATTAAATTTTAGCAAAAGTAGAAAATCACAAATAAAATTTTAGGCAGAAAGATTTTTGGAGGCAAAATAAAAAAAAAATTGAGTGAGGACCCTTTTTTCTGCTATTAACTTTTTCTCTGTAAAACCAAAAAAAATTGAGTAAACAGTTTTTGGACAAAAACTAAAAAAAAATTGGGTGGTAACATTTCTTTTTGGTAATCTAAAATTTTTTGGATAGTTTAAAAAAAAAATTATTAGTTAGGAAAGGTGGCTGTTGCCTCCCCCACCCCAATAAGCCTTCGTGTCGACTCTGTCTGAAATATGTGTTTATATGTAATATAATTTCAGGGGCTAACCAAATTTTTAAGGAGGAGCTTAGCTCTTGAAGCTCTGCCCTAAGTACACTTTGGGCCTATTCTTAAATTATGTAGTTGACCCACCTCCCCCCTCTGTACAGAATTTTCAAGAAACAAAATACATTAAAAAAAAGTTATGTGTAATACAAGGCCAAACCCTGCTCCCCCTTTGAGCATTACTTTTGAACATATAATTATATGTTAAATGGCATTATGTATTTTAAGAATAGGCCCTAGTATGGGTGTGGAAAGAGACAGAACTTATAACCAATATTTCTCTATTACTTACCTAAATGAAAAAACATTTGCAACCAAGCAGTGTGTACTCAACGTGATGTAATGATCCATACAAATCCATAATGTTTGTGTACCTAAAATGTAAAAGCAATAGCTAGAATTATGTTCAAACACTAAACTAAAAGACAGAAGCCTAAGAATTTTTAGACATTTTCCATATATTTCATGAATAAAAAAATTAAATAGGTGAAGATATGACATAACTGAGTCTCGGGTCCCCCCAAGACCTATTCTTGGGTGCACTACTGACTAAAATATCTACTCAAACTAAAAATGGAAAATGCTGAAAAGGCAATACATCAATAATAATAAAATTATATGGACAATGACCCATAAGAAGGTGCAGATCTACGGGAGGGGAAATTCCCCCCCCCCAAATCTCAAACTATATTAAGTTTTTACATACAGAATACACATCCTGGTCACTATGCAAAACAATTTTATGCAAAATTCATTATGATATCTACCCCCCCTAAATAAAGTTCCTAGATCCACCCCTGCCATAACTGAGGGGTGAACAGCTGAACAAAATTTGTACACCATCCTACAGGACTCAAATAAATTCTTGGCCCTGTAGTGTATTTTAGTGTCCTGTGGAGTCCTATTCAGTCCTGTTAAAAAAATTTGTATACCTACTGTGGACAGATGATCACCCCTCCCTAACACACACAGTCTTTTTCCTCGAGGTTACTAGTCACTCCTATAAGTAACTCGAAATGACATCACAGTTACTTGGAGTGACCAGTTGTATGACATCACCGGTCAGTGACATGATTTTTCTCTAAATTCATTGTAAAATACACTTCAATGTTAAAGATTTTGGAATTACCAAGTTTGAAATATAAACGAACGCACTTAACCTTAAAATTTTGAAGCAGTTACTTCTGCTAAGCTGGTGAGCCTGTGTGGTTACTTGTGATGTCATGTTTAGTGTTACTCAGCGAGGAAAAACCTAAAATGAGTAACCAGGTTACCTGGTTACTTGGAGGAAAAAGGCTTACAATGCACCAATACTAAGTTGATACATTTTATCTCAAACCAATGTATATGTTCAGTGTTAATCTGTATATATTTACCTGGCCCCAAAGGATAAAAGAATTAAAAAGCCTTAAAAACATCTGTTTTTGTATTAAGAAGCATTAAAGCAGAACTTATAACTATCAATGGCAAAGAAATCAGCCTTAAAAATGAGAAACAAAATGATTGAAGGGAATACCCGAAAATCTTCTTGAAAAACATGAATAAACTTTTAGAATAACAAGTATATAAATCGACCCTAACTTCAATAACATAGATTATCTTTCTTACCTTGTCTTAGTCACAAAACAAGAATAGTTTTGTCTAATAACACACGCTTTAACACAAAACAGATCTCCTTTGTAGTGAAAAAGTTATTTCGTAGCAAAATTTTTGCATCCGAAAATTCCAGAAAAACAAACCAAGAATTTGAGGTTAGGTCTGACTCGACTGCGTTTACAATATACTTGTAACTTGCTTTTAAAAATGACTTGCAATTTGTAATATGGGTAGAATACTTGTATTATTTATTTATTTTTTTGGTTGCAACTTCTATTAACATTGATTGATGAATGTTACAGATGTTCATACCTATGCAACAAGTAATAACAGCAATTTTTATTTAAATAGTATAAATACTGAATTAGGATATAAGTCATTGTTTTATAAAGGAACCAGATTATATAACAAATTACCATTAGACATTAAAAATTGCAAATTAAATAATATGTTTAAGAGAAAACTTAAGAAGTACTAGTTAGCCTGATTGTTTAAGTAAACCCTTGGTACCATATTATATTATATTATATTTTGTTATTTTAGTCTCCATATTATTTTCTTGGTGTGTTTTAGTATAGTAACCTTTTCTCATAAAGAAATATGGTGGCAATGTTTTTTTTTAGGATAGGATTAAATACATTTTACAGTACAGTGTAAGTACTTAATAAAGCTGTGTGTTACTAGATTATTCTTTTAGTAGCCAGGCTATAATTGTGTCAGGCACTATTTTGACACATTCACATTGAAAACTGATAGTTAATCCTTCAAAATTCACACCAAAGTCGAATTTAAAACTATCGTCGTTTATTTTCAATTAATAAAAGAAGGCACTATTTATTCCAGTTCATATATAGTAAACAAAGGCCATGTGTTGAAAGATCACAGCTGATATTACAATGTGAAGGTGTCAAAATTTTGCCTGGCACAATTATAGCGTGGCTATATTCTAATAATTCTCTAATGATACCGATACAAGCATTCCTGTATCATTCCCAACAGAACTAACTATACCTACCTACTAAAAAAATAATCTAGTAACACACAGCTTTATCAAGTACTTACACTGTACTGTAGAATGTTTTACATCCTATCCTAAAAAAAAAACATTGATACCATATTTCTTTATGAGATAAGGTTACTATACTAAAACACACCAAAAAAATTATATGGAGACTAAAATAACAAAATAATATAATATAATATGGTACCAAGGGTTTACATAAACAATCAGGCTTACAGGCTGACTAGGCAACAAGTACTTCTTAAGTTTTCTCTTAAACATATTATTTGATTTGCAATTTTTGATGTCTAATGGTAATTTGTTATACAATCTGATTCCTTTATAAAACAATGACTTATATCCTAATTCAGTATTTATACTATTTAAATAAAAATTGCTGTAGTTAAACCTGGCTTTAATTCAATAATTATCCATTATGTAATAATAAGAAGAAAATAGTTATAAGTTTTATAAGTTTGGATTTGTTATGTTATAGAAATACTGGTGTATGTATTAACGTTTAAATGTATTTTTTATATTTATGTTTGTAATTTGAAATAGCATGATTTGTTAATAAAGATTTATTCAATTCAACATAGTGAACCATTTCTAACAAGAAATGGCATTAAGAAAATACTTATTATTTTGTTATAGACAATTTTCTCAAAGTTTTACTTAATTTATAAACGGCCCCAATCGAACAGAATAAAATCAGTTTTAAATACAAATAGAAACATAGTCCGCGATTGCAGCGCTGTGCGCTACTGGAACTTGTTGGCTGCGCAGAAGTATCTTTTCGGCAGTCTCTTTTTTATTTTGTCTCTGTTTCTCCTAGTCTATAGCTATTTGATTACGAGTCGTTAAATACCGAGATGAATTCCATCAAAGGGGCATGCGCCAAAATTAACGTCAAAATGTCTAATTTAAATTATTGGCGCGAATACCGGGATTGGCGCGAGATCGAAGAGCTTAACGTATAATAAAAAATTCAAGGTATAAAATAATGGTCAATTCTAATTTTTAGGTATGATTTTATGTAGGTACCGGGTGGTTTTTTATAACCGGAGCACTCAGCAACTTTATCATTGAAAATAAAGGGCTATAATAAATTGTAGATTTTTTTTGGTTAATTATGATGATGATGAACTCTAAAAGCCAACATAATTTTTTTCTATCCGTCACCATGTACAGGGTGTCCCAAATTCGATGTTTTTGGGGAGTTTCGGGTATTTCTAGAGGAACTAAAAAAACCTCATCAACGTTTGCGACACTCAAATTTCAAAAGAACCTTAAAGGTGAAAATCGCATTTTGATATAGCAAGCCGTTTTTAAACTACGGGGTGTTTTTAAAAAGTCTGCATTTTGGGAAGGGGTATAACTTGTTTATTTATTAATATTTTTATTTCTGTGAAAACATTCTTTAGACACTTTTTTAAGAGGAATTCAACTGTTAAATTAAATTTCATTTATTACGTTTAGTTTTTGAGATATCATATAAAATTAATTTTTCTTTATGGGATTAGTGGGATTTCTTTATATTTTTGTTTTTTTTTTATTTTTACCACATATTTTAGTTTACTTAATATTAAAAAATAATAAAGAGGTGATTAAAAAATAAAAATAAAGAAAACAATAAAAAAAATTAAAAATTAAAATATTGAGTGTGATACATCATTTTAAAGGAAATTTTAGAGAGAGTTTTAGAGTTATTCTGTATGAAAAATAACAACTTTATGCAATATTTTAAAAACCAAAAGAGATAAATAAAAACCGTTGACATCTGTCAATTCTTCAAGAAAAGATCTATAAGAAAGCTATTTACACAAAAGCAAAATGCAGACAAAAACACTCCGTAGCTTAAAAACGGCTTGCTATATCTAAATGTAGTTTTCACCTTTAGGCTTCTCTTAAAATTTGAGCGTCGCAAAGGGGGCTCAGTTTTTTTCTTTCTCCCCTAGAAATACCCGACACCACAAAAAAACAACAAATTTGAGACACCCTGTACAGGGTGTGACAATAAAGTCGATTTTGTGAGAGGGAACACCCTGTATATTTTTGCATTTTAAGATTCGTCTTTTCTTTTTGATTTCAAACATATACAATATCTATGTGCTGCGATTAATATTTTTTGAGGTATATGCAGTATTTCTTCTATATGCATTTCACGTTTATTTTGTTTTGCCATGGGAGTATTGACAAATTTAAATGCGCTAAATCTTTTAAAAAAATGTTTATCGTAGCATAGACATACAGTAGAACCCCGATGACAGTGTTTATTCAAATTAAATTGGGCAATAAATAATTTGTCACACAACTTGCACGTCACCGGCATTTTCACAGAACAAAAACGACGAATTTTCATCAAAAAGAACTGGGAATTATTAAAGTTTTGCTGTATAAAACCATACTGAAATATCTCTCAGTTGATTGGTTGGCAGAAGTGACAGATCAACGCTTGCGCACGTCTTGGAATTCATCTCGGTATTTAACGACTCGTATTTGATTTCGCGGCCTAGGATGAGAATTTAAATGGTCGCACACAAGCAAAGTTCCTCGGGCGAAGTCAGCGAGAGCAGTTTCAAGGGTGTAGTGCCAGCATAAGTTAGTCTCTATCATCGGTAAATGTATTTTGAATTGTTAGAAAACAAATGCCTTCGATTCAAGTTGGCTTCATAAACGCCTTATAATGGGCATTTTCTTGTTGACAGCCTAATCTCAGTCCGCACTTTGTTGAGTTCAAAATTGCTGGCTGGGCAAAACGTCTGTCCTTCGTCATACTGGCATGACTTATATATGAAATTCTTACGCGAAGATGCTTAGAAATCAGAAACTTAATGTTGATTTCACATAATAATTTACACTAAGCATTACATAGCATAGAATCCAAACCCTTTTTGGCCTAGTTTATTGATATTTCGGCAAAGACTGAACAGTAAGTATGTATTTTGAGAACTAGAATTACTTCTAAAAAAACATGATATTTATATTCCCTTCAGGCATAAAAAGATGACAACCCTTTCTTCCAGGGTTAAAAGTGACACTTTAAATCGTTAGTTTATTATTATAGTTGTTTGATGGTTTTATTCTATTCTATTCTGTTAGCACGAGGTTTATCTTTTTCCGCTTTTTTTCAAAGTTTTGTACTTTTTTAAGATTTTTTTACTTTTTATTCCTGACTTGTGCTCTTTTATCACGATTTTTACTTTTTATCTCTAACCTGCCACTTTTTATCTCTAATTTTTACTTTTTCATCCATTACTGAAATGCACTGACGAAAAATGCAAAAAAAATTTTTTTTGGATTTGAGGCTACATAAAAAATAGCCTGAATGTTGGAACTAAAAATTAGGTAACAAAGTTCTACTAATAAGGGACATTTTGGGACGCCTATTTTACACTTTGTTACCGTTATTGTTATTACTGTGTCTGCGCATTAGTGTTTTGCTTATCTTTAGTGTTCCAAAATCTATCTTTTTGCCCTGAATGCTACCGTTATTCTCAGTAACAATAACGGTAACAGCTGTCAAATTTCTGTAATTTTAAAAGACCCAAAATGTCTCTAATAATGTCTACAGTCAAGTTTAAAAGAGGCAGATAATTCGGTACTTACACGTAGGTGACATTTTTGTATTAATTAAAATGTTCATGTTGCTATTTTACATTTTGTTGTTATTTCAATGTATTTCAAACTATTTCAAAGTATTTTAAAGTACTTCTATGAATTTCAAAGTATTTTAATTAATTTCAATGTATTTTAAAGTATTTCAAAGTATTTCAAACAAAAACCCATCGTTGGTTATTATGACATGACGTTTTGTATTAAAATCTCATTTTAGCCCTCGAAGAATCGTAACTCTCGCTTCACATAGGCTACAAACTATTCGCCTGTTGATAAAACTTATAGGTTTCAAATGTGTGTATGAAAATTAAAAGTTACACTAAATTACCACTACATTAAATTAACGATGGATGTGTCAAATTGATATTGAAAATTACATGAAATAGGTATTTAAGACACTATTGGGTATTTTATGTGTAAAAACATTGACCGACATTGTCGAAATGTATGGTTATTAAAAGTTATCACGCAGTTTGTTCAGACAATTTTCACTTACACAATCATAATAACAGTTTTCAACACGGTAAAGTACACAGACATGAATTTACCTAACTTGTCCATTAGCATATCAAAATGGTGACCGTTATTAGTGTTAATACGCGTCCACTTAAGTGGAAATGGCTCAATATATTGGATCCCATAGAGTTTATCGAGATATTCGACAAAAAAAAAACACCTCAATGATTACCCTAATTATAAATTCTATAAAAAAGTTAACTGAAATAACGAGTTGGGTAAATACAGGCCGTTTTTCACTTAAAATTTTTTTGCACTTATGATTTCCACTGGTTGAGAGTTTTAGCGGAAGTAACATGATCGATTTTAGATGTTCCAAAAATGTCTACTCTAAGGTCAAAACCTATATTCCCTAAATTTTTAGTCAAAAGAGAATCAAAAAAACTCCAATAATTCCCTCCTCATAGGTTCTAATATAGGTCAAAAAATATGGTTTTGATGGGTAATTCAATTTTCGAATAAAATTATTTTAAATCAATCTATATTTATGGTTTTTTAATCATGTCTAAATATTTAGGACCTTTCTAACAAACTTAACCCATCTAAAATGGTTATTTAAATTGTGTAAGGAATAAAATCAAATCAGTTTTGAAGAAGCAGTGCTCTTTAGACTGTTTTTATAACGTTTGCATTGTATTTAATATAAGTAAAATACAAAATGTAGTCACAGATAAAAATTTTTAGATATGGTTTAAACAAAGTACTAAGCTCTAAATACACCTTACAAATAAGTAAATATTATGTTTTTCCAATGAGGCATTCGTTCGTCCTCGCTGCGAGGCATACTGATTTGTCCTCCAGTGAATAATCGCCTTAACGAAGAATATCTTAAATTTTCCACTATAAAAATCTAGTCTTTCTGCTACAGTTTTGCCACCAACCTAACTTTTTTAAAGATATTTTTAGAATATAATTAGGTATCATTTTCGCAAAAAAACGGTTTTTCTTAGCCTGATCAATATTATTGTCTTCGTTGCACCTGATTTAGGAATTAAAAAAAAATTGAAAATCGGTCAAAAAAGAAAACGACCTTGTAAATATATTTCCTCAGTTAGTAGTGAGAGGACATATGAAACTTCCATCTGTCCCTGGTAGTGAACCCAATTGTATTTGGCACTCCCAAGAAACCAGTCCGCCATCGATACTGGCATGGCCTTCGATACGTTTAAGCAGTTGTTTTAAACCAACATATTAAATGTATTCCTACATGAACTATAGTGGTGACAAAAACAAAATTAATGTAAATTCGAATGAAACTTTATTTTCTAATTTTTACCACAAAAAAGGTATGGAATATTGTCAGGAACAATAAAAACAAATCTTATTTCTATATAAAATACTTGCATGGCTAGTAGCCAAATGCATTTAAAACGAGCATCCAAGAAGAACTCCACCCGGCTCTTTTTTTAAACCGATTGTATTTCATATTTGACACTTGGCCTCTTGTTACACACAACTTTGTTTAAACTATAAAATTCGGTAATTAAGTTTTGCGATGACAATATGTATTTTTAACCTTGGAATTATTGTTATTAAAATTACATACACCTATAAAATTTTAATTGCAAATTTACTTTTAACCTTATTAGTTCATGGACCAGCTCGTTAGAATAAGGGAAATGGTATATTGGGCGTACATATTTTTCTTACTCTAAGGGCGTACTAATTTTTCTTTTTACAGCAGTTAGAGGGGTTTGTCAATCAAACATGGCGGATGTTTAAAAATAGCAAAATTTAAAAAACTGTAACTGAAAATTATTTTTATTTCATTGCATCGTTTCTTCACTCTAAAAGTTCTAATTTTTATCGGTATCCCCGACAGGTGTGGTGGTAGACCCCGAAATTTACCTGAAGACATGTTTTCTTTGTTTTTTTTTTCATATTTTAATGTCCGTTCACGTCAAAATACGCTTTTCTCATAAGCGACGTCAAACACTTCTAAGAAGAAAAAATGGACTTTAATTTTCTATGCTTTAAAGTTTTGTGGATGGTCACGGATGTATTCATTATTAGAAAAAGTGATAGCCCCTTTCCATCGCTTGAGAATTTATGCTGGCAACACTGAAATTATTTACCATTCCACATGGTAAGTCTGATAACTAATAATTTCAACAAACCTAACTTAATATTTATCGTTGTGTTTTTGGTGATATTTTTTATGATACCCGATTTTTTTAGCTGTTCTATTAGTCCTTTTTTTGATTTTCTGTTTTGTTTATTTTCTTCATAGCCTAAAAAAATTGTCCTGGCAGATTCAGTGTTACCACTATAACATTTCATTGTTGCCATCAGAAATTGTCACGTGATCGCGGACCTCCATCCCGCAGTCATTTTTAGACACCATTCACCAAAAATTAGCTGTTTTATCAATTCTTATTAAAATAAATTATTATGGGATAAGGACTAAGGACACTCATCGTAAAGGCAGTACTTTATGATAGGTGATCTTAATAAGGACTGTTAAGTATTTTTCGTGATATGTTAAAGTTTTTTTTTTTGCAAAATTTTACAGAAAACCTTAGGTTTATTTTTATTCCTAAAAAACATTGGTTTTTGTCTTTTATTTGATTATTTTAATCCCAATTATTTTTATTTTGTGGTTATATTTTTCTCTAGTTTGCAAGGGTCTATAGAACAAGTAAAAACAGCTGCCTACATCACGGGCTCGGGTGTCACTATAACGTCACCGAAGTGGACGATCGTGGCCCGTCATTTTTGATGACCCTGTATAAAATAAAGTTACACCAATTTGCTTTTATAATGGAAGAACAAAGCAAATTACAATAAACTATCGATCTTTATCAACGTCATAACCAGTGGCCTATCCAGGAGGTTTATGGTACCTATATAATAATAATAACCAAATACATCGGCCGCAATTTTCTACAAAATTTACCTTTGGTGCCTCTTCTTATTTATTTTAAAAAGTTTTCAACGCGGCCGGCGCATTGTATTTGTCTGTACACGGAAAAAACAATATTGTTAAGTTTAAAAAAAAATAATAAAGCTAACCAAATAATTATACAGACAAATAAATGGTTTGTTAAAGTTAACAATATCGTAATATTAACTATAGCTTTATAGATATTGTCAAGTTAACAAAAAATTTTAAAATCCGACCAGGCTAACTCGATCACTCTAATAATAGATATTGTTAAAATTACTAGTACATATTTTTTTTTATTATTTTATTTAAAATTTTTTTGGTCTTTCATTTTTTCTGAGACAATTTTTTATTAAAAAAAGTTCTGCAAACTGCTATTAAAAAACAGCAATTTTAAAGCTACTATTTGGAAAAAGCAGCAACTACTTTTACTGCTGTTTGAAAATACTGCTGTTTGAACATATCAAATATCAGGTTTTCGGAAAACCTTTTCCCATTAGTTTGTTCTCTATATGTGGGTCTAGTAAGTTAAAATACGTATCAAATGCCATATTGTGGCACCATCTATCTCTATATGATACCTACTAATAGATAATATATTACACTCTAGGGCATTTTAGTGAAATGTTATTGTTATTTTAACAATATAAATTCGTTTTTGATTTGAAAAAAAAAATTAATTTTGTGTTTATTAAAGGCTAGTACTGTTAATTAAAAACTCAATTACTTTATTATATGAAAAAATATATGAAACAATATCAAAAATAGAAATTTAAAATTTTTGTTTTTTCTGTGTAGTGCTTTAATTTTTTTTTTGCTCTCTCATGGCGTCTCCTCCTCCGGAAATTCTGGATCCGCCACTGGCCATACATTGTACCTACAATTAGTACCAGAATATTTAATTCGTCTCCTAATCAATTATTCAATGTGTTGCTTGTGAATTCCACGGAATTTTTTATTGATCGACTTTATTGTTTGTGGAAGTAATAATACACTTTAGGAAAGCAAACGATGTTTGAAAAAATATTGACATGTTTTGTTTACTAAACTGTATTCAGGCACTAGAGACCAGTGTCGGATCAACGAGTTTCAGGGCGGAGGGGCCAAAGTGGCAGCAAACGTTAAAATAAGTATGATTTTTTGCCGTTTAGAAATTTTTTTAAGCTCTTATGGCAAAATTTAAATAAACATAAAATGGGTCTTATATCTTGGGGGGGGGGGGAGATGCTCCTCTGTCCCATCATGGATTCGCCACTGCTAAAGACTATATAAAAGAAAAATTAATAATTGTAAGGCTTATATTTTTATTTTTATCTCATAACTCGTAAAACCCGTAGATTAAAAACTGCTTGATTAAGATGCAGTTTTCATCTTTAATTTTCCCTTGAAAATAAAATCCCATAATTGAGAATCAGTGTTTTTCTATCTCCTCTTGAAAATACATTAAATTTGAGACTAGTTCTATCCTTTAATTACCTGTTAAGAGGAAGCTCTGCATATGGCATATAATGAGCACGTAAGGTTTTGAAATTATGGGAAAAGTATTTAATATAAAGAGGAACTATAAAATAATTATGATTTCCTGAAGCCGCAAAGTCTGTGGAGGCAGTGCAGAGTTATATCATAATAAAAATATCATAACAAAAAGATTTCATGTAAAAAAAGCCAAGTACGCGAAAGTGGTATTCCGTAATAAGAATTGAGATAAAAGGAAAGCCAAGTTCTCCAATACAAATTTCAAAGTGAAAAGTTCTTACTGGTTTGGAAATGTTTTTTTTTTAACATTGCTATTCCAGCCAAACTTCTTTATGTTTAATTTAGCACTGTGCCTAGGAGTCATTTACAGCCGTAATAGCCAAGTTTAGAAAACCATTTCCAAACTAGTAAGAACCTTTTGCTTTGAAATTTTTATTAGAGAACTTGGCTTTACTTTTATCTCAATTCTTTTTACGGAATACCACTTTCGCGTACTTGGATTTTTTACATGAAATGTTTTGGTTATGATTTCACTCCTTTTTTAAAGGATTTGGATAATATTTAACTTTTAAAGTAGTAAAATAGGCGAAATATTGTTCAAAACTTTTGCAATGCCTTATTTAAAATGTTAAGGTTTTTTTTATATTTTCCTATAGTTTTATCATAGTTCCTATCAGCCTTTTAAAGCTCAGCTCTCTAGTGTTCCTGGAAGTAGGCAATGTTAATTTTACATTACTACATTTATAGGGGAGGAAAGTAAATTAAAATTATGTTGTTTTTAAATCTTTTCCTTTAGTTTTATCATAGTTCCTATTACTCTTCCAAAGCTCAGCTTTCTAGCGTTTCTGGAAGTGGAGAATGTTACTTCTACATAACTTTACATTTATAGGGGAGGGAAGTTTATTAAAATATGGGGTTTTTTAATTTTCTTTTATAGTTTTATCATAGTTTGTATCGGCCTTTCAAAGCTCAGCTGTCTAGCGTTTCTGGAAGTAGGCAATGTTACTTTTACATAGCTTTACATTTATAGAGGAGGGAAGCAAATTAAAATTTTTGGGTTTTAAAATTTTTTCCTATACTTTTATCATATGTCCTATCAGTCTGCCAAAGGTCTGCTCTCTAGCGCCTCTGAAAGTGGGCAATGTTACTTTTACATAATTTAACATTTATAAGGGAGGTGAGTGAATTAGAATTTTGGGGATTTTTTGGGAAATTTCAGCTTTGTAGCATGTCTGGAAGTACAGTAGAATTTTGATGATCTATACATGAGTGAGTGAGTGGCAATTTCGACGTTTCTTGAAATTTCGTAACTACTTTACTACTCTATGGAAGTCCATGAAACTTGAAGGGGTTGTTAACTCTATAAAGGTCTACGACTGTACAAAGTTTGAGCTCATTCTGAAGTAGAGTTTTAGATAGGTCAAATATGGGCTGAAATGTTTCAAGAAAAGATGGTACGGAATGCGAACTTGGCGAGGCACTGCCTAGCCCTCAGATTAAATATTTTAAGCAAAAATCGGATTGTAAGGGTTTTGAAATAACACTTTTTTAAGCAGAGTTTTGCAAATCTTGAAAAAAATTTTAAGAAACGGTTCTAAACAAAATAATGTATTAAAAATTGACTAAAAATTAGGTAATCTAGGCACGTTTTTCAGGGTTGATGTTAATTTTTTTATTTAGGATTTAAACGTAATTTTTTTTTACTAATTATCAAAAGTTTTATCAAAAAATACTAAATACTTTTCCCATAAAAGCTTTATTTCAAAACCCTTACACGCTTATTATAGTCCATACGCAGAGCTCCCTCTTAAGTAGAAATAAAATTTCGGACTTCCAAAACGCAGTCTAAAATTTTCTTGCTGAATCTAGAATTTTTATAATTTTTTTAATATTTAAAAAACTTATCTTTTTTAGCTTTTAAATGAAAATTAAATTCTTGTTTTATTGCCAACAAATCAAATTGTCATTAAAGTTGATGTGACAAAAGTTAAAAGCAAAAGTTCCTGGATCTATGACGTCCCACAGACGCTCTAGCTTAAATTTGAGCCAAACACCCGTCGACTTTAAATTAACTGATCCTTAACCAATCGATTTGAGAATTTCCTTCTTCAAATTTTTTTATTATTACTATTTTTTTATATTAAAATTTTTTTTTATATGTTTGTTCGTTTTCAAGATATAAAGCTAATTTTTTTTTATATTGGATGGTGTTATCTTGCAAACAAAAAACGTCTTTTTTTTCTTTGAAGCTAATTTAGCGAAAATTATAAGCCAAAGTTTAAGAAAAAACATTCAAAAAAGCCGCCATCTTGGATTTATGACGTCACACAGGCCCTTCCACTCGAATTAAGGGCAAACACCCAGTGACATACAATTATGTGATCTATTACCAATCGATCTAAGGCAGTTTTAAAAAATCTCCCACAACTATCCCAGGGGACACTATTTTTGACTATAAGCCTTTCAACTATAGCTTAGTTTTTACATTTCAAAAAAAAATTACCCAGTTATTTTATTTATTCAGCGCAGCGCAGTGTTTAAATTGATCATTATTTTCTGCAATATACATTTTTTTTACAGAAGCGGCAGGAATTTTTTGGCATTTCTATTAGAAAAGTTTTTAATTAGCATAATTTAAACACTGAATTTTTTTGCATTTGTTCAGAATTTAATTTTTTCGAGAGGGTTTATTAAACAGGTTTACAAAATGTACGTCTACGTCTGCATTTTATTTTATACCTCAGAAAGTATTTATTTTTGCAAATAAAAATGGAAAAAAGTTTCTAACGAAACTCATCGGTATAATTTTTCTATGCATTAATTAACATTAAAATCTTCTTTTGCTACACCAAAAAAGTTTTGATTTTTGTAATAATATAGTCCACAATAAATCTAATATATGTGAGGTAAAATGGTTCTCTCGTCTCGACGATAGGACTCCTCTATCGCTCTAGCGAGTCTTTCTCTCGTCTCGTCTCGTCTTTCGTGTCTCGTGATTTATATCAGCTGTAAAAAGTTTTTGAGACACCCTGTGCAAAAGTGTTTTTTTAAGGTGAATCTTATATTTATGGTATTTACTTTTTTCCAAAATAATTATAACTAACCAAAATAATAATAACAATAAATAAATAAGTAAATAAAATACATGTACTAAAATACCTCGTTGATGCCGATGAAATAAAAGCTGTGGAAAACTTTTGCATCGCTTTATTTATTTAAAACTGTACCTAAAATCCCAAGTGTTCGTTGATAAAAGATTATTTTCTGTGTGACCAATAATATAATTCCTTAAAAATAAAGCAATAAATCTATTATTTAAAATACTTGGGTCTTAAAGATCTCTATAGAATTTCCAGATTCTGGAAACCAAAAACTTTCCTTGAGACAATGTGTTTTTCTCAAAACTAACCAAAAGGTTTTTTTATATATAGCTTTAATCTTAATTTTTCTTAATTTTCAAAAGAAAAACATGATTTTGCAAAATATTTTTATGTTGTTTTAAAATAAACGCATAATACCTTTAAACTTTTGTCAATTAGCAGATTTTTCAAAATAAAAAAAACTGATTTCCGCAAAAAAATTATTTGATTTTCAGAATTTTAGCTATCTAAAGAATCGTCGAAAAACATTTTTTTAAATTTAAATTTACGCCAAAAGCTAGAAAAAAATGAATAATTTTCGAAAAAAAATATTCAGTAAGTCAATAAGCATCAACAGTAACAGTACAATTTAATTATACTTTTGGATTTTCTCCATCTGATATCAAGTACACGAAAGGTAAACCACAGTACATATTGTCAAGAAAGGAATATATCACAATTTTTGCATACCTTTTATTTAAAAAAAAAACAGTACATAAATATCAGCTTAACTCTATAATAAGTCAATACAAACAGATGGTAAATAAAAAAAAATTATAAAACCAACCATTTTTTGAAACGAGAATGTCTCGACGACAGAGGGTCTTTCTCTCGTCTCGTCTCAAACTTTCCTTCGAGAGAAAATATCTCTCTCGTCTTGTCAAGAGAGGGCGAGACGAGACGAGAGGCGACCCTCGTCTCGGTGGCAACATGCAATAATTTCCGAAAATTCAGCCGACATCACTTAAAAAAAAAACCGGTATAGTATGGACACTATGGACTAATGCCAAATCAATGCAATCGTATTGTCAATTTTAGTACTTTTTTTTATGTTTTTTTTTTTATTTCAGAAAGAAAACTCTTCGTGGGAATGCTAAGCAAGAAGTACAGCGAGAACGATGTTCGTTCCTTGTTTGGCGGAATGGGGGTGATCGAGGAGTGTACAGTTCTAAGAGACACATCCGGAAACTCCCGAGGGTGTGCGTTCGTAACATTTTCCACTAAACAATCGGCACTTTTGGCCATTAAAAACTTGCACCAATCGCAAACGATGGAAGGCTGTTCGGCACCGTTAGTTGTTAAATTCGCCGATACGCAAAAAGAAAAAGAACTGAAAAGACAGCAACAAATGCAGGCGAACGTGTGGAACGCATTGGCGGTTTCGCCGACGTTGACGTCGCCTCAGCAACAATACAATCCGGTGTTGCCTTCAGATACGACGTCGTTGCAACTGTTGCAAGCTATGGGCGGGTCCGCGCTTTTACAGCAACAATTGCTTACGAGTACGGACGGGTTATTAGCGCCTATCGGCATGCAGAATTTAGTGACCTTGGCGGCGATGAGTCAGCCCGCGACGGCTGCAACAGCGCCCTTGTGCATCGGCAACATTCTAGGCAAAGGTGCTAGTGTAGATAGGACATTAACTGCCGCCGGGTTACCCGCCAGTTTGTCGAGTTTGTCGGCCAGTCCAGACCTGTCATCGTATGGATCACTGATCACGAATGCCACGTTGAATGCTGCTGCGATTGCTGCGGCTGGAAAACAGATTGAAGGTAAGCCTGTTTTTAAAAGAATTTCTTTTAAGATTAAAAAATTCTTTATTCTATGGATAATCATTGGAGGTTATTTTTCTCATTATCTAACTTTCCTTCGCCACTCTCTAACTTCAATGTGTTTCAAATAGTTTTAAGTTTGCATTGTTGTGAACATCTTTAGTCATTGTGTCAAACTATTGCCAAGTCAATATTTACTCCTTAAAAAGTTGTCATGACGTTCAGCAGAATTGAAATATATTTTTAAATAAGCACGATCCATAGCATTGTTAAAATAGCGATATTTTTAATAATCTACATCGGACATGACAAAAAACAAGAACATCAAAAATTGGACAAGCTGTATACATGCGTATACAATTTTTAACTTTTTATTCGTCAGAATTTCAATTTAGCTTTGTTTTAAAAAAGCATTATCCATTGCTTATAAATCATAAAAAATTGTAATTTAAGAATCATTTTACGCTTCCCTCTTGGCTTCCCCTTTACAAAAAATATACTTACAAACAATTTGCCAATCATCGTTTTTTATGTTAATAGCTGTCAGATTTTGTAATCAATATTCTGGGATTTTTATTTAATGTAAACGAGGGCTACAACAGGATATGATAATAAAAAAAATAGGAATATTGAATCGGTGTTAGAATACTGTCCTTAGATTAGGTAACAAATTCAGAACATGATAAACATCACACATTTATATTTATATAGAATTAGGACAGTTTAGAGTAACTAGTAATACTAGTAATATTTTACCCGTCAAACTTAACTTAAGAATTCATATTAAATGATTTTGCATTCTGGGTAAATATACTGTAGAGATGTTGATTTTCGTTACTTTTGAATACTCGTTACTAATTGTTACTCGACGACTAAGTAATCATTTTATATATTCGTTACTATTGGTACTTTTATTACTGTAACTGTATTTAATTTAAGCATACAAAATTCTCGGACTGTCGTTAATTCTTTACTTGTAGGTATATTTTTATTGTTGATATTATGTAAATATTAAATTGAAATGTTCAAAGTGCAGGCTAAAAATAAGGAATTGCATAGGAACTTGTCCGTGTAAAACTTTGTTTTAGAAATCTAATACCTTACATACAAAGAAAGACATACTTAAAATCTAAAAGTAACTAAAAATAGAGACAAAAATAACAATCTTAGACGAGAACTCAAAAAATATTTTAAAAAATTATTTTTTACAAATACAATTTAAATGCGTTAGTTACTTAAGTTATCATAGTTACTCCCTAATTTTGGATTACCGACTCTCTAGTGATTACTGAATACTAAAATAACCGAAGGAATCAAAGTAATTAAAGTAACGAAAGTCGTTACTCCGTTATTTGTCGAGTAACAAGTACTCGAGTAACGATAACAAGTACTCGAGTAACGAATCTTTAGTTTTTCAACACATTTATTACTTTTTCTTCTTTCTTTACCACTACATCCCTCTTCCACTACATTTTTTTACGTCTTCCTTTGTCTTTGGTAACTTCCTTCAATTTCATAACGCTGTAGTCTTCATTAAAACTTAAAGTAAACAATCTATTTCTACGAGTTTTCTTCTTCTGGTTTTTACGCCGTTAGCTTCTCATTTGTAGCTATTTTAGTTATCCCGTTATTTTTTTTATGGATCTGATCATGTCAGCTCGTTCTCAGTGTCTTTGTAAACCTTGTCTATAATTTGGTCGATATTTATAGACTTTCTGCATGAATTTATTTAAATGTTCTTCGTCATTTTCAGCTTTGGTAGATCTGCAATTTGAGTATTTACTCTATTATTTTGAAGCTTAGTGACTTCCGGTTTGCAGCAGGGTATGATGATGAACTAATAGCAGTAAAGGATTAAAAATATGTTATTTCTCTGGTCATACTATTCGTCTTCCTACCAATTCGTTTTTTGTGTTGTAGCAATTTCTTACTTTTTCTTCTTTCCTTAGCACCACATCCCTCTTCAACTACGTTGTATCTTCTTTTGTCTTTGGTAACTCCCTTTTATTTCATGACGGCGTAATCTTCATTGAAACTCAAGTAAGCTTCTCATTTGTAACTATTTTAGTTGTCCTGTTATTTTGTCTATGGACCTGATCATGTCGGCTCATTCTGAGTGCCTTCATAAACCTTGTCTATAATTTTATCGACATTTATGAACTTTCTGCATGAATTTATTTAAATGTTCTTCGTCATTTTCAGTACTGGTCATACCAAGCTTTGGGAGACCTGCAATTTGAATCTTTACTCTATTATTTTAAAGCTTAGTGACTTCCTGTTTGCAAAAGGGTATGTTTTTTTTTGATGAACCAATAGAAGTAAAAGATTAGTATTATGCTATTTTGCTGGTCATACGGTTTGTCTTCCTGTTACACATGCCGACTTTTTTAGTCGTAAACCAGCTCTGGTGATAGCATATAATGTTATAAAACATACTGAAATGGATGGAGAGGAGCTTCCAAAAAGACTGGATAAATATACGAGAACTGGCTCATTCTATAGAGTTTATTAAAGGACCTTATAGAAAAGACAGCCAGGAACATAACTGGACCTATCAGACAGGAGATCCGTACAGCTGACTGAACTTTTTATGGGTCACTGCGGACTAAGACAGAATAGACCGAATGGATACTCTGTACTGAGTGAATGCCCGGTTCTTGTAGGTTTATGTCAAAACATTTTCGATAAACTTCAGATTGATTAGCCTTTTTGGAGTACTAGGCATAATATGTACAGTCGTAAGAAACAACTCACAAATGAATCATCATCATCAACCTTTAATTTGTCGGTTTTTGGTAGCTAGAGTCAATAAAAAATCTTCTTGTAACCCCTTCGTCTATATTTCTATTAACCTTGCCATTACTTATTCGATGACTTTTCCCGCTTAAATTCATGTTTGAAATGCTCCGAAGTGCTCGCAAAGGGAATAAGCGCGATAGCTTTTTCATAATGGTAATCAATCACGTAAGGCAAATGTGTCGTATATTGAAATCAATCAGTGCTCTAGAGTTATCCGTTCGCGCGACATTTGGCTAACTGGAAAGCGATATGTTTTCAATATCCGGCCAGCGAGGAGCTTTAACAGATGAACGGACAGACAGATGAAAGTTGTTTCTATAACAAATAGCAATCCAAAAATGGTTTAGAGCAATTCCACGCCAAGTCATCCAATTTACAAAAAAGTGTTGCCGTGACATTTATTTATTTTTTTTAATCATGCTTACTAAATGAAACAGCTTATGTTTAACCACTTTCGCACAATTTTAGATTTTTTAATCCAATTAGTCTGTTGTACACGCACTTGAAAAGTCTAAAAACGGGCAAAATGGGAAAAAAATTATGCTCATAGTAAACAGCACCTAAAAAAATTAACCTATAATTTTGAAAACATGCATAAAAGTAGTTTTCAAAAAAATGTGATCTTTTATACTGGCTTAATTAGAGCAATTTAGAGAATATCCAAAAAACGCAGAAATTTTCGAAGTTTTCATAATTTTTTGGGGTATAAATGTAATGTTTTCTTAAATTTTTAATACAGTGTTGGAAAGCTATACTCAAGGACTATATCTTCCTTGTATAAAACATATTTAAAAAGTAGACGTTACATTGGAGTTCCACGAAGAAGTTAAAAATGTCTGGGAAATCCCTCAACTTCAGCATCAAAAATGACCCTGTCAATCGGGGTGCTGGTGGTAATCAAGTAGGGTAAATTTTTCACTGTATCATATACTTTTAAAAACAAGAATAAAAAATCTGGGTCTGTAATCCTTAAGGTCACTACACATTTTTTTGTAATTTTAATATTTTTAGTGATGTTAAATTGCATCACAAATTACAGGCGTGGATCTCCGGGGGGGGGGGGGGGGGGGGGGGGGGGTTCGGTTCGGTTCGGGGGGGGGCGGTTTTGATGCCCCCCCAAATCTGAAACTCAGTTTTGACACATAAAATACACCTCCTAGTCACTATGCAAAATAGTTTTGTGAAATATTTATTATGATATTTTCCCCCAAAATAAAGTTTTTAGATCCGCCCCTGCAAATTAAGGTTTATCAGAAGGTAAATATTTATATGAGCACTGTTCAATAAATTATGATCTAAACTCTCTTCGTAAGGTCACTACACAAATTTTTTTAAAGTTTATTTACTTTTTTAGTAGTTACCTACAGTCATATTTAAAAAATCGGAAAGGAAGTTGAGTTCTATAATTTCAGAAACAGAACAAATTTTTTTTCTGAGCTTGAAGTAAATTTAGCATCTATAGTTAAATCATCCAGAGGAGTGAAAGAATGGTGTCCAGTTGTTGTTTGTTTGAGATTTTAATGTAAAACAAATCGTTTCACAGTACCTCGAAACGCATCACATTAGCTTTTACCATGCGTTAGTTTTGTACTTAGTTTTTTTAATGCCCAGTGGCGTATGCAGAAATTTTCCAAGGGGGTTGGGAGAGGGGGCTTGAGTAAAAGCAAAGTCCTGAAAAACCATTTATTTTTTCTTTCAGAAAAATTCAATCTATAGGAGAAGTTATTTAATGGTTTTGGAAAGATTAGGCCTCTAACCCCCCTCCCTCCTGCGTACGCCTCTCTTAAACCTGAACCATTTCATTTACCAAAGAAACAAACTAATTAATGTCCGTGTCTGACCAAAAATGTATTCTAAAAACTAAAAAAAAATTTCCGACTGTACGAAGATGGGACTTGAACCCACAAACTAGGATCTCACGCAAAACAGTATGTGGCTATAAATAAGATCCCCTAACGATGATTTTTATACATATTTTTTTTCCTTTTGCGACTCAATAAAAAAATTTGATTTTTACATGCTTTAACCCATTGAGTTGTAAAACGCCCTGAAAGGGCGTTAGAGACGGAAAGACAAGACGTTTTTTATTGACCCTATCCAATTTGGTTCCTATGGGCGGGTATTTTTTTACAATAAAAACAGAGATAGACATTATTGAACATGTGAACCGGACAAAGATAGGGTGATTTTGCATGCTAATAATACCCTAGATAATATATGGGTACTTTTATCTCTTTCACACTGACAGCATAAGTGCGACAGAAAAGCAGCTGGCTACCTTTAATCCACCTGCCGTATTTTGAGTGATTCTACCTGCTAGTCGGTTTATACAGGGAAAACTGATAGACAATGTTGTCTAAGTACGGAAATGAATTTTTTTGAATTTTGTGCGGGAATATTACAAAAAGAAATCTTAAAACGTTGAAAAACAAGTTTTTTTTGTGCAAAAGAAGAAAAAAAATCCATAAAAAAACAATATTTCATGGGGAAGTCGTCTTGA
This sequence comes from Aspidapion aeneum, assembly GCA_963576565.1. Classification (NCBI taxonomy): domain Eukaryota; kingdom Metazoa; phylum Arthropoda; class Insecta; order Coleoptera; family Brentidae; genus Aspidapion; species Aspidapion aeneum. The sequence goes on from OY755042.1 coordinate 43,948,879, forward strand.
CAGATAGTTTTTGCTAAAACAGAAAGTTCAGTAGCGTCACGATAGATAGTTTTTTCTGCGACCGTGCGATTTTACCCTCACACATTTTGATTCAGAAAGTGTCACTTCCCCGCACTTTTTTTGCATTGCATGAAAATTAACAAAAAGTATTTGATTTTCTTAAAAATGATATTTTTATAAATGCTTACATACCGATTTTTATCCAGTTGTTTTTGTTTTTTCGAACCAAACTCTTGACATGTCACGGTCGAGTTTCATACATCTTGATGAATTGTTACACACACTGCTGATCTATGTTTTTATAAATTTCGATAAATTTTATGTTTTTTGCGGACTTTACAGTAATTTTAAGTTAAATTTTGGTCTTTCATCGCGAAAGTATATATTTATTATTATATGACCACCGCGACCGGTCTACAGGCCGGTATCATATGTGTATGTCCTTCTAATGTCATTTGACCATCATGCTGTCTTACTTAATAAGGTCACTTAGTTTAATTAATGATTTTGTCATACATAATATAAAAGAAGAATAGAAACCAACAAAAAATTTGTGACATTTCGATTACCGATTTTCTTTGATTGCGATGGATTAGGGTGACCAGAATACGATTATTAGACTGCCCAGTGCGGAAAAAAAGATTTTGAAGAATTTCCCTAAAAAAATTTGAAGACCAAACACTCACGCGCCACTCAATGTTCGTGGTCGCATACACTAATCCTAACTCGATTTCCGACGATTATGGACAATGGTTACCCCCTGGACATAAACCTAACAACTTTTACTATATTTATTAACAACTAGGTAGGTTAGGTTGGGTTAGGTTGGGTTAGGTTGGGTTAGGTTGGGTTAGGTTGGGTTAGGTTGGGTTAGGTTGGGTTAGGTTGGGTTAGGTTGGGTTAGGTTGGGTTAGGTTGGGTTAGGTTGGGTTAGGTTGGGTTAGGTTGGGTTAGGTTGGGTTAGGTTGGGTTAGGTTGGGTTAGGTTGGGTTAGGTTGGGTTAGGTTGGGTTAGGTTGGGTTAGGTTGGGTTAGGTTGGGTTAGGTTGGGTTAGGTTGGGTTAGGTTGGGTTAGGTTGGGTTAGGTTGGGTTAGGTTGGGTTAGGTTGGGTTAGGTTGGGTTAGGTTGGGTTAGGTTGGGTTAGGTTGGGTTAGGTTGGGTTAGGTTGGGTTAGGTTGGGTTAGGTTGGGTTAGGTTGGGTTAGGTTGGGTTAGGTTGGGTTAGGTTGGGTTAGGTTGGGTTAGGTTGGGTTAGGTTGGGTTAGGTTGGGTTAGGTTGGGTTAGGTTGGGTTAGGTTGGGTTAGGTTGGGTTAGGTTGGGTTAGGTTGGGTTAGGTTGGGTTAGGTTGGGTTAGATTGGGTTAGGTTGGGTTAGGTTGGGTTAGGTTGGGTTAGGTTGGGTTAGGTTGGGTTAGGTTGGGTTAGATTGGGTTAGGTTGGGTTAGGTTGGGTTAGGTTGGGTTAGGTTGGGTTAGGTTGGGTTAGGTTGGGTTAGGTTGGGTTAGGTTGGGTTAGGTTGGGTTAGGTTGGGTTAGGTTGGGTTAGGTTGGGTTAGGTTGGGTTAGGTTGGGTTAGGTTGGGTTAGGTTGGGTTAGGTTGGTTTAGGTTGGGTTAGGTTGGGTTAGGTTGGGTTAGGTTGGGTTAGGTTGGGTTAGGTTGGGTTAGGTTGGGTTAGGTTGGGTTAGGTTGGGTTAGGTTGGGTTAGGTTGGGTTAGGTTGGGTTAGGTTGGGTTAGGTTGGGTTAGGTTGGGTTAGGTTGGGTTAGGTTGGGTTAGGTTGGGTTAGGTTGGGTTAGGTTGGGTTAGGTTGGGTTAGGTTGGGTTAGGTTGGGTTAGGTTGGGTTAGGTTGGGTTAGGTTGGGTTAGGTTGGGTTAGGTTGGGTTAGGTTGGGTTAGGTTGGGTTAGGTTGGGTTAGGTTGGGTTAGGTTGGGTTAGGTTGGGTTAGGTTGGGTTAGGTTGGGTTAGGTTGGGTTAGGTTGGGTTAGGTTGGGTTAGGTTGGGTTAGGTTGGGTTAGGTTGGGTTAGGTTGGGTTAGGTTGGGTTAGGTTGGGTTAGGTTGGGTTAGGTTGGGTTAGGTTGGGTTAGGTTGGGTTAGGTTGGGTTAGGTTGGGTTAGGTTGGGTTAGGTTGGGTTAGGTTGGGTTAGGTTGGGTTAGGTTGGGTTAGGTTGGGTTAGGTTGGGTTAGGTTGGGTTAGGTTGGGTTAGGTTGGGTTAGGTTGGGTTAGGTTGGGTTAGGTTGGGTTAGGTTGGGTTAGGTTGGGTTAGGTTGGGTTAGGTTGGGTTAGGTTGGGTTAGGTTGGGTTAGGTTGGGTTAGGTTGGGTTAGGTTGGGTTAGGTTGGGTTAGGTTGGGTTAGGTTGGGTTAGGTTGGGTTAGGTTGGGTTAGGTTGGGTTAGGTTGGGTTAGGTTGGGTTAGGTTGGGTTAGGTTGGGTTAGGTTGGGTTAGGTTGGGTTAGGTTGGGTTAGGTTGGGTTAGGTTGGGTTAGGTTGGGTTAGGTTGGGTTAGGCTGGGTTAGGTTGGGTTAGGTTGGGTTAGGTTGGGTTAGGTTGGGTTAGGTTGGGTTAGGTTGGGTTAGGTTGGGTTAGGTTGGGTTAGGTTGGGTTAGGTTGGGTTAGAGTGGGTTAGGTTGGGTTAGGTGGGTTAGGTTGGTTCAGTTTGATTATGTTCGGTTAGGTTCCGCTAGGATTGTTTAGGCTAGGTTTAGCTATATTCGGTCAGGTTCGGTTTCGTTTAACCAAATCGAACCGAACCAAACCGAATCTAACGGTTCGGTTTGGTTTGGTTTGGTTGGTTCGACTCGGTTCGGTTCGGTTTGGTTCGGGTAGGTTTGGTTCAGTTTGATTATGTTTGGTTAGGTTCGGCTCGGTTTAATTTGTTTTGGTTAGGTTCAGCCAGATTCGGTCTGGTTTGAATCGGTTCGTTTCGAATCGGTTCGGTTACGTTCAGTTTTCTTCGGCTAGGTTTGGTTCAGTTTGATTATGTTTGGTTAGGTTCCGCTTGGTTCAGTTTGTTTCGGTTAGGCTTAGCTACATTCAGTTAGGTACGGTTTAGTTTAACCAAATCGAACCGAACCAAACCGAACCGTTAGATTCGGTTTGATTTGGTTCATTTCGATACGGATCGGTTCAGTTTGGTTTTGTTCAGTTAGACCTTCGATAAATTTTAAAAAAGTAAATGATTATTAATTTTTAGTGTTTTAAGGAATAAAAATTGATATAATGTTCAATTAAACTAATTTTTAATTGTAAAAATGTAGGAATCATAATTTTCTTGATTTGGTTTTGAATTTCATGCTTTTTTAAAAATTGTGCATTTTCATAAAAGGACCAAAAAAACTGACCCGATTTCGATCAGTGACCTTAGTTATTTCAAGTTTTTGGTAACAGCTGATAGACGTCAGGGACCGTGTTGTTTCAGTTTGAAATGAGAAAATGCTTCTTTTGTAGCAATTTGTATTGGTTTTAAGAATTTTTCAATTTCAATTTTTTTAACAAAATCAACGATTTTCCGCAATTTTTTTTTTAGAAATCACTATAAAATGATCTAAAATTATCATTTTTCAATAAACTTCGTAGTTTTAAGAAAGGTGGTAAAACGTACCAGACCCCTAAAATGTGTTGCAGTCTAGGACAACTGGGCGCCGCCAACTCGGCGCCACCAACTGGGCGGCAGGCCAACTGGGCGCCGAGCCAACTGGGCGCCAGACTAAAATATTTTTTCTTGATAAAATGTGCAGATGAAAAACAAACTTAAAAAAATTAAAATGGCGGATCCAAAATGGCGTACTTATTTATGCATCGATATGTATCGAATATGGAACTTGGCGATGTTTCAAGTCGCAGAACACTACACCTACCAAATTTCAACACTCGACTTAATAGATGTTGAAATTTTTGTATAAATAACATATTTATTTTGTTTTTTATCTGCACATTTTATCGAAAAAAAATAGTCCGGCGCTGAGTTGGCCCGGCGCCCATTAGGTCCCGCGTGGCGCCCTGTTGGCGGCGCTGAGTTGGCCCGGCGCCCAGTTGTCCCATTCCGAATTGAAATTTTTAGTTCCGAAATTTCATCTGACTCGAGCATAACTTGTAGTCCACCCAAGAAGAGAAGAGTTGAAGAAGACCCTTGTTCAAAGAAAGAAAATATTTTACTGGAAGGTACAACATTTGTAAAGTTCTATGATGAAAACAATAATTTTAATACATCCACTGCACTTAGCATGCTTAGAAATTCTTTTAATCTTTTTTTTTACTGAAGAGAATTTTGTAAACACAGTATACACAAGTGAGTATTCATGAATTATTTATTATTCAAACAGAAAATTATTGATAAAAAAATTCTAGTGGAATTCAAAATTTTTATTTTGCGCCGCCACTGCCCTTTTTTATCCAAGACAAGCAAATAGAATATTTTTGCGATGTTGCATGTGTCCGGACTCACCAAACCGAAATTCTATTTTCATCCCTATCTTGCTCATTAAATTCTTACTTGTATTTGGTCAATTGCGATAAAAGCTTGATATAATGGCAATTTTGGCACATACCGGGTCTACCCGTAGGGTATAGAAGTCAATGCTTTAACCAAATAGCTTAAAAGTTGATGTTAAAATGACAGACCCAGATTTTTTATTTTACTTTTATTTAGACATTAGTAAGTTAAACAACGCACAAGCGAAGTTTTGATAGACAGATAGACATGACAAGTTTTTTAGTCAAAAGTTGCCAATTCTGAGGTTTTTGCGGTTTTTCCAATTTTAAAAAATTTAGTTTTCTGAAAGCAATAGACCTAGAAATTTTTCTTTTGTCTTGTATGATAGTCAAGCCAGTGAGCTTTAATGTGCGTATAGACTTTTTTTTGATGGACCATATTCCGCACCGATATAAATAATTAAAAATCGAGAAAATCATAAAATTTACTATTTTTTTAAAACTATTTTTGCCATGTCAAAAAAGTGAGTTAATTTTTTTTCTGTATAGGATTATCTAACCAATATTAAAGATTTCTTCCGTCAAATTTGTTTTTACATAAGATTTAATACAATAGAAATAAAAAAAAATAAGGCCACAACTGATTTTCTTCTTTTTTTTACTTTTAAAGTGGCCTGTAAAATACGGGAGGCGACATTAAAAATTAAAATTTGTTAATTTGGTATTCCTAAGGACACTAATACATATTATCAAAATTTGGATGTTTTTCGTGACATGGCAGCTACCCCCATTGGATGATTTGGCGTGGAATTACTCTTTACAATTTTGTTAGTTATTTCTAGTAATATAGCAATTCTGAGATTTTTAAAGCAAATAACAATACTTCTGGATGACCTTTCTTGATGTTCGTGGGCCACTTTACTCCCAATGGCCGAACAGGAAGAAGTACCTACATGATCTTGTCAACAAAAAGCTCAGCGATCGTGTCATTAGAGGGCTGTCTTTTATATCTTGAATATAGGAACATAGAGGGTGACATTGTTTGAATGTCGTTATTAAAACGTAACCCCTCAATCTTTATATAACCCAAATTCAAAACATCAGGGCGATACATATAGTTTTAGAGCTACAGTAAATTTTTAAGTTAACAAATCAGTCGAAAAATGGAATTAAACCGAGAATATTTTTGAGGTATAATTTTCTACAACTTTCAAAGTACCGCATCTATTAACCGAAGAACAGAAAGAAGCTAAGGTCAATTGGTTTCAGAAAATTCTAGAGCGCTTTGAGGCAGAAACTCGAAAAATGTGTACAGCATTATCAGTGGTGATGAATCGTGGATTTACTCATATGCACCCGAAAATAAACGTCAGTCGTCTGTTTGGGTATTCCAAGATGAAGAAAAGTCAACAAAGATTATCCGTTCTCGAAGTGTATCCAAAAAGGTGGTCGCGGCATTTGTATCAACAATTCCTCCGGAAGATCAAAGCACACTGCCGATTGGTACACCACAATTTGTTTGCCGAAAGTCATCGCTCGGCTTTGAAAAACAAACCCCGAACGACGAATCATCCTTTACCAAGGCAATCCAAGTTCATACAAAGCACAAAAACTATTGTATTTTTAACTCAACAAAACATCGAATTGTTGGGCCTTCCTCCATATGGTCCCGACCAAGGCCTAACGACTTGCAGTCGCCAGAGGAAGCAGTCGGCGCCTTCAAGAATGCAATTTCGACAGTACCAACAAACGAGTGGAATTACCGCTTTGACAATTGAGCGAATGCAAAAGTATATCAATTTTCGTGGAGAAACTTCGAAATACAATAAAGTCTTTGAAACTGGAAGAATTTAGAGGACTATGCAGATAACCAAACAGAAAGAATTACATGATCTTGTGAACAAAATGCTTAGGCATATGTCATAGCAGAGCACAATTATCTTGCAGTTTCTCAATTCCATGACTTTTTTGGGTACTCATATCCCATCTCTATCTATGGAGGTATTTCTTTAATTTTTGCAAGTTTTTGCTTCTATCTTTTGAAGCATTTTTATATCTCCCAGCTATATGTACCGATCATTACAGTCACCAAGTTTTTTCCAAAATATTTTGCATTTTACAAATAAAAAGAATCAAATTTTATTTTAAAAACTTTTATTGACCTTTTTGTCAATTTTTAGTAGGTTATTTACGATAAGAAAAAAATAACAAAAATATTTTCAGTTTTTAGTTTAAAGCTTTTTAAAACAAATAGCGTTAACTATAAGCATCCTATTTATTTAGCATGTTTGGGGAGGGAATGTTATGTTCTTTTGTAACAAACAGTGAGGTCGCATGGGTTAGAACATATTCATTTAACCTTCAAGGCTTTGCCTTTCGGAAATATGCTTGGGCACGTGGATTTTTATTTATACAGGATGTTCTAAAACTAAGTCACGGCCCATACGTTAATTTTTTCAAAAAACGTCTTATTTGTTTTTAAATTGGGTTTCAAATTATAAACATTGTTTATATCGTGCGATGTTTTATACCCTACCCTTTCTTAACAGTTATCAAGAAATTTACGCTATAATTTTTTAAAATTTTGCGGGGCAATTTCATCTAAAACTCAGAGGTTTATTTTTCAGAAAAATATTCGGAGTTTTTTTCATAATACACAATATCTCAAAAGTAAGTGTCAATCATTTCTGGTCTGTGGACTGAAGGTATAGGACATTTAAAAATGAAATTAAAACTAGATGTTTTCATTTAAGAAAATGAAATTATTCCAGCATACCGCTCCTAAATTTTGAAAATCATAAATATCTTTAACTGTTGACCTTAGATAATATAATTTTTTTTTTAATTTTGCGGGGCAATTTCATCTAAAACTCAGAGGTTTATTTTTCAGGAGAATGATCGGACAAGTCGATTTTTATTGTCGAGTTTTTTTTTATAATACACAATATCTCAAAAGTAAGTGTCAATCTTTTAAGGTCTGTAGACTGAAGGTATAGGACATTTAAAAATGAAATTAAAACTAGATGTTTTCATTTAAGAAAATTAAATTATTCCAGCATACTCCTCCTAAATTTTGAAAGAAACTAATCATAAATATCTTAAACTGTTGATCTTAGCTATGAGACATGGTACAAAAAATATAGGTACTCCGAATTCGTTGCAGAATTTAAAAATAAAATATATTTTTTTGTTAATGGTTGCTTTTCGAGATGAATTACGATTTTTCCAAAAACCTCCTAAACTTAAAATAAAAGTATGCTAACTCACGTAACCGCATGGTACAATAGGCGCTACCCTATTTAGTTTGGTTCCGGAAAAATTTTAACTATTTCAAAACTTTGCAAAATCTGTGATCAATAATTCTGATAGAATGAAGTTTTTATTAGAGCGTTAAACTAGGCTTCTCTCTATAAATAAGATTGTTATTTACAGGTTTTGTGTCGACTACAGGAAGATTATTTTTTTCCGAATTGAAAGGACCGCACCCTATATATTTTTCCTCCAGAAAAAAGTTTTATTATCATTTCTCTTTCAAGTCTAAAAAAATTATTTCCTAATGACCATAATCATTTTTTATAATGCGTAAATTATAAAAAGGGGCAATTTAACGTCAAAAACTTGAAGCCTTTTAAAGAATTGGTTATTATTGGCATTATTAATTTTAATAGCAGGACAATCAATCAATCAAATAAGGGTTCGCTATAAAATATCGCGTGTACTCGTCGTGTTTCAATATCAGGGCCGGGTTTCTAAATTTGGCCGCCTTGGCCAAAGTTGAGAATTACCTGCACCTAAATGTTTATACAGGGTATCCAAAAATTGAAGATAAATACCATAAAAATAAAAGCTATACTGACCACGAAAATTCTGATTGGAAAGATAAAAACTAATTTAGCAGGTGTTTAGATAAAAATAGAAAAAGCTTTCTCTCTTCATTCCTCTAGGGTCATGCGCCGTCAGGAAGAGGGAGGCTTCAGGGGCCGCCCCGCTTCAGGACTAAGATATTTTCATATATTTTTTATATATTTCATTAATACAAAAATAAAATAGCATCTTAGGCCCCCCCAGGACATATTTCTAGATGCGCTACTGGCTTAAGTATTCATAGTTTGATGCTATTGTTATTATATATTTTAACCTTTGTTCTTTTCAATTTAAGCTATCAGGTTGTTAATAAATTAATTTAATCCAACCTTTGAATTTCACCATTTATTTCTTCTAAAAACTTTATAAAATATTAAAATTGATTTTTATAGAGCAGGCTGAAGATTTGTACAAGTTATTTTAATAACTAAAACTTTGTTATTGGATATTTATGCTCAAACATATCATAAAACTAACTGTCGCAAAAAAATTGGTAACGGCAATTTAAAGATCAAAAAAAGAAATGAAACAAATATTATATTAGAAAACAATACATATCATTTATTTGTAATGCATTCTTAATCTCCTCCAATATTATTAAATATTAATTAGTGTATAAACTTTTATCTAGGGCGCATCGAACATAGTCTAAGTCAAAAAAGTATGAAAAAAGTCGCACCCGTTACCCGTGTTTTTCTTGAAATATCTTTATTTTGGAATCTTATTTATGCACTTTCTTTACTTAGCATAAGTTGGGTGAGTTTCATTAAAAATTTCGAGAATCAATAATCCAAGGGACACGAAAAAATTATTGAAAATTACAAAATGCCGCACCTTTACTATGGAATTACCCTTAAGTATATAAGCTTTTTTGAAGTCTGGTGCTTTTTCTCTATCTGACCTTAATCGTAGAAAAATGTATTTTGTTTATGTAATTCTTCTTTCTCCTTCTGAGGGTGTTCTGTATTGAGGCTTAAAAAATCTAATTACCCTACTTAAACATTAAAAAAGGGACAACTTTTAAAAAAAAAATTTTTCGAACTAATTTTATTTTGTTTGACCATAGCGCACTTTTATCAAAACCATCAATTATTTGCATTTTTAATATCTTTAGGTCAGAAGAAATTAATTATATCCGTCAATATTTTTGCATTCTCGAGTTTGATATTATGGCCTAGGAGTACGCCTAGAAACCAATGTTTGAGCCACCATTTTTATTTTGGTATAAGCTTGACACTTGCCCAAATTTTATTCTACAAAAAAGAGCGAGAGTGACCTCACAAAATGGCGCATGAACAAAAACTCGGTAGCCCGAGTTCGTAAGTCGGCCCGTCGGCATGTTCTAAACCCCCATAAAATATTATTTTTCTTTCGATTTTTCTTTAAAATCGTGACCCGGAACTCCTTTTTCCCCCGATGTAATTTTTTATTAGCTTAGAAGCCATTTTCGTTTTTCTGATCCTTCAGGAGACATTTTCGTGGGGACATTTTAAACATTTTTAAAGGATTAAAGTAGTTAAGAAATAAAATAATAATTTATTATTATTCAAATTTGCCGCCAAAAGTCCATAATACTAATTTCTATGTAAGGAAGAGAGACGCAACCAGTATAAATTAAGAAAAAGAAAGAGTTGCGTAGGCGCAATTTAAACAATGAGATTCAAATATTAGCGCGCAGTAAAACATAGACCACAAATTTAATTTTAATTGTCTTCTTTTAACTCACACGACATAACAATCAAAAAAATGTGCCGTATACTGCATAGCAATAAAAAATATGCTTCTTTGGTTGCCTAAAATAAAATATAGAGGTTCCAGTGCTTCCCCCGTTGGTTTAAAGGCCGCAATAACATAGTTAAAACAATACATTTTTGCAAGCCAAGCCCCTTTTTATGATTTTATTCTATATGAGATTGTAAGAAACTAACTTCTATTCTGTTTTTGTTCGATTTATTATCAATTTCTTTTTGACCGAACAATATTTTTATGGGTCTCGTTTTTTTTTTTCTCGTGGGTTTTGTATTGTAACTCCTTAATCTGCTTTTCTTTGTCCATTGGGAAAAAACAAAGGGAGATAAAAAATAATTTTCCTGTTTTCTCATTCCTCAAACTAAACGATTTCTTGAAATTAAAAAAGTTTTAGCCAACATTTTTAAATATTTTTAAACCTTAAAATAGGTATTCATTTGCAATAAATCATACTTTTTGAAAAAAAAAGATGTAAAAAGTTGTCTCAAAAATAATGATATAAACACTCCGAACGAACCAAACTCTCCGCGCACTGTGCGCCGAATGCAACAAACATTTGTGCGTAAAAGATGTTTGTAATGTTTGCTCTGTTTGCTGTGTTCCCAAATTACAAATTTACTATAAAACAGCAAATACTCATACTGACTGCGTGCAACAAAACGATTAAATCTCTTTGTGCATTTCCGTTGTATTGAAAAGCTTCGGAAAATGTTTTGCGCGTTCGGTTCGGCGATGCGCAACTGACTATACAAACTTTGTTGATTTGTTCGGAGAGAATACGCACCTTTAAAATTAATATATCATTTATAACGGTGCGTATTCACTTGCAACAAAAAACTCCGAACGAACAAGTTTCTATAGTCAATATACGTTCTGCATCGCCGAATTTTTCCGAAGCTTGTCAGTAAAGTGGAAATGCACAAAAAGAATTAAATCGTTCTGTTCGTGCAGTAACTACCGGTATATACCGTTTATTAGGGAATTTGCAGTTTGGGAACACAGCGAATTAAACAAACACTACAAACATCACGAATGTTTGTTGCATTCGGCGTACAGTGCGCGAAGGGTTTGGTTCGTTCCGAGCGGTCTAGGACAACTGGGCGCCGCCAACTCAGATCCGTTAACTGGGCGCTGGGCCAACTGGGCGCCAAGCCAACTCGGCGCCGCCAACTGGGCGCCAGCCAACTCGGCACCGGACTAAAATTTTTTGAAATAAGAAAATCCGCCATTTTGGATCCGCCATTTTGATTTTTTTAAGTTTGAGTAAAAAATTTTGTTAAATGACCTCAAGCAATGTAATATTTCAAGTTTGAGACAAATCGGTTGGTAAATAAGAAAATCCGCCATTTTGGATCCGCCATTTTGATATTTTTAAGTTTGAGTAAAAATTTTTCTTAAATGACATCAAGCAATGTAATATTTCAAGTTTGAGACAAATCGGTTAGTAAATAAGAAAATCCGCCATTGTGGACCCGCCATTTTGATTTTTGGATCCGCCATTGTTGTAATAAAAAACGTAAATTGTATTATTACCAGGTTACGAAACACTACAACTACCAAGATTCAACAGTCGACTTAATGGATTTAACTTTACATAACAAAAACAAATTTCAAATAAATTAGTAAAAAAAATTCAAGTCACAAGCTTTTATAAAATGCACTAAAAATTAAAAAATTATTCTAATATTATAGTAATAATAATATAATAATATTCTAGATTATAATGAAATCGCTGATCGTGAGTTGTTTGGAAACTCATTTTTCTATTGGGGGAAGGGGGAAGGAGAGGGTGGGGGTAGAGGTAGAAATATATTTTTTGTTTGGGCTGTATTGCCATCGGACCTTTATGCATATACCAAATTTTATAAAAGTCATTTGAAGTGAAGTGTGTCAAAAACGCATTTTTTATGGAAGGGGGTTTAAAATGGTTATGGTTAAAATTATTGTTATCGGACCACTATATGTATACCAAATTTCATCCAAATCGGATAATGAGAAGTGTGTCAAAAACGCATTTTTCTATAGATGAGGGTGGGAGTAGGAGTGGTAGGATTTTTTTTTTCAATGTTGTATTGTCATCGGACCACTATATGTATACCAAATTTCATCCAAATCGGATAATGGGAAGGGTGTCAAAAACGCATTTTCTATGGAAGGGGGTGGGGGTAGGGGTGGTACGATATTTTTTTTTAATGTTGTATTGTCATCGGACCACTATGTGAATACCAAATTTCATCCAAATCGGATAATGGGAAGTGTGTCAAAAACTCATTTTTCTATGAAAGGGGGTGGGGGTAGAGGTGGGAGGATATTTTTTTCTTAATATTGTATTGTCATCAGATCACTATATGTATACCAAATTTCATCCAAATCGGATACCGGGATGTGTGTCAAAAACAAATTTTTCTATGGAAGGGAGGGGGGTAGGGGTGGGAGGATATTTTTTCTTATTGTTGTATTATAGTCGGACCACTATGTGTATACCAAATTTTATCCAAATCGGATAACGGGAATTGTGTCAAAAACACATTTTTCTATAGAAGGGGTGGGGGTAGGGGTGATAGGATATTTTTTTCTTAATGTTGTATTGTCATGGGACCACTACGTGTGTACCAAATTTCATCCAAGATTTGATAGATAGTTAGTTAGTTAGACAGAACATCTGAAGCTAAATAAAAGCTTGTAAAAAATTGCGTAAAGGATTTTTTAAAGATGTTCTTATATAAATAATATATTTTATTTCTCATCTACACGTTTTATCAAAAAAAAAAAAAATTAGTCCGGCGCCGACTTGGCGGCGCCCAGTTGGCGGCGCCCAGTTGGCGGCGCCGAGTTGGGCCGGCGCCCAGTTGGCCCGGCGCCCAGTTGGCGGCGCCGAGTTGGCGGCGCCCAGTTGTCCCATTCCGGTTCCGAGTGCTTTGTTGCACCTTTTAACTTGTGGTGGTAAATTCTGTGTAAGCAGGATATTGCTATTTTTTATATTTTGCGGACTGTTTTTTATGCTTTATTATTTGAACTTTTTTTTAGTCTTTGACACCCTATCATCCCAAAACTAAATGTCCCATTTAGAAGACTTGATCAAAGAATATATATAATTTGGCTCTGGAACGAAATAGCGATGTACAAAATAGCGAGTATTAAAATAGCGGTATCGAAATAGCGACAATCAAAATAGCGATGTAATGAAAGAGCGACTATCAAAATAGCGATGTAACAAAATAGCGATGTAACAAAATAGCGATTGTAACAAAATAGCGATGTAACAAAATAGCGATGTAACAAAATAGCGACTGTCAAAATAGCGATGTAACAAAATAGCGATGTAACAAAATAGCGACTATCAAAATAGCGATGTAACAAAATAGCGATGTAACAAAATAGCGACTATTAAAATAGCGATGTAACTAAATAGCGACTATGAAAGAAAATTTTTGGTCAAAGACTCAATAAATTGATTTTTGAACAAAGTAGTAGTGGAACCGAACCGAACCAGAATATTTTTAAAAAAAAACTTTCCTGACTTTTTTCACGGGATCCTAGGGGGTGTGAATCTAAACCGAACCGAACCAAACCAAATTTGGTTTGGTTCAGTTCGGATTCACACCCTCTAGGATCCCGTGAAAAAAGTCAGGGAAGTTTTTTTTTTTTTAAATAAATATGCTGGTTCGGTTCAATTTGATTCGGTTCGGATTTACGCCCTCTAGGATCCCGTGAAAAAAGTCAGGAAAGTTTTTTTTTTGCAAAAATATGCTGGTTCGGTTTACTTTGATTCGTTTTGGTTCGGTTCGGTTCGGATTCATACCCTCTAGGATTCCGGGAAAGAAGTGAAGCGCTATTTTGACCTGCGCTTTTTGGCTTAAGCTATTTTGGTCTGCGCGATTTTGACCTGCGCTATTTTGTAAGACTGCCAACAAAACCTAAAAACCATAAAAATAAAATAATAAAATAAAAAAGTCCTGTTCAGCCGAGGTGGACTAGGGAACAAGGATAGGATTTGTGATAAAAATTTAATTCAATAAAGGTGTTTTCGTTAAAATTGTTTTTAATAAAAATGTCATTCGATATTAAAGTCAATCGATAAAAATTTCGTTCGATAAAAATGTAATTCAATGAAAATGTAATTTGATAAAACGGTTTAATAAAAATGTCATTCGAAAAAAAAATTGAATAAAAATGTGATTTAATAAAAATGGCTCTGCTACAGAATAGCGCCCTACAAAATAGCGCTGCTTCAAAATGGCGCTGCCACAACATAGCGCTGCTACAAAATAGCGCTGCTACAAAATGGCGCTTACAAAATAGCGTGCATCAAAATAGCGCCTTACAAAATAGCGCTGCTACAAAATGGCGCTGCCACAAAATAGCGCTGCTACAAAATAGCGCTGCCACAAAATAGCGCGCATCAAAATAGCGCTGCTACAAAATAGCACGCATCAAAAACGCGCTCAAAGAGCATTATTAAATACAGCAACTGTTTGACTAAGGAATCTCTTTCTAACATATTTTTTCAAAAAAAAAACTTCCCGGTCTTCTTTCGCGGGATCCTAGCGGGTGTGAAACAAAACTGAACCGAACCGAACTGAACCGAATCGAAGTATCGGTTTAGTTCGGTTTGGTTTCACAACCTCTAGGATGCCGGTTCGGTTCGGTTTGGTTTCACACCCTCTAGGATCCCGGGAAAAAATGAGGGAAGTTTTTTTTTTGAAAATATATGTTAGAATGAGGTTACCGGGAGAATAGCGCGCATCAAAAACGCGCTCAAAAAGCATCATTAAAAACAGCAAAATTTCGTTCGATAAAAATTTCGTTCGATAAAAATGTAATTCAATGAAAATGTAATTTGATAAAACGGTTAATAAAAATGTCATTCGAAAAAAAAATTGAATAAAAATGTGATTTAATAAAAATGGCTCTGCTACAGAATAGCGCCCTACAAAATAGCGCTGCTTCAAAATGGCGCTGCCACAAAATAGCGCTGCTACAAAATAGCGCTGCTACAAAATGGCGCTTACAAAATAGCGTGCATCAAAATAGCGTCTTACAAAATAGCGCTGCTACAAAATGGCGCTGCCACAAAATAGCGCTGCTACAAAATAGCGCTGATACAAAATAGCGTGCATCAAAATAGCGCCTTACAAAATAGCGCTGCTACAAAATAGCGCGCATCAAAATAGCGCTGCTACAAAATAGCACGCATCAAAAACGCGCTCAAAGAGCATTATTAAATACAGCAACTGTTTGACTAAGGAATCTCTTTCTAACATATTTTTTCAAAAAAAAACTTCCCGGTCTTCTTTCGCGGGATCCTAGCCAGCGGCGTAGCGTGGGAGGGGCGCGGGGGGTTCGTCGCCCCCCCCGCACCGAGGGTAGTGGCGCCCCATAGGTGGCCGAAGCGCCCTCAGCGTTATTAAGTCGGGCCGGTAATGGCCAATTGAGTGGGTGCCAAAGGAAACGACCTTTTTTTTTTTTTTTTGGCTCGCAAGATTCGTGAGAGGCGCCCTTGTGACGTAGTGGCCGCCCCCTCACACATGATGACCTTTTTTTTTTTTTTTTTTTTTTTTGGGCGTAAGATTTGTGAGAGGCGTCTTTTTGACCTTTGTGTTTTTTTTGCCACAAGATTTTTCATCACTTTTCAGAGGCGCCCTTTTTCGCTGTGGCCCCCCCCCCCCCCCCGCCCTTTCGGGCACGCTACGCCGCTGATCCTAGCGGGTGTGAAACAAAACTGAACCGAACCGAACTGAACCGAATCGAAGTATCGGTTTAGTTCGGTTTGGTTTCACAACCTCTAGGATGCCGGTTCGGTTCGGTTTGGTTTCACACCCTCTAGGATCCCGGGAAAAAATGAGGGAAGTTTTTTTTTGAAAATATATGTTAGAATGAGGTTACCGGGAGAATAGCGCGCATCAAAAACGCGCTCAAAAAGCATCATTAAAAACAGCAACTGTTTGACTAAGGAATCTCTTTCTAACATATTTTTTCAAAAAAAAAACTTCTCTGACTTCTTTCGCGGGATCCTAGCGGGTGTGAAACAAAACTGAACCGAACCGAACTGAACCGAATCGAAGTATCGGTTTAGTTCGGTTTCGTTTCACAACCTCTAGGATGCCGGTTCGGTTCGGTTTGGTTTCACACCCTCTAGGATCCCGGGAAAAAGTCATGGAAGTTTTTTTTTTTTTAATATATGTTAGAATGAGGTTACCGGGCGTGGTAAGTTATAAGATGCTATTTTGAAGCAGCGCTATTTTGAAACGCGCTATTTTGATGCGCGCTACTTTGTAGCAGCGCCATTTTAATGCACGCGATTTTGTAGCAGCGCTATTTTGTAGCAGCGCTATTTTGTGGCAGCGCCATTTTGAAGCAGCGCTATTTTGTAAGGCGCTAGTCTGTAGCAGAGCCCTTTTTTAGGCATCGCTTGTTTAATACATTGTTATTTTGATGTCGTTGTTTTTTTATAAGCGTTTTCTTACAAGCCCAATGAGTGGGGTTGGGTTATGTATGCTGGGTTGGGTTACGTTATGTTAATGAATTGTTTTTTTTAATTGATTAGAAATCAGATAAAGTCTCGTCCAAATTTGCATTTTTAATATCGCTATTTTGATACATCGCTATTTTGATACATCGCTATTTTGATTGTCGCTATTTTGATTGTCGCTATTTTGATACATCGCTATTTTGGTTGTCGCTATTTTGGTTGTCGCTATTTTGATACATCGCTATTTTGATACATCGCTATTTTGATACATCGCTATTTTGATATGTCGCTGTTTTGTTACAAACGCTATTTTGATACATCGCTATTTTGATAGTCGCTGTTTGGTTACATCGCTATTTTCATAGTCGCTATTTCGTTACTCGCTATTTTGAACGTCGCTATTTTGTACATCGCTATTTCGTTCCAGAGCCATATAATTTTTATTTATATAATATAACGGGGCCCTATTTTATTTTAAAACATTCTACTATTTAATTATTTCCTACGATTTAATTATTTGTTTTTGACGTTTTGCTGACTGTTTATATTGTTTTAAGAAGTTTTTATTTAGTGTATTTAATGATTGTTTAAAGTTCAAGTTTGGTAAATAATAAGTTAAAATTAATGGGTCATAGAAATGTTCTTGTAAACGAACGCTTAAGTGCCAGAATTTTGAATGAGAATAACAAAATTCGGGGTGTTGCGCGAGTGTTTGGGGTCTCTAATTCATTCTTTTTTTAAGACACTAACCCATCCGTCATGAAATGACTCAAAATTTTATTAAAAAATTCTGCTGATTAAAAATGTATTGTAAAGGGCGTAAATGAAACATCTATCCATACATTCCACTAGATTACGAATTGTGTCAAAACTTTTTAGGTCGCTTGTAAATTGCGTCTTTAAATTGTAAAGAACCTTTGACATACCAACTACAATGTTTTAATAAATTTATGGCAAGGATGTATTTTAATTTATTTTGCCGATCTCTATGACCAAATTTTATAACTCTGCGTTAAGTTAGAATCTCGAAGCAAATAACTCGCTTGTACTGTTTACGTAAAGTGCAATCATTTATACCTGCAGACACACCTGGAGCGCTTATTTTAAGCTTTAAAATGTTAAACAAACAACCGATCAAATAAGCCTTAACATTCTCTGGGAACTAAACGTTTTCCTTTTACAAAAATTAAGTATTTTTCTTGTCCTTCATTTTCTTAAAGTCGTCACCCCTATTTATTCATCTTTTCCTATTCTGCTACAAATTCTTAAAATAATACGAATTAAATTAGAAAATTTCTTTCATTAGTTTTCGAGATATTACGTCTCAAAATAAGGACTTAGTGATATTAAGATACATATAACATTTGACATGAGGCCCTCGGTCGCCCCTAAAATCAGCCGTCTGGAGCAGCTGCTCCTCCGCTCCGCCCATTACGACGGCCTTGCTTTAGAGTTGATCTTTAGAGAATAATATAGTTCCCTAATGGTTGACACCTATAATTTGTTTGTTCCATAGCTGTCCGAAGAAGGTTACTGAAACCAAAGCGTATGTAAATATTTATTTTTCAGCATTTTTTTTAAGCATATGTGAATATTTTAAAATTTATGCATGCCATATTGCATTTTAAAAACGGCGAATATCAGAATTTGTATTTTTTAAATTTAATTTAAAACTTTTTTGAATTTTGCTTTAGCAAATGAAGCGTATAAAGCGGATACGTGTTGCCTTTTTACTTTTTTATTAATTTTAGTAGTTATGTAGTCATATAGCGTAAATGCAATTTAATATTTGCTTTATTTAACAGAGCATTTAGAGAAAACAATGTAGGTAGAGACCAAATTTAAAGTTTTATTAAATTTAAAGTCATAACTTTCTGAAGTTTTAGTTAGTTACAAAGATAATAGAGGATTTGCCTAAATTAAATAACTTTAACGCGCATTTCAAGTGCTCTTTTTCCAACAAGTGAAGAAAATCGCTTTACTTGCACGTGACAGTTGTCAAGGATCAAAAAACACTTAAAGTATTTGGATAGGTACAGTTTTCGTTTAATTTTACTTCCCAATCAGTGCAAAAAATTTTAGTCGCCCGGCACCGGCACCTGTGCAGAAAGTCATACCGGGTCGTCACAAAAACATCGAAAAAATTTTGTCAAAACGTAAAATGGTAAAAAAAAATGCGAGCCCTAATTTGGTCGAAAATAAAACAATCGAAAGTAAAATAGACAAAAATAAATAATTTTTTTTCCACAGTTCTATATGTCATACCGTCATACGATTTTCCGTGCGACTGTATAAAAAATAAATCTAACTAATTTTTGTGTTACCTTTTCAGTAAATAATTTTGCCGGAACTATTATTCCTGTAAATAAGTTAATCTGCACAGAACCGTAACTGGGAAAAAAATCGGAGTGGGGGAAATAAATTTCCGTATTTTGCATTTTTTTAAGTATTTTTATTGCTGAGAAATTTCTTTGAACGCGCTTTATCGATTATTTCGGGGTCGTGGGGAAGGGACGAGGGGATTGATCCCCCTCTTTAGGTACGGCCTTGAATCTGCAGAGGGACTAATCAAATTCGATTAATTATTATTAAAAAAACGTTTCCAATAATAACGTAGTTTTGATATTATTAATTTACCGCTGCTTTTACAATATTATTAGATTTTTTATTCTCTTTAATTTTTTTGCATGTTAAAAGTTGTAGAAAGTATAGTTTATTTCATAATTTTTGAGATTACTTTTTGACAATAATCTGCTGTTTACCATAACAAATAGCATAGCCCAGCAAAAAAAATCGTCAAAAGTTGTCCCAGAAATAATGAAACGAACTTTACCTACTTACATGGTGAACTTAGCGCGCCCTTACTTTATTACAAAATGTGATTTATTTGAAGATACTTTTCTCAGAAAGGATATTTTGTCATTTTTTGACAGATTTGAAGTACAATATACAAGCGGTTAGTCCTAGAGGTCGTTAATGGTGATTAACTAAATAGGCTCACTGGATCACCAAAACTCCGTCATAAGGCTTTAGAACGCAGTGACCTTACAAGCGTAGTATAAGTTACCCACTAGCCGTGGCTCTATAATAATGCCGTCGCCTTTCAGATCTTGCCTGTCAAAGTTGGCCTTGCTCAGTCTGTGAAAAATTAGCGGATTTTAATTTTTTCCCAATTCCTCCAGTCTGCGCAGCTTTGGCAAACGTTCCACGTATTTTTCAATTTCTATGTTTTTTGCTCAGTATTGTTAGACATTCCGTCACAAAAATCAGCAATTTACAACAGTTAGGGCCTGCCCTTAAATTACGTAACGCTCTACGGGAGGAGGAGGGTTTTGGCCTTTCGTTACACTCAGTATTTTTTTAATGTGTTTTTTCTTGAAAATGCGTTACGAGGGGGGAGGGGGGGTCAAAAATCCTCAATTTTTGCGTTACGTAATTTAAGGACGTTCCCTTATTTATAAAACCTACCTACCGAACTTACCCTAGTCCCATAGGTACGTTTCATAAACGTTTTTAAAACGTCCATTTCGCACCTAGGGGATGTTTTAAAAACGTACGCCTAGGTCCCTCAGGGTCCGATAGAGGTCTCTGGAAGGTTCCTGGAACGTTCTTGTGGGTCTTTTTACATTTTTAAAACGTCTCCACAGAACGTTCGGACATTTGTCATATTTAATTTTTTATAATTCCTGCAAAACGTTTCAAAGCGTTTCGAGGACGTAGAAAAAACGCTCCAGGGACGTCTAAAAAAAGTTTTAGCAGCCGTTTAAAGAACGTTTCAGGGGACGTTTTAAAAACCTTTGAGAGACCCCATAAAGTCAACGCCTCTGGCCCCCTTTTATGGGCCTTTACGTATTGGTCTCGTTCATATTGGGCCCTTTGATATTGAGCCTAATTTAAACTTTACTCCACTCCACTTTGAGTACCGTAAAAAAGTTTGAAATTTACATTTTTCTGATCAGCCCATGTAGATAATGATTATGATGCTAGTGGGACAAATGTAACTTAAAAGTATGTTTTAAAAACGTTCTTAATTCCACTTTCTTAAAACATCATTCTTGAGACCTTTTAAAAACGTACTTTTTAAGTACTTATAAATACGTTTTGAAAACCTCCTGATTTGCGCGTTTTTAAAACTTCCTTTTTAGGACGTTTTAAAACGTTCTTTTTAGGTACGCAAAAATCGGGGCCCTGCGGGACCTTAAACGTACATTTTAAAAACGTCCTGTTTTGCGAGTTTTTAAAACGTTCGTTGTAGTAGGTTTTAAAGATTTACTTTTTAGGTACCAGGATATTGGGTAGATTTAAAAAGTATGTTTGAAAGATTTCTAATCGTCTCGTTTTGAACGTTTTTAAAACGTACTTTTTAGGCATGGGGAGGCTGGGACCTAAAATGGGGTAGGGGACAATTCGCCGCGGCCGATTCGTCGCGGGACAATTCGCCGCCGGCCGATTTGCTGTTTTTATTTTATGATGTTACCATTGGCAATTATTTAAACAGTTTTATTTAGCTTGACTTCATATAATATATTTGTTTATTTGTTTGATTATAACTTTTTTGAAACTTTTTCAACTGGTTATTTGGGGTTAGTATACAATTCAACAATTTTGTTATTAGAAAAATAAATAAAATGGCGGATCCAAAATGGCGGATTTTTCCATTTATGAACCGATATGCATCAAACTCGGAACTTTGAGATCTTTCAGGTCACTGATTATTATTTTTAACTTAATTTTTAAAAATCAGTTTATAAACAAGAAAGTACGCCATTGTAGAACTGCCATTTTGATTTTTTTAAATTTAAGTTAATTGCAAATCGGTTCATAAATGGGAATATCCGCCATTTTTGATCCGCCAATTTAATTTTTTAAAATAAGTTAAAATAATAATCAGCAACCTGAAAGATCTCAAATTTCCGAGTTTGATGCAAATCTGTTCATAAATGGGAAAATCCGCCATTTTGGATCCACCATTTTCATTTTTTTAAATTTAAGTCAAAAATTGTATTAAGTTACCTTAACCGCCGCGATGATTTAAGTTTGAGGCAAATCGGTTCATAAATAGGAAAATCCGCCATTTTATTTATTTTTCTAATAAAAAAAATGTTGAATTGTGTTATACTGACCACCAAATAACTCGTTGGAAAAGTTTGAAAAAGTTATGATCAAACAAATAAACAAATATATTATATGAAGTCAAGCTACATAAAACTGTTTAAACAATTGCCAATGGTAATATCATAAAACAAAAAATCTCGCGGCGACTCGGCTTTCGGCGAATTGTCCCGCGGCGAATCGGCCGCGGCGAATTGTCCCATCCCCCTAAATTGACCTAAAAAGTACATTCCTGTAATGTCCAGTGTTAGTAGCGCTATTTGCTATCAGAATATTCAAAACATAATTATCCAATAATTTTTTTAATGCGACTGTATTATTTTAGACGGTGTGCCTGGATAAGTATTTCTAAGATGTTAAACAAAACTAATGGAAAGCATCATAAGTTGCTTAAAAGTTTGATCTGTCAAAAAAATCCCTTCTGAAAAAAGTACCTCCAAATAAATCACTCTTTCAAATCTAGTTTCTATACTAAAAAAATTCTCAACATAGTTAAGCATTTGTAACTTTTAAGCTCTGTGTTTTTAATTTAGGCTTTTAAAGTTGTCGTTATATTATAAATGTTTTTATTAAAGTTCAATTACGAGTAGGTTCTTGTTTTTAACGAGTTATCAGTAATAATATAATCATGTGCTCGAATGACAACTTATAGATTTTTCGTTGCAGGACCCGATGGCTGCAATCTCTTTATCTACCATCTGCCACAAGAGTTTACTGATACCGACTTGGCTTCGACTTTCCTGCCATTCGGTCCTGTGATATCAGCTAAGGTTAGTTTATTTTATATTATTTTTTGTTTGTTTGTTTGCTTGTTTGTTTGTTTTCTTATTTATTTGTTTCTTGAGTTCTCGTTTGTTTGTTTTATTTGCTTTTGTCTAATTTTGACTTGTTTATATGTTAGGTGTTCATCGACAAGCAGACCAACCTGTCAAAATGCTTCGGGTTCGTCTCGTTTGACAACGCTGGCTCAGCGCAGCAAGCAATCGCCGCCATGAACGGGTTCCAGATTGGAACTAAACGGCTCAAGGTGCAACTGAAGAGGGCCAAAGACGGCTCGAAACCCTACTAGAACCAAAGAAAAGTAAGCCAGTTAAATAACCCCCCTTACATAAACAAAAGTACATAAAAAATAAATAGTTTTTGTACGTTTCCCTTGTACAAATAAAGCGCTTAGTGAATGAGATGGGCTTGGTTAAAAAAATTGTTAACGACGTTCGTTCATTGAATTTTTAATTCAAAGAATGGTGGTTTACGCAGGAACATAATGCACAAGGGAATGGACAAACTTGATGCTTAAATTTTTATATCTCTCTTTTTTTTGCTTGCCTTGTATGGTACGATAGAGATTAAAATTAAGCACTAAGTTTGTCCATTATGCATTATGTTGCAAGTTAATCAGGCATAAGGCACCCTAAAACACGGAGGAATTTTTCGCCACTATTCCTGTTTTAAAAATTTTGAAAATATGTTTTCCAAAAGGATGCTAAAACGAGAGGAGTACCATGTTTTCTTGATTATAATAATTTTTACTTGAAAACTTTTTTATTGGTATCTACCAAGCCCGACTCAACCACTATTCACACACCCAAGCCCAAAATGCTAAGTGTGTCCATATCTCAGGATTTAGCTGCTATTTTTGACGAACTGTGAGATATTTTTACTATAATTGATGACGGTCGAAAGAAAAATCAAAGTTCGGTCGTTTTGCACACGATTTTCCAACATTGCCAAAGTTGCGTTTAATATAACATTAAAATCTGATTACCAAGCGTTGTTTTAAGGCTTCATCTTTTAACATTTAATAAATATTTTGAGTTTCCTTGGGTATTTCAATTTTCTTTTGGAATATTGGCATTAAGCTCAGGATATTCTTTAATATAAAACCTATTCTGATCTGTTATTCCTTAATCTGTAAACTATTTACAACAAAACCGATAGAATATAAACTTATTTCGATGAAAGTTCTGAAAAAGTTTGAAAGAGTTATTTTAGCCTAGTTTTTAACCTGGATAAAATAAATGTTACCTTCACTTTTGGTAAATTTAAAATTTGAGGCTTTAAATAAATGTATAAAAGGCTCAAGGAAATTTTGATTTAGACGAACCCGAACAAATTTCGTTTTCAGATTTAGAAGTGACTTTTTGTGGAAATTCGGCAGTGCCAAGGGACATTGTGTCTATGTTGTAAAAAGAGTAAATTAAATGTAAAAATGGTCATATGTTTTTATTATCTATATATGGGAACCAGTAGGGTACTATGGGTTCCGTTTTTTGGGAACAATTTCGCCGGTGTACTTCAATCTCTTTTAATTTTATTAGGTAGGAATTTTATGTCTAGACTAAACAGCCCACAAATTAAACTTACCCAAATTTGTTTTATACTTTTAAAATGAAAAGATAAAGAAAGGAAAAGCTTCATTGCCGGTTAAATAAAAAAGACAGGACCTACTGTTTTATTGTCATAACTAAATTAGTTCAATTTTAAATGCATAATCGAACTACTCTAGCCATGATAACCAAAGAGCAGTTTAATAATATTTTTGTCAGTACTTACTTCAATAGGTACTTAAAATGTTAGCTTAAAAATTTCTGGCTGTTTTTCTAGTTTTTTAAGTAGGTTAAAATTTTGTTTTAACACTTATAGCTAATCGTAGTTTTTATTAAATTAAGAACTAGCGTTTTTAATTTCTTAAAGTGTCATATTACTTATTAAGTATTTTCACTTTTTAAAACAAAGAGCAAAAAGGCCAGTATTTAAAATCTTAAATGTAGTTAGTTTAGGAGAAAATGGAATATTTTGTTACAACAGCAAATAAAGCCACGTTTTTTATCCGACACTGCACCATAATGTTGCAATTATTTTTGCAACATCAGCAAAAAACGCTTTAGTTAGAATTTTAAAAAATACAAGACTAAACATTTCCATATAATATTTTAACAAAATAACAAATCTTTCTTAGATTTTATTAGCAACAAGCATAAAAGACTTTGAGATTGATGTACACGACACTAGCAAGAAAACACACGAAAATATGCACCATATTGGTTCTGTTCTGGCTGTATTTGTTTCGTGGTCCTCGAAAACTGTACCAATTGTTATTCCAAAGTGTCAAAATCGTAAAATTTTATTGCACCTAGGAAAACACGATTAACAATTGAAGAAATAGGCGGCAATCGGCATAAAACTACATCATACATTCTCATACTAAAAGTATTCTTTAAACCCGGATTCCACCAAGGCGTGCCCAGCCTGTCTTACTGAACGTCATGCGTGCTTTTGACGTAATTGGCAGATAAGCTATTGTTTAATTGTCATTTTTCCCTGGGGGAAAAGTAGTCACATAAATAACGCCTTGGTGAAAACCGGGTTTTATTTTAAATTATGGATATTAATTTGTAATAATTAGGCTTATGAATTGGAATTAAGAAGAAGGTTTTGCCAAATAATTCTCTTTCCTTAAAGGCGAGACTCTCACGGAGAGCTTTCGATCACTAGTCCAGTTAACCAAAGATAATCCAACTGCCTAGCAGGTTAGTAGATATTGGTCACGGCAAAAAGAGGGGATTCTTTGTAGTTAAAACGCTCTTTTTCAGATTCTCGCGTTTCAAGGTAGAGAATGAATAACCAGTTTGTTCATGATTGAAAATTCACTAAATAGTTTGGTTCCTTTTCTTATGTAATAAATTTGTAATAAAACAACTTAGGATAATGCCAATCTTCTAAAGACTATACTTTTCGCATATTTATTTGTTTGTTTATGAAGTTCAAAATAATAACAGATAAGCCGTTACCTATAAAAGGAGTAAGAAAATAAGGGTAGTCTACACATATGTCCGCTATTGTATGACAATTTTTGAAAAAATGGGATAGCCAAGAAAATAACACCAAAAACACAGCATGAAATATTAAGTTAAGTTTCTTGAAATCTTTATTAAGCAGGGTTACCACACTACAATTTCCTTAAGAACCTTCGGTGTAGCCAAAAATTACGCAGTGGCCAACTTTCTATCGGAATTGAGTCATGTGATTGCTTTGCCAAAGTGTTGACTATCCTTTTTTTAAAGACAGTTTAAAACATCCGTTGAAATATCGGCTGTTTCTTAATATTTTTAATAAGCAGTTTTACAACAGTACAATACTTTTAAAGAGTTTCAGTGTTGTCAACAAAAATTGGCACCTGAAAACCGACCTCCTTTCGGTTTTCAGCAGTGATTTCTTGGCCAAAATCTCTTTTTTATGACATCCGTAGTTTTATTTAATTAAACCCAAACAAATTAAGATGACCCTACGTATTTTATTATGCGATGGTTTTTTTAACAAAAACATCCAAAACGTATTTACCTACATCGATGTCAAATAAGATTGCCTTTAGTGAAAGATAGTCAAAATGCAAGTCCGTATTTTCTTTATAATATATTAAATTTCTTAACTTGGATAATGATCTTGTTAAAAGTTTTTTGAGAGACTTTTTACAACATTTGGTACAGTTTTAGAGATATATGAGCCACGAACTTAAATAATAAAAATTTTAATAAAAAAAATGAGGATGTTCCGTATATATTTAAATAGATGTTATGTTGGGTTCCATGTTCTGGTTTATGATTAAGTTTATTTGAGTTTTTTTGTAAAACATGTTTTTTTTGTTTTTTGTTCTCGTGGCGTGCGCGCGTAGAGCATCCTCTGTTTTGTTTTTTAGTTCTTTTTCTTTTCTTTTGTTTCTATTTAGGCCAATGTAGCTCAGTAACTTAAGTGATTCGTTCACCTGTCAATAATGGTAAATGGCTAAATTTTGGCACAGATTTCTAGTATCAGTCCTAGAAAATCCCAAGTGTGTAAAATTTTAGAATTTTGTGTTTATGGTAAACGTCAATTTCTTTTTAATTTTGTGCAATTGTATGTAATAGTTTTTAAATAGTAAGTAACATGAAAAATCCGTTTACCAAAAAAAATCTAACCTAAAAAAACTTTAAACATGTTGAAAAGGACAATTGTTACTAATAATTTTTGCAACAAAGTAAACGATGAGTTTATTATAATTGAAAATATATAAAATTGATTAATAATTTTTTTGAATTTGATCATTCTGCTTATTCGTTACAAAAAATTGTTATCTATTTTGAAACATCAATTATTGTATCTTCAATTATAACAATCCACGCCCTTTATTTTAGTAAAAGCAAAATAAGAATCCAATCAAAGTACTTTAACTGTCACAATCAGATAGTAAGTACAAATATGTGCCTGTTTAGCCTTTAAAAAATCAATTTCTCGGAGCACAGAATTTTTTCCAATTTGTCTGATGGTTCGGTTTTTTATCTTTGCCAAAATGCAGTCATCCCTAATTTTTTATAGATTTTGGTTATAAAATAACCAAACATCCTGGGCTTATAGTTTTTGTAATATGTTGAGTGACTTATTATGTTTACATTACGATTACGTCTTACAACCTTATATACAAACTGAGCATGTACTTTGAATTGTACCTTTTATTTTCTATTCTTATTAAAACCAAAGTTATTAGACCAAACCACTGGCTGTTTTTTGTTGTGTTTAATATTTTGCAGGGTTTTTACGTTTTGTGTGACATCTTGCGATACTGTACAGTAACACACTTAGCAACGTCCAAGATACTTTGCATGAACACGCACAATACATAATATACTAACATCACTCCAGAATAATATTTACACTATTACAATTCAGTATTTTCTTGTATTCAAATTAGTGTACGCCAAAGAGGTTTAATAAAATATAGACCATCCATCCCATTCCTTAATAGCCTTTATAAATCGTTCACCGAATCTCAGAAATTTCGTGCACCTTTTCTTAGGCAACACTGTAATATGTAGAAAATACAACGTGACGGTAGAGCCATGGGCGTGCATATAGCTTTGCGCGTCACAATTGCCAAAATAATTTATTATAGTGAAAGTAATAGTCGTTTTGGTGTACAAGGTGTCCCAAATTCGATGTGTTTCGGGTGTTAATAGGGAAAATAGGAAATAACTGACCCCATTTTGTGACTTTCAAATGTTAAAAGAAGCTGAAAGGTCAAAACCGCATCTTGATATAGCAATCTGTTTGCAAGCTACGAAACGTTTTTGAAAAGTCTGCAGTTTGTGAGGAGGTCTCTAACTTTTTTATGTATAAAAATTTTGTTTTCGTGTCAAAAGCTTTATTATAATTTTTTCTTGATGAATTGAAAAATTTTAACGGCTTTTAGATATCTTTTATATTATAGATAGTTTTTGAGATATTGCATTAAGTTACAATTTTTCTTATGGAATAACCCTCTTATTATTCGATTTTTAAAATCAGTGTAAAATTTTCCTTAGAATGACGTGACTTTTAAATTTTTTTGTTGTTTTTATATTTTTTTTGTTTTTAATATGATTTTATTTTTTAATTTGATTGTTCACACACACTATCAAATGATTATAAAATAAAAGCAAGAAAATTAAAAAAAAAAAACAAGAATATTTATAAAATCATAAAGTGTGACACGTTATTTTAAAAGAAATTTTACGCTGATTTCAAAAATCGAATAAAAAGAGGCTAATTCCATAAGAAAAATAACAACTTTATGCAATATATCAAAAACTAAAAGAGATAGATAAAAACAGATAAATCTGCCAATTCTTCAAGAAAAGATCTATAAGAAAGCTCTTTACCAAAACAATATTATCATAAATAAAAAAAGTATTGACCCCCTCCCAAAATCCAGGCTTTTAAAAACACCCTGTAGCTTAAAAACAGCTTGTTATATCAATATGCGGTTTTCATCTTTAACCTTTTCTTAAAATCCCAGCTTCGCAAAGGTAGGTCATCTCCCCTAGGAACCCCCGAAACCTACAAAAAACATCGAATTTGGGACACCCTGTATTAATAGTTTGATTTTTATGCGGGGTCTATAGATTATATAAATGTTTTTGGTGTACAGTATTCGAGGTTTATCTCAATTCGGACATACGTACAATCAGCGCAAAATTTAAAATAATTTCAAAGACCTAATTTGGATTAATAAAAATGCATTGTTGCCAAGTTAGCGTAAATTTACACTGCGACCTTATTTTTGAACCTGATTGTACATGTTTTTTTCGGAAACTCTTAAAAATGTTGAAAATACTTGTAAAACTAAATCCCCTGGGATAATATACCTATATTTTGCAATAGAGAATACTTTTTTTCCTGCATAAGCAATAAATTCTCTAAAACACGATGAATTAACACTTTTTTACAATTAAGTAAACAATAAAAAACCCCAAAAAAGATCAGAACTTTAAGTGGAATTTTAAAAACTCTGAGATTTTAATAAAATTTTAGTATGTTGAGATTCAGGGGTTGTGTTGTAAAACATTTTTTCCCAAAGATGGTTTGTGTAATGTAAAATTTTACTTCGGCTATAGGGGAAACCAAACCCTAATTAAAATGCTTTTTAAATAGACAGTTGTTCTTGAACACAATTATAAACAGTGCAGTATATTTTGCAGTTTTTCGAAAAACTGCTTCTAAAAACTCCCACATATATCTCAAAAACCAATCATAGAATCCTTTGAGTCCATAAGATCAAAAACATACTAAAATTTTATCAAAATCCCAGAATGTTAGATATCCCATTTAAATTATTTCTGGTTCTTTTTATACAAACAAATTCCAATACAAAAATCAGTACACAGATGTCAAATTGACCTATTTTAGTTAATGTTTAATATGAAGCTATAAAAGGTAGTAGCTTGGACACAAAAATCTTTTAGTCAGATGTTAAGATCTGATTCTAAATTATAAATTTTCGTCATCGAATCCTTAAGTATGCTTGCCAATTTTTCCAGTCCCAAGTAAAACCACTTAGTGTGTTGCCGGGATAATATTTATCAGTATATTGTATTCCCTATTGTTGTAAAATTAGTTTTTTACAGATAAATAAGATAATAAACATTAGATAACAATTAACTATTGTGGCACGCCACTGGCAAGAATATGAGAGAGAGACGACCATTGAATCAGACTAAGAATATGTCGCCAAAATCTGAGGTTTCTTCAATGCGGTTAAAATAATTAAAATTCTATAAATTATAGCCAATCAAAATGGTATATGGAACGCAATAAGTACTACTATTTTATAGATTCATGGTGTAGCTAATACAGTGTGTTATTGAAAATTTGTTCAATATTAAGACCATAAAATCTGCATAAAATGAGACTTTTGTTTTTGTCGTTTATCAAAATAGAATTAAGTGCACAAACTACACTTAACGCATGGGCGCACCCAGGGGGGGGTTCGGTTCGGTTCGGTTCGGCCCCAAGCCTTAGATTTTTTTACATAGTTCATGATAAAACACAAAAAATAGCTTAAAATTTGACATCATGAGGCTTCGGGCCCCCCCAAGAGGCCTCGGGCCCCCCTTAAGACACATTCCTGGATGCGCCACTGCTTAACGGGTGACATTCCACTATTGTTATTGCTTTTTGGCGTTTTAGGTAGTGCTTCTTTATCTTTCAAGAAAAACATATAATGGTACATAGCAAAGTAGATTTTTGGGATCAAAATATTTACACTAATTACCTTATTCCGAAAGTTGATATTAATAGAGATACAGAGCGTTAAACTTTATTTTTCATTTCGATTTTCTTTAATAACTTTTTTACAAACCAATATTTTTGCAAAAAAATTTGGGTAAGGGATTTTTGGGGATGAGCCACTTTTAGGAAACAACAGGGTATTCGCTGGGTCACTACCAGTGGCGTATATTGAAAAAAGTTTCGGGGTGGGCCCGAGACAGTTTTGGGGGGGGGGGGGGCGCGAGACCTCATGAGGCTGTATTTTATGCTGTTTTATGATTGTATTCATGAAATATGTGGAAAATATCCAAAAAAATCTTAGCTTCGGGGGGGGCACGGGCCCCCCAGGCCCTCCTCCCCCGTATATACGCCACTGGTCACTATCATTACATTTAAATCGATATCACTTTTTTGTTAATGTGGGGTTTTTTCCGACAAGCAATTTGATTTTGGTAATAATTTTGATTTACATTGTATAGGATGTTTTTTGGGTTCCGATCATTATATTAAAATACACTTATTTTTATTTTTGTTCGGCGGGGTATACTGTTTTTTATGAAAAATTAGATATTTTCCATTATTTTTATGCAAAAATGTCAAAACGTTTTAATGTTGCCCTGAGCAATGGTTTTTAAGATATTGTTGTTAATATATGCCTAATTCTAGGCGTATTACTTGATCTTTAATAACTTTTTACCCAAGCAATAAAAACTTTAAATGAAAAAAATTTGAAAACCGTTGTTCTGTGCAACATCAAAATATTACAACTTTATACACAGGCACAAAAATGTTACACCGATTTTAATGTTATGCTAGTGACCTAGAGAACACCCTGTACAACGCACACTAAATTTATTACCCAAATCAAATTGCTCATCTCAAAAAAACTCCCTCTCCCAATTTTTTTTGCAAAAATTTAAATCAGTAATAAATTTATTAAAGAAAATCGAAATGAAAATATAAAATTTTACATTCTATATTTCCGTTAATAAGGCAAGTGTAGCTAAATCCGAATTTTTGGATCCAAGGAATCTACAGTTTTACTATGTACCAGTAGTTCTGGGACACCCCTTAAAAACATTATTTTAAGGCTTAGTCCTTCTAAGTTCCTTAAAAACTTCTATTAGTATTGATTAATTAGTATTAAAGGTCATTTTTCATTCTTGAAGTACGCCTGCTGACTGAAAAAAATTATTTTAAATTCTAAACACTAATGCAAATTTTAAAAGCACTAACGCAAAACTTAAAGCATAAACGAGGCAAAAACTTAAGCCCTTTTTAACTCTGCAGAGCTTTAATATCGACTGCTGTGACACATAAAAGATACACTAACGAAACGATGTGCTGACAATGCCAGAAGGGCCGGTAGCTATTCTGAGTCTTGAACAATGTGACCATCCACAACACACGCTTTGACCAATAGCAAACTCTAAGCGGTCGCCTGTTGTGCGAAATAACTTGTCTCGACCAATGGCATAGTCGTCCGCTCTTTAGAGTTACTGAATTTTACGCATACCAGAATAGCTACGGGTGACTTCTCTCTGCTGACAATTGTCTGAGCTGATGAAGGACCTCAAAAATATTGGACAGGTTTTAATTAACACCCTGTAATTACAAAAATGTGTCCAGGCAATATTATGTTTTTTAGTGAGCTGTAGTGCTGTAGTTGCCAAAACTGTCTCTTACCTTTAGTGTTTTTAGCCACGTTTACCATATTGTGTTAAAAAAAATTGTGCAGCAAAAAATATATGCGGTCCCAAAAGCCAGTGCCGTCCGTCGCCTGTGGCTTCTGTTTATGTCTACTAATGTTTGTGTTCTTCATTATTACAGTAAGTGACTTATCAAATCTTCACTAACTCTCTTTTTTTTTAGTTTTTTACGCGTGTATGCCTTACTTTGTTTCTGCACTAAAAAAAAATATTTCAAGTCTACTAAAATTACAATGGTTCAAATAGTCGTAAATGACAAAAACAAAATCGTCCAATGGCAAAAACCGGAGATTATACAAAAACGATATTTACCAAGACAAGAACAAAATTGAAGTTTATTATTTTATCAAAACTGGACAAAATCAAGAAGGACAAAATCATAAAAAGGTGCCGGGTCGCGTATTTACATTTTTGTGCTGATTTCACGGCAGCGCTGTTTTGAAATAGACCCGGAAATGTTGCCACATATTTGGTTACAAATGCGTGTTGATTTTAAGGCGCCGAGGCTCGAACAAGGCACGGATTTGTATTGAATTACGCAGCGCAGGGGCTTACTTATTAGTGCACATTTGAAACTTAAATTTGATTCACGTTGTTTATTAGTTTGATTTTTAGGTTATATGTTTGTTAATATGAAAATTATGGAGCAGTTTAAAAGTATTTGTACTAATATTACTCAAGATTTTGAAATTCTTTGAAGTTTGAAGAACACTCTTCCATTAACTATACCTGCAAAGTTCAGTGTTCATTGACTTACACCGGCAACTACGACGACAGATGTTCTGTTATTAATAAATTTTAATGATTTAAATGATTTTCACTTGATTTCTAACCACATGAAAATAGAAAGTTTCAAAAACCTAACCTAACGAAAGCTAATCAATCAAATCTAACCGAACCGAACCAAAGCAAACTGAACCAATAATTTTTTTCAAAAAAAAAACTTTCTTGAGTTCCTACCCGGGATCCTAAAGGATGTGAATCTAAACTACAACACTATTCACACCCTCTAGGATCCCGGGAAAGAAGTCAGGAAAGTTTTTTTTTTAATTTTTGGTTCAGTTTGCTTTGGTTCGGTTCGGTTTGGTTCAATTCGGTTCGGATTCACATCCTCTAGGATCCCGGGTAGGAAGTCAGAAAAGTTTTTTTTTTGAAAAAAATTATTGGTTCAGTTTGCTTTGGTTCGGTTCGGTTAGATTTGATTGATTAGCTTTCGTTATGTTAGCGTTTTAACCTGACAGTTGAATACGCTTATGTAACAGTTTAATGAGCGATGTTCTCTTATAGATCCGTGCTCATTTCGAGATCAAAACTCTTAAAATCAACACGTATTTGAACCCAAATATATTGTAACATTTCCGTGTCTATTTCAAAACCGCGCCGACGTGAAATGAGCACGGAAACGTAAATACGCGGCCGGGTCTAGCATGAGCAACTCTCTCCTTTCGTTTCATGTATACTGGTTCCTAAAGACTGTCTTAAAGAGGGTGGTTTCTAAACTGTTCACAATATTATAGAAAAAGTGAATTTGCAGCGAAACGATGCATCCTAGTGAAAAACGATAAAATTAATTTTATATAGTACTTTTAATTTCGCTTCTTCTGATGTATCACTTAGCATCCTAGCCTTGATAGTTAGCTGTACAAGCTAGCTAAAATATACAATTTTGTAAAAATTCAATGTTTTTGCTCCAAAATCGTTTTTTTTTTCTTAAAAATTGTGAAATATATGACAATGATCAGAAGAAGCGGAATTAGAAGTACTATAAAAAATTATTCCTAACGTTTTTCGCTAGGATGCATTGTTTCACTGCAAATTCACTTTTTGTATAATCTTGTGAACAGTTTTAGAAACCACCCTCTTTAAGGCAGTGCTTAGGGGTACCATCTATCGAACATTAAAAACATAAAGTCAATATCCTCTTCTGTGAAAGGTTTAAAGCCTTCTACGTAACAAAAAAAAACAAATTTTAATAATATTGTAGCTACAATAAAATTCTTTTGCGAGCGGAATTACTAATAATCTTGGTATATCTCAAAAACTACTTGATTTATTAAAAAGTTTGTAATAATAAAATTTATATGCCTTTAAAACAGAAGTATAACAAGCCTTAAAAAATTAAAATCGGATAACTGGGTAGGGTGATACGCTTAAACAAAGAAATCTATCAATTTGACGGCCATTTTCAAAGATGGCGGCCAAACGACCATAAGTTCGACTACGTGACCAAACTTTTTTTATACACCTAGGATGGGTGCTTAACAATGCCTCACAGTCAAACTAAGCGCACATATTAGGTCACACGTGAGGAGCAAGCGCCTAGACTAACTAGAAAAATGGCAAAAAATTGATAAAAGTTCAAGAAGAGAATCAGCTAGGATTTATATGAATATCGATCTGATGTCAGGAAATAGTCCATATTCAAAATATGCAATTAGTTTTTGGAATCATTTTTATGTACTATAGTGCGTTGAGGCACACTGTGTTCTCTTGAGAGGTCAAAATCAGTGTTACCCGTACTGAACCGAACCGAACCTCTTGGTCAATTAATTGCAAATGAATCCTAACATAGGGTCCAACACCTAACCTTTTATAAGGATGGGCCTTGTTGAATAAAAAGGCCGTATGTGCTATAGAAATCCCTATGTAGATACGGCTTTTTTATTAGGCATGGCAGTAAAGAAATTGCAGTGAAGGACGCTTCTGCATAGCAATATCAAAACCGCTCTTCTTCAGGTTAACGTCACAATCTAGGCCCGACCCCTTTTTATAATCTTGTCCTTTTTGATTTTGTCCGGTTTTAATAAAAGACGTTATACGTTAACTTCAATTTTATTCTTGTCTTGTTTAGAAGAATAACGTTTTTGAGAATGTCCCGTTATAAATAATTCCGTTTTTAACATAGGCAGTTCCTATGTTATATCATTTTAATTGTGATCTTAGACGATTTGTTATTTGTCCTTTATGAAACACTATGGGGGCCCGTTCAATACGCACTAAAGCAATGTCTGCTTAAAATTAAAATAAAATTCTTGAAATTCTATAAATCTTTATTTAGTTGTACTTTAAATACTTTAAAAATATGCTTGTTACAGCTCTTATTGCACGTAGCACTCTGGGTTTTTTCCACTAGAACTCGATTTTTTTTCTCTTTGAATAGCCTTCTTTTTATTCTTAACAAGTTTAGGTAACTTACAAATTAATGTTCAAATGAAAATTAATAACAAAATATATCGAAATCATTTTCTACAGAAACTGATCGTATCTCTTTCTCGTTTTAAATAATGTATTAGGATGAATATTTATTAGACTTTTTGGAACATTTCTCGCAAATAGATAAATTTTCGAAAGTAACAGAGAGTAATTGTGAGCAGTAATAATTCGTGAAGGAGTTCATTATAAACACCAGTACACAAGTTATCCTCTTTTAAAACTTGTTGCGTCTTAAAACTGCTACAAGTTGGAAGGGATAAATAATAAAAAGATTTATTTATTAAGTTTTTCTGTTTCAACTGACGTGCCATGCTCTAAGTGTTCTAGTGCACAACGAGTTTTCAAGGAGACTAACGTTTGTACCGGTTTTTATAATGTACCCCTTGCCATTAACAGGGACTCTACAAAAAGTATTTCTCCCAAATGGACACGCACCCTTGCGAGAAACTAGGAAACAAAGTAAGGCACACAATTTTTATTTTTTAATTTATTATAACCTAACAGAAATAAAACTCGCAAAAATTTAAACAAACAGTGCTAATTATCGATTTGTCCTTTGAGCTTTTGTATATTTTTTCGTTAAATATGTTGTCCGAATTAAATATAATATATATACTATATATACGAGGACCACCCAACTAGGAACAAACGCTGGAATACGCCCAATTTACTAGTGCCATTTATTTTTCAGACACCGATCGAAAACAACACGAACTCTTTGTCTCTTTTTATTCCTTGGAGTCATTTTTGTCGCATACAAGACATTGGTCTAACTTCTATCGCGCGCTGATGAGGTGCGTTTTTCTGTTTCTATTAAAATGCGTTATTAAAAACCCGAACTGTGTTGATTTTTGTGGCCAATAAATCTGGTCGTTTTTGTAGAACAACTCACATTTATTTCCGACAACACAAAATGTAAAATGTATAGGAAGAAACAGATAAAAGTAGGTTTTTAAAAAAACAACACATTCCAAAAACCAACGAGTCCCTTTCAACCCAAAATATTAAAGTAAATACTCGAAAAGTTCTCCTTCTTCGGCTACACAATATCCAAGCCTATTATAATCTCCATATCATAATTTATAAGAAAACTTTTTGACAGTTATCAGCTGTTTACTATAACAAATAGCATAGGCCAATGAAAAAAAGTTGTAAAATGTTGTCTCAAAAATAATGACATGAACTTTTAAAAACCAACTCTTTCGTTTAGAACAAGTTATTGGTAGCCGTATACATCGATGTTACAGTCTCGTTAGACATTTTTAGTACGGCACAACCACATTGCATGGAGACTGTAACATCGATGTATACGGCGACCACTACCTTGTTCTAAGACCAGCCCGCTAATTAATTTATTTAGTCTATGATCAAACTTCAGCTTTACAAAAGTCTAACATTGACCATGCAGTGTTCTGAAAAGTCCCTTAAGGATGAAGTAGGTAACTCTCAACACTTGATAGGTGTCCATTAGATCTTGGGCCCCCGTGGGTGTGCAGCTTTTGAGCTGCCCACGGAAAAATACAAGAGAAACAAAATCTTTCTATGCCCGCTTAGCCACGAAAATTTTTTATATATTTTTATTCACGGGTACTAAACTTTACGTTTGTAACCCAGGTAGCAAGGTCACGTTTAAAGCTAAAAACAAGTCATTTTTAATGAATATTGGCGTCTCTAATCTGACGTGTAAATAACCTTTAAATGACGTTCAAAAGACACACCCAAAATGACGTCATTTTTAGACGTTTTAAAGCCGTCAGCAATATGACGTATTTGGGACCAAATCAGAACATTAGACACACACACAGACACAAACCTATTTATGACTTTTTTGAAACTCATCTGAATATATGAAATATTCCCTGCAGTTGAGAACACTGAAGGAAACTTAGGCACAGAAGGTGACTCTTCTGTGACTTAGACCTGGAAGTACTGGAACAGGTACAGCGGTGTTCGTCTGTGAGGTACAGATCAAAATAGACCTATACCTAGAATTACACATCTCCACCTTGAAGCGAAAGAAGCCTCGAAGTTTGTCTTGATTTAATATTTAATTTATTTTACATACGTACCCCCACATTCCGTATAAATCCGGTCAAGTACTGACTGGGGCACCATCTATGTAAGTATGAGTGTATGTCCGTTGGACAAAGTGTGCAGTGTGGGTAGTGACCAATATATGACGTTTTTCAGACGTCAAAAACTACACTACGAAAAGACGTCAAGTAACTGACGCCTTAAAGACAACATGTTTTGGTAGATGACCTGCTGGTCATCCAAATGACCATTTTTCGACGAAAAAAAGACGTCATTTGATGACCCCTTGCAACCTGGGAATGTTTTTGGCTCATGCTCCGCTGACTCGACCTCAGGGACAAATTATATCACGGTCATGAGTACTGTTTTTCGTTTCATCTGCCTGCTTTTATTTTGACTCTGGTAGTGTCTTTTGTATTTGGAGCTGTCGCCACTTATGTAAAAGCCAACGGTATTGCAGGCTTTATTTCTCTTACCAACATCGTAAGATGAGATTCATATACCGTCACTGTAGCTTTGCAAAAGTGTCACATTGACCATGCAGTGTTCTGAAGAGTACCCTAAGGACGAAACAGTTAACTGTCAACACTTGATAGGTGTCCATTAGATCTTGGACTCCCGTGGGTGTACAGCTTTCGAGCTGCCCACAGAACAAAATAAGAGAAACAAAATCTTTCTATGCTCGCTTAGCCACTAAATTTTTTTTTATATTTTTATTCACGGGTACTTAACTTCACGCTCAAAAAATTCCTTTCATATTTAATCTTTCGTTTAGGAGCAGGTTAGGGTTAATAGTTTAAAATGCTTCTATAACTTTATTTCAAAGTTCTTCTAAATTATTGGCCCCATCAGCGGCGGCGCGTTGGGGGCCAAGGGAGGCTGCCCCCCCCCCACCACTTTTTTCAAACCCTATAATATTCTTTCAAACCCAATAATAAATATGTCTGTTAGTAAAATGTATAAATCAATAATTGGAAACAAGATCGGGCGATCTCGCTGGCCATAAGATAGTTTCCCGTGTACTTATCAATCGATTGTAAACTGGGCGGCAAGATCCCTATATTCCTAGTTGGTTGTGGTCATATCGATATAATCATTTTTAGTAGGTAACTAAATTACCAAAAATTTTTACTAACCACGCATTAGCAGTTTTGTTTAATAAAACATGTTTTAACAACTCCACAACTTCTTCCTCAAGTAATTTTGGTTTGGTTAAAGTTTGAATTTGAAGAAGTACTTTAAATGGTTAAAAACTTGTTTTATTAAAAAAGATGATTTCAGGACATTTAATGCCGGATTTATATAAATAAAAAGGGCAATAAATAAAACCATATATTTGTATTTATATTTAGTTATCTGGATAAATTACAAAACTGACCGAATCTTAGATAAGCTTATATCAATTTAGTATTGGTTCTGATTATTTAAAATTATATTTTTTCTCTGTTTGCGTTGCTTTATATGAATACCATTGTATATTGTTTATTTATTGATCCGGCATTAAATAAATAAAATAATGAAATGACAAAAGTTGTAACAAATAATAAAAATGCTATTCGGAATTTTAGCAAATAAATCAAACCCTTTTACAGGTATGGATGCATACAGCGTTGACGGAACAAAAACCTCTGGGCCTAATCTAGTCTCCAGAATGGAATGGAAAAATCCTAGAAAGCATTGACTGAAACTGGAAGCTGACATAACACAAGGTAGGTGTTTATTAAGTTGTTCATCTTATCTACATAGCTTTGGGCATTAACCTAATATCTAAAAATGATCAAAATGAAAAAAGTGAAAATATTATTAGTTTAACGTTATTTTAAAACAGTCAGGTACCTACACATACGAGTACATATAAATTAATTTCCAATTTAAACGCATTAGCTCACTAAAAAGCGGCCTACATTGTGTCATACCTCATCTCAAAAAAATTTACTTTTTGACATACTTTTCACTAACGAGGAGAGATTAAGATTAATGACTTTCGAAAGACATTGTACCAAAGGTAAATTGTTCAGTTAGTTTTTAAATATTTCATCGCAGGAAAATCGTAATTTTAGTTTGGTTATTTTTAAAGATCATTAGTCAATAATAGAATTTTTAAATTTGAAAAATATGACTCATAGCCGTTTTTAAATTAAAATAACTTTTTTATTTTTTAATGATACAGGTATATTCTCAAACATGGTCCTGAGATTGTGAGTACTCACATAGGGTACAGAAAAAGAGGCTTAAATAGGCCTAGAATATTCTTTCAATCCTTGGCAGAAATTTAAAGACCTTAAAAGAAAAGTAGATGAGCGTACCCGCTGGTACAAATGTAACAATTTAAAAAGAAACGACAAAATATATATAAGTACATAGTAAGAAAATTTCGGCAGCTTCCAAATATAATCTGATGTAGACATCTTCCTATAAAACAAAAGTAGGTGTAGGTATAAGAAAAAATTTAATTTAACTTAAATGAAACTCTACCAAACTTTCGTTCTATAAGCAAACCCAAGCTATTATACTTTTTTGTTTTATTTTAATAAAACTTTCTAAATAGCTTAAAAACAAAAAGTTGATAAAGCTTTAGGATACTTAAAAAACGAACTAGGCGCGACACTCTAAAAAACATATTTCTAATTAATTTTTTTAAATTACCTTCTTTATTCATGCTCTATTAAATCCCGTAGAACGTATTTTTTTATAAATATCTCAGAAATTAAGGCTTCGATTAATTAAACTATATAAATAAGGAAAACGTATAATTTTAAACCCCCGGTTTTTTTGTTAAAATGTACACTAATCCCGTTTTTAAACAATTTCAGTTTTATATCGATTTGCCGGCGTTTGTTTTCCATTGTTTTTACAGTATCTTAACTAACAGAAAGGATTACATTTGTTGTACAGGGAGTGAGGGTTGGGCCCCCCGCCCCCAATCCCAAGATTTTTGTAAATATTTGCCACATATTGCCTGAATAAAAAATAAAATAGCATAAAATACGAAATTAGAGGTCTCGCCCCAACTCCCCCCCACCAATACATTCCTGGGTGCGCCAAATTCAACCAAAAATGGCGCAACATTTTTCTCATTTAAGCAAAATTTTATTTCTTAACGATTTTGAAGTCTCTATAAGACCCCATGTAGTTGCTTTTATCTGGCACATCCTGTATATAACATATAACGGTCCCTTGGATATTCCAATTGCTCATCTATGTATTCCGTTGGCTTTTACATAAGTCCAACATTTAAAATTGTTGCTTTTTTTAACCTAAATCCTTTGAAAAATGTCAAGTTCTCCATTTCTTCGAAGTGGTCGCTTCTATTCCATATTCTCCTTGAAAAACTCACCTGAACTACCTCCAAAATATCCAAGTTATCTTCCAAGACCCCGTTTTCTTCCACAATATCAATGTTTTTAAAAAAATGTGTTATTTGGATCTATTTTCACCTATTCTAGCAATATCGTCCTGATGTCTGTCCATGTGTCTGTGTGTGTGTATATTATTTCTGTCCGTAACACGATAGCTCCTAAACCGCTAAACCGATTTTCATCAAATTTTCAGGTAAAATAGTGTTCGACACTCTTACGAGCTGATTAGATTTTGGTCAAGATCCATTAATGCTAATGACAGTTTTTTGACAATTAAAAACTTTAAAAAATGCTTTTTAACGAAGCATTGTATTAATACACTGTATTCGGAATATAGTGCTCAATAATTCGTGTTATAACCAAAAACTTTGTAGGAGTTTTAGTTTCTGAGATATTTACAAAAATCTATTTTCAAGGCTAATATATTATCATGTCTTCACTTGAAGTGTGATAATAGACTAGCTAGGATCCATTTATTTTTTATTTGTGTACAAAAAAATCAGAACTGTATCCTTTTTTAGGTTAGGTTTAGGTTTAGGGAAGCGCTAGGGAGTCAAAAACGGGCCCCTAGATTCAGGGTTCACCTAAGGTAGTTTAGGGGAGACCTAAGAACCATAACAAATGAAACACTTCCCTAATCTAAATTTGTGTGGCACCTAGTGCTAGGTGACCCCTAAAGATGTTGGTGCAAATGGCTGCAAAGTCCGCGAAAAAGCAGTGCTGCCAACAGAAGCGGAGCCAGAAAGTCACACACATGTTGCAGTTATTTTTAGGTTTTTCAGCGATATTTGTCAGCAATCCATTTTAAGGTTAAGAAATCCATGTTAGAAACACAGCAACTCTAAAGCTATCTAAAAATATTTTTTAAAAATACATATTTTGCGCAACAGTATGATAATCAAACCATCTTTAAAAACGTGTTGCAACATGGTCTCATGGCCCTAAAAATTTGGACGGTAAGGGAATTTAACATTAGGGATGTCACACGGTGTAGCCTATTTAAATAAGATCATCACTTAGATTGTTAGAATCATTGTTACAATAATTGTATTAGTATTTGTAAAAAAGTAACTTAATTTTCTTCTTCTTTTGAATATTTCTAAGAAATAATGCTGCAAAGCACAAACGTTCATATTTTTTCCCTAATTATAATAAGAAAAAAGTCTCTATAGGGAGACAAGATTTTTCGACGGTCTATTGTTTGTATTGTTCGCGACAGAAATCGCTCCTAAATTCCGTCAAATAGCTTTGGAAAAATAGGGCCGGTCCTACCCTCTTTAAAACCTGGGTACTTTAATCTGTCAAAATAAACTTACAAAAATATCAAACAATCCATCATTAAATGCTTTTGAATATTTTTTAAATTGTCTTGTTCTCTCTAATTTTTCTGTGGTAGCCAAAAATTATCAAACAAGTTTTCGTGGCTAATCAGGAAAAATACGGTTTTTTTTTGTTTCTTTCATATTTTTCCGTGGGTAGCTCGAACTTAACCTCATGGGGATCCAAGATCTAATGGACACCTAGTAAGTATTGACAGTTAAATGTTGCGTCCTTATGGGACTCTTCAGAACACTGCTTGGTCAATGTGACACCCTTGCTAAGTGATTGTTATTGAGAAAACAAAATCATATAATCTGCAAGAATCGCCATCTACCGAAGTACCAGAGAACCTAAAACAGCAGCAGGGGAGAGAGAGACCATCACGTGACCTACGACACACATTGTCTTTTAAGATCAACGCTGATTAAGACGTCGGCATCGCGTCTGTCAACGGAATTTTAAGCCAAATATTGAAAAACGTAAAATTAACAGAAACAGAAAATACATACCCTATATCATTATTTTTGAGACAACTTTTTACAACTTTTTTTTGTTGGCCTATGCTATTTGTTATGGCAAACAGCTGACAACTGTCAAAAAGTTATCTCAAAAATTATGATATGGAGTTTACATTTTTTAGCAAAAAAATGGATCAATGACGGATCTGATACCTGCCTAGCCCATTACACAATCTTAGTGAACTTCACGCTATATCAGCCTTGAAAACAATTCTTTGTAAATATCTGAGAAACCAATGCTTCTACGAAGCTTTTTGGTAATAACATAAGTTATTGAGAAAAACGTGTCCTCCAAAAACTGCATATTGATGCGATGCTGCGTTAAAAGGAAAACATTTTTTAAAACATTACGTTGTCAAAAACCTGTTATTAGAATTAATAGATTTGGACCCAAATCTAATCAGCTCGCTATAGTGTCGAACACAATTTTTCATGAAAATCTTATGAAAATTGGTGCAGCAGTTCCAGAGCTATCGTGGGACGGACAGACCCACCCACAGATACACACTCACAGATGGACAGACGTAACGACAAAATATTACTTACCTCAAAATTTTTTTTTACCGAAAACATTACCTTCTTTAGCCATTGCTGCGCGGGCTAGGAAGGTAAAAAATCAAATATTACGCTACTTAGAAATTATTCTGACCGAAAAAATAAACAATCAGTACCTTTGCAAGCGCTACAAACAAATTCATAAAAAAAATTGAGAACCTACTTTATCACAAATATTATAGCAGCTTGGGAAAACTGTCCTAAATCAAAACTTATTTTTATGGGAAAAAACTAAAAAGAAAAAAAGAAATATTAGAAAAAGCAGCTAGAAACAAAATTGCATTAATTCCGTGATTCTCATGAAAAGATAATAAACATGAAGCAGCTAGGCGAGAAATCCTATAAATAAAAAATGCTTTTATTGAAATGAACTTACAGACATGGGCGCACCCAGGGGGGGGGCCGGGGCCCGGGCCCCGCCAAGCCTTAGATTTTTGTACATATTTTCGACATATTTCAGACAAAAACACAAAAAATAGCTTAATATTCGACATCATGAGGCTTCGCCCCCCCCCCCTCAAGAGGCCTCGGACCCCCCCAAGACATATTCCTGGGTGCGCCACTGTTACAGATGAAGAAAAACATGGACTATTCCCTTTGGAAAGGAATCAAAGATTTTAAAAGACCAATTATCCAAATTCCTCCAATACGAAAATCAAGCTTTAGTTAAA
Source organism: Aspidapion aeneum (assembly GCA_963576565.1). Taxonomy (NCBI): domain Eukaryota; kingdom Metazoa; phylum Arthropoda; class Insecta; order Coleoptera; family Brentidae; genus Aspidapion; species Aspidapion aeneum. Next base: position 43,992,443 of record OY755042.1, read on the forward strand.
AACTGTTATTTGAGAAAACCTCATGAATACAAAGACAATATTAGGCTTACATCATGAAAAGAAATATTAGCGGATACCAAACAAAATATTATTTCGAAAAAAGACCAGTAAAGCTACGCAAAATTATTCAATGTTGTCAATGCGTAGGCTTAGATATCTACCAAAAATGTGGAGAAATGCAGAAGTTGTCATGATTTTAAAACCGGGAAAGTAACTACATGACGTTGTCATCTTATAGGCCAATATATTTGCTGTCAATTATATCCAAGCTTGATGGTTTGCTTAAAAAAATAAGACCAATCATAGAAAGAGAAGAAATTATTCCATCTCTTCAATGGGTTTCGAGATGATCATTCCACGATACACCAAGTACACAGAATTACTAACATAGTAGAAAAAGCAAAAAAAGAAAAAGTTTGCCGTACAGTCTTTCTAGAAGTATGTAGCGCAACCATTTGACAAAGTGTGGCATCCAGGCTTTAACTTTAATGCAGGGCTATCAAAATGGACGGGCCACGATCCTCCACTTTGTTGACGTCACATCCGGGGCTGATTTTTTTTTGATGGTCACGTTACGACACAGCTGATTGTCTTTAAAATTTTAAAGTTGGAATGACGGTTCATGGATATTTGATTTCTTGTTAAATAAAGCCGTTTTTGAGATTGTTTTTACTTTATTCTGGCAGAACAATTTTTTAAAAATGTATAGTAAGCCCTAATTTTTCATAGCCGCTTCATTAGCTCACACAAAAATTAAGTTTAAAGCAGAAGCGAATGTGACAATCACATATGACAAAGTCAAATACATGTCAAATATAACAGTTGGCATGTGGTACATGGCGGGTAATTTGCTTCCTTACAAACCTTTGGTGGAATATCGGGATGGTGTCTGAGAATATTTCACTGAAATTTTGCGGAAATCTGTAGTGCCATTTTGAAAATATCATAAAAAAACGTCTGACCTCCCATAAGACCCAATGTAAAATTCAGCCCCGGGAGAACAGCTGATTTTTTCAGGGTCGTGGCCTCTATTTTTGTGTTGGCCTTGCTTTAATGTAAATCGAAACTTAGTTAAAAATAATGTTACACGAGGCATGTCTTTTATATTTTGCATATAAGAACATAGATAGCGACACTGATCGAATGTCATTACTAAAACTTAACCTCAAACTTTACCTAACCTAAGTTCAAAACGTCAGTACGATAAATATAGTTTTTATAGCTAGAACAAAACCGAGAACAGTTTTGGGCTATCATTTTTTACATTCGAAAGAAATTAATTCCACAAGAATGCTTTGTCGAGTTGATTTCTGTTTTCGGTTGGTATGGAGAACTCAAGCGTGGACGGATTAGTCTTAGCGACGATCCAAGGCCAGGTGCACCAAAAAATGGCTGTCACCCAAAAAACCATCCATCCTGTGCGCGTGCTCATCACTGAAATCGACATGTGATATATCGCGAGATTGAGGCTTCATTGTGAATTTCAAAGAACTTAAATCAAAAAATTTAGAATGAAGAATTAGAGATAGTTTCCCACTAGAGAGAGAGAGAAAACTCAGACCACTTTGAGGCAGGAAACTCGAAAAACATGTACAGTACGTTTAGAGGGCTCCAGACGAGTCAAACAAGACTGCGAAAAGTTTTTGTTCTTGAAGATAAGCGTTCTGCAGAGACAAGCCTTCATTACAAATAAGAAAATAACAAAACATACTGTGTTAGTTGAAGATCAAGCCCATCAAACCACCAATTTCTAGGAGCGCAGTTTAATGGAAATACTCTTGTATAACAATTTATTTTGTATTTTGTCTTCAAACTGTCCTCGTTGTTTTAATTTTAAATTATATGCAACAATAAACTCTTTTTTTTTGCGTTCCTGGATCATATTGTCAAAACAGCTTTATACATTTCTGAACAAGGAAAGCCTGAATTTTATCACTAGCACCCGACCATGGAAACAGGCATAAAAGTAAAAAATGAGGGCCCTCAAAGGGGAAGCTTTAAAATTCCAAAGAAGGATCAAATGTGTAAGACAACTCGTTTAGAGGGCTCCAGACGAGTCAAACAAGACTGCGAAAAGTTTTTGCTCTCGAAGATAAGCGTCCTGCAGAGACAAGCCTTTATTACAAATAAGAAAATAACAAAACATACTGTGTTAGTTGAAGATCAAGCCCATCAAACCACCAATTTAGAGGAGCGCAACTTAATGAAAATACTCTTGTATAACTTATTTTTTATTTTTTCTTCAAACTGTCCTCGTTGTTTTACTTTTAAATTATATGCAACAATAAACTCCCATCTTTATTTTGCGTTCCTGGATCAAATTGTCAAAACAGCTTTATAAATTTCTGAACAAGGAAAGCCTGGATTTTATGACTAGCACCCGACCATGGAAACAGGCAAAAAAGTAAAACATGAGAGCCGTCAAAGGGGAAGCTTTAAAATTCCAAAGAAGGATCAAATGTGTAAGACAACTCGTTTAGAGGGCTCCAGACGAGTCAAACAAGACTGCGAAAAGTTTTTGTTCTCGAGGATAAGCGTTCTGCAGAGACAAGCCTTCATTAGAAATAAGACAATAACAAAACATACTGCGTTAGTGGAAGACCAAGCGCATCAAACCACCAATGTAGGGGAGCGCAATTTAATGGAAAACTCTTGTATAACTTATTTTTTCTTCAAACTGTCCTCGTTGTTTTAATTTTAAATTATATGCAACAATAAACTCCCATCTTTTTTTTGCGTTCTTGGATCAAATTATCAAACCAGCTTTATACATTTCTGAACAAGGAAAGCCTGGATTTTATGACTAGCACCCGACCATGGAAACAGGCAAAAAAGTAAAAAATGAGGGCCCTCAAAGGGGAAGCTTTAAAATTCCAAAGAACGATCAAATGTGTAAGACAACTCGTTTAGAGGGCTCCAGACGAGTCAAACAAGACTGCGAAAAGTTTTTGTTCCCGAAGATAAGCGTTCTGTAGAGACAAGCCTTCATTAGAAATAAGAAAATAACAAAACATACTGCGTTAGTGGAAGACCAAGCGCATCAAACCACCAATTTAGAGGAGCGCAATTTAATGGAAAACTCTTGTATAACTTATTTTTTATTTTTTCTTCAAACTGTCCTCGTTGTTTTAATTTTAAAATATATTCAACAATAAACTCCCATCTTTTTTTTGCGTTCCTGGATCAAATTGTCAAAACAGCTTTATACATTTCTGAACAAGGACCATGGAAACAGGCAAAAAAGTAAAAAATGAGAGCCGTCAAAGGGGAAGCTTTAAAATTCCAAAGAAGGATCAAATGTGTAAGACAACTCGTTTAGAGGGCTCCAGACGAGTCAAGCAAGACTGCGAAAAGTTTTTGTTCTCGAAGATAAGCGTTCTGCAGAGACAAGCCTTTATTACAAGTAAGAAAATAATAAAATATACCCACTGCATTAGCTGGTGACCGCAAGCAAAGCAAACCAACATTTCAGGGGGCACAGCTTCATGGAAATGTTATTTACTTAATAAATGTAATTAATTTAATAAAGTTATACATACAACGTGACAATTTGAAAAGGATCCACCTGGATTTTCTCGAATATTATCAGGAAATTATTAATTTATTGCAAGGGGGACACTTTCTGGCTATCTTAAAATTTTTGTAGCACGAACCCCCTTCGAGGGGTATACTTTACCCCTATATTTTTTAAAAATTAAATCCGGAAAAAATAAAAATCTTATTAAATTTTTATTTATTACTCCATGTTAAATTTGAAAGTTTGACGGCAATTATCTCAAAAACTAATCGATGGATTTTCAAATTTTTCACACGGTTGTAAAGATATTCAAGAGAGTTTCAAAACAAGGTATCACTAGACCCACTTTCCCTATTCAAAATATAGGGGTAAAGTATACTCCTCGAAGGGGGTTCGTGCTACAAAAATTTCAAAATAGCCAAAAAGTGTTTCCCTTGCAAACAAAGTCGACGTGTTTCGGCGTTTTTTTAATTTCCCGATAATATTCGAGAAAATCCAGGTGGATCCTTTTCAAATTGTCACCTTGTATATACAATACAGTAGAATGTATACTAAAGAAATCGTAGATATCTCCAGGATAAAGCCGTTTAGATATTGTCAAAAGGCGATTAATCCCAGTAGGGATGGAAAATCTCAGTAAATAAAAACCCCTTCGAAAAATATTTTATAAACCTCGACGCGTTTCAATTTTTTTGTGTAATAAAAACCACCAATTCATCATTTAGCTGTGACAATCTGGAACACACATTAAACAACAAAAATAAATATATTTTTTAATGTATTTTCTTTGTTATTTAATGTGTGTGTTCCATTTTCACTGTCTAATGATAAATTGTTATTTCTACCACACTTATGGAAATGCTTCTTTTTTAAATCAAAAAAGTCGTGCGTTTCTGAAGTAAGCAGGACTTTTTTTTGCCTTTCACGATGTAGACTGGAATTAAGTATTAATAACACAGACATATTTAAAAAAAAATGGATGGCCTGTTAGCTTTACTGAAATTCTTTAAAACAATTGAAGTGTGGTAACCCTGATTATTAAAAGTGACAACAGATATAATGTAATATTTCCCCAGATGTCTTGAAATCACCGACGAAAGGAAATTCTGTTGACAACACACAAAAATTATTTATAAAAGTAGTGTGGTAACGCTGATTATTATTAACAAAATATTGTGACAATATTTTCCGTTCTGTTTTTGTGTTATTGTTTTGGCTGGCCTATTATTTTCAAGTACTTTTTTTAGTTTTTGTTTTGTTTATTTTCTTTATAGTTTCAGAAAATTAAATCATAACAAAAACATTTCATGTAAAAAAGCCAAGTACGCGAAAATGGCATTCCGTAAAAAAAATTGAGAAAAAAGTAAAGCCAAGTTCTCCAACTTAAAATGAAAGGTTCATATTAGTTTGGAAATGTTTTTTAAAACTTTGCTATTACAGCCAAACTTTTTATGTTCAATTTAGCACTGTGCTTAAGAGTCATTTACAGCCGTAATAGCCAAGTTTAGAAAAACATTCCCAAACTAGTAAGAACCTTTCATTTTGAAATTTATATTGGCTTTACTTTTGTCTCAATTCTTTTTACGGAATGCCATTTTCGCATACTTGGCTTTTTTTACATGAAATGTTTTTGTTATGATTTCACTTAATATTTATTTAATAATATTTAATTTTTAGTAGTAAAATATGCGGAATATCGTTCAAAACTTTTGCGATGCCTTACTTAAAACTTTGAGGTTTTTTAATTTTTTCGCATGGTCTTATCATAGTTCCTATCAGTCTTGCAAAGCTCAGCTCTCTAGCGTTTCTGAAAGTGGACAATGTTACTTTTACAGAACTTTGCATGTATAATGGAGGTAAGCAAACTAAAATGTTAGTGTTTTTAAATTTTTTCCTATACCTAGTTTTATTATAGTTCCTATCAGTCTTCCAATACTCAGCTCTCTAGCGTTTCTGGAAGTGAGTAATGTTACTTTAACATAATTTTACATTAATAGGGGAGGAAAGTTTTGGGGTTTTTTAACTTTTTTCGATACCTTTATCGGCCTTCCAAAGCTCAGCTCTCTAGCATGTCTGGAAGTGGGCAATGTTACTTTTTAATAACTTTACATTTATAGGGAAGGAGAGTAAATTAAAATTATGGGGTTTTTTTATTTTTTTCAGGGGTTTGGTCATAATTACACAATAGAATTTTGATGATCTATACCTGAGTGAGTGAGTCAGTGAGTGGTAATTTCGACGTTTTTTGAAATTTCGTAACTACTTTACTACTTCATTGAAGTCCATAAAACTTGGAGGGGTTGTTAACTCTATGAAGATCTACAACTGTGCAAAGTTTGAGGTTCGTAGCTCATTCCGAAGTAGAGTTGTAGATAGGTCAAATATGGGCTGAAATGTTTCAAGAAAAGATGGTACGGCAGCGCGAACTTGGCGAGGCACTGCCGATGCCGTGCCCTTAGATTTCAAAATTTGATGTTACCAATAATCAGTCATCAAATATATAGAGATGTATGTGAGATATAACTTCTAACTTTTGAACAAAAAGAGATATTGATTTCTAGTAAAAAGTATTTTTAATGGAACTTTTTTTGGGGATATTTGAGCTGACAGTTATGTCAAACTAACCTAATGTCAAAAATTTGACATAACACCAAAAAATTTTAATTGGAAGGGGGGGCATGTAATACCTTCTTCAAACGTGCACAAACACGGTCGGCGCACGGAACGCAGCCTACTAGATTAATCTAAGTTGGCCAGGAAAAATTTAACTGGGCACCTATAACCCCCTCTTATCTAGCAGTGGCATGCAGTGATAATCAAAGCAGAGTAGCCAAGAATTGACATTGTTTTGCCAGTTACACGCTTACTGCACACACATAGGTACTAGACTACAAGTTAAAATCTTTCGAAAAAAATTCCCTCAAAAACTTTATTATCAAATATTAAAATAAAATAAGCTAACACAAAACACCGAAGCCCAAAAAAAATCAAACAAATTTATTAAAGCTATTATGAAATCGAAATGATTCTGCCCACATATGGAAAAACCAGTAACCAAAAAAAAAAATTAAAATGCGTTTTTCTGTTACCGGTTAATTTTAAATTATTTTAAATTTTGCGCCCAAATTCAACCTAAAAACAAAGTAATTTACTTTATTTGTTATGAATATTCGATAAAACCTTTACTGCTTTCTGTAAAAACTAAACTTTTGCTATTTAAAGCCGATTTTCCACAAATTTGTTAGTTTACGGATTCCATCTTTCTCTATAAGGAGCAGAATTAATTTTAACCACGCAACGCACACGCATGCATGAACGCGGACCGTCTGTCTCTCTCATTCTTACAGCGCCAGCGGTCTGCACAATACAATGTCTTTCGAGATGCCATTAGCGATGATAGAAATAAATAATGCTGCCTTTACAAAAGGCTTGTTGAACACCTATTAGAAAAATATTATAAAGGAAATTAATCGAAATATGTCTTACGCAATCTTTAGAATAAAAATTAATAAAAATATGCTTAATATGAATATTTTTGTTGAATATGTCAGGAGGTAAGTTATTTAAAGTATGGTAATATGAAAAAAAAGTTTTAAATGTTATCTTGGGTAGGCAACGGTTAATGATGAGAACGTAGTGTTACGCAAGCGCTGTAGCTTGCTCTACAGCACCTAGAAAGAACCGGACATTGCCACGTTCATCAAAGTGACCAAATTACAGCTTTTACTTATAGATCTATATTATTTTCTCTGAATGTGCTATCAAAATAGGTTTAACAGCTATAGGAGCTTTTGCGGCACAGACAGACATATTAATATCATGATAATATAATGTCGAAATAACCCCAGACCCATTTTGAATGTCCCGAATTATTTTCTTATGATTTTGACTTTCGTTCCTAGATGCCTTTTGTAAGAATTTGCTTGAAGTTAAAACCTATTTTAGTCTTCTGTTTTCAATAAACATTTCTTGGCTTGAACATTACAAAACTCTGAAACTTCGCAGGCCTTGTCAGGGGTGGGCTCTTTTAAACAACTTGCTTATTCGACACAGAGAGAACTAATGCACAATGTGTGCACTCGCACGTACAGGCAGAGAACCGTGTGCAGAAATCTAGCTCTAGTTCTCTAGCAGTAAAGCTTTTTGTTTTTGTCAACGCTGCAAGGTCTTTTGTAGTATAGATTTAATAGCTTTGCAGAGTTTTGTTTCATTATCTATATGAAAAAGGAATTTAGACAGACATACATTCTTCGACTCTAAATAATTTTGTTAATTTTTACCTTCCTAACCCACACAGCAATGGTTAGAGAAGGTATTGTTTTCGACGAAAAATTTTTTGTGTGAGATAACGCCGAAAATGTGTTATTTGGGTGTATTTTTCCTAGCAATATCGTCGTGATGTCTGTGTCTATTTTTTTTCTGTCTGTAAGACGATTCATAAAACCGCTGAACCGATGTTCATAAAATTTTCAGGAAAAATAGTGTTCGACACACTAACGAGCTTTTGGTCAAAATCCATTAATGCTAATGACAGGTTTTTGACAATTAATTTTTTTTTAATGCTAACTTTAAGCTTTAGTTTCTGAGATATTTACAAAAAACTATTTTCTGGGCTGATATATTATGGATTTAGTTGAAGTGGGCCAATAGGCTAGTTAGGAAGATATCAGATCCGTCACGGATCCATTTATTTTTTCCATTTATTATTGGGGCACGCGTGTTACTCAGGAAGATTTTCAGAGAAGTGGTATTAGCCGTCCCTATATTTTTATTGCTGACTCTCTCTAAAAGTCCGAGGGAGACACTTTAAGAATCTGGTTAATGCCAGCCTGTTAACCTTAAGTATATTGAGATATTCAAGATGCCGGCCGAATAGAAACACAAAAATTAAAAATTATAAACCAAGACTGTGTGCAAACAGTCCCTAGCTATAGTAAAAGCCCCAACTTTTTTCCCTTCAAAAACTTGACGTGAAGCCGACATCTTGGATTTTTGACTTTTTTTTTTATTATCAGAAAGTAAGTATGTAAGTTGTATTTGTTTCTTTTTAAATTATTTAGATAGAGAAGAAATTAAACCGCGTTAAAGAATCATCACCATTAAACCAAATATTTCCTAGCCGCAACCTAAGTATTACAATAGCAAAGATACGCACTCTTATGCATCCCGAATATGCTGATTTCTTGCATATTTTGCACACTTGAGTGGCGGTCGTGAATTGAAATCGTAGAGTGGCAACAACCGCCTAAGAACTAGGGCCCTTAGCACTGGCGTATATATGGGGGGGTCTGGAGGGCCCGGGCCCCCCCGAAGCTAAGATTTTTTTAGATATTTTCGACATATTTCATGAAGACAAACATAAAATAGCATAAAATATGCCCTTATGGGGTCTCGGCCCCCCCCCCAAAACTGCCTCGGGCCCACCCCGAAACTTTTTTCTATATACGCCACTGGCCCTTAGGCAACTAAAATCAGCAATAAAAATTTCATTTTATTTCAAATTTATAGATTTTGTCCAGTATCTTCATTTAATCATTTTTGATCCAGTTTTTTGGGAATTTTGACAGTTCTTTTATATATAGTAGCAATACATTCAAATTGTTGGTGTTTGCTCATCACGGATTATAGATTTAAAAAAAGGGATTTGACCAAATTAAAAGCGGCAAATCCAAAATAGCCGCCGTCTTGTGCTTTTTAACTACTAACGGTTCGTTCTCTGGTTTAGAAATGTCAAGTGCTTGTCATCCGCTGTTTTTGTTTATTTATGTTTTTCCCAGTTTTTTAATTAAATTTGGGATGAAATCTAATTGTTTGAAAGTGTCTTAAAACATTACTTTTTGCATCAGAATAGAAAAAATTCGAAAATTTCCTTTCTTTTAAATCGAAAACACAATAAAAATAACAACAGCTGACAGTCTTCGCCATTTTGACAAGGCCGTCATAAATTCCAAGTATAGTAGGTTTGGTTAGGCTGCCCAACTATTTAAGCCGCGTTTTCAATGGTAATGTCAAACGCATGATGTACCCACTTTTTCTATTTTGGTTGTTTGTGAAATCCAATCTCTAAACGTACTATTTGACTGCAGGAAGACAGGTCTGGATCGATAGATTTGAGTCTGAAAATCACTGTGAGATGGAGGTCCGCTATCACGTGACAATTTCTGTTGGCAAAACTTAAATTCTTTTAAAATATTGTAGCGTGACAACGTGGCAACACTGAATCTGTCAAAACACTAATTTTACGTGACTATGAAGAAAATAAACACAACAAGAACTTAAAAAAGTACTTGCACAAATAGGTCAGGCAAAAAATAACACTAAAAACACAACAAGAAATAATATATAACGTTTCTTTAAAGCGTCGGACTGAGACCCGAAGTGCCTACCGGGTAGATACCTTAAGGGCTCCATATATTTTTGATAAGCACCATAAACACCATGCCCCTCACAAGATATTGCTGACTTTTTATTTTGCAAGCGGCACATTTCCGTCTGTTGTTATGGATTAACTAGTCTTTTAGAAGGGGACCAACTGGGCACTTGCCCGTTTGCTAAAATCTTTTTAAGGAACTTCAATGTTGCCAACAGAAATTATTACGCGATGGCCAACCTTCTTATGGCAGTGATTTCGTATGATTTCTTGGCCAAAGTGTTGGCTATCCTCCATTAACACTAGGCGTTAAAAGCGAAACCCAAATCTCATCTTTTTAACTGTCCATTCGCCACTAGTCTCTCTTTTCCTCTCATCTAAACTGTTACCTCTCTCACCCTCTTATGCAACTTGGTATTAAATATTGTTGTTTTTAAACCCAAAACAAAATAAAATGACAAATGTCTAGACTCCTTCCGGGAGGTCCACGGAATGGAGGTCAAAATCGGTGCTAACAAACGTCTTCAATCACAAATGATATTGTATCCTACCCTATATGGGCCTTTGACCTGAAAATAAGATTTTTTAAAAACATTTTTTGCAAAAAGCTTTTTGATTGAAAAAGTATATTTTTAAAATCTTATTTTTGGATCAAACGTCAGGTATGAACCCTAGGTCGGCTGCCCAAAATTAAAAAAAAGTAACTGACCTTTGTGGAAAAATTGATTTTTTTTTATTCACAGTACCTAACGGTACTTTTATGCACATTTTGATATATTTTTAAAATTGGTTAAGAAATACTGAAGTTATGATATGATTTAGACCAAATTACTTTATTAGTAGTGTTATTACTCCTATGCTTTTTAAAAACTTTAAATTGATTTTTCTCGGTTTTGATAAATATGCAGTTACTTTGTTTAATTTTGGGCATACAAGTTTAGGACACAATATCATTTGCAATTCAAAAGGTTAGCTTAGCACCGATTTTGCCCATGTTTTAACCTACTTGATAAACTAATTTAAAGAAAAATCTAGACATTATTTTATTTTTATTTATTTTTGGATTTAAAAACAACAAAGTTATTCATTCGCGATTCAAATTTGCCGCGAAACTTCCATAATACCGAGTTGCATAAAAGGGAGAAAGAGGGTAACGGTTTACATAAAAACAAAAGAGATAGGAAAGCGAATGCGCAGTTGAAAAAATGGGATTTGGGTTTGGCTTTTAACGCCTAGTCTTTAAACGAAATTTTAAAACATCGGTGGAAATATCAGGTTAGGTTTCTTCACGGTGCCTAGAATAAACCGGTGTCGAATTTTTCACGTCACTGGTGGTTAGCTGATTTTTCTAAACAAAAGTTAGATAGAATATCGCTTTAATGAACAACTAAAATTTTTGAATTTTTCGAAAACTAACGCAATTTTCCTACTCTTTTTTAGTATATATTAATATATTTAATATTTCCGAGACATACCAGTCGTTTTTTTTAGCCCGCTTCATTTTTCTTTCCACAAAAATTAAAATTCGAAGAAAATAATGTGTTCGTTTCAGCTTCAAAAGTAATTCGAACCTACATCTTTGTTTACTTCCCGAGTCCTTCGTTCACCTTTGATACTAAACGATCAAATTCAGTTTGACTTGTATTTTAAGTACTGTTTAATAAAAAATAAAGCGGACTAAAAAACATAACCACGATACGTCTAGAAATTTATATTTTATAAGGATGTACTAAAAAATAGTAGGAAAATTGCATTAGTTTTCAAAAAATACAAAAAATATTAGTTGTTCGTATCATATCTAATTTTTGTTTACAAAAATCAGCTGGACCACCAGTGACGTGAAAAGTCGTAAATTATACAACTGTGTCGTACATTTCTCTCGTACATATATCCCCAGTATCGAAGTGGCCCCCTTAAGGGCCGGTTAATCAATGGAGGGGTACAGTGGCGTATATACGGGGGGGGGCCGGGACTGCCCGGGCCCCCCCAAGCTAAGATTTTTTTGGAGATTTTCCACATATTTCATGAATACAAACATAAAATAGCATAAAATAGAGCTTCATGAGGCTCGGGCCCCCCCCCAAAACTGTCTCGGGCCCACCCCGAAACTTTTTTCTATATACGCCACTGGAGGGGTAACTTGTCGTGTTAGCTAGCCCTGGGTAAAATCTAACATTGGGGTAACCCGCGAGTTAAAGTGAAAAGTATTTATCCATACCTTTTTAACCCAAAGCTCCAAAACTCGCAGGTTGGCAATACTGATAACAATAAACTATCTAAGTTTTCTCCCTTCTTATTTAATAGTCTGTGATACTTTTTACATTTTTTTGGGTGTGTTGTTAAAAAAATTGATTTAGAAAAACCTTATTCACCTACTTCAGATATTGTACTCTAGCCAGTAGTTTGATAAAAATAGTTTAGCTACATACATGTAGCTCCAAATTTGTAAATTGTTTCTGTTGTACTTAGGTACTTGTAGTTGAAATTTGCAAATAAAAATGCATCTATAGGGACCTATCTACATATTAAAGTTAGAATAATATATTACATAATTTAAGATAAACAATTAGTTAAAAGCAAATGGAATGCACCATAATACAGACATACAGACAGAAATAAATAAGCTTCAAAATATTCTGAAACGCAAAGATATATATATTTTTTTTTTTAATCGGAGCATTTTTTTTCTTTTTGACACGATCACCATTACACTACTATGTTATAGCACGGATCACCTAACGGTGATCCGTGGTTATAGTATACGTGTGAACTGATAGCATTCATGTATCCTTGAAGGTTCACTATTTTCATACTGTAGTACTAGAAACACTGAATGGAATTTGATACCATTTTTTGCTGTTAAAAGTCTATCTAACGAGAAATGATTTTAGCTTTGCTTGGTAAAATATTGCTATATTATATTTGACGTTTATTTGCAAATTTTACTAATTTGTTTGCCATATAGGTCAGCGCCGGTTTAATGGCCAAACGGGCCCTAGGCACTAGTAGATATACGGGCCCCCCCTCCCCACAAGGTAAAGGCAATTTTTTTAAAAAATTTGCACCAGCGACACATTTAATATACATTAAGTACAAAATCTGATAAAAATACTCTGCCAGTATATGGGCCCCTAAGCTCACACTAGGTACTATAGTTATAGTGTACGTGTGAGCTAATATAACTAAAAACTGAAACATATTTTATTCAACTCCACACTAAATTACCTTTTGTTTGATGCCACACAAGCCATGTTTTGACTTAAACACAAATTTTTGAAATCCACCCCCACCCTTAAAAAAAACAAAAACTCAATTACCTTTCGTTTGATATCACACACGCCATATTTTCACTTAAACTCTAATTTTTGAAATATACCCCTACCCTGTTTTTAAAATAAATTAAAATGTATTTTGTTTAACTCCAGACTCAATTACCTTTCGTTTGATATCACACACGCCATATTTTCACGTAAACTCTAATTTTTGAAATCTATCCCCACCCTTTTATTTGGTTTGTGTTAGGTGGATTTTGTTCATTTTTAAATGGGACCATCTCGACCCAAGACCCAGCCTAGGTACCAAATTTCATTGAAATCGGCCAAGCGGTTTTTGAGTTATGCGCGTTGGTCGTTACAGACAGACAGACAGACAGACGGCGCAACAAAAAAGTTTCAAAATCATCTGAAACGCAAAGATATAAAAAAAATTTTGAAATCGGATCAACTTTTTTTTTCTCGAAAAAATTAGGATCACCATAGCTCACACTACTATAGTATAGTATATGTGTGAGCTAAAATAAACAAATCAGTCTTTCACAGCCACCGTCTTTCTCTAGAAATTTCAACGTGCTTATCAAAGACATACACCCTCTATCGTCAATATCCTTGGACACGCATCTCACAGGTGTCTTAGAAAGGAATGTCCTTGATTGTTGAGAAAAGTCGCGGGCGCCCGCGTCTGTTATGTAATACGCAGTGGTGGTAATAGAGCATTTTATTAACGGGTATTGTGATGTCTAGAACTTGAGCGATGGGTTATACCTACAAATCTAGATTTAAATAATATTTTTTTTAGAAAAAAACCTATCTATAATAAAATGACACGTATTTTTTTGGCATTTTATTCTTCCTTTTTCACTTCACAATAAATTTAAAGTTGACTTGAGGTTTTGGACCGTGGCTCTCCGGGCCCCTTGAGGCTCCGGGCCCTAGGCAAGTGCCTAAAGTGTCTAATGGATAAGCCGGCGCTGATATAGGTTGATATACAAACCATAATAATGTCGACATGGATCGTTCGCACATATTGCTGTTAATTTGATTAACTGATTAGCAAAGTGTAATTCTGGTTTTGTTTGTTTGGTGTGCCATTAGGCAGATTAGAATAATTAAAAACGGTCTGGAAAAGCTATTTGCTTTCGTTTCATACCCATTATCCTACTCTGGTTATAATCATATTAAGGTGTGTATTTATTCAAGGATTTCAGTCTGAACCAACCAAACGCATACCGTCAAAATCTCCAAGAAGAATTTTTATAAAGTTTTTACACAAAATCGTCATGTTTGAAATATGGACTATATTATACCTTACGTTTCGTACGTTAGTGCGACAAAGTGAATATTTGTTGGATATTTTTAAAGCTTTTTTTAAATATTTTTGCTAACTTTTAGGTTTGAACTAAAATTGCAATATGTGTTATTAAAATGGTTAGGTTTAGTTCGGTTCGGTTTGGTTAGGTTAGTTTAGGTTCTGTTTGATTAGGTTAGAATCGATTAGGTTTGATTCGGGTAGGTCCGCTTAGGTTAGGTTTGATTTGGTTAGGTTTGGATAGGTTTTGTTAGGTTTGGTTTAGTTAGGTTTGGATAGATTTGGTTAGGTTAGATTCGGTTAGGTTAGGTTTTTCAATTTTGTAGCTTTTAAAGTTTTTTCTTCTTCTGGGTCCTGGACAGACAATTAGTACCTAGTCTTATATTTTGGTTAAAGATGCCACTGATCATACTAATTTTTTTTTTTAATTTTAAGTGGCAAAACACTGACAGCGACGTGTTTACCTACTACTCAAAGCGTAGCTCAAAGGCGCATGTATACACATCATAAACAATCGCTTGTCAGTTGTCAATTAGGGGCCATTCTTAAATTACGTAACGCAAAAGGGGGGATGGGGAGTTTTCCCTTGCGTTACACTCAATTTTCTTTTAATGAGTTTTTTCTTAAAAATGCGTTACGAGGGGGGAGTGGGGGCCAAATATCCTGAATTTTTACGTTACGTTATTTAATAACGTTCCCGTATTTACTATGACATAACAAGATCACAATATAATAAGATATATCACAGCCTCCTCAAATTACTAAGTCCGATCCTTCACAACACTGTCGAAGGCTCACATTTTCATTATTTTCTTGTAAGCCTATACTTTCTTGTTTTTAAAATATTGTCACTTTAATCGAAATTTTAAATCAATCAGCCTTCGAAACTGTTGCAATTCAAAAGCAGGATCAGGCTTATTAATTTAAGGGGGTTGTGGATATATTAAATATAAAGATCTTTCAAAAAAAATTTGTATGGTTTTTGGCTTTTGGTAAATTTTTAATTTTAAAAAATCTAAAAAAGCATGCGATAATCCGCATTTTTTTTAAATGCCTTTAGAAACACCTAAATTTATAACTTTTCAAAAAAGCATGCATTTCCAACTGTTGTGGTAAAACGTAGTAGACCCAGGTTCTCCTCTATAACATACTTGAAAGCATTCCACCGAAGCCCAACGCCCATGTAATTTGTGCGACGTCATTTGCTAACCTGAGATGTTCAGCTGTATATTTAAGTTTTATGTAAGTTTTTTCATCTGAAATTACCACCAAATTCAAAAACCCCAAGCCAAGCCAAACATTCACAACAAAATCATTCAAAAATAACACCACATGGAAAACTAGCATACTGTTACAAATTTAAGTTATTTAAATTTTATAATTGGAATTTATTTAGGTTTAGTGTAGTATTAGGTTGATTTATCTTAAGGATGTATTCTTAGTCTAGGTTTTAGTTGCGTTATCTGTGACTTGCGGTCGCAATAATACGAGTACTTTCCGGACGTCGAAGGCTGCCGGAAAGTTCGAGAGAGATGGACGATCCTATATATAGGGCCGGGGTCGCGCACCAGGCAGTCAGTCAGAGATAACCAATGGTAGTGATCGCTAGATGTTAACGCGAAGTTAATAGGCGTATTAAAGTAGTGAATTATTAGCAAGTTATTAGTAAGTTTAAGTGCGTGTTTTTGTACATAATTTGTCGGAATAAATTGACGTATCGTTTTCAACAATTGCGAGTTTTAATTGTTGTGGAGAACCCGTAACAATTGGTGTCAGAAGTGAGATTAAAAGAAATAAATAGTGCAAAGACTATCCTTACACAGTACCACCGGCTAGGACAATTAAAAAGAAGAACAGTAAGTGATTTTGCCAGAATATTCGGAACTGAATAGTGCAAAGACCACCGGATAGGACAATTGGACAGAAAAACAGTAAGTGATTTTTCCAGAATATTCGAAGAAGTTCGATATTGTTTTATTCAAAAACCAAAAGAGATATTTAAGAACCGACTTCGACATTAACTTTACAGTCCAAAAATTGATAATTAGAGAGATTTTCTAGAATATTCTATCACTTTCTACGACGCTCTATTCAAAAACCAGAAGAAATATCCAAAAAAAAGCGACTTCGACATTAGCTTAGTAATTTCAAAAGTAAGAACTAAAAAGAATTTCTAGAAGATTCTATAACATTCTACGACGTTCTATTCAAAAACTAGAAGAGATATACAAATACCGACTTCGACATTAGTTTAGTTATTTCAAAAGTAAGAATTAGAAAGAATTTCTAGAATATTCCATAACATTCTACGACGGTCTATTCGAGAACCAAAAGAGATAATCAAAAAGTGACTTCTACATTTGCCTAGTAGCAGAAAGAGTAGCATTTACCAGTATATTCCAGAACATTCCATTAGGTTTTATTTAAGAATTGGAAGAGATATTGAAAAACCGACGTCGACATTCGCTTTGTAGCCCTAAAATACACGTTTTAAGTGATTTATCACGAAGTTGATGCTTACTAGACAAAGATCGGCCAAGATGGAAGATTTAACTAAAATGATGCAGGCTCTAGCAGCTCAAATAGCACAAAACCAGGGCGATATGAAACACACCATGGATGACATGAAACAGACCATTGAACAAAACCAGAACGACATGCAGGAAAAGTTTGACCAAATAAAGAGCAACTCCGAACAGCTGAGAGAAGAGTTTAAGACTGCAACCGAAGATCTTAAGGAAGAAATAACTCAAAGAATGCATAGTGTGGAACAAAAAGTACAAAATAAATTGCAGAATGTAGAAGAAAAGGTACATAATGTTGAAGAAAAGGTACAGAATGTTAGAGAAGAAGTTTTTCAAACCATGGAAGAAAAATTCCAGGACGTGTCAAAACAGCTTATACAGCTCCAAAAAGAACACAACAAAATGAAAGCTCAGGGATGTGTTGTGAATTCCAACCAAAACATTAAGCCTCCAAATTTTGATGGTACGTCTTCCTGGTCTACCTACAAACAACAATTTGAAGCTGCCGCCGCTGCAAATAGTTGGAACGATGACGAAAAAGCTAGAGCTTTGTTAGTAGCTCTACGAGAACCTGCTCTTGGACTTTTACGGTCTATTCCAGCGGAACAAAAACAGAGTTACAATGCTTTAGTGGCAGCTTTAGAAAGAAGATATGGAGATGAACATTTACGAAATTTGCATTGGTCAGAATTAAATATTCGTCAACAAAGACCAGGAGAGTCAAAACAAGAGTATGAAGCGGATATCAGGAGGCTGATGTACTTGGCTTACCCAGAAATGCCAGAAAATTACAGAGATCCCTTTACGGTAGATCGCTTGCGAGACACGGACTTAGCAAAGTTACTTCGTCGAGAACGCTTCCATAACAGCAGTGAAGTGTTGATTCGAGCCCTTGAAATTGAATCATCAAATAATATGTCCAGGCCAAAAGTAAGAGCTGTTTCAATTCAGGAGGGAGAAGAAATGAGCACTCGAGAGGAGGTCAACTTAAAAACGCTAAACCAACTGTTTCAGTCACTGATAGAGAAGATTGATTCTTTGAAAGAAAGCAGACGATCCCCTCCAAATGTAAAGTGTTTCAGATGCGGACGTACAGGGCATATTCAACGCGATTGTCGTGTCCAAATGAGGTCTCGCTCACCATCTACTGGGACAGAGTACCAAAGAAGAGATCAGGAAAACTAAAACTAGTCAACACAGAGGGGCGGGTGTTGGCTAATGGGAATTTAGCCCCCAAAATTTACTCTATCAAGAGCTTAAAACATACTGCTGACAGTCTTAACATCGACGGACTTATTAATGGAAGAAAAGTTAATATAACAGTAGACACTGGTGCTGCCATATCATTGCTTAAGTTCAAAATTGCAACGAGATATAAAATTCGACCAACAGAAAAGAAAATAACACTTAAGACTGTGACTGGAGAATCCGCCGACGTGTTGAGGCAGACAGACATAGACCTACAGCTGGGGAGGTTGAAGATTCGCCACTCGGTATTAGTTGCAGACATAGAAGACGAATTTATTTTGGGAATGGACCTGATAAGTAAACATGGATTTGCGTTTGATAATAAACTTAATACCCTAAGATTTGGGAACGAAGAGTTCATTTTGTCAAATAGTCACATCAATAAAGAACCAATAAAGGTGGTGGCAGTATGCACAACAAGACTAGTCGGTAACAGTGAGACCATAAATTTTGGGAGGCTAGAAAGTAAAACATCAAGCTGCGTCGGACTCATAAGCCAACAAAACACACCCAACACCTACCTCGTTGCAAAATCACTAGTTAAAACCGATAAAGACAACCCGATTAGAGTCGCCAATATTTTCCCAAATAGTGTCAAAATTAATAAGGGGGAGGTGGTAGCATTATTTGAACCAGTACAGAAAGTAACAAGATGTGAAGAGCCAACTTCCGAGGATACAAGCAAGTTACCAATGGAGGTACTTCAGCAATTTGAGTCAACTTGGCAACATCTCACTCCAGAAAAATTTAGTAAAGCGAGACAGTTTATAGAAGAACAAACTAATATCTTCGAAACTAGGAGTAGTTCGGGACGCACAAACCTTATTCAACATGCTATCAACACTGGCGATGCCCAACCGATAAGACAGCCCCCAAGAAGACTACCAATGGCCAAGCAAGAAGAAGTTCACAATCTCATTAATAAAATGCTCACCGACGGTGTTATTGAAGAGTCATCAAGTCCTTGGTCATCTCCTGTAGTGTTGCTCTCTAAAAAGGATGGAAGTACTAGATTTTGTGTCGACTACAGGAAACTTAACGATGTGACCAAGAAAGATAGTTACCCACTGCCAAGAATAGACGACACATTAACAACGTTGGCAGGATTATATTGGTTTTCTACTCTTGACCTGAAAAGTGGGTATTGGCAAGTAGGAATCTTTGAAAGAGATAAAGAGAAGACTGCATTCTCTGCTGGAAGTGGACCTTATCAGTTTAATGTGATGCCATTTGGCCTGTGCAATGCCCCAGCTACATTTGAAAGACTAATGGAAGTCGTTCTACGAGGCCTTACTTGGAAAACCTGCCTAGTCTATTTGGATGATGTCATAGTAATGGGGAAATCATTTCAAGATCATCTAGATAATTTACGAGAAGTATTCTCAAGAATCAGGAACGCAAATCTTAAATTGAACTCAAAGAAATGTTTTCTGTTCCAAGAAAAAGTTGAGTTCCTGGGTCACGTCGTTTCCCGAGAAGGCATCCATACCGACGAAAAGAAGTTACAAGCAATAAAAGAATGGCCTCAACCTCGTGACAAACATGAATTGAGAAGCTTTTTGGGTCTGTGTACATACTACAGACGATTTGTAGAAGGATTCGCCAAAATAGCGTCTCCATTACATAGACTTACAGAAGATAAAGCTTCTTACAGATGGAATACTGAATGTGACCAAGCATTTAGAAGACTGAAGGCAGCATTATGTTCTAGTCCGATTCTCGCATATCCTATTCCAAAAGGTAAATTCATATTAGATACTGATGCGAGCAACGATGGCATAGGAGCAGTACTCTCCCAAGTACAAGATGCAAAAAGCTATCCAAACCAGAGAGAAATTATTGTGTTACCAGATAGGAGCTCCTAGCCATCATTAAATCCGTAGATCACTTTCACAAATATCTCTATGGACAAGAGTTTCTGATTAGAACGGATCATGCTGCGTTACAGTGGCTCATGAAAATGAGACAACCTGAGGGGCAAGTCGCGAGATGGATAGAAAAGCTACAACAATACCATTATCAAATTAAGCACCGAGCGGGAAGGGTGCATAATAATGCGGATGCATTGTCCAGAAGACCTTGCCCTGAGAATTGTAAACATTGCAGGAAAATTGACCAGAAAGAAGGAATTACCTACGTGCGCCAGATAAAGTTAGAACCAGATGAAGAATGGATGTCGGCTTCGATTAGAACCACACAACTTAACGACAAAGATGTAGGACCTATCTTGCGATTGAAAGATGATAACAAGCCACGACCATCATGGCAAGATATCGCAAACCAAGGGGTGATATTTAAATCACTGTGGGCACAATGGGATTCACTGATAGTAGAGGAAAACATCCTTAAACGTGCCTGGGAAAGTGCCGATGGCCTTACTGTGGTTAATCAAGTAGTGGTTCCTAGGAGCATGGTAGACAATATAGTGGCCGAATGCCATGGTGGAAAATCAGGCGCGCACCTAGGCATAAATAAAACCATGGACAAAATTCGAAACCGATTTTATTGGGTCAATTACTTTCAAGATGTGAAAAACTGGTGCCGCCGATGTTCGACTTGTGCAGCCAGCCAAGGTCCCAAAACAAGGTCCAGAGGTAAAATGAAACAATATAACGTAGGTCTGCCATTCGAACGCATTGCTATTGATGTGGCCGGACCGTTTCCAGAAACTAAAAAGGGCAACAAATACATCCTTGTTGTCATGGATTACTTTAGCAAATGGCCAGAAGTTTTTGCTTTGCCTAACCAAGAGGCCGCTACAGTTGCAGAAGTTCTGGTAAATGATGTTTTCAGCCGATTTGGCATTCCTTTGGAACTACATTCAGATCAAGGAAGAAACTTTGAATCAAAGCTCTTCCAGAATCTCTGTGACCTTTTAGGAATACATAAAACACGGACTACGGCTTTACATCCGCAATCAGATGGCATGGTTGAAAGATTTAATAAAACAATAGAAGAACATCTGTGCAAAGTTGTTGATGAGCACCAAACAGATTGGGACCAATATATTCCATTGTTTTTGATGGCCTATAGAACCGCCATTCACAATACGACAGGAGCTACTCCATCTAGTATCCTGTTTGGTAGAGAACTGCGTTTACCATGTGATATCATGTTTGGTTCACCTGAAGAAGCACACTTAGAGTTTAATGACTATGTCGAACGTTTAAGGCAAAAGCTGCACGATATCCATGAAGTGGTTAGAGAGCGAATAGAAATAGCCAGTGACCGCATGAAAGCGAGATATGACCTGAAAGCAAACTCTTCAGGGTTCAAAGAGAATGATCAAGTCTGGCTATACAATCCTCAACGCAAGAAAGGAAGATCACCTAAGTTGACACCACCATGGGAAGGGCCTTATAAAGTTGTTAAGAGAATTAATGATGTAGTCTACCGAATCCAGAGAAGCCCGAAGTCCAAGATGAAAGTTGTTCATCTAGACAGACTAAAACCTTACCTGGGAAATGTTGATCGAGACGATCAAACCTGAAGAGGAGGATAGTGTTACAAATTTAAGTTATTTAAATTTTATAATTGGAATTTATTTAGGTTTAGTGTAGTATTAGGTTGATTTATCTTAAGGTTGTATTCTTAGTCTAGGTTTTAGTTGCGTTATCTGTGACTTGCGGTCGCAATAATACGAGAACTTTCCGGACGTCGAAGGCTGCCGGAAAGTTCGAGAGAGATGGACGATCCTATATATAGGGCCGGGGTCGCGCACCAGGCAGTCAGTCAGAGATAACCAATGGTAGTGATCGCTAGATGTTAACGCGAGGTTAATAGGCGTATTAAAGTAGTGAATTATTAGCAAGTTATTAGTAAGTTTAAGTGCGTGTTTTTGTACATAATTTGTCGGAATAAATTGACGTATCGTTTTCAACAATTGCGAGTTTTAATTGTTGTGGAGAACCCGTAACAATACTGTTGTTGGTAACATAAAAAGTCCCTAGAAATGTCAGTCCAAATTCCCCAGACTTAAAGATTGCATTGCATTGGCGCATATGGGGTAAAATACGTCGTGGGCAATAACAAAATATGGCGCCCCATTCTACGATCTCGGGCACATTTTAGCGCCCCAGAGACGCCCGCCGCTGGTGTTTTGGGTAGGAGTCCACTGTGCCCACGCCTAGATCCCCCACTGTTGTATGTCAAAGAATGGCACCGGACCGATAAAAATCAATTGCATTCAAGCAACAACCAGCTGGTTTTGTACTGGGCAAGTGGCCTTTATTTGAGCGTAGCCCAGCCGATCACGCGATTTTACATTTAAAACCGCTTTACATGGTGAATGACAATAAAATTTGCATGCAAATGGCATGAAATTTTGCCCAGGTGCATGCGCAGTACCAATCCAGTTGATTGTTGCAGGCAATCCATTTTTATCAGTCCGGTGCCATTCTTTTGCATGCAAACTGTACTTCTGGGGAATTTTTACCTAGATTCTGGGGAATCTATGCATGGCCATGCACAATGTCAAACAAAAATAACATTTTTTGCAGTCAACCATTTGAAATTTTTTCCTTGCAAATATTTGTAGGGCGTCATGCACCATGTCAAGCGGCCTTTAATCAAATGCAAAAAAGCCGATAGCTTCGAGATCGAGGGGTGGCTCGGTATTTCCTTTTGGTGTACGGGTTAGGGGAAATACCAGGAAATACTTGGGAAGTACTGGAAAATATACTAGGAAATACCGGGAAGTGCTTGGTAAATACTAGGAAATACCATTGTAATTTGAGGCAATACTGGGAAATACCAGGAAATACCGTAGGTATTTCCCGTAGGTACTCGTATTTCCTTTTGGTGTACAAAAATCGGCGATCGAGCCACACCCCTCGTTCGAGATGTCGTCACGCGTCGAGTCGGAACCAATGCGCGTTGACCTTTTATGTATAGACATGTAATCTCCTAAATGCTTCTTTCTATGAATCTATAGCAACAATAGATTCGTTTTTGCAAGGATTGTTATTACTATTCAATGTTTTATTTGATCGTATGTGGACCCATGAAAATAAGTTTTAATCGAATTTGAGTCCCCCGCCGAACAATGGCGCAATAATAGTCGTTATTTTAAGTAATGCTAGTAAATAAACAATGGTAAATGAGGTTACCAGTTTAATCTTTTGTGCAAACCTGCTGTTATGCTGCGGAATAATACGGTAGTAAAAATAAACTGCAATATAGAAAATGAATGCAATTGATTTTGCAGCACGAAACACAGGGTAATGCAAATTGAACACTTTTGGGGAGTTTAGGACAGTGGCGGTTCGCGGCTTACCCTTGCTGAGATACGAACTCTAAAGTTCACAGTACACCCGTTTCTTATGTATTTCCATAGTACAACAATTTCCGCTGCCTGAGTTGTTCCAATATTAAAGTTTTCAGCGATCTTTCTTGCCGATAGATGTTCGTTCTCCGAAGCGTTAACAACTTCCATTTTTTCAAGTAAACTAAGAAGTTTTTTACTAGGCGCCGCGCCATTTCAAAGAGATCTATTACTACCTAACTGAACAATAAAAATAAAACACAGCAGTCCCGCCAAATAAAATATGTTGTAGATACGACAGAAGTATTTAGTATCCGTATTAAAACGGAAAGGGGTAATTCCCCGGCTGCCGAGTGCGTTGTTGCCAACATACTACATAATATTTATGCCCCTGTTGTGCAGCGCTCCGTCTCGTTGTCAGAGGTTCGCGTCCGGTTAAGGGAGGTTTCAGAATTTTTAACCAAAAAAAATTGTCCGCGTCCGGTTATTATATTATACATTATACATGTAAGGAAATAGGGAAAAGCTTGGTTCCAACAAATTTGTCCGCCTAAAGGCAGTGTCCGCTTAATAGAGGTGTCCGGAAGGAGTGGTTTCACTGTATATGCAAAATAAACCAAAATTATTAAGTTTTATATCATTTTCTTGAAACGTTAGCACTTTACAGAAAATTTGTTGAAAGGTTCGTTGTAGAAAATTAAATTCTCTTTTACTGGTGTATCACTTGAGTAGGCCAATTCTACGGTTAGCACTTAATTGGCATCCCTAAATTGATTTCGAAAAAAATAATGTTTTTTTAGGTCTTTTTAGTTTTTTTAAATACCTTTTATAGAGAAAATAATATGGCGCCTTAAATGATGTGTCACAAAGTGGTGTCGAACCTATTATTCACACTCTAGGAGCGACTGCATAATAAGGTTATTGGTTTAATATATATATATATATATATATATTTTTTGTTTTATTCAATTTTCTTAAAACCGAACCGAACCAAAAGTCTTGTTTTACTCTATACAAGTAAAAACAGAATTATTTTTAAAACAATATGTATCTAGTGAGTTTAGTTAACTCTACCAGAATATACGCGTGTTTAATGTTATCGGACGCCCCTGGTGTATTAAGACTTCGCTAATTTTTTTAACTATAAACATCGTTTATAAAAAAATTAAATTGTCTATCTATAGTAAAATTTCTTTACCGGTAGGGCTTCATTTTTTTTTTAAATGGTAAATCCTAAAAACAACATCTTTTTTCTTGTTAATGAAAAAAAATCACCAAATATGCATATTATCTTCTTTAAGTATTCAAGATAATTTTATCATAACAAAAACATTTCATGTAAAAAAGCCAAGTACGCGAAAATGGCATTCCGTAAAAAGAATTAAGATAAAAGTAAAGCCAAGTTCTCCAATACAAATTTCAAACTAAAAGGTTCTTACTAGTTTGGAAATGTTTTTTTAAACTTTGCTATTACAGCCAAACTTTTTTATGTTCAATTTAGCACTGCCGTAATAGCCAAGTTTAGAAAAATATTTCCAAACTAGTAAGAACCTTTCATTTTAAAATTTGTATTGGAGAACTTGGCTTTACTTTTATCTCAATTCTGTTTACGGAATGCCATTTTCGCGTACTTGACTTTGTTTACATGAAATGTTTTTGTTATGATGTCACTTCTTTTTTTTTAAAGGAATTGGATAATACTTACTTTTTAAAGTAGTTAAATATGCGGAATATTGTTCAAAACTTTTGCAATGCCTTACTTAAATTTTTGAGGATTTTTTCCATGGTTTTATCGTAGTTCCTATCAGCCTTCCAAAGCTCAACTCTCTAGCGTTTCTGAAAGTGCACAATGTTACTTTTACATAACTTTACATGTATAGGGGAGGGAAATAAATTAAAATTGTCGTATTTTTAAATTTTGGCCTATAGTTTTATACTAGTCCCTATGAGTCTTCCAATGCTCAGCTCTCTAGCGTTTCTGGAAGTGGGTAATGTTACTTTTACATAACTAAACATTTATAGGGAAGGAGAGTAAATGAAAAAATTGGACTTTTTAAATTTTTTCCCATGGTTTTATCATAATTTCTATCAACATTCCAATGCTCAGCTCTCTAGCATTTCTGGAAGTGGGCAATGTTAGTTTTATATAAATTTACATTTATAGGAGAGGGAAGTAAATTAAAATGTTGTGGTTTTTAATTTTTTTCATATAGTTTTATCATATTGTCTTTCAGTCTTAAAAAGTTCTGGAAGTGGGCAGTGTTACTTTTACATAACTTAACATTTATAGGGGAAGGAAGTAAATTAGAATTTTGGCCTGTTTTAATTTTTTTCTATAACTTTATCATAGTTAATATCGGTCTTCCAAAGCTCAGCTCTCTAGCATGTCTGGAAGTAGGCAATGTTACTTTTACTTAATTTTACATTTATAGGGGAGGGAAGTAAATTAGAATTTTGGGGTGTTTTAATTCTTTCCTATAGTTTTATCATAGGTCCTATCAGTCTGCCAAAGCTGAACTCTCTAGCATTTCTGGAAGTGGGCAATGCTACTTTTACATAACTTTAAATGTATAGGGGAGGGGAGTAAAATAAAATTTTGGGGTTTTTTGATTTTTTTCCTATAGTTTTATCATAGTTCCTATCAGTATGCCAAAGCTCAACTCTCTGGCATTTCTAGAAGTGGGCGATGCTACTTTTACATAAGTTTAAATGTATAGGGGAGGGGAGTAAATTAAAATTTTGGGGTTTTTAGTTTCCAGGGGTTTGGTCATAATTTCTACCAATCTGCCAAATTTCAGCTTTGTAGCATGTCTAGAAGTACAGTAGAATATTGATGATCTATACATGAGTGAGTGAGTGAGTGAGTGGCAATTTCGACATTTTTTGTAATTTTGTAACTACTTTACTACTTTATAAAATTCCATGAAACTTGGAGGGGTTGCTAACTCCGAGATCTACGACTGTGCAAAGCTTGAGATTTGTACCTCATTCCGAAGTAGAGTTTTAGGTAGGTTAAATATCGGCTGAAATGTTTCAAGAAAAGATGGTTACGGCGCGCGAACTTGGCGAGGCACTGCCGTGCCCTCAGATTTTCATCAATATAGAGAACTAGATTTTTTGGAAAGCTGTATTTTTAAAAAAATTTCTGCACATAAAATGCTTAGTTTTTTTTGAAACCTAAAAAAACATGATTCTTTTTCGTGATCTTAAAAAATAACCCTAACTTAGGTATGCCAATTAAGTGCTAACCATGAGCTTGTCTAACATAAGTGATACACATAACATATAATAAAAATTACTACATATTTACAAAACTTCGTAGGAGCTTTTGTTTTCCGAGATATTTACAAAAAACTGTTTTTAAGGCTGGTATATCATGGATTCACTAAAAGTGTGCTAATAGGCTACCTAGGTATCAGATATGTCATGGATCCATT
Source organism: Aspidapion aeneum (assembly GCA_963576565.1). NCBI lineage: Eukaryota > Metazoa > Arthropoda > Insecta > Coleoptera > Brentidae > Aspidapion > Aspidapion aeneum. The sequence goes on from OY755042.1 coordinate 44,019,387, forward strand.
TATTCTTGTTGGTCTTAGGTAAGAGTATGAATATTCATTCAGCATTAAGCCAAACAAATAGGCAGAAAAAAAGCCCCGACTGACTTTTGATGTTCCATTTGGCAAAGTCAACACTGAAAGCACATCAGAGAGAGTATATGCGGTGCATTTTATAAACGCTTTATCTATTTTGATTGCAGTCATTCCATTTCATTTTAACGCTGACAAATTGACTCTGAAATTCTACTATGCAGGCTTTTAACCATTTGTCTATCCCTAGTAACTGACGAGCGATAAAAATCGAATTGGATCATCACCCCGAAAATCTGGATGTGGTTGTTGTCATCATGTGTATAAAAGGCAAAGAATATGCACCAACAAATAGCAACAGAGACCGTATTTTTTAAAAAGACCTTAATTTAGTAACTCTGTTAGTGAGTTATTGGGGACCTTTGGCACGTACTCCTTTAGCTAACTGTATCTTTTATAAATGCGACATTAAATGACAGATGTCACATGATATTTGGAAGCCCAATTTTGACCTTTTACATGTCCCATTTTTCACTTATCCTGTATTTGAGGCATGCGCAGTCACCTGGTTCGAACTTTATCTCTTACTAAAGGATAATGTTTGACCTAGCTTGTGTTCGAATAACGCAGGCTACTGTACCTTTATTTACAGACAGTGTTGCCGCGCCTATAATGTTATGACACAATGTAATATAAATTTAAAATATTTTTGATACCGGACAATTATTTATTTTAAGAGCTACCATTCCGGGGTAATCCGCAGATTTAATTTTATGCCAATTATTGAAAATTATTTTTTACAAAAACTGGTGGATATGTGTTGTTTGGCAACAGTGTTCACCAACTAACAAACATTATTCTATAGTAAGAAATAATGTTCGAACCACGTAATTACCGATGCAAGGATCCAATTTTTATAATTTTGATAAATGCTTCTATGATCAAATCTTCTCCTGTTTTAGTGTTCCCGTAATTTAAATAAAAATAATGCGACAGCTGTCATCAACGAAAAACTTGCGACGATACCTGTCCAAAACAATACTAAAAAGAAATTTCAGCGGCTAGTCATTTCAAACCACGGTTCAACTTTTGGATTTTTCTGGTTGACCTTGAACTCTAACCCGACTTTTTTGAAAATTGTGCGGTTTGTTTTATTTTTTTTATTTTTATTACTATTATTTTTTATTTAGTACACAAAGATGATTTTTTTGGGTACTATGAATCTATCTTAAGCCTTAACGCAACTTGCATTTAAAACCCGTAGGCGGAAATTACACTTTACTCACACACAATAGCGCCCGACATAATATTGAAAATTATAACCGAGTCTCGTAACTTTATCCACTATCCCACTGGACCCAACTTACCATTCAGAAGGGCATTTTCCAGTTCTAAACTGTCTACTTCTACCAGAAAGTCTGATCCAAAGTAGTTTATTGAGACTTACACACTCGAATATAAAGCCCAACACCTTGTCTTGAAAAAAAAACTACTTGAAAAAATAATAAATGGCCAGCATAACCTCAAAATACTTAGGAGGAGCGGGGATAACCAAGATTTCAAAAAACCTCCGGGCCTGGGTAATTTTCGGTTCAAACCAATGACGTTCTACGTCATCGATGACGTCATATAGTTGAACCAAAGATAACCATGACCAGTCGAACGCATTTGGTTTTTACCAATTTGGAACGATAATTACCGATTGACCGCTCAAATTTGTTTTGAATTGAGAGAGATGACAGGTTTACCAAGGATTTTTACACGTCAAAGTTTTAAATTAAATTTAGTACATATCGGTGATATCGGTTCATAAATGGCCTCCATTTTGAGCCCGCCAATTTGACTTTTTAAGTTTAATTTAAAAATAATAATCAGCTCAATCTTTTAAATTTAATACAAATAAATTTATAAAAAAAATGTCGTCAATTACATTCTTTTAAGTTTAACTTAAAAATCATAATCAGCGACCTTACACGCCCAAAAGTCTCACTCTCGCTTGTATTTCTACTGTGTATTATATCTGAATTTTGCCGATGATAAAGGAACTATTGCTAAAAATTTCTATGTTTTGGAATTTATTTTTTGATTATTATTACTGTTCATATTATCCCCGGCCGACCGGCTCATCCCTATTTCTATGACGAACTGCACAATTGCAGTGCTGGAAATTATCCATATGATGCTTTTTCAACCAAGTCGTCCAGGGAGAAACTGGGAGCACTAGAACAATTCTTGTTTATTCTATAAAATATTTAGAACTAAAGGGACATTTTGGGTCAGTTAAAATAACAGAAATTTGACAGCTGTTACCGTTATTGTTACTAAGAATAACGGTATCATTCAGGGCAAAAAAGATAAATTTTGGAACACTAAAGATAATTTAGTCGTTTCACACTCCTTCAACATTTTGTTTATTTATATTTGTTTATTTATTTTTAATAGATTTATGGCTTTTAACAAACCAAACAAACGAATTTTAGTAAAAAATTCGACTGCATTAAAGAAGCAATACAAAACTAACCTTAAGAAATAACGGTTACTAAAGGACGGCCACCGTAAGTATCTGGCGTCTTTACCGTAAATAACAAGAAACGAGGGAGAAGCTGCTAATGCGCAGACTCAGTTATAACAATAATGGGAACAAAGTGCAAAATATGTGACCCAAAATGTCCTTATTAACTCGACATATCATTTACTAACCTTTACCAGGTTACCATCGGAAAAGCATTGCCAGAATGAAAAATTATTGATTATTATCATCATACTTACTAAGTTCCAAAAAATATTTATTCACTGCCTCCCCCCTATTAGATGTATTATGGTAAAACTCATCGTGGAGCAATGTTTAATAATTTAAGTCTTGTTTTTTTTTCACTGTGGCACAGGGATGGCAAGTGCCCTTCCAAAACTAGACAACAAACAGTATTTTTAATTGATTTATGTCAAAAAAGTTAAATCTTCCCGTACGACATGTCTAGTTTTTTTTTTAGTCTATGGTTAACAAAAGGCGATTAATTGGGTAAACTTTTTTAGCGTAAAAAATTACAAGCCGGCAGCGCCCGTTTTTCAGCGGTGTAGGGGGTGGGAGGAATGTGTGTTAGTTAACGTCGGCCATATTCATCGTGCGAAAACGTTTGTTGCCCTTCCTACGTGTTGCCGGTTCTATCCTTAGTGAAGATCTATGAGTTTGTTTTAATTTGGGGTAGGTCAGTAGTTAAAAGCCTTGCCAGTCGCGTGTCCATTGTTTGTTTTTAAAATGGAAATAAATAACGTCGATTATATAATTAACTGTGAAAATTTAAATACGTTGACATATGAACTTCAATTACAAATAAAATCTTTAGGACCACATAGACCGGACCTAAAATCCTAAAAATTAACCAAAATTTTAGTGCAGGTAATAAAAAATTATACAATGCTGAAAACTGATTGTGCGGTTGTGAAAAACGAAATGCTTTTTTTTCACAAAGGGAATGTGTGATATCAAGCACTTTAGTGAAAAGTTAAAGACACAAAGTAAGTGATACTTATTACTTATTTAAATAACCACATAGAATTTTCTATGCTAGGCAAGACTGATATTAGGTGCCAATTGAATAGTGCCTATAGACAAAACATTACCGTACATAATAAAAATGTGGCAAAAATAGACATATACTTGCATATACTTAGGTTAATAAACTTTTTAAAATTATGTGGGATTTTTAAGGTTGCTCTACAGGGCCATGATGAGTCTGAAACTGGTGCTAATCCGAGCACTTTGCGCATATAAAAGAAGTGCGAATAGACTTTATCTATAAACAAATAAACTAAAAACTACACCAAGTAGCTGCTTGTTTGTAAAATGCTAAAATAAAATTTTTGAGGTAGGTTTTTTATTCCATGTAATATAAATTTCTGCCCCCCCCCCAATTTATAACGTCACCAGCCGCCGCTGAAATATATAATCAATAAAATAGACTGGCAAACTAAAATTAGGCTAAACCTACAAACATACACACTGATCGAAGAAAAACAAACAGCCGAGATTACCATAGTTTTTATTGGAAGTCAAACAGATAAAAAAGAGCAATTTTTCTCGATTTTCTAGCGCCGGTAATAAAACGCAAGAAATTACACTTTCCGCTAATAAAACTCAATGAAGCTCGTAAAACTCTGGCGAATTCAAACAAATTACAAGTTTTAAGCGCGCCCAATATATTTGGCCAATGTTGGCGCGCGTTTGCGAAGTAGTTTGGGTAACGCAATTATAAACAAGTTAAACTCTTAGTAACTTCTTCGACTCTCGACTCTCTCTCGACGAAATTACTTTTTTTCTGGAAACTCAAGGAAGAGGAATCTTGGAGAATGCCGAATTTGAATAGAAGCGGCGAAAAGTTGCTATGAAAAGGTTTGCCAATGGACATTTTATGAAAGGACATTTTCACGGCATGGCAAAGAAATTTTTTGATAAAGAAAAACTTTTAAAAAAATTGTTTCTTCCCTTGAGTCACATTTGTCTCCAGAAAAACAAAATAATATTTTAGTTTCATTGAATTTAAGCCGGGTACTCATTACCGAGCCACGAGCCTCGAACAATTCGCTAATGTAGACGTGAAAAAGGTATGATCGCAGCGCGCAACAAGCCATTCGCGACGAGCCAATAGGGGGTCGTTGTTCAATGCGCTTCAAATAAAAAAAATTACCATGAATGATGAAAAAGTATTGTCTATTTGAAAATTACAGCAATAGACCTGTTATATGGGATCCAAAAAACAAAGACTATTTAAAAAACATTTAAAAGAAGATGCGTGGTTTATATGTTACTAGCCTAAAACAAAATGGCTTTGCCAGTAAGCCCGACCAGTGGCGGATCCAGGATGTCCGGAGGGAAGGGGCCAAGGAGGGAAAAAAAACAAAATAATTTTTTTTGCGGGATTTAATAAGAATTAGCTTTAAAGTTTACCACTATGTGCAAATAAAATGTACCGCAGGCGAAAATTTGAGTAAAATCAGTTAAATTTAATACAAAAAAATTGCGGCTTATGCATTGGTTATTTTTCTTCTGGAATTAAAAATTATAAGTTTTATGTCAAGGAGGGGGGAGGGCCAGGCCCCTCTACCCCCCCCCAGGATTCGCCACTGAGCCCGACTCGCACAAGCAGCAGCGTAAAAAAAATTGCCTGAACCCGACAAAATAACCCAGAGAACAAGTATAAGTATCAGGTCATTATTGAAAAAGGGTACCCCTTTCATGTTACCATCCAAAATTAAATTAGTGTTTAGTATATTAGTTATTTTTCTTGTACTAAATAAAAGTGCCTCCAATATTACTCTAAAGCACTAACTACATTAAGTTTGATGCTGAAGTTGCTATTTGTTGTTGACATTTGTGTAAGACTGGGCCAAACGTCATACTCCGTTATCATAACCGGCTAGAGGTTTGCAATCAATAAAATAAAAAAACCTAATATATCATACGAATTTCAACATTATATTGCTCTATAAGTCTAGTTTAATGTTTATATATATAAGTATCGCCGTTTGTTAAAAACAAATATTATTTCCTAATTTGTTTTTTATAAAATAACATTTTAAACGCGTACCCTGGTAGAGCGTCATTGCCGTTATCAGTATAACATTTTTAAACGCATATCCCGGAAGAGTGTCATTACCGTTATCAGTGTAATATTTTTACATATTCACCCTGGAATAACGTCATTACCGGTATCAGTATTAAATTTTGAATACGTACCCTGGAAGAGCGTCATTACCGTTATCAGTTTGTAATTCCTACATATCTACCGCTAGAGGCGCTTTAAGCGAGCGCCTGAGTGAAGCCACATCTGTTTTGTGCAGTTTTTAGCATTAATACGTGCATAGGTTAGCTTGTCCAATCATAAGTGGTAATTGCCGTTATCAGTAAAGTGAGGTAAACAAAATATATTTATTTTCCATTTTATACTACAAAATTTATTACCCAGAAAGAAAAAAGCAAAAACTCTTTTTACAAAACAAGCGGAGCGATAAAACATACGTAAAATCATTTTCGTTTTCATCATCATTATCAGTTTTAATGCTCACAGAAAACGTATACGGGATGCCGTTATGAGTATTTAAAGTAAATTTTTGAAAAAATCCTTGGACACATTATTTTTATTTTCTTAAAATATTTATATCTATCGACTCCTAGTTGGGGTAGCTTTGACCTCTTGACTTTAGAGAGGGAAAGTGGGTGGTTTAAAAGAGTTTTTTCTATTCCTTGACAGCATTGATATTATTTCAAAAATTAATAGATTAGTTTTTGAGATACTTGCAATTTATGTAAAAATGTAAGACTGACAGCTTACTATTTTCTCACAAGTAAACTATTACAAATAGATTTAGCATTTTTTTTTTAAATTTTTTATTTAAAAAATGTATTTATACTTTTTTAAGAGATGTGTATTTATGTCTCAAATTTACTGGGTACTTTCTTTTAATTTAAGGTTTCGATATCGCGCTGCGAGCGCCGAACAATGCCGTCCACATTAACGAATAGATCGCGTTCGTTGATCGATGCTCGTGGTTCGTTAATGAGTACCCGGCTTTACATAAACCCTTCTTGCCATAGAAATGCAACCAATAATTATTGATCTGTGCTTCTTATTGACATTATTTATAAGGAATTTCTTTTTAGGTTTAGTCGCGGTTACGAATTAAAAAAATGTTGTGTGGTCTTTATGAACTAGTTTTATAATAAACGGAAAACCGCTACGAAATATTTTGTTTTTGAGGTACTTCTCCCAATTCTCGCCAGTAATGCATATTTTGGTCAGATTTTGGTTTTGGAATCCTATTGCACGAAATTAAGAACAATGCATTTAAACGCTAAAACGACAGCTGTAAAAGCAACATTGCTGCGAAATTTATTTCAGTTCTAGCTCAACACTCAACCCCGTTGTAGTTGAGACCAAATCCGAATACAAAGATAAAGGAACTGCACATCTAGATATTTTTTTATTAATAATAAGTTTCTTCAAAAAGTAAACCGTTAAAAAAAACACAAACTAAAGAGTTCAAATTTAATTTTTGTCTTTAATGCCCCTCTTTTTTCTAACCGATTTTTTAATAATGAGGTGACGAAGTTTGAGACAAATCGTGACAAAAGTTGACTCTTTTCATGCTGTAGGTATTTTCTAAAATTGCAAGAGGGGTGAAATTAAGTTTTCCGAATTTTTTTTTGCTTTTTTTAAATTTTTTCAAAAAACACGAGTGGCGGAATTTTGGACAATTTTTTTTTACTTTGACCCACTGTTCGTCATGACTGACTGACTCTAACTGAAGTATACCCTTATTACAACTTATTTACATAATAAATTATTATATTTTTTTTTAATAAATTTTTTTATATGCTTATTGTGTATTTTTATATTTTAAAATAAATATTTTAAGAAAAGTGGGACTTGGGTTGAGGAGAAATGGGACAGTACCATGACGAACTTAGAGACACATGCAAATGTTTTGTTTTATATTTTGGTATTTATTTAAAAAAAAATACATTTAAACAAATTAAAACATTCTCAAGTGACGAAATAATATTATAAAAAGTAAGTAAAAAACTCATTACTAAAACTTTTAGATGTTTATTTTTCCTTTTAGAAAATGTAACTTTCGGTTTATTAGCTTCCAAGATAAAAGCGTTTTTTTCAAATAGAAACAGTAGCTAAAACCAAATTTTTTAAAACTGACATTTTTTTAAAGAAAATTTAATCTTCTATAGGTTTTTGTTAAGTTTTTTACTTTGATCACTTTTTTCTGGGTGATCCTCACTCGTCTACCCCATAAGTACCTATATTGCAAGTGGCAAAGAAGTAAAACCTGAAACTGGATTGTCGAAAGTTTCTACATGGGGGGGGGGGTTACCCTATGCTGGCGGTCTAAAACTAGCATTTTTTCTCCATTTAATTTTAAAGTAAGAAATTAGTTTTTAAGGAAGTGGCGAAACTTGGGACAAGAAACCTCTGTCAAAATTTCTGTCAAAATGATGTCAACTAGGAACAGGACAACAGGAATCCAAATACAAAATCACTAAACCTACACTCATTAGGATTTGCCATTTGAACGTCCATGTTCAACCATCTGTAATAATAAACAAAGCAATTTTAGCACCTATTTAGCAGTTAAAATATTTTCAGTTGATCGTGAGTAATAAAAGTCCAACGATATCTGCATTGATATTGACTTTAATTATTTATTAACTCATGGAAACAAAATTTAAATTCGACAATTATTAATAACTCATTCATAATAAAGTAGATATTTTTATTATTATTGTTGTGGCTTTGGAGAAGCTATGCTATAAAAGTTTAACTAAAGTTTTACACAACATCAGTATTTTAAGTATAAAGGATATTGTTATAAAAACTTGAAATAATAATGGGTACTAGGAACGACTAGTCAAAAAGCCTATCCATTTTTTGCAGAATATTAATAAAAGTTTTATTATTTTATTAAAAAAATACGATATAGCCTCTAATGTTAAGCTAGGAATACTTTATAATAAAAAAATCGAATTTTTAAGCTAACAAAGTAATATATAGAAAATTTCCTAAACCTAGCAAACTAAGAATCACCCTCTACCGAGCAAGCCAAAAGAAAACCGGACAAAATGTTTTTCATTATAACTTTTGAAGTATACCATCGATTTTAATGAAACAAATGCAGGAAATCGATTAAGCACTTAAGAAAAATGATTTTTTAAAATAGCAGACAGAATCGAACGAAACCTTTTAAAATGGTTCGTATATCCTTATGTGACGAAAACTTTTTTGATTTGCTGCTAAAAAAGCTCTGCCACGCACACCGAGCATTAAGATCGGTTTAGTAATTCCTGAAAAATATTTATCAAAATTAGTCTCCATCTTGAAGTCCAAGATGGCGGATTTAATCATGAATCTCGCTTTATTAGTTTTCGAGATATTAGTGTTTATTATATCGATTGTTCCAATTTTAGAGGCACAAAATCATGTTACTGAACCAATTTTAATGAAATACAAAGATTCTCACCATGACGCTTTTTATAATTCGTACATAGCAAAAAAAGAGCTTTTGTATGAGTTTAAAAAAAAAAAGTCAAAAAGTTTTTAAAACATAAAAATAAACGAGACTTCTTTGAAGGGTCAAGTTTGATTCTATCCGTCATTTAAGATGACGGAAAATTTCGATTGTGATCATTAAGGAACTACTGATCTGCACTATGATGCTTTATATTTTGTTGGAATCGGTTTGGCAAAAATTATTTAGTTAGGAAACGATTGCAAACAAAAATAAGAACTCAATCGTTCTTTTTCGGAACAACCAAACCAATTTAAATGATTCTTATCTAGATGTGCGTGGCAAAAATAGGACTTTCTAACGTATTAAAAAAAAACATTAAAAAAAAATCTGAAACATAAAAATAAACAAGCCTATTTAAAGAGTCATATTTAATCCTGTCTCTCACCTTGAAATTTAAGATGGCGGACAAAAAAATATTTTTGGTCAAAAGCCTGATTAACTTCTTGCAAGGTGCAGTTTGTCCTTAAAATTAATGGTACAGTTCAAAAGTCATAATAAAAAAAAATTTGTCCGGTGTTTTTTGGCCCACTCGGTAAATACCTGAACCCTTGAAAAGTTCTAAAGTTCACGTACAGTACAGTACAGTTTCCGATATCTGTTTTAACAGTTAATATTTTAATTTCTAGGATTACCACGAGCCATCAAGTTGGAGCCTTTGCGCATCATTTCCATGTAGGCTGAAGGATCCTGAAACAAATAGCCACCAACACCTGGAGTTTGTTGGCGATGGACTGCAGCCAAGTTCCCCGGCTGTTGATGCGGATAGTAGCCCTTCGGAACGGTCTGGAGCGGAGAGGGGCCTTCCGATGATTCAATGGAGTTGCCCTGAAAGAACTGCTTAGTTGGAGTCTTGTCGCTTGTTGAGAACAACAAAACGTCAAGACTGCCATGGGGTCAAGCAGCAATATTTTACTCGAAAAATGAGTACCAAGATTCTATGTGGCAAGCGATATTCATTTAAATTGTTTTAAACAGGGAACCCATTATAAACGCCCAGCACAATTTGATACGGCACGGTACTGAACAAGCTGGTAATTTATTTGGTCGGATCGTCACCAAACCGGAAAAAGGATCCTCGGTACATTTTAGAAACTAATAAATATCGCAAAAACTCATTTATGTTACCAAAACTTATTTAACGTGACTCGATGTAGAAAAAATAATCCTTTAATAGTAAACTGTCAAAAAAATACAGAGCAGCTTGCTGTAGGTGATTGGGTGGAGGCGCACCGGGGCGGGGTTCCAATGTAACCAAATTTTCTAAGCCTAACTACTACTATGTCGGTTTAGAAAGTTTTTCTACGGTGTCCGACGCCTATTCTTCACCTCCTTCGATCCTGACAATCATTTTCTGTCAGGTTTTTTTTTACTCATTGATCTTTGAGTTAACTGTTGCCATTCTAGTTCAGGACGCCCTCTTTTTCTGCCCCTATTGCTTGTCATTGGACATGGCCGTACCATAACAGTGTCGCTTAGTGATCTCAACCGTTATGCTTCCCTCGATTCCCATTCTTTCTTATATGATCTGTTCTAGATATTCTCATTGATCTTCTTATTGCATCCGTTTCGACACTTTCCATCTTTGTTTTGTATTTTACTGTTACGCGACAAGACTCTATACAATAGCGTGCTTGTCACCATTGCTTTAAATATGTTAAATTTTACATTCTCTTTTATCTCTCTGCTTCATAAAATACTGTTAAGACATCCAATAACCTTTTTTGCTTTTACTATTCTTTTTTCCAGTTCTATACAGTCTGTTCCTGTCTTATCAAATGTGACACTCAAGTATACATACTTATTGCATGGAGATATTGTTTGTCCATTGTCTAGTGTCTTGTCCACGTTCACTGTTAACTCCCACTTTTGTGTATTCTTCCATTAACTTTCTCATCATAAACTCCATGTCCTTTTTATTATTAGCTACAATTTCTTGGTCGTCAGCAAACTGTAGTGTGTATATGGTAAATGGGTCGTTAAGTTGTATTCCATGTACTTTACGTTTCCAGTTTTTTGGAGCTACTGCGATATATATTTTAAAATAGTTGGAGAGATACAACATCCCTGTATAAAGCCTTTCGTTACCAGGAATTCTTTTAAAAGTGGATTTACCATTTTAATTTTAGATTTTAACCCTTTGTATAGTTTTTTTATCGCTTTTATGTATGTATGATAATATTAATATTTTTTCTACTGGAACGGTACGTATATGCTTTTTGTAGGTCCACAAAAGTAACATGAGTCTCTATATTTCTGACACTCCTTTTCTCAATTACTTGTTTAATACAAAAAACATTATCACTACAAGATCTACCTGCACGAAGCCCACTTTGCTCTTCTTCTTCTTGTTCATGAAAATCATTATCTATTAGGTATCTAAGAATCCTACCGTACAATCTACTTAGAGTACTGATTACTGAAATTCCTCTGTAATTGTTGCAATCCAGCTTGTTTCCTTTTTTATGCAATGAGGATGTAAATGCAATTTTCCAATCATCAGGTACTGGATGTCCGTTTATGCATTGATTTCATATATATGAGATTTTCTAGTAGAAAATTCTTGTTTTGAGCCGAACGGCCTGCAACTGATTTTATTATACATGAAGGATTACGATCGCCCGTTAACACGGTGGACTAAGCCGAACCGATCGGATCTGGGCTGTTCTAATGGGCTGCGTTGCTTCAAATCATTGACAAATTAATTTGACTGGTGCTGTGCCATGCCGTGCCGTACCGGGAGTTCATAATGAGTTTATTTTATAATACAGAATTGGTGTATTGCTACTTAGGGTGCGTGACCATTTTGAGAGTTGTTCTCCAGAGTATTTCTACCAAATTGACATGCACATTTAAGGAGAGTACACGGTAAAAACATTTGTCTAGAACTTCTTTCCTTGAATAAATTGTTTTACCTTAAAACAATTTGTTTTGAATTAAAATATTTCTTCTTAGTTCAACGCAGCGTTTAGTCTTGAAATGAGACTTTATTTTTTTTCTATAATTGTTTTGTTTCAGTATATTCCATTTTGTAACAAAGAAAATTGTCTTCATATAGGTAATATTTTGCTGCCAGAGAAAACGGTGCCTTAGATTAATTCGGTTTCAATCTATAATAAAACAATTTTTGTTTCACATTAAAATATAAAGGCAAGACATTTTTTGTGCTATATCAAGAAAATATTCTCTTGTTGAATAGGAAAGCACAAATTATTTTACTTCAAAGCAATTTGCTTTGATCGAAGACAATTTTTTTTACCGTGTAACTCACAAATACTCGTAGTTACTCTCGAGAGCAGTATTTGTCTCAAATGGACACGCAACGTGTACCAAATATCGCAGACAGCTAACGACTATAAGTTTATTTTAATAAAAAACAATATTTTTAAGTTTACTATTTGACACTTATAACTTTGTTGATTGCAGATTTGTAGATGGGCGATGTAGAAAACCTTGTTTTTACCGACCACAAAACTAGCACTTTCTGTACCTACAATGTCACTTTACAACACACACTAAACAGTCTTTCCTGAAAACCTTGCAATCTCTAAAAGGAACCGAAATAAGATAATAATATATCTCTGGTACAATCCTAAAAAGGAACCAAAATAAGATATGTTTCAGGTTTCTAGATTTTTCTGGTTCATCTTATGTAATTAAAAAAAATATTCCCCTATCTTTTCAAATTGGTTTTATTAATTTTACCTATAAAACATCAGCCTTTAAATAAATGTCTTATACAGTGTTGCCGTTAAAATAAAGATATTAAATAATTAAATTGCTTTTAAAGTTAGTTATGTAACAGCACTACAAACACTAAGTACTTAAGTTATTTATGACATATTATTTGTGACTATAATTAGCCAGATCAACTATTGATGATGCGCATTCTAATGCCCGTTTTCCAGTGACAATTAATCCATGCATTTCTTCAAGGATTAATTTATGAATTTATTCTAGGCCATTTTACATGCCGCCTCAGGGTAATACAGCTTACAACTCACGTGGATTTTTTCGTGAATTTATATCAGAAGGCAGTTTTTGCTTTGTAATGAAAGCGCCAGTGACTAAATCGCGAGTAGCAAAATCGCGAGTTGTTAAACCGCGAGTGACAAAAGCGCGATGTAACAAAAGTGTTAGTGACAAAACCGCGAGTAACGAAAACGCTAGTAACAAAAGCGCAAGTAACAAAACTGCGATGTAACAAAACCGCGCATAGCAAAAATGCGAATTCACACCCTCTCGGATCCCATAAAAAAGACCAGGGAAGTTTGTTACTCGCGCTTTTGTTACATCGCGCTTTTGTTACCCCCTTTTTTTACTCGCGGTTTTGTCACTCGCGGTTTTATAACAGGGCCGTTGTTGACAGTTGATATGTTTATTTGTTACTGTGATTAAAAGGTTACTCATAATAAATTAAAACCCAAACTAAATGTTGCTGCTTTTGTAGAAAAGAAAACGGTTTGGCACTTTATTGACAGTTGATCTTGTATTTTGTCAAAATTTGGCTTGAAACTTCGGGAAAATTAAAACATGTTCTAGTTGCGTAAATAAATTCATTAAGAAATACCTGAATTAATTGTCGATTTCTGACACTATAAACAGTATTTGAAAGGACTGTAGACGGTAGTGCGCTTCTAAAAATATGATATGAGCGCGATAGCCCTATGCTATGGAAATTTATAAATTGTAATTTTCTAGAAGCAATAAAGAAAAGTTAAGTTATTTATTTTCACTGATTTTTTCTATACCCGATTTTGCAAAAAATCATGTGTTAGTATTTTTTAAATTTTTTTTGCTATATTTACTGGTCCACAAATAAAAGATCGGTTTCGTGATCGGTTGAAAATACAATAACTACCTACACGATAAACGAACGAAAATTAGGGTGCTTTTGATCAGCAAATTTCTCACTAAAATCATGATTATCGTAATTCTGCATGTCGCGGTAGCCACCTGTCGTTATGTACAGTCGGGGACTTTTTAAATTGCCGTTGTATTTTTTTCTGTCAAAATTAATCATTTAAAGAAAACAAAAAAAATATTTTTAAATATGTATGTATACAGACAGAGGTAAGGTTCACATTTTTTTTTTGTTTTGGTTCAAACTATTTTCCGAATTTCAAATAGGAATATTTTTTATTTTCGAGGGCGGCAATTTAAAAAGTTACCGACTGTTCAAAACCATAACGGGTGTGGTTATATTTACGGAGGTTTAGCGCTAACCCGCTAACTTTATATCAGCTGTGATGGTTACTTGACATTGATATATGCAAGTATCCAAAATTTGAGTGGTGCTCCAAATATACACATATTGTTGTTATGTTTTAACCATTTGTGATTATTTTTATGATTTTCTTAGTTTGGTGGAAAGTAGCAACAAAAATTTTGAAAATAACAAAGGTTAGTTTTAGCGCCCTAGGTAAAAATAATATAACGGGGAGGATTTAGTGGCATAGGGGCAAAGAATAAATAACAAAAATATAATAACAAAAAGATGTTACCTAAGGCTGGATTTGATCCAGCGACCATCCGCTAACTAGGCTCACGCTCCTCCAAGTGAACTACCGATGCACTGATTCAAAATCCGCCTATTCGGAAACCGTTTCGTCATCTTTAATTTTTGTTTGTTACTATAGGTGTGTGCTCTCAAGTTTCCGGTAGCTACCAGAACACGGTAGGTATTATATTTATCCATCCAATTAGAGATGACGAAACGGTTTTCGAAGAGGCGGATTTTGAATCAGTGCCTCGGTAGCCCAGTTAGAACAGCGTCAGCCTAGTTAGCTGCTTCAAATTCAGCCTAAGGTAAAATATTTTTGTTATCTTATTTTTCTTATTTATTCCTTGCCTTTATGCCACTAAATTCTCCCACTTATATAAAAATGTTGAAGTTTGTTCAACATGAAATGACAGTTGTTAAAAAGTAAGTTTGGCGCGTCCAAAAAGTCTGCTTTTCGCGACAAAAACGATAACCACAACTATAACAAAATTAACCATACAGTGACTGACCCAAACACCCTACAGGTCGTCGCATAGTTACAGGACTGCCCTGCGGTACTTATGTTCTGTTAGTTTTTGTCGTCGAGCTGTAAAGTCCACTTTTCCGGTGTGATTTTTTTAAGTAAATTATTTTCAAACATTGAAAGTACACAATTAAGTACTTACCACTTAATTTATTTTTGTAATTTGTAAAACGGTTTTTAATTTAAAAATAAATAGCAAGGAAATTGACAAAAAAAAAGCACCATAATACATATCTTCGGCCTAATTTTAAAACCTCAAAAGTTAAAAAATTGGAAAAATGAGATACGAGTTTAATCGGATGCAGGATATCAAGATCTTCAGTCTTACAAAACTGCGTAACTCCTATTTTCAACAAGTTATTTTAGTTCAATTATATTTGATTTTCATTAGTTTAGAAAGCAGTTTTCATGTCCTCCTGTAAAATCAACTGAAGCTGACTTACGCGGTTTTAAAATTAGGCCGACGATATGTAAGCTGAACTCGACTTTCAATAAATCGAACACCAATTTTTTTCCCAAAGTTTTTCGTCTATTTTTTCGCGAGCTTTTCCTCCATGTTAATGTCGTTAAAACAGGCAATAAATATATAGATTAATTTATTGACTTAAGAGTAGTTAGTATTTTATTAATCAGGATGTTATTACTAATAATTCAGATAATTTTCTTATCTTATTTTTTGTTATCTGCATTTTAGCTATTACTATTATAAAACCCTTTATTTGTATATAAATTATTTGATTTTTGTTTACCAGTAGCGTATGCAGGAGGGCTTGAGCGCTGAAGCCCCTGTTTTCCCCCGAGCCACTGAATATAGACCCCTAAAACATGAGTTTTCGCGAAAAATCAAGATTAAAATGTATCGATCAAAGCTCAAGCCCCTTCCAGGATCCATCTCTATGTACCGATCCGCGCTCAAGCCCCCCCGGATTGAAAACTCCAAGGGTTCTGAATCAGAAGTCTGGGAAAATAACGTTTTTTTATTGCTTTTCTACTGTACTTTAAATAGTTTTCGTGTGAGAGACTAATGTTTAATTCTATAATCTAAACTCTGTGATAATTTTAATTTTGTTCCTAGGTTGTTTTTAAATAAAAATAAGTACCTAGTTTTAGGGTCCATCTCACCGACTTTTTTTTCGTTACTTAGCTTAAAGCGTTTCTTAATATAATCATAATATGACGTAATAAGGAACACTTAAGGCTAAGTAACGAAAAAAAAATTCAGTGCGATGGGCTCTTAAACTCTTGTTTTTTTTATATACACAGAAAGAAAAAAATATACGATGTATATTGATTTTCAAACTATGAACGAAATCGAAAGTACATTGATTCCAAATATAATTAACTCTGACACCAGTATTTAGTAAAGGGTCTAAAATGCATCGGTTTAATTATCTTTTATTATAACTTGTGTAACTACTTAACATGTAAAATATACCGGAGAGCTGACAATGACTTATAGTCCTTGTCATAGGCAGTTACACTTTTGTGACATTTCGATCCTCTTTATTTGTCATAAGCATACTGAGAGCAACAAAAAGAAATCTGCAAAATGGCATGCCGCTGAGTTGTTTTTATCTGTGCGTTTTTTTGCCAATATACAGCATCAGTCAGTCAGCGTCTTTTGATCCAGACACAATGACAGTTTTACCTTTAATTTTATACCAACATTTATATATATTTCTGGTTAGAAAGTCTATTCATTTCCTGTCAAAGTGACAAAAATGTAACTGCGTATATCAACGACTATAAACTGATTTTATTGGACACCTTCCAGTGTCGTTAGGAGGTTTAAATATGGCTGCCATTTTTAAATCAAAATATTATATTTTGTTTGTTTATTTTTAAGTTTTTTGCGGATAGAATGACATTGTCACAACGAAAAAAGGTGGCCTATATTGGAAGCTATTTATGAACAATTATAAAAATCTTGAAAACTATTACATTCAAGGCAAAAAAAATAAGTTAATCCTTTAACCAAAATTTAGATCGAGTTTTAAGGACTTTAGCATTGTAGACCCTTTAGTAAATACTGGTGTACGATTTTAATTAAAAAAATTGTAATTAATAAATTCTATAGACTAGCAACTTTCTACAATAATTATTATAATAAACAAATTACGCCCAGACCATTTTACCGGACCTGACAAACGGACTGTCCATTGAAAAAATTGACATATTGCAACCCTAATTTATTATTATTACATACGGAGCATAGTGTTCCAGGGACAAAATGATAGCAAAATACGAGATGAAATATAAGCTTTCAAAGGACAAAGTGCAAGCAAGTCCATGCACAAATTACTTTAATGTCAAAGGATAAAATACAGAACGTTCCAAA
Organism: Aspidapion aeneum; assembly: GCA_963576565.1. Classification (NCBI taxonomy): domain Eukaryota; kingdom Metazoa; phylum Arthropoda; class Insecta; order Coleoptera; family Brentidae; genus Aspidapion; species Aspidapion aeneum. The sequence goes on from OY755042.1 coordinate 44,036,835, forward strand.
CGCAAATTATTTTATTTACAAAGAGCAAAACACAAGACAGTGGCCTAAGGAAAATTATTTTTTTTTTACTCCATATCACGTTCGAATTTTGCCTCGTAGTAATTATTTTTCAATTCTTTTTTCTATGAATATATAAAATTAAAATAAATATTGAAAGATGTTTGAGGGGCTTGGTATCAAAGACGACAATCTCCACCATTTTCAATTTTTGGTTAAGATTTAAGAGATTGTCATGTTTTCATTATAGCTAATCTAAAAAAGTCTAAAGAAAAATAGTTTCTTATTAAAGAAAATATTAAACTGCGGCAAATCGCAAATTAAATTTACACATCTTCCCATTTGTAAAAAAAAATTGAAAATTGGATGGAGAATGCAGTTTGACAGTTAGATATTGCCTGTTTTGATGCTAAAAATTTAAAAAAGCTGTCCAAATTAATTTTTAGTATAATATGGAAAGAAGCTGTTCGTGCAAAACAATAATACATTATGTACTTATTGTTCATTACTTTACCTGACAGTGTAGAAAGTGGTACTTTTCCGCACGTGATGACAGTTGCATAAACGACGCAGAGCCAGACGTCAAGGATGGAAAGGCTACTTTACTAATGTGTTAGGTAAACTAAGTTTTTAAAATTCGAATGTTCGTTCGCTCAATGTAAACGCACCTTTAGGAATTGATCGACTGTTTCATTACGATCAGTAGGTGTGATTAAACTACCATTCTTTTTTTTTAAATCAGCGATATCACCTATCTTTTTTTTTAAATCTATTGAATAAGGGAAAGTTATTTTCGAAATATTTTTACGACTAGATACCTACATATTTTCCTTTGGGCCGTAAGCCAGAACCAATTATTTAAAATATAAATGCTTTCCAATGTATAAAACGCTTTGAACGCAGACTCCCAAACGTAATTTATATGTAATACGAAAATAGCAAACCGTGAAAATGAAAACCCACGTTTTTCAATAAAAGATATAGCACAAATATACCTTTTGGCATTTTTTATGGTTTTGGTTTTAATGCTTAGTTTAATTACCTTACAATCCCACAGAGAGAAAACATTAAAAAAATATCAATTGATTTTTTAGTGACCCCTAAATTGGCCTACAACGAAAGTTAATACTAAAAGTTCCTATGAAGAAACTTATGCCCACAAACATTTCAGTATAGTAGGTACAGGGTGATTCGCCATATTTTGAACCCCCGGTTATCTCCTTTATTATTCTTGATAAAAAAAAGTTTAAATATATGTTTTATAGTTTATCAAAAGCCTTTTAACTCATATGACAGATGTATGTTTAAATAAAAACTTTCGAGCGGTATGGTAAAAGATGAAAAAACAAAACCTTTCAAGGAATAATTATGATTATTTTCTTACGGACAACAAATATGTATGTGGCTGTTTTTTCTGAGTTTCACAACGTGGTTAGCAGTAGTTGTTTTGGACAGATTTTAGATGCAAACTACAAGATATTTATTATGCAGTTCAATACAGAGTTGGACAAAGTCTGAATTCTTTCTACACCGAAAATTCATGCTCTAGTATATCACGCACCATAATTTATAGAGCAGGAGCAAAGACCATTTGGATTTTTTTCCGGGCAGACCTTGGAGTAGATCCATCATTCATTCAGTAGGTATGTTCGGTACTTAAATCCGGTCAATCCAACTGCTCTAAATCCGTTCCATTTATTTTTATTTAACAAGTTGACTTTGCCCCATTTTGCACACTAATTGCAATGGGGTACCTATATGTGACAAAACGGGCGGGCCGGATGTGTAATTTAGAATCAATATTTTTATCAGACAAGTTTTATTTACTAAAATACTTATTTAAAAAGAAATGGTTATTATATAATTAAATTTAGTACAGTAGACTCGCGGTAACGTGAACACAAAAAGTTTTAGGCTAGTTTATTTTATCAAAGTGTTCACATCACTGAGATTTAAAAAAAATAAAATTAATATTTTAAAGGCCTGTATTTATTGAACAAAGGAAAATTGTTTAAATTTTATCGGGCATTAATTTTTCCCCAACAACTTTTAGCATTTTTTTCTTTGTTTTTGATGGAACATATCGTAAACTTTGCTATTTGATATTTTTTCGCCATTGCGGTAACGCTTATACCATTTTTATGTTCTTCTAAAATTTTGGATTTATCGTGAAGACTTAAACATTTCCTCTTATTTTTAACCATTTTGCAAGACACGCTGCTAGTACTTTAGCCTCTTAGCTCTTTAAGCAAACTGTAACAAGTGAATGAGGAAAGCATACCTACATCAGTGTTGCCAGACTTTCCTGGTGACTTTTCTTCAACTAAATGACAAAAACCCTTCATATCCTTCAAAACAGTAACGGGTGGGTGGTCGACACCAAACCAAAACAAATAAAAGATTTTTAACTTAAATCATTAATTATTAAAACCAAAATTAAAAATAAATTATTTAAATTTAGCTACATAAGTTAAGTTTGGTAAAATAATTGGAATATATGCAAAATATATAACTTTGCCCCAAAATAGTCAAAATCCTTCAAATCCGGATAAAAACCTTCAAACCTTCAATAGTCAGATTTTTTGTTCAAAAACCTTCAAATCTGGCAACACTGACCTACATATTACAAGCCAGTTCAGATGCTCAAAATCAAGTCTTAACATATCTATTTAGATATTTGTAAATAATTCACATTATCGAAAAATATTATTGTTCACACTACAGAATCAACATGGAAATATTTTACTGTTCACATTATTGGGTTGTTCATATAAACGCCAGTTCACGTTAGCGCGAGTCTACTGTATTTACAAAATCTATAAGGAATTGCAGCGACCTAGTCACCGCTGTCGACTCTCCTACACGAATTTTGCGCCAATTTCTTGACAAGACAACATAAAATACAAGTCTTAGTGATGGTACCAAAAAAAAACAAAACAAAATCTTCGAGGCAGTGTTTACCCCAAACCACCAGTTAAATTCAAACAAAATTCATACACAGTAAAAGGCTAATTTTACGGGGAAGGCGCTTAATTATAAATAATACATAAACCCACTAAATGTTCAATGTAAACAAAATTTTGTTGAAATTAGTTAAAACTGCGATATCCCGTTTTATCCCCGTATCCTATTTTGCCCCCCTTTCCCCTATGCATATACGTATTGGATTGGTATTTTAACCAGAACATACTCTAAGTACATTAATAAGGCACATTGAGCATTAATTTACATACAAAAAGTAAGTTTATAGTATTTCAAATAAAATGTTTTAGAGTTCATATATTTTTAAAGTTAAAATCGCTAAATGTACCAACGTAATCCCCAAAATTTAACTTCAATCTCTTGTAAACTTTATGTTTTTTGTGACTTAATAAACTTCTTCTCTGATGTACACATAAAAATGGTTTAGACCGGCTTAGAAAACGTACCCTTGAATAAAAGCAATGTTTATAAGACATGAATACCCCTTTTCAGATATCACCACTCAGTGGTGTATATAAGAGGGGGCCTGGGGGGTCCGGGCACCCCCCGACGCGAAGATTTGTTAAGATATTTTCTACATATTTCATGAATACAAACATAAAATCGCATAAAATACGGCCTCATGCCGGCCGTGACCCCCCCCCCCCCCCCCGCAAAACAGTCTCGGGCTCACCTCGACACTTTTTTATATATACGCCACTGTCACCACTCATTTCATATCTACCAAACTATCTACGAAAAAAGGTGGCCTATATTGGAAGCTATTTATGAACAATTATAAAAATCTTGAAAACTATTACATTCAAGGCAAAAAAAATAAGTTAATCCTTTAACCAAAATTTAGATCGAGTTTTAAGGACTTTAGCATTGTAGACCCTTTAGTAAATACTGGTGTACGATTTTAATTTAAAAAATTGTAATTAATAAATTCTATAGACTAGCAACTTTCTACAATAATTATTATAATAAACAAATTACGCCCAGACCATTTTACCGGACCTGACAAACGGACTGTCCATTGAAAAAATTGACATATTGCAACCCTAATTTATTATTATTACATACGGAGCATAGTGTTCCAGGGACAAAATGATAGCAAAATACGAGATGAAATATAAGCTTTCAAAGGACAAAGTGCAAGCAAGTCCATGCACAAATTACTTTAATGTCAAAGGATAAAATACAGAACGTTCCAAACGCAAATTATTTTATTTACAAAGAGCAAAACACAAGACAGTGGCCTAAGGAAAATTATTTTTTTTTTACTCCATATCACGTTCGAATTTTGCCTCGTAGTAATTATTTTTCAATTCTTTTTTCTATGAATATATAAAATTAAAATAAATATTGAAAGATGTTTGAGGGGCTTGGTATCAAAGACGACAATCTCCACCATTTTCAATTTTTGGTTAAGATTTAAGAGATTGTCATGTTTTCATTATAGCTAATCTAAAAAAGTCTAAAGAAAAATAGTTTCTTATTAAAGAAAATATTAAACTGCGGCAAATCGCAAATTAAATTTACACATCTTCCCATTTGTAAAAAAAAATTGAAAATTGGATGGAGAATGCAGTTTGACAGTTAGATATTGCCTGTTTTGATGCTAAAAATTTAAAAAAGCTGTCCAAATTAATTTTTAGTATAATATGGAAAGAAGCTGTTCGTGCAAAACAATAATACATTATGTACTTATTGTTCATTACTTTACCTGACAGTGTAGAAAGTGGTACTTTTCCGCACGTGATGACAGTTGCATAAACGACGCAGAGCCAGACGTCAAGGATGGAAAGGCTACTTTACTAATGTGTTAGGTAAACTAAGTTTTTAAAATTCGAATGTTCGTTCGCTCAATGTAAACGCACCTTTAGGAATTGATCGACTGTTTCATTACGATCAGTAGGTGTGATTAAACTACCATTCTTTTTTTTTAAATCAGCGATATCACCTATCTTTTTTTTTAAATCTATTGAATAAGGGAAAGTTATTTTCGAAATATTTTTACGACTAGATACCTACATATTTTCCTTTGGGCCGTAAGCCAGAACCAATTATTTAAAATATAAATGCTTTCCAATGTATAAAACGCTTTGAACGCAGACTCCCAAACGTAATTTATATGTAATACGAAAATAGCAAACCGTGAAAATGAAAACCCACGTTTTTCAATAAAAGATATAGCACAAATATACCTTTTGGCATTTTTTATGGTTTTGGTTTTAATGCTTAGTTTAATTACCTTACAATCCCACAGAGAGAAAACATTAAAAAAATATCAATTGATTTTTTAGTGACCCCTAAATTGGCCTACAACGAAAGTTAATACTAAAAGTTCCTATGAAGAAACTTATGCCCACAAACATTTCAGTATAGTAGGTACAGGGTGATTCGCCATATTTTGAACCCCCGGTTATCTCCTTTATTATTCTTGATAAAAAAAAGTTTAAATATATGTTTTATAGTTTATCAAAAGCCTTTTAACTCATATGACAGATGTATGTTTAAATAAAAACTTTCGAGCGGTATGGTAAAAGATGAAAAAACAAAACCTTTCAAGGAATAATTATGATTATTTTCTTACGGACAACAAATATGTATGTGGCTGTTTTTTCTGAGTTTCACAACGTGGTTAGCAGTAGTTGTTTTGGACAGATTTTAGATGCAAACTACAAGATATTTATTATGCAGTTCAATACAGAGTTGGACAAAGTCTGAATTCTTTCTACACCGAAAATTCATGCTCTAGTATATCACGCACCATAATTTATAGAGCAGGAGCAAAGACCATTTGGATTTTTTTCCGGGCAGACCTTGGAGTAGATCCATCATTCATTCAGTAGGTATGTTCGGTACTTAAATCCGGTCAATCCAACTGCTCTAAATCCGTTCCATTTATTTTTATTTAACAAGTTGACTTTGCCCCATTTTGCACACTAATTGCAATGGGGTACCTATATGTGACAAAACGGGCGGGCCGGATGTGTAATTTAGAATCAATATTTTTATCAGACAAGTTTTATTTACTAAAATACTTATTTAAAAAGAAATGGTTATTATATAATTAAATTTAGTACAGTAGACTCGCGGTAACGTGAACACAAAAAGTTTTAGGCTAGTTTATTTTATCAAAGTGTTCACATCACTGAGATTTAAAAAAAATAAAATTAATATTTTAAAGGCCTGTATTTATTGAACAAAGGAAAATTGTTTAAATTTTATCGGGCATTAATTTTTCCCCAACAACTTTTAGCATTTTTTTCTTTGTTTTTGATGGAACATATCGTAAACTTTGCTATTTGATATTTTTTCGCCATTGCGGTAACGCTTATACCATTTTTATGTTCTTCTAAAATTTTGGATTTATCGTGAAGACTTAAACATTTCCTCTTATTTTTAACCATTTTGCAAGACACGCTGCTAGTACTTTAGCCTCTTAGCTCTTTAAGCAAACTGTAACAAGTGAATGAGGAAAGCATACCTACATCAGTGTTGCCAGACTTTCCTGGTGACTTTTCTTCAACTAAATGACAAAAACCCTTCATATCCTTCAAAACAGTAACGGGTGGGTGGTCGACACCAAACCAAAACAAATAAAAGATTTTTAACTTAAATCATTAATTATTAAAACCAAAATTAAAAATAAATTATTTAAATTTAGCTACATAAGTTAAGTTTGGTAAAATAATTGGAATATATGCAAAATATATAACTTTGCCCCAAAATAGTCAAAATCCTTCAAATCCGGATAAAAACCTTCAAACCTTCAATAGTCAGATTTTTTGTTCAAAAACCTTCAAATCTGGCAACACTGACCTACATATTACAAGCCAGTTCAGATGCTCAAAATCAAGTCTTAACAGATCTATTTAGATATTTGTAAATAATTCACATTATCGAAAAATATTATTGTTCACACTACAGAATCAACATGGAAATATTTTACTGTTCACATTATTGGGTTGTTCATATAAACGCCAGTTCACGTTAGCGCGAGTCTACTGTATTTACAAAATCTATAAGGAATTGCAGCGACCTAGTCACCGCTGTCGACTCTCCTACACGAATTTTGCGCCAATTTCTTGACAAGACAACATAAAATACAAGTCTTAGTGATGGTACCAAAAAAAAACAAAACAAAATCTTCGAGGCAGTGTTTACCCCAAACCACCAGTTAAATTCAAACAAAATTCATACACAGTAAAAGGCTAATTTTACGGGGAAGGCGCTTAATTATAAATAATACATAAACCCACTAAATGTTCAATGTAAACAAAATTTTGTTGAAATTAGTTAAAACTGCGATATCCCGTTTTATCCCCGTATCCTATTTTGCCCCCCTTTCCCCTATGCATATACGTATTGGATTGGTATTTTAACCAGAACATACTCTAAGTACATTAATAAGGCACATTGAGCATTAATTTACATACAAAAAGTAAGTTTATAGTATTTCAAATAAAATGTTTTAGAGTTCATATATTTTTAAAGTTAAAATCGCTAAATGTACCAACGTAATCCCCAAAATTTAACTTCAATCTCTTGTAAACTTTATGTTTTTTGTGACTTAATAAACTTCTTCTCTGATGTACACATAAAAATGGTTTAGACCGGCTTAGAAAACGTACCCTTGAATAAAAGCAATGTTTATAAGACATGAATACCCCTTTTCAGATATCACCACTCAGTGGTGTATATAAGAGGGGGCCTGGGGGGTCCGGGCACCCCCCGACGCGAAGATTTGTTAAGATATTTTCTACATATTTCATGAATACAAACATAAAATCGCATAAAATACGGCCTCATGCCGGCCGTGACCCCCCCCCCCCCCCCGCAAAACAGTCTCGGGCTCACCTCGACACTTTTTTATATATACGCCACTGTCACCACTCATTTCATATCTACCCCATATGGTTACGCTTGAATTGACAAAACAACCGTGTCTACGAGCTAAATGTTTTATAAATTCAATTAAAATTTCATTTTGTTTTATACTGTCGTTTTATAGTAAAATATCTTAAGAAATAATTCAGATAAAATTCCGAGCTTCCGAAAACTACTTTCTAAAACATTTTGCCTTTTTTCAAAAATTCTAAGCGGGGTCTACACATAACATTTTGCCTGACGTTTTAGTTCATCGTTTTTGCTTGAACTGAACAGGACTATCTAAGAATGTATGGTAGTGGCGATTAGCACCCTTAAAGGATCTAACCTGGCACCTAGGGCGCTTTTCTGGGCCCGTGGTGCACCATGTTCCTATTGTGTTCGACTTAGATAATAATTTAAATACTATCTAGTATATAGAACCCAGTAGATTTCAAATTATATTTTAGGCCAGAAACTTAGTCATGATCGGTATATCATGACATAAAATGCCATGGTTGTAGCCTTAGACTAGAGTCCCTGTATGTTGACATATTTGGATAATATCCAAATATGTCAACATACAGGGACTCTACCTTAGACCACTGATGGGTCATAAACCTTTTGACATAATCAACAGGGTATAGAGAGCCACAATGTGGCCGCACTAGCTGCTAGCTCCAAATAGGCACTCCATATATCCTGTCCCATGGGGTGACTTCCTGAATGGCCAGGCCACCGAATCCGTTCAGAGAATCACCAGATTAACCCACCCCCTTTACCATTATCTGGTGTGATCCCAAAGGTTACCGGTTTTAATTTTTTTTCCTGTTAACATACTGGTCAATGCTCGTCGCTACCAGACTACTCATTTACCCACGGGTCGAGGCCCCTTTAGTCGCCTCTTACGACAGGCCTAGCGGGTTACCTTGGTGCTATATTCTTATCTCCGGACACCATACGGACCCTGATAAAATGTTCTCCGATCGTGACAAAAACAATCAGGCATATGACGTGTTACTTAAGAACACTTTTTTTGGTTTCCTGAATTTTATTAGACAAACTGAAACAATGCATATAGAGGAGTACTTGTGCCATATTTAATTAAAAAACTTAAAAATTAAAGAGCGCTTAGCAAAAATTTGACGATGGTGAGACACCGGTTTGCCATCAGTTTTGCCTGACAGGCACGGGTGGATGGGCCATAGGAGAAAATGAAAAAAATCGCGGTGGGCCGATGCCTTATGAGCTGGTACCTTATGGGCCGGTACCTTGTAGGCCGGTGCCTTATGAGCGGTTGCCTTATGGCCATTCGCCTATTTTTTCCCGGGCCGGCTTACAGTTCCCCATACCTCCCTGCTGACAGGTAAAACGACAGGCAAAATGTTACGTGTAGACCCGCCTTTACATTCGTACCCGCTCTCCCCTACCTATCATGGGAACAAGTATACGCTATCTGATGTCAAACATGCGTTGCGTTTCTTAAATTCTAAAGTTTCAATTTTTCGAAAACCTTTTTCGCTTTCCCATTTAAATGCAATATGAGTCAGCTTAGGTCAAACTTTAACATGCAGATCCCTGAAAGCGATAAACAACTTAGTATGTATGTCCCGCTATTTTGTTAACCAAATATAAACACACAGTAGAGAGAGACCTTTTGCGTTTACAAAGACGATTAATGTAAAGTAAAGAAACAATAATAACAGTCTAGTAGTACATCATAGTAAAAATACCACCGTAGCTTAAAAATAATGGTGTTGTGTTCATAGGGACATTTTGGGTCGCGTATTCTACCCTTTGTTACCGTTATTGTTATTACTGAGTCTGCGCATTAGCAGCTTCTGGCTCCTTTTTTGTTATGTACTGTAACGGCGCCCGATGCCTACGTTGGTCGTCCTTTAATGTTACCATTATTTCTTTTGTATTGTTTTTTTTAATGCAGTCGATTTTTTTACTAAAATTCGGTAGTTTGGTTTGTAAAAAGCCATAAAGCTAATAAAAATAAATAAATTATTATAAATAAACAAAAAGATGAAGGAGTGTGAAAGTACTAAATTAACGTTTGTGTCATATTATATACAGGGTCTCTCTAAAAGGTCTGTACAAAATCTTAGCACATATTCCTGAGGTCAAAATAAGTCGATTTAAAGCAACTTACCTTAGTCCGAAATTGCTCCGTTTCAGAGATACAGAATTTAAAAATTAATTTAAAAATTTTATGAGCGAAATTGCCGAAAAGCAACAAACTTGAATAAAGCTTTGAGAACAATAGTTAGTAGAAAACTGGACGTTGCTATGACATTTTGCCAGTGTAAAACACTCTAGTGAAATAGTCATTCAAAATAATTTCAGTATTCCGTTGGGGCATCGAACACTAAAAACGGAAATATCTCGAAAACGACTTACTTTAGCGCATGTTAACAAGGGTACCTTTTTGGCTTAAAAGGATTCAGGAAAATATATTCTTTACAAAAAAAGTTAAAAGTTACACTAAGAAAAAAGTTAAAGTCATTTGAAACTATAAAAAGAGCATTGTGAAGCGCCCTCTAACGGCCACAGTGAAAAGGTATCCATATTTAGGTTTTCGCATCCCAAAAAAATGTTCATAAATTTTAAGACAATCGATTTTTAATTTTTAAATTTACCACCCTGTATCTCTGAAACGGAGCAATTCCGGTCTAAGGTAAGTTGCTTTAAATCGACTTATTTTGACCTCAGGAATATGTGCTAAGATTTTGTACAGACCTTTTAGAGACACCCTGTCTTTACATAGTGTTCCAAAATCTATATTTTTTGCCCTGAACGTTGCCGGTACACTTAGTAACAATAACTGTAACAGCTGTCAAATTTTTCAGTTATTTTAACTGACTCAAAATGTCCCTAATGTATTGGCTATTAGGTTCCGGTATACTTAGGTAGATGTAATTTTTTGAGATAGGCGTCTCTCTGTATATCCGTATGTCTGTCGTCCCACAAAGATAGCTGCTGAACGCTATCAGGAAAATTCGTGTTCAATCATGTAGGAGTCTGAAAGGAGTTTTTTGTAAATTTAGATTTTATAGCTTTCAGTTTCATAAATATTGGAAAAAAATCTAGATAGGTTTTAAGTGTTGTTATTGTGTAGTTTCTTGAAGTTTTGATTTTTGGTACGACTATTTACATATTTTTTATATTTCACTATCACACCGTAAAATTAAAGTAAACTTTTAAAACAGAGTCGAAATCAAGGTTTGGTCCACTGATGTAGACGAGCTGTTCGCAAATTTTAGTTTCCGTTAAAACCGAACATTTGCCGGAAAGAAGCTGTTGCCCGTGTATGCTGCCGACTGAACAGCACATCGATAGATACTCGCCAACAAGGGCAACAACGCAGCCAACGATAAAGACCGGCCATGGCGCGTTATAAGCAAGTCGGCGGTCACGTGATCTTAGGAGTATTTAAATAAATTAACAAATAAATTAACAAAAAACTTTTGTTCTTTTATAGGCAAAAATTGAAAAAATTATTTTGCTGATATATGTGTTTATTAGGGATAAAAGAACTGAATCTATAAAATAAAAAATTATACAAAATTTGCACTTTAATATCTTCAGGTACATATTTTAGGTACATAATATCGTTAGTAACTTCAAATCTATACAAGTCTTTCCAAATTGGACATATCAAACCTAAGCTTTTAGTTTTTTAATTTTTCTTTGACTGTCATCATCTTTGAGTTCTTATTCAAAGATTTATTAGCAGACACTAAATCATTGTGCTTTTTAATAAAATTATTTAAAAAAACTCTACATGCCCTTAAACTAATTTTTTCAAGCTTTGACAATAGTTTTTCTCCACAAAAACACTCGCTAGAGTTATCTGGAGAAAAATTTTCAATATAAAACATTTTACAATAATTTATTAAAAAGAAACAAGTGATTTTGTGAATAAGTGAAATGGTTTTCCCATTCATTGAACTGAATGTAGTGGTCGTCAATAATTTTTTGAAAAATTACCCAGCACAAAGTTTAATATCTATTTCAATAAAGTGTAAGTTAACTACCAACTCATGTTCTTTTAAAAGCTGTATCTTACTTTTTAAATATTTCACACTACTAGAGAGATTACTATCTGTTAACAATATTTTACAAATCAGTTTTTTAATATTGCGAGGGTGCGGAAGACATATTACCTTAGAATTGTAAATTGACGTGTATGCACTGGATAACCGGATAAACAAAGATGAAGCCAACATTAAAGTGTATCCACCATATCCTCGATTCTCAGGTTACCTTTTCAAGAGACCTAATTGTTCAATAAGAAATGACAACTGAACACATTTTTCACTCTCACTATCGAAAATGTCACTAAGGATGTCTATTACTTGATCAATCTTATCCAAGATCTTATGTTTTACCACTTCTTTCCGGTTTGCAACATATTAGGTTTCAGTTTTATAGTTGGACCGACAAGGAACAACACTAATTACACGTTCGCGGCATTGTTTATCTTTATAATTTACTCATTAGCCATTAATTATTTTAACGCAGCCCACTACAGTCTTTGTCGTGGGCTGCGGTATTTTAATAACTTTGATAAAATTCACATAAAATTCGTGCCCGAATTAAAAAAAAATCGACGTAAACAAACATACCAAAACTGAACACACACAAGTTTTATAATGACAGCGGGCCGTGAGGCGTTTTTTTGTGGGACTCCTACGGTCACGTGATATTTCCGCGCCCGGGCCGGTCTTTCTCGTGGGCTGCGGGGCAACAAGTATAAAAGAAGCACGCCACTGGCGTAGAAAAATACCAAATAGGAACTGAAAGGTGAAAATGATAGACCGGGCTTCCGTAACACTAACAGCAAAATGTATCCGACAACGACGTAAGGTAGGTACGTCCTAACGGAGCAAAATTTTCCAGAAACAAACTGCTGCCCTGTATTTCGCTGATTGAACAACACATCGATAGATACTCGGCCAACAAGGGCAACAAGCATGGAAGCTCTATCCAACATTTTCACTCTTTAGTTCTCATTTGGTATTTTGATCCAAAGCTGGGGTCAATCGATTTAAGCATTACTGACTGTTGAGGAACTCATATGAAGCCTAGCAAAATACCAAATAAGAACTGAGAAGTGAGAATGTTCGACCGAGTTTCCGAAACACTGAAAACAAAATGTATCCGACTACACTTAAGGTACCTACTTTCTAACATTTTCCGGAAACAAACAGTATGCCGCCGACTGAACAACACATCGATAGATACTCGGACAACAACCGCAACAAGTATGAAAGCTCGATCCGGTATTCTCACTACTTAGTTCAATTTTCTATTTTGATCAAAAGCTGGAGTCAATCGATTTAAGCATGATACCTGATAATCTCATAAAATTCTAGTTTTTGCCTGGACTACTACTTACATATGAAAATATGGTTGACAAAACTATCTACAATCTTCACTTCCTTAGCCAGTGCACGGATCACCTAACAAACAGATAAATAAGCCGGCTGGCCGTCTTTGATCTCGGAGAATTCAACGATGGCTGAGCATTGGGAATCAAACTCAGAGCCGGACTAAAATAAATTTATCATAAAATATGAATGTTTCAGATTGTTGATGCGAAAAAATATTTTTTACTGCCAGAAACAATAAAAACATTAAAATAGTTTTGTTTTGCTAAAAATGGGAGCTAAAATGAATTTTAGGGTCTCGGCCGCGTAAAAATATTATATCTTGTCCGCTGTAGGGGACTATGGAAATAATGTGTTCTATTGAATGAGAGATATGGGAAGCACAAAAAGAGGTCTTCTTCTTGGTTCAGAATACGTTAGCATGTTGTCATTTCCAGCATACAGCCAAACACAAAAAGAAAAAAATTGATTGCTTTTTTTGTTGTATTGGGATAACATTTATTAAGTTTCAAGAGGAGTAAAATTGTGAATTTTAAATATAAGAAGTTTGACATTGTAGAGTAATTTCTTAATTTACTGAAATCAGACATTATTTATTAGTTTAAAAAAAAAATTGAAAGTTTAAGGAGATACAGGGTGACCAAATAATCTTTACAATTAGCACAAAATTGCTTCACGGTAAATTAATATTTTAAAACTTAGTAAAATCCAATATTTAAAAAAAAATTGTTGTTTTATATGTATTCTTAAAAGTGTAAATAGTAGCATAATAAAAAATTATAACAAATTTGTGTCAAAAACTCTTGACCAATTATTATATAATAGTGTATTATACAGGGTTTAATTTAAATGGAGCATGAAACTTTAAGGGGTTGTGGAAATGGTCAAAACAAAGATTTTTTTCGCATTACATTTAGACCTCTTTGTTTTTACAGGGTGTTAAACTTAGCATTTTTTTTTCGATTTTTTGTTTGTTTCTTAAAAATTATAACAGACCATTAAAATTTTGTGGAATTATGCATTACCATAACGGTAATAATTAAGTTTCAAAATTATTCCAAAATAACTAAAAATATTGAAACGTATTACTCAAAAATCTGTTTTAAAAATGTTAATAAATTTAGTGCTAAAATGCATTTTTTTCTTTTTTTATTAAGGGCGCTTTAGATGGAAAGGGGACAATTCGCTGTGGCCCCATTCGCCGCGGGGACAATTCACCGTGAGATTTTTTTGTTTTATGATGTTACCATTGGGAATTGTTTAAACAGTTGTATTTAGCTTGACTTCATATATATTTGTTTGATTATAACTTTTTTTAAACCTTTCCAACATTTTTTTTATTAGGAAAATAAATAAAATGGCGGATCCAAAATGGCGGATTTTTCCGTTTATGGACGGATTTGTATCTAACTCGGACTGATAAGATTTTTAAGGTCGCTGATCATTATTTTTACCTTAAATTTTAAAAAATCAAAATGGCAATACATGGCGGATTTTTTCGTTTTTGAACCGATATGCATCAAACTCAGAAATTTGGGTGTTTCAGGTCGGTTCCCATTTTGATTTTTTTTAGTTTAAGTTAAAAATAATAATCAGCGCCCTGAAAGATCCTAAAGTTTCTAGTTTGATGCATATCGGTTCATAAATGGCAAAAACCGCCATTTTACATTCGTCATTTTATTTATTTTTTCCAATTAAAAAATGCTGGATTGTATAGTTACCACCAAATAAATAGTTGGAAAGTTTGAATTATTTTTATAAAAAAATATTATATGAAGTCAAGGTAAATAAAACAATATCATGAAACAAAAATTTCGCGGCAAATTGTCCCTGCGGCAAATTGTCCCCGCGGCAATTCGATTGGCGGCAAAATGTCCCCACGGCAAAACGAGCCGCGGCCAATCAGCCAGCTGCGGCGAATCGGCCGCGGTTAATCGACTGCGGCGAATTGTCCCCCACCCTTTTAATTTGTGAACCTCTGCTTAATTTAAGGATCAAAATACCAAGCTACAAATTTCCCTTTTCTACAAACTGAGCTTTTCATACAAAACACCAAAAACTTTCTAAACAAAGCATATCTTGATTTTTAGGATCTAATGGCGGCGCATTTTTAAATTTGAGATAAATATAACAAATCCTGCGAAAGTATAAAAAAAATAAAAAAACAAAATCAAAGGGGTTGCAGATCTATATGTCCTTAAGAACTCTGTGTACTTAAATCATTTACAGATTCATCTCATAGGACATTTAATTATTGAACACCTTGTATAGGATATGGCAAAAGTTTTTAAAAAATCGAAAGATAAAATAATGTATAAGTTTGCCTTATAGGATTCTGCGGAAATCGAAAATTACTTCGATTAAGAGTATACCGTCGCGTGGATTTACAGTCTCTTAAGGCACAAACCGTTCCCATTGTTTAAAATCAAAAATAACATATATCAAATACAAAAATCACATCTACACACCACTAATGCTCAACACGTACTTAAAGTTTAAAAAATATTGAAATACAGAATGCGCCTCTGGAGTGGTTGACCCCAACATGGCAGGCTGCGTGAAAGATGCGCGTAGCACCCCCCACCACCTGAGTTCCCTATCTGTTTGTTAGGTGATCCGTGGCCAGTGTGTTTGTTTGAATTTAAATGTGCATAAATTTATGACATTGTCCCAAGAATGGTCCGCAGTAATAAATACCCGTTGTGTTAAGTCCATAAAAATTTGCACCTTTAAAGCCTCGATTATATATTGTTAGGTATTAAAAAAAATAATAAATACATTTTTAAACCTTAAATAGCTTTTTGTTATTTAAAAAATGATTTTTAAGCCACAATTCCACGATTTTTCGAACAGCATGTGGGAACCTGAGATTTTGGTTGGCTTGAGGCCCACGCTTTAAAATACTAACCAATTTTGGGAAAAAAATTCCCCAACAAAAAAAATTTGTAGACCCATAAAAAAAAATACCCTTCTTGTAAAAAAGACACACTAAAAGAAAACTATATATATTATAGATAAACAAATGCCTAAAAAAAGTTATGTACTTAGGTCTCGACTTTTAAAAAAAATCAAACCAAAAATTAACAATTACGTTTTTTTTTCGGTAAAAATGGAACCACAAAAGAAAATTTTTGCTAAAAACGAAAGAAAATGAGACCGCAAGCGAAAATTTTATTCTTTGTACATTCAACCAACCCGGTATATATTTTAACCTGAGGTTAACTCGTGGTTGTGTTTCTCCAGCCGCCACTGTGGGTGGAATTAACTATGTTGCCAGTTTTACCATATTTTTGATTGGTCGAAAGCAGTCAGATGATGGCCAAGGTTTTATAACCGCACAATTTTTAATAATTTGTCCTGTTCTAATTTTTGTTCATTACACCATTACTTTACGTTAACAAGTGGTCCTTTGGATGACCAGCAGGTCATCGACCAGAAAATGTTGTCTTTAAAACATCAGTTTTTTTAAGTTTTTCGCCGTGTAGTTTTTGACGTCTTAAACACTTCATTTATTGGTCACTACCCATACAACACACTTTGTCCAAGGGACGTACATTCATACTTACATAGATAGATGGTGCTCCAGTCAGTACTTCACCATTATTCGAGACGTAAAGGTAGGTATGTAGGATGAAAATAAATTAAATATTACATCAAGACAATCTTCCTGGCAGCGTTGCCAGGTCTGGTGAAAAGACACCAGATTTGGGGATTTTTCAACCCTTTTGGTGAAATGGTGAAAACTTTTTTAAAAAGACTGAATTCTGGTGATTTTTTGACACTGTCCTATTAAAAATTGTAATAATATGCGCAGGACTCCAGGATGTGGTAGCTCGTCCAAAAATATGTAACAAAAGTTTCTATTAACTTATCCTGCATGCATCATTTTCAAGATACCTACACAATATTGAAATTGAAAAAAAAAATTCGTTTAATTAGAAAGTAATTTATTTAAAAAAATTGACCATATTTTTCAACATAAATTTAACATTTTTCTCGAAAACTTATGACCAACGTACTTTTTTAGCTCACACTACTACTATACTATAGTAGTGTGAGCTATGGTGATCCTAATTTTTTCGAGAAAAAAAAAGTTGCTCCGATTTCAAAAATTTTTATATATCTTTGCGTTTCAGATGATTTTGAAACTTTTTTGTTGCGCCGTCTGTCTGTCTGTCTGTCTGTCTGTCTGTCTGTATGTCTGTCTGTCTGTCTGTGTGTCTGTCTGTGTGTCTGTATGTCTGTCTGTAACGACCAACGCGCATAACTTAAAAACGGCTTGCCCGATTTTAATGAAATTTGGTACCCAGGCTGGGTTTGGGGTCGTGATGGTCCCATTTCAAAATGAACAAAATCCACTAAACACAAGCCAAATAAAAGGGTGGGGGTAGATTTCAAAAATTAGAGTTTATGTAAAAATATAGCGTGTGTAATATCAAACGAAAGGTAATTGAGTCTGGAGTTAAACAAAATACATTTTAGTTTATTTAAAAAAAAAGGGTGGGGGTAAATTTCAAAAATTAGTGTTTAAGTGGAAATATGGCGTGTGTGATATCAAACGAAAGGTAATTGAGTCTGGAGTTAAACAAAATACATTTTAGTTTTTAAAAAAAGGGTGGGGGTAGATTTGAAAAATTAGGGTTTAAGTCAAAACATGGCTTGTGTGGTATCAAACGAAAGGTAATTGAGTCTGGAGTTCAATAAAATATGCTTCAGTTTTTAGTTATATTAGCTTTCACGTAGATACACTATAACTATAGTATCCAGTGTGAGCTTAGGTGCCCATAGATTGGCAGAGTATTTGTATAGAAAACATTGGTGGTTCAAATGGGCGTCTCAGTACCCTACTTTTTCCAGTAGCGTGGAAGTTGGGGAGAAAAACACCCACTACCCCCTCCAAAACCTCCACCAATTATGACTTTTAAGAAAATCCACACAAAACATAGCTTATTATGAGTAGAAAATGCTTACAAAATCTGTTTTCTGTACGATAAATGCTTCATTTTAGATAAATGGTGCATTTCAGAGAGTAAGATAATAAAAACTTTTTTTCATATTTTTGGACGAGCTATCACGTTCTGAAGTCCTGCGCATATATTATGAAACACCCTGTATATTTATTATTTATTCTTCTTGACCATGAAAAACTCTGTAACCTAGTATATCAAACAAAAAGTAGTATTGAAAAACTTATATATTATAAATAAACTTATATTATATATTGCTTGAACCACTGTTTTAAGTAGGGAGACCATACGTCCGGATAAAGCCGGACATGTCCGGCTTTTTGGGCAAAATGAAAATGTCCGGCCGGCTTTTTTCTTCGTCCGGCTTTTCTTCCAAACGAAAAGAGCACAATTTATCAGGAACCTCAGTAACAAACTGTTCAAGTTACAGTTCATATCATTATTTTTGAGACAACTATTTACAACTTTTTTTCGTTCGCCCATGCTATGTTATGGTAAACAGCTGATAACTGTCAAAAAGTTATCTTAAAAATTATGAAATGGAGTATACTTAAAAATTTTCGGCGCGGTGCTTATACTTTTGAAATTACCTAATATTTTTGCATTTTGGCAACATTTTTTCCGAATAACCAAAAACCAAAAATTTTCTTCTGCGTCATCATTTTTTGCGGAAGATACATCGGCGCATTTTTTAAAAATTTTCTAGCGATTATATCTGAAAAGTGTCAAATTTTTTCCCAATTTTTGCCTGCACCTGTGGCGCAATTTTTTTTCATTTTTCGCTAGAAACTGTCTTCTACAGCGGCACTTTTTGGTGCGTTTGGGGCTTAATTATTTTAAATTTCGCCTGCGATGCCATTTTTTTTTCTAAAAACGGTCTAACGCAATTTTTCTCAAAAAGTACCTACCTACTTATTTTTATTCGATTTTCTAGTACCTACATAGTTAGATTTTTGTCTAGATTGCAACTTTTTATTTTTCTTGTGTGTTAAGCCATGTTTTTCAAGCCTTTCGGTCACAAGAGACTTTTTTTTGGTCATCAAATTTTTTCAGGGCGGTTTTTTAAAATGACTGTCTTGCCCTGCTTTTTTTTATCGAAAATCCGGTTTTTTTGTCTCTGACGTCCTCCTTTTACGCGAAACCCATATGGTCACCCTATTTTACGATACATATAAATATTGTTCTTTCTTCGAGGCGTTTGATTGGTTTTCCTAGACTGTTAGGGCTGGAATGTTACATGGCCGTATTGGCCGTATCTGGTGTAATTTAAAGATCCTGTATGTATGACATTTTTTTTTAATATGTGGTACCATAAATGCTTCATTTTAGATATGGTGCATTTTACAGGGTAAGATAATAGAAACTTTTTTCATATTTTTGGACCAGCTATCAGGTTCTGAATGAAACACCCTGTATATTTATTTTTCTTGACTATGAAACACTCTGTAACCTAGGTATCAAACAAAAAGTAGTATTTAATTTATTACAGGGTCTCTAGTATAAATATACGACTTTTTTTTTACACTGATGAGTTTCAATTTTTTGATCTGGCAATACTGCTTCAAGGCCTTTCAGGCTTTGCTTCGAGGAGACAGTATTTCCAACCATTCCCAATCTTTCGAGATAAAAATTCCCTACCAGAGTGTTAAAAATTCCTTTTTGGACAAAAAAATTCCCTCAACAGGAAGTTGTTGATGTCGAAATATTATACTTACCTATTATTGGGTTTTCTTTTTTCTGGAACCATAAATTTTATAATTTTTAGTTTTGTCGGTTTCTTGGGAATGTGTTTCATTCCCTAATTAGTATTCTAAGAATAGTCGTAAGTATTTATTATTTATTTTTAAAAATGTTTTGTATAAAAATGTGTCGTTTTAAATTTGTTTTTTGACTTATGTAATGTTATGAGGGAATGAATGTTCTGAAGAAGGTCTTGAGACCGAAACGTCAATAAATGTAAATTAAACGTTGTTATTTTACTAATGAACCACATTCCCAAGAAACCAACAAAAGTAAAAAAAAATATTTTTTTATATTCCAAGGGATAAAAGTGGCATTTTTTAACCCAAGGTGAAAGGTTTGTAATACGAGCGTAGCCAGGGCTACATTTTGTCGATGCGAAAAATATACTTTTTCGTACTTTTTTCCGAGTTTTTTCTGTTTTTTTTTTTTAGTTTTGGGGATTTTACTTTTTTTCTTTGGGATTTTGTACTTTTTATCCCTGATCTGTCACTTTTTACTCCAATTTTTACTTTTTATCACTAATCAGTTACTTTTTATCACGAGAGTCCCAAGGTTATCAACCTTTGTCAATAAAATGAGGGATAAAAAGATCGATATTGTGTTCAGATATTTTTAAAACCTAAATATAAATACCTATGAGATCATAACAAAAACATTTCATGTAAAAAAAAGCCAAGTACGCGAAAATGGTATTCCGTAAAAAGAATTGAGATAAAAGTAAAGCCAATTTGAAATTTGTATTGCAGAACTTGGCTTTACTTTTATCTCAATTCTTTTTACGGAATACCATTTTCGCATACTTTGTTTTTTTTTTACATGAAATGTTTTTGTTATAATTTCACTTCTTTTTTAAAGGAATTGGATATTATTTAATTTTTTAAGTAGTAACATGCGGAATATTGTTCAAAACTTTTGCAATGCCTTATTTAAAATTTTGAGGTTTTTTAAATTTTTTTCCCATGGTTCTATTATCATAGTTCCTTTCAGCCTTCCAAAGCTCAGCTCTCTAGCGTTTCTAGCGTAGGCAGTGCTACTTTTACATAACTTTACATATATAGGGGAGGGAAGTAAATTAGAATTTTTGTGTTTTAATTTTTTTCTATAGTTTTATCAGTTTCTATCGGCCTTTCAAAGCTCAGCATTTCTGGAAGTGGGCAATGTTGCTTTTACATTACTTTACATTTATAGGGGAGGGAAGTAAATTATCATTTTGGGGTTTTTTAATTTTTTCCTATAGTTTTATCATAGTTCTTATAGTCTACCAAAGGTCAGCTCTCTAGCGTTTCTAGAAGTGGGCAATGTTACTTTTAAATAACTTTACATGTATAGAGGGGAAGGGAGTAAATTAGAATTTTGGGTTTTTTTACTTCTTCCAGGGGTTTGGTTACAATTTCTATCAGTCTGCCAAATTTTAGCTTTGTAGCATGTCTGGAAGTACAGTAGATTTTGATGATCTATACATCAGTGAGTGAATGAGTGAGTGAGTGAGTGGCAATTTCGACGTTTTTTGAAATTTCCTAACTACTTTACTACTTTATGGAAGTCCATGAAACTTGGAGGGGTTGTTAACTCTATGTAGATCTGCGACTGTGCAAAGTGATCTACGACTGTCACATATGGCCTGAAATGTTTTAAAAAAAGATGCAGCAGTTGCGCTCAGATTTCGATATCGAAAAAATATTTGCGTTCAGAAATGTATCTATACCCCATACTTTTTATTATATAAAAAACTGCGAATTTTCGTACTTTGAACACTGGGTGGAGATGTCTAGGAACTCTAGGTCTATTTTGGTTTCAGGACTTCCAGGTCCAGGGCCGCTCTCGCAGTATTGCCGCCACCCCAGGCAATAAGGTAAAATGTCGCCCCCCCTTCCAAAAATTAAAAGCGATAACGTAAACCATTTCCACAGCAGCGTAGCGTGTCTTAAGGGGCGAGGGGTCGAAGGCTGAAAAGGGCGCCCTTAAAAAAATTTGCGACCAAAAAAAAAGCGCACAATTTTTTAAGTAGTACGAAGGAGTTTAGTTTATGTGATCTCTATATAGCAGATTTAAATTTGCCGCCGCCTCAATTTGCCACCCCGACAGGGGAACGGTTGGCCCGGGCGTAGATCCTGCCCTGCTGCAGGAAATATTTTATATATTCAGACGAGTTTTAAAAAACGACAGTAGTTCTATTTTAGTCCCAAATACGTTATATTATTGACGTCCTAAAAAAGTCCAAAAATGACGTCATTTTGGGTGTGTCTTTTGAACCTCGTAAAAATTTACGTACGTAAGGTTAGACGTACGTCATGGGTTATTAAAAATGATCACTTTTTAACGGTTGCCCATATCTAAAATCGGGGGGCGCTGTCTCGAACAATACCAATCCTGGGTGGCACCACTGGCACCTCTTGTAGAAGAAAAACTTTATCGAGAGCCAGTCTTTCTGTGTCTAGGGGAACAAAAGTGACAAATCAATAACAAACTCTTACCCTTATTAGTTGTTCAACTTGATGTTGCTTTATAGACATCTGCTGGTGGTTGTTGACGCGTTGAGCAGACCCTATCAATCCATATGGACCAGGAGTCATTTTGATAGAAGATAGCATTGACATATTATGATCGAAGGTTTTGTTGTTTCGCTCTGACAGTGGTGTGCTTGACACGAGAAACTGACCGGGATTTATGCCAGCTGACTAAAACAAAGCCCAAGATCACCGGCGTTTGCTGGGAAAGTTTTCATACACAAATAAGTTTTAAATTTTGACAAATTCTTAATTTTAAAGAACAAAATAAAAACCTATAACTATCTAAGTATAAAAATATATAGACCACTGATATTTTGTTAGAAACTCTTATAATTAATTCATTTGTTATTACACTGAGGAAACATGGCCAAGTAGGATTCCTATTTAACATTTTCCACTAGTGGTAAGTGAAGTTTCTGTTTATCCTAAAAACAAAACTCACTTACCATAGGCCGATCTACCTATTTGGCTTGAACTTATGAGCCCTTAGTGATTTTGTATTGGCCCTAAGTTAATTTTCCATTTGTCATTAATTTTTATTCATTTAACTTTAATATATTTGTGGCAAAAGAAGTATCTATCTATGCTACATAAATAACTCTATAAACACAAGCGATATATTTGATCGATTTGAATTTTATTAACTAACTAACTATTAATCTTTCTATTTGCTGCTAAAGGATTTTCCTAATAAATTCCGTTTACCCTAAATAGAAAGATCTTTTGTCTCATATTTAAGTGAAGTTCTATCTATTTAGGATAAGTGAATTCTTATAAATGGTAAGTGGACATTTTTCTCAGTGTAGGTTTGCCAACCCTACCGGTTTAGGCGGGAGACTTCCGCTTTTTTGTCATGCCTCACGCCGTTGTTTGATATCTCCATCAAACGTAATGTATTAGCTCACACTACTACTATAAGTAGTGTGAGCTATGGTGATCCTAATTTTTTCGAGAAAAAAAAAGTTGCTCCGATTTCAAAATTTTATATATCTTTGCGTTTCAGATGATTTTGAAACTTTTTTGTTTTGCTGTCTGTCTGTCTGTCTGTCTGTATGTCTGTCTGTATGTCTGTCTGTAACGACCAACCCGCATAACTCAAAAACCGCTTGTCCGATTTTAATGAAATTTGGTACCTAAGTTGGGTCTTGGGCCGTGATGGTCCCATTTAAAAATGAACAAAATCCACCGAACGCAAGCCAAATAAAAGGGTGGGGGTAGATTCCAAAAATTAGAGTTTATGTGAAAATATGGCGTGTGTGATATCAAACGAAAGGTAATTAAGTCTGGAGTTAAAAAAAATGAATTTTAGTTTATTTTTAAAAAAAGGGTGGGGGTAGATGTCAAAAATTAGAGTTTAAGTGAAAATATAACGCGTGTGATATCAAACGAAAGGTAATTGAGTCTGGAGTTAAACAAAATACATTTTAGTTTTTTTTAAAGGGTGGGGGTAGATTAAAAAAATTTGAGTTTAAGTCAAAACATGGCTTGTGTGATATCAAACGAAAGGTAATTGAGTCTGGAGTTGAATAAAATATATTTCAGTTTTTGATTATATTAGCTCACACTATAACTATAGTACCTAGTGTGAGCTTAGGTGCCCATAGATTGGCAGAGTATTTTTTCTGAAAAGTGCGTTACGAGAGAGGGACGGGGGGTTGAAAATTCTGAATTTTCGCGTTACGTATTTTAAGAACAGGCCCTTAACCAATAATTAAATAGGTACCTCTACCTAGACAAAATATAATGAAGGGTCTGTCATAAATATCTGAAAAATATGGTAATGACCTACATATTAGAAAAATGTATAGCCAGTTAGATAACATAAAAAAAAACAATTTGTTGCTATTTTTATCTTTTTATGTACCTATGTTCTTATAATAACATAAGGAATGCGACCTTCAAAAACATGGATTTTTGTATCTGATTACCGCTTTGTCATTTACAGGGGCGGCTCGTCCATAGGAGCGCTGGTGCGCGCGCACCCCCAGCAAAAACAAGAAAAAAAATAAATACAAACTATTATTAAATAATTACTGTTGTTTTTTATTTATTTTTAAATTATCCCGATCCCGCTAGTGGCATCTATCGGCCATTAACGGAAGTAATTAATATCTTTTCGACTTGACGCTTGCTGCCGCATACGGTGGCCTTCGATCGCCTCGCCTCGCTTGAATCTAGAGATATGAGAGGGCGGGCTTGAATCTGGAGGTGCGCGTGGATTCGGCGTTCCTCTTTAATCCAATTTTTGCCACGCAATTGGATCGGAAATGCTCGGGATATCGGCCGAGAAAAGGGCGAGGTGGTGCGCTAAATCAATACACACTTGCATCATTTTTTTTTATAGTTCTCAGCTGATTACTGTTTATAGTATGCGTGTATTGGGCGTAATTAAAATTTATTTACGCAGTTTTTAACTGAATTTTATGCTGTTTTCGGCTTCTTGTTTGTAATTTTTGGGTTAATTATTATCTACAAGTGTCGAATATGTCTGAGGCAGTTATCAGTTCGGGTTCGGGTAATCCTGGAAGTAATTCAAGACTCAATTGTGTACAAAACATTATAGCAAGCTTTTCCTCCTTTAATTTAAATCAAAAAGTTGAAATTAAAAGATTAGGAAGGCCGACTCCAGAACTAGAATTATCGCAAACTTGCTCTAAAAGAAAAGAAGGTAGGAATTTTAAAAGATACTTTAGAAAAGATATTTACCAAAAAAACAAGTGGATTTGTGGATGTGATGTTACAAACTCGTTATTTTGTTTGCCATGCTTATTATTTTTCAATGCAAGCATGGATAAAAGCTGGAGCCGCATAGGGGTAACTGACTTAAATCATCTACAGGCAAAAATTAAAAAGCATGAATTTTTGAATCAACGTAGGGTAAAACACCCAGTTAGCCGTCCACCCCCAATTGTCGTCCACTTTGGCACTTTCTGCCTAAAAATAAGATAACAAGCACCATATGGCTCCATCTATGGACACTTTCTTAAAAAATGATCTTTCCCCCACCAAACGGTAAAGTCGTTTTTTAAATCGCGCCAAAAGTTTAGCCAATACAGTCTTGTCTTTAGTAGGGTGAACGTGAGTTGAACCAAAATGAAGTTTTCGTTATGTTTTTGCTAGTGTAGGTGCCTGCGGGAAATAGCAAGTAAGTATTAGAATTTTACAAAATGTGTTGAACTTTAATGTTTTTTAGTTAGAATAATAATTTTCCCATCGAAAAATATCACTTTTAGTTACAATTTCTTAGTTTTTCTATCAAAAATGGGTGGATGAAAAAAAGGTCAAACATAATTATTCGTCCAGGTGGACGAAAACTGGGTTACTGGTCCATGTACTTATAATCTATCCTAATCTTTTATTATTAAAATTAATGAAATTTTAAGACACATTGCAAACAGATTTTTTTTCGATAATATCATGTCCAGTTCTCGTCCGCATTTTTCTCTTCGTTTACCAGAGTTATTATTGACACAAAATCGGCAAAATTTGGCTGGTCGAAGAAATGGAATTTTTCGATCACCCAAAATATGGCCGGACGAAAAACTGGAATCTTTCGACCACATCAATTTTTTGTTGATTTTGACGGACGAAAAACAGGTTTTTTTCGACCACTAGCAATTAAGAAGTTAATCCCTGACTGTTTCTTGTTAAAATAGGTAACTAAAAAATGGAAGTAGGGACCTACCTATAAGTATAGGGCATTTCCAGTTGGAAACTCTTGAAATTTTTCGGGTACTTCTAGGGAAAATAAAAAAATGGTCCACATTGCAAAGTTTAAATTTTATAAGAATTTAAATAGTGAAAAATGCATTTTGGTAATTTTTATCATCTGTGAGATACAAATTCTTTTGAAAAAATTGCATTGGTGTTCATAATTTTATTATTTAGGTTAGTCTTTTTTAATTTTTAGAAGATTTTTTTATTTAGCTAGTATAAAATAGAATTAAATTTTTCAGATTACACCATATACTTTTTAGGTAGGTACCTGGTGTGTACAAAAAGAAAAATAAATCAAATTGGATTTCTAGGTATACCAAAAAATCTTTCGACTAAATTTCCTCGACCCAAGAATAATAACGACTGTAATGGTGACTAAACTAGTTTACCATCAAGATTTAAGTTGAGGTTGCCTTCAACAAGAAAATTAAACGCAAGAAACTGAATACTCTTCCAGTTGTTCCACTATGTTTTTTAGGTACACTAATATGCTTAACGAACTTCGCGGGAATATTGCTCCTAAATCTGCTCAAATCAAGTTTTTCCTTGTGAATTTCGTCCAAAAAACCCCAATTTTCGACCAGTTTATTTGGCGTGTGGTCGATTAATTCCTATTTTTCGTCCTAAAATGGTCGAATAATACCAGTTTTCGACCGCCAACAAACCAGTTGTTCGAACCACCAAAACCTAGTTTTCGTCCGGTCGAAAAACTAGAAATTTTTGGACGGAAGGAGGGAAGGCCGTGGACGGAAACTGGGCAGAACGACATTTTTTTCATTTTAATTGTCTGGAACTGTTAGATTAAAGCAAAAAAATCTAAATTAATTATTTTTGAATTCTTAAATCATCAAAGAATGGAAATTAGCCGCTCATAATACCAAATGATGTAAAATGTTCGAGATTTCGGGCTCTAAAGTTGAACTTTCCACTAACTGGACGACAATTGGGCAGTTTACCCTATATGAACATTACAATATGAAATGGTATTTGAATCAAAAGCTAAGATAAAACGGTTTTGTACATTGAATTAATGTTATCCATCGTTGGCTAAAAACTAATATGTATGTATACTGTAGGTAATTTTTTTTGTGTAAGCATATTTTTATTTATTGGGGACCTGCTTTTTTTTACTTTGACAATCTTATTACCTAGTGGGCACAATAAGTTCTTTTATTTGGCTACAAATAAATATGCAAATTTTTTTAACTTTATTTATTTTAAATTTATTTCGACTCACTTATTATAGCGCACACCCATTCTTATACTTCACGAGCCGCCACTGGTCATTTAGTTATTCCTACTATTTATTACCTGGGGAGCTAGGTAGAAAATTCTCTTTTTAATAGCTACAAATATTTATAAGTGTTAAATATATTATTTACCTTGAGCATATTTCTTAAAAGTTCGTTTTCTTGCTTCAACTTTTTGTGAGAATTATAATAATGTATGCATTCCTTCTTCGCATAATTATATTTTTTCATCAGTGCCTGTTGAAACATTCCCTTATGTTTGTTTTGAAATTGAAAAACCTACAAAATTTTTGTTTAAAGACGTTAGGTATATTTGTAGATTAAGTACCCGCCTACTTAAAAAACGAGAACTTTTATGGCAAACCTGCATAAACTTTTGTAACAATCCTTCAATAGGCCAAAAATACTGTTGCGTGTCGTTGTCCATATTTTGACCTATTTCTAACATTTTCACCGATTTGTTGCACAAGTTGCAATTTCCTTTCTCTAAAAAATAATTTAAAAAAAATTATTACCCGGAAAACAAGTATTACCTAATAAATACTTACTGAAACTGAGAATGCATTTTTCGCAAAAAATGTGTCCACATTCGGATAAATGGAGTTTTAGGTTTCCTTGGTATTTTTGCGAGCATTTATTACAAAACACCCAGTCCGTCATCTTTAGTATCCATAAAAAAAAACATATAAAAAAGGTGTTTTGTGTAGTTGTCAAAAAGTTTGAAAATGAATTCGCGCAAATTGTTGCCATATTTGGCTAGGGTCACTGGATTACCAAATCTGAAGGCTTCCTGGAAGCAGTAACCTTATATTAGGTCATCGTTCGGCGCCATCTATCAGACTTTCGTTAACAAACAAATTGGCCATTCTTTTTCATTAGCCGCCCCTTTTCCTATTTTTTTTTGTTGGGCGTACCAACCAGGCCCAACTTCAGTCATATTTTGAACTGCTGATCTTGAAAATAAAACGTTAAAAGTGTGGTTATGTTTATTTTAAATAAAAATATACATTTTTTTTTATCCGTATTAGTTTAAAAATGCTACGGTCATGTAATAGACTTTTAAATAAAAATCTTATTGATGCATTTAGAATTCCCCAGTATGTATCAAGAAACTTTACAATTATTCAAAAAGAATCCCTATCTTGTTCTGTGGCACAGCTTTTAAAAAGAGGCAGTCAGTACTACCCTAGTAGATTTAAAAAGAAACAGGCAAAAACTGAAGCTCAAACGGAAACTGAATCAGATAAGAATGAGGAAGATGAAGATTTTCTTGATATGGTTCAAGACAAAAATACAAAAACCTTAATAATAAATGTTACTTCATTACGAGTTGATGCCATTCTCAAATCAAGTCTTGGGATGGCTCGAAATAAAATTGAAACTATTTTTTATGAAAGCAAAATAAGGGTGAGTAGGTACAGGATGTTTCATTCTTAACCAAGGTGTACTACTAAATTAGATTCTTAAATATAGAAGATATAAACAATTCTAAATACAAGTTCTAGGGTTTGTCAAATTTATTTAACAGAATGGCAATGTGGCAACCCCATGGTAAATCTCGAGGGGTGCTAGCTGCAGCTAACCCAAAATGTGTACACCGATTGTGAAAATCCACAATTTTTTGCTAAGATTGTGAGGGATTACGAGGGATTGTGGAGGACTGTGCAGCAGTGTAGCATGCCTGAAGGGGCGGGGGGGGGGGGGGGGGGTCGACAGCCTATCAAAAATTCTTGCAACCAAAAAAAAAAAAAAAGGTCATCATGTCTATTGTTTCATTTGCAAGGGATTTTGGTACTGTTTTGTAAGATTGTGAGGGGTTGTGATGTGAGTGATTGGGACAGACTGTGTAAAGATTGTGAAGGATTGTGGGATGAAGGATTGTGAGTGATTGGGATGGATTGTGAAGGATTGTGGTAAGATTGTGAGGGATTGTGAAGGATTGTGGCAAGATTGTGACAGATTGTGAGGGATTGTGTAAAGATTGTGAGAAATGTGTACACCAAGCTGTTCACCCCTCAGTAAATCTCTTACAGAGCTATATATAATAACTTGTATGTATTCGAAGGTGGTGGCAGGCCCTACTGGACCTCCATGCACTGCGACCACAAATGGATCTATTGTGCCCAAGTACCTACATACTGAGTTTGACTAAAGTGGCATATTTTTTTTTCCACCCAGTACAATAAATGATTTAGGCTTAACACTTTGGCTCAAAGATAATAACTTAGAATGAGTATATTTTCTTTTATTGAAAAATATCCTATCCAAAAGGCATTTATTCATCTAAAGCTATAATTACAATTCAGATCATTAGCTTATCAGACTAGTCAAAATTTGTTGTTTTTCCCTAATAACTTCATTATATAACTTTTATTTTTCCTTAATTGTATCATTCATTTACTTAAAAACACATATACATTAACTTTTAAAAAAAACACACCTACATTTTCACATTTATAAAAAAAAAATGTTTACACATTCACAACATCAAATTTAAAAAAGCTATTTTTTTTTTAATCTAAAGTTTTAGACAATTTAGGTGGACCTAGGAGCCTGGTGCTGAGTAGTTCAAAAATTAGTCAGTTGAATCAAAGCATTTTTCTAGTAGAAATTCCCTAAGGCAATTTCCAATTTTTTTATTTTTTTCATTTTTAAAAAGATTGTTTGTTTTATTAAAAAACTTTATTCCCATAAAGACTGGAGAGTTTTGGCAAGTTGAGAGCCTGGAGAAAGGCAAATGTATGGCCTGGTTGCCCCTGGTTTGATGGTTGTGAATGTTGTTATTTTTTGTATATTTTTGTTCATTGTTTTTTATTAACATAAAAAGTTGGAATATGTAGAGACTGGGTAAGGTAAGGATTTTATACTTTTTAAATAGTGGCGAGCAACTTGACACACTTGATACACCTGCCATGCTTCTTATAACACTTTTTTGTTTTTTAAATGCTCACTGAAAATGTGAAGATGATCCCCAAAAAATCAAACCATACTGGATCTGTGACTGAACTAGCCCAAAGTACATTATCCTGAGCACAGAATCATCCACTGTATCCCTTAGTGTCTGAAACTGATAGCAGGCTGTACTCAGTTTACTGCACAGTTGGTTTATATGTGATTCCCAGGTTAGTTTAGTGTCAATGTGAAGCCCTAAAAGTTTAAAGGATGACACATTTTCTATGCTTTTGCCATTTACTTTTACTAGTGGACTTTGGTCCACTGTGGCATTCTTTGGCAGGAGTTGCATGCAACAGGACTTTCCAACATTGAGAAGAAGATCATTTGCTTCACAGTAGTTGCTAAATTGTCTTGAAGTAAGATTGCTGTTTTTAACAAGGTCTGTTAGTTACTCCTCTGTGATGAAAAGGTTTGTGTCATCGGCATACACAGCTAACAGGTCCGGCATGTCACATGTTTCGTCAATGTCATTGATGAAAATAATTAAAAGAATAGGTGAAAGTATTGAGCCTTGGGGGAGCCCCAGGTCTATCAGCTGCATATCCGACTCCACACCCTCTATCACCACCTTCTGCATTCATCCTCTGAGATACGCCTCCAGTCAAAAGCTTTTCCTCTGGCACCTATTTTATACAGTTTATCCAAAAGTTGACTGTGATTAATTGTGTCGAAAGCTTTACGTAAATCATAAAACAATCCAATGATTTTTTTCTTGTCATTTAATGCTCTGTATATAAATTCCATACTGTCTAGAAGTTTGATTTGGAAGTTTGATTTATTTTCATTAAAAAACAGAAGTTTTACAATATCGTCAAAAATTGGTACAATCTCTCTAAATCCCTATAATAGACAGTTAATCTTAATGTAGGTTGTTTCATTTAAAATGTTAACGAACAAAACATAAATTATTAAAAACACTATTTTTAAAGCTAAAATACACTCTGGCTCACAACACATTCAAAAATTAAAACAAATTAAAACAAATCCAGATCTGATACCTGATAAGCTAAAAATTCACTGATTGAGTAAAAACATTGTTTAATTAGAAATTGTTTTAGTTTAAATTTAAATGCATTAAATGGTAGATCTCTTGTACTTTGTGGGAGTTTATTATATAAGACAGGCGCATAATGTAATGTTGCGTTCCTAGAGGTCCCGAGCCGAAGAAACTGCACTCGAACATCAGTTCTGTGTCTTGTATTATGTTGATGTATGTCTTCAACCCTTGTGTAACTTTGCGAGTTTTTATGAAAATAAAGAAGACATTCTAAGATATACTGCGATGGAATAGTCAATATACCCAGATTTTGAAAAAAAGGTTTGACATTTTCTCGATATTTAATGCCTGCCAAGATTCTGACTGCTCTGCGCTGCAAACCAAAGATGCGTGAGGTATGTGCTGAGTGACCCCAGGCCAGGAGTGCATACACAGCGATAGAGTGGAACAACCCGTAGTATGCCAACTTAAGTGTGTCCTCTTCTACTATTTTTGAGATATTACGGAGAACATAAATGGATGAACATAGCCTCTTTGAGGTTACTTTCACATGCTGTTCAAAAGTTAATTTTAGGTCAAGGGTCACTCCCAAAAGCTTGACACTCTCCGGGTTGTCTGGAATTTCTATTTTTTTAAGAGTAAAGACCATTTTTTGTGTTTTACTTATGTTGACATTAAGTTTGTTTGCTCTAAACCAGTCATTGGCAGTTTCAATGTGTCTTGACATTTCACTATTTGCAACTTCTAAATTTTCAGTTTTTATTGAAAAACCATTATCATCTGCATAAACAACAACCTGGCACTCGGGTAACGCAGCAGAAAAATCATTTATGTACACCAAAAACAGCAGAGGCCCCAGTATTGAGCCCTGTGGCACCCCATGTCTCATGAACCTCTCTTCTGAACGCTGACCATTTATCTGTATTACTTGTCTTCGATCCGTGAGATACCCTGACATAAGTTTAAGGCTCAGTTCGTCAATTCCATAATACTTAAGTTTTTCAATGAGGATATCATGAGACACACAGTCAAAAGCCTTGGAAAGATCGCAAAAGGTAGAAGATACCACCTGTCCACCCTCCATGCCCTCGACTATGTAGTCACAGAGGCTCACCACAGCTCCCGTGGTTGATCTGTCCCTCCGAAACCCAAACTGCTCCTCAATAAGCAGGCCATTTACCTCAAAGTATTCATAAAGTTGTGTTTTTAGGAGAGCCTCAAAAAGTTTAGAAAACACTGGTATTATTGAAATTGGTCTGTAGTTTGCTGGCTGCGAATTATCTCCATTTTTATAGATAGGAACAGTTTTACTTATTTTAAATACACTGGGGTAAACTCCCTGCTGAATGCAATTGTTAAAAATTATTGTTAAAGGCTCACAGAGAATCTCTCCAAAGGTCTGCACCAACACCACACTTAAGTCATAGAAATCTTTGCTATGTTTTTTCTTAAGGTTCTTAAGAGCATAATCTACTTCATGTGATCAAACCTCCCTAAAAGAAAATTTTGAGTTTATTTTATTTAAGTTGCTGTTTTGCAGATACACTGTTGGTGAGACACCTGCTGCCGGTAGAGACTTTACTAGATTTTCAGCTATTTCAGAAAAATAGTCATTACATTCATTTTCCTTTAAATTTATCTCTGATTTAGTACTTTTTTTCTTTGCATAGTTGTTAATTACATGCCATGATGCTTTTGCAATATTATCAGAGTTACAGATGTAATTTGAGTTTGTTTGTTTTTTGGCTTTATTAATTTCGGATCGGTACCTTTTCCTATGGGCACTTCTCTCTGCCCGCAACTGAGGACAGTCAGACTCCCTGCACATGTCATTTAGAGTATGGAGTTCAAGACGCAAGGCCCGAAGCTCCTCTCCAAACCACTCTATTCCCGGTTCTGTTTGTTGTTTTCTTTGATGCCTAAATGTAGGGAACGCAACATCTCGGTATGCTAAAAATTTTTCAAAAAACTTTGAGCAGGCCTCTTCTGCATTAGTTATTTCTAAGAAGGACCAGTTTTCATTTAGCAGGAGGTCATGCATAATTTTAGTGCCCTTTTGTGTTGTAGGACGACAGAAATATTGTGGTATTTCAACAATGTTGTTTGCAAGAAAATCCCCAACATTCAGTGTGCATTCTATTGCCCCATCATGATCAGACAGATCTGGATTGAAAACACTTACAATACAATTAAAAACATCCTCAAAATTAACAAAAAGATTATCTAAACGATGACTTTTTCGAGTATTTACAAACACTTTTTCTACAAAATTAAATGACTGTGTAAGATCTAAAAACCTATCTTTAAGATTATAATCCTTTTCAAAATGAACATTAAAATCACCATTTAAAATAACATACTTTTTTAAATCCAGACATACATTTAAAACACCATTCAAAATATCTAAAAACAGATCAAAATCTCCACTAGGTGGGCGATAAATTGTTATTACTATGAGGTTCATTTTTAAAATTTCTAATGCACTAACTTCACATTGCTCTGGTATGGACAGTCTACACAACCCCTCAATTGTTTTTGTTTCCCATTTTGAACTAGTTAGAATCGTAGATCCACCATGACGACTTTTGTCCCGGCAAAAATAGGACCCTACTTTGTAATCTAGGATTTTGAGGTGTTCAATTTCTTCCCTCAGCATGCAGTGTTCAGTGAAACATAAAATGTCATATTGAGTTCGAGTACTAATCATTGCTTCAACCTCCCCTACTTTGTATCTGATTGAGCACACATTTGCATAAAAAATATTAAAGACCTCTGTTTGGAGAGTTGTATCACAATTATTTTGTGTAGTTGGAGGTTCTCTCTGAGTAGATTCCTCATAGTTTATCAAAGACTGGGCTCTGTTTTGGGAACTAGTTAGAAAAAATCTTTCATTTCACATAAAAATTCAGTGTGTTTGGCAAAGTTAAACCTTTTTATTCCTACTGAGTCTGGCCAGAAGTTCATGTCATAAAGTTGATCTTTTTTAGCAAATGGTGCTACTACGACAAAACATTTTAGCTTACTTAGGTCTGTAGGAATTTCCTTTACTATTATCTTGTCGTTTTGAAAGCCAGGCCTTGATTTTATGTAGGCCTCAACCATTTGTTCTGTCGTATGTCTACGGACGCGGTTGATGTATAACCAGGCTTTTCTTTCGGCACCGGAGAAACCATTTTTCTCTGTTTCGGGTGTTACACTTGCTTGCCCCAGGCGTTTCTGAAAGTGTTTACGTCTTTGGTTTCTTTGAAAAGTAAAACCACCATTTTGTGTTTCACCTCCATTTTGTATTTCATTTGTGTTCTGAGGCCTTAGGACCATAGGCCGCTTGACCATACCAGTAATTGGTGTATATGACCCTGTTTTCTGTGGCTCATTACAAGAGAGCACCATTTCATCTTCCGAGAAGGACCCACCCACATCCTTATGTTCCTTATATAATGCCCAGTGAGGAGTGAGTTCCATGGACGTGGCCATCTGGGATGATGCAACTTGGTTGTTATTTCGCCGGTGTGTTTGGTGTTGTGCTTCTTGTTGGGTCTTTTGTGTGGTTTTTATGGCTTTTATTTCTTTGTCTACCTTTTTGTCAAGTACATCGAGAGACTCTCTCGTACTTTGGCTTATGTTTGTCATTTGTTCCTTTAGGTTTCTTATTTCTTCATCAATTTTCATATTTATTTCTTTTTAGGTGCTTTCTATTTGCTTATTTTCTTTGTTTGCTTTTTCCAATTCCTGTTTAGCATCCTGGTATTTTTTTTCCGTCTCTAACCTTTTCTTTTTTTCGCTTTTTATTTGCTCGTTTAATGATTTAATAGAGCTACTTAGTTCTTTTTTTGCTTTTTGTTCTAGCTCCAGTTGAGATTTTAGTTGATAAATTTCTTTAGTCAGTTTAGGCATATCTGACTTTTCTAGTTTTTCATGTTCTTCTCTGCACTTCAGGCTACATATGCAAGTCTTGGAGTCAATTCGCTGTCCATGTTTAAAATCCCGTTCGTAGCAACTGTTGTGGAGCACTCCAAAACACACTCTACACACCATACATTTGAGTTCTGTTTTGTGGCATTTGTATGTTATTATTTCCGCATTATCCCCAGAGTCCCTTACTTTTGATGGTGACGAAGTCATAGTTTATGAGCAGTCCCTGGCCGGTTGGCCATGTGCGGCACTGGTTTGGATTTTGTTATTGTCGTCCTAACCTCAAATCTAAATCAGCTGATCCTCTGACACAAATCAGCTGTTTCCCGCTGGCAGTGGAAACTTTTATTTAAGTTTTCAGGCTTTTCTTACCCACTCTTGAAGTTTTCAAACTCTTCAGATGGGGCCGGATAAAGGTTTTAATATGTGTAACACTTTTAAGAATTTTTGGTTGCTTTTTTATTCGAATTTCGACTGATTTTTTACACAGACTGTCACTGCGGGTGCGTTCACCAGAGGTTAACAGGAGCATTAGAATAGCTATTGTGGTAGATTTTCCTTTCCTAAATCCATTTTGAAAGTTTTTTAATGTTTTATGAGTTTCGACAAAGTTTAAGAGTCTTTTTGTGAAACAATGTTCAAATATTTTTGTCTATCATAGATTATATTGACATATTGTCCAGCCTTGTTTCAAATATTTGAAAAAACCTCAGAGAATTGAATTTAATTACTCCAAGGAATCATTCATAAATTATGAAACACAGAATATAATGATTTTTGAACTCCCCCCCACCCGAGGGGTGATCAGCTGAACCAAATTTGTACACCATCCTGCAGGACTTTAATAAATTTTTGGTTTTGTAGTGTCCTGTATAGTCCTGTACATGTCCTGTATAGTCCTGTACATGTCCTGTATAGTCCTGTACAAGTCCTGTAAAGTCCTGCCTGTGGGATCCTGTATAGTCCTATAACTGAACACGGCGAAAAAAAAAAGGTCATCACATCTTAACTCTCGTTTTTCTTAGAGAGCCGATTTGCTTTTGCCGGCCTTAGTACTTAAACCCCTTAGGTGCCAGTACCCTCGGGGTCCTGTACAGTCCTGTATAGTCCTGTATAGTGATGTACAGTCCTGTGGAAGTCCTGAGGTGTCTTGTAGAAAAATTTGTACACCTACTGTGGGCAGCTGATCACCCCTCGCCCCACCCCTTGCTTGCAACACAACGGAAAAACACATAGGTCTGGCAACTTACTCAATATAATATAGCAGTGTCATAAATAGTATACCCCTTCCAACTTTTGAATGGCTTGCCAGAAAAAGCAATAAAAATCATACCCATAGTCTTTTACTTTTACAATAAAAGTACTTACTTCAAGTACTTTAGATATGTCAAAAAATGAGAAAAATGCCAAAAATATCAAAAAAATGTCAAAAAAATTTCAAAAATGTCAAAAACTTCAAAAACTATCTAAGATGACAAAAAATGTCAAAAATGTTAAAAAATGTAAAACATGTCAAAAATGTTTACAAAATTTTCAACCTCAAAGGTCTTATTTTTTGGAATATTATTGTATGTATTACTTACCTATATACCTAAATTACATTTGTTTATTTTTTCTCAACTCATTATTTTACATACAAATGCCATAGAAAGGTAATGGAAAGAGATAATTTTATTACACAAAAAGCTGCAAAATTGGCTATGTAACGCTCATTCGGGTGAAGTCGGCTCGAGTCGACTAACTGTGAGAGAGAACATTCAGCAAGCAATATGATGATGCAGATAAAGGCCAGTATTATTAATTTCGCCTTGTTGAAGTTTACACTTCTGCCATGTGGTCTTCAGCACACACAATTTTTTTTTTAAATATTGTTACGGGTTCTCCACAACAATTAAAACTCGCAATTGTTGAAAACGATACGTCAATTTATTTCGGCAAATTATGTACAAAAACATTTGCACTTAAACTTACCAATAACTTGCTAATAATTCACTACTTTTATCCGCCTATTAACTTCGCGTTAACATCTAGCGATCACTACCATTGGTTATCTTTGACTGCCTGATGCACGACGTCCGGCCCTATATATAAGGGTCTGCCTACTATTCGAGAATTTTCCATCCTTGTTCGATTCAGGATTATTCCACCCTTTTCTAGAACGCGGACCGTTCGCACACCAGTTTGTCACAGATAACGCAACTAAAACCTAGACTAAGAATACAACCATAAAATACGTCAACCTAACACTATCCTCCTCTTCAGGTTTGATCGTCTCGATCAACATTTCCCAGGTAAGGTTTTATTCTGTCTAGATGAACAACTTTCATCTTGGACTTCGGGCTTCTCTGTATTCGGTAGACTACATCATTAATTCTCTTAACAACTTTATAAGGTCCTTCCCATGGTGGTGTCAACTTAGGTGATCTTCCTTTCTTGCGTTGAGGATTGTATAGCCAGACTTGATCATTCTCTTTGAACCCTAAAGAGTTTGCTTTCAGGTCATATCTCGCTTTCATGCGGTCACTGGCTATTTCTATTCGCTCTCTAACGACCTCATGGATATCGTGCAGCTTTTGCCTTAAATGTTCGACATAATCATTAACCTCTAAGTGTTCTTCTTCAGGTGAACCAAACATGATATCACATGGTAAACGCAGTTCTCTACCAAACAGGATACTAGATGGAGTAGCTCCTGTCGTATTGCGTATGGCGGTTCTGTAGGCCATCAAAAACAATGGAATATATTGGTCCCAATCTGTTTGGTGCTCATCAACAACTTTGCAAAGATGTTCTTCTATTGTTTTATTAAATCTTTCAACCATACCATCTGACTGCGGATGTAAAGCAGTAGTTCGTGTTTTATGTATTCCTAAAAGGTCACAGAGATTCTGGAAAAGCTTTGATTCAAAGTTCCTCCCTTGATCTGAATGTAGTTCCAAAGGAATTCCAAATCTGCTGAAAACATCATTTACCAGAACTTCTGCAACTGTAGTGGCCTCTTGGTTAGGCAAAGCAAAAACTTCTGGCCATTTACTAAAGTAATCCATGACAACGAGGATGTATTTGTTGTCCTTTTTAGTTTCTGGAAATGGTCCGGCCACATCAATAGCAATGCGTTCAAATGGCAGGCCTACGTTATATTGTTTCATTTGACCTCTGGACCTTGTTTTGGGACCTTGGCTGGCTGCGCAAGTTGAACATCGGCGGCACCAGTTTTTTACATCTTGAAAGTAATTGACCCAATAAAATCGGTTTCGAATTTTGTCCATAGTTTTATTTATGCCTAGGTGCGCGCCTGATTTTCCACCATGGCATTCGGCAATTACATTGTCTACCATGCTCCTAGGAACTACTACTTGATTAATCGCAGTAAGGCCATTGGCACTTTCCCAGGCACGTTTAAGAATGTTTTCTTCTACTATCAGTGAATCCCATTGTGCCCACAGTGATTTGAATATCATCCCTTGATTTGGGATATCTTGCCATGATGGTCGTGGCTTATTCCCTTCGTTTAATCGCAAAATAGGTCCTACATCTTTGTCGTCAAGTTGTGTGGTTCTAATTGAAGCCGCCATCCATTCTTCATCCGGTTCCAATTTTATCTGACGCACGTAGGTAATTCCTTCTTTCTGGTCAATTCTCCTGCAATGTTTACAATCTTCAGGGCAAGGTCTTCTGGACAATGCATCTGCATTATTATGCACCCTTAATAATGGTATTGTTGTAGCTTTTCTATCCATCTCGCGACTTGCCCCTCAGGTTGTTTCATTTTCATGAGCCACTGTAACGCAGCATGATCTGTTCTAATTAGAAACTCTTGTCCGTAGAGATATTTGTGAAAGTGATCTACGGATTTAATTATGGCTAGGAGCTCCTTTCTGGTAACACAATAATTTCTCTCTGGTTTGGATAGCTTCTTGCTGAAAAATTCGATGACCCGTTCTTCTCCATCTTGTACTTGGGAGAGTACTGCTCCTATGCCATCGTTGCTCGCATCAGTATCTAATATGAATTTTCCTTTTGGAATGGGATATGCAAGAATCGGACTAGAACATAATGCTGCTTTTAGTCTTCTAAATGCTTGGTCACATTCGGTATTCCATTTATAAGAAGCTTTATCTTCTGTAAGTCTATGTAATGGAAACGCTATTTTGGCGAATCCTTCTACAAATCGTCTGTAGTATGTACATAGACCCAGAAAGCTTCTCAATTCATGTTTGTCACGAGGTTGAGGCCATTCTTTTATTGCTTGCAACTTCTTTTCGTCGGTATGGATGACGTGACCCAGGAACTCAACTTTTTCTTGGAATAGAAAACATTTCTTTGAGTTTAATTTAAGATTTGCGTTCCTGATTCTTGAAAATACTTCTCGTAAATTGTCTAGATGGTCTTGAAACGATTTTCCCATTACTATGACATCATCCAAATAGACTAGGCAGGTTTTCCAAGTAAGGCCTCGTAGAACGACTTCCATTAGTCTTTCAAATGTAGCTGGGGCATTGCATAGGCCAAATGGCATCACATTAAACTGATAAAGTCCACTTCCAGCAGAGAATGCTGTCTTCTCTTTATCTCTTTCAAAGATTCCTACTTGCCAATACCCACTTTTTAGATCAAGAGTAGAAAACCAATATGATCCTGCCAATGTTGTTAATGTGTCGTCTATTCTTGGCAGTGGGTAACTATCTTTCTTGGTCACATCGTTAAGTCTCCTGTAGTCGACGCAAAATCTAGTACTTTCATCCTTTTTAGTTACCAACACCTCAGGAGATGACCAAGGACTTGATGATTCTTCAATAACCCCGTCACTGATCATTTTATTAATGAGATTGTGAACTTCTTTCTGTTTGGCCATTGGTAGTCTTCTTGGGGGCTGTCTTATCGGTTGGGCATCGCCAGTGTTGATGGAATGTTAAATAAGGTTTGTGTGTCCCAAACTACTCTTAGTTTCCAAGATATTACTTTGTTCTTCTATAAACTCTCTCGCTTTACGAAATTCTTCTGGAGTGAGATGTTGCCAAGTTGACTGAAATTGCTGAAGTACCTCAGTTGGTAACTTGTTTTTATCCTCGCAAGTTGGCTCTTCACATATTGTTACTTTCTGGACTGGTTCAAATAATGCTACCACCTCCCCCTTATTAATTTTGACACTATTTGGGGAAATATTGGCGACTCTAATCGGGATGTCTTTATCGGTTTTAACTAGTGACTTTGCAACGAGGTAGGTGTTGGGTGTATTCTGTTGGCTTATGAGTCCGACGCAGCTTGATGTTTTACTTTCTAGCCTCCCAAAAATTATGGTCTCACTGTTACCGACCAGTCTTGTTGTGCATACTGCCACCACCTTTATTGGTTCCTTATTAAAGTGACTATTTGACAAAATGAACTCTTCATTCCCAAATCTTAGGGTATTATCAAACGCAAATCCATGTTTACTTATCAAGTCCATTCCCAAAATAAATTCGTCTTCTATTTCGGCAACCAATACAGTGTGGCGAATCTTTAATCTTCCCAGCTGTAGATCTATGTCTGTCTGCCCCAACACGTCGGCGGATTCTCCAGTCACAGTCTTGAGTGTTATTTTCTTTTCTGTTGGTCGAATTTTATATCTCGTTGCAATTTTGAACTTAAGCAATGATATGGCAGCACCAGTGGCTACTGTTATGTTAACTTGTCTTCCATTTATAAGTCCGTCGATGTTAAGACTGTCAGCAGTATGTTTTAAGCTCTTAATTGAATAAATTTTGGGGGCTACATTCCCTTTAGCCAACACCCGCCCCTCTGCGTTGACTAGTTTTAGTTTTCCTGATTTCTTCTTCGGTACTCTGTCCCGCTAGATGGTGAGCGAGACCTCATTTGCACACGACAATCGCGTTGAATATGCCCTGTACGTTCGCATCTAAAATACTTTCCAGTTGGAGAGAGACGTCTGTTAATGTCTTTTAAAGAGTCATCAATCTTCTCTATCAGTGATTGAAGAATTTGACTTGACGTCTTTGAGGGAACCTCTTGTTCATTGCTCATTTCTTCACCCTCCTGAATTGAGACAGCCCTTACTTTTGGCCTGGACATATTATTTGATGACTCAATTTCAAGGGCTCGAATCAACACTTCGCTGCTGTTATGGAAGCGTTCTCGACGAAGTAATTTTGCTAAGTCCGTGTCTCGCAAGCCGTTAATAAAGCGATCTACCGTGAAGGGATCTCTGTAATTTTCTGGCATTTCTGGGTAAGCCAAGTACATCAGCCTCCTCATATCCGCTTCATACTCTTGTAATGACTCCCCTGCTCTTTGTTGACGAACATTTAATTCTGACCAATGTAAATTTCGCAAGTGTTCGTCTCCATACCTTCTATCTAACGCTGCCACTAAAGCGTTATAATTCTGTTTTTGTTCGACTGGAATGGACCGTAAAAGTCCCAGAGCAGGTTCTCGCAGAGCTACTAACAAAGCTCTAGCTTTTTCGTCATCATCCCAACCATTTGCAGCAGCGGCAGCTTCAAACTGTTGTTTGTAAGTAGACCAGGAAGACCATCAAAATTTGGAGGCTTAATGTTTTGGTTGGAATTTACAACACATCCTTGAGCTTTTATTTTGTTGTGTTCTTTCTGAAGCTGTATAAACTGTTTTGACATGTCCTGGAATTTTTCTTCCATGGTTTGAAAAACTTCTTCCCTAACATTCTGTAGTTTGGTCTCCGCTTTTTCTTCAACATTCTGCAATTTGTTTTGTACCTTTTCTTCTACATTCTGCAATTTATTTTGTACCTTTTGTTCTACACTATGCATTATTTGAGTTATTTCTTCCTTAAGATCTTCGGTTGCAATCTTGAACTCTTCTCTCAGCTGTTTGGAGTTGCTCTTTATTTGATCGAAGTTTTCTTGAATGCCATCTAATCTTTGCTCAAATGTCTGTTTCATATCGTTCTGGTTTTGTTCAATGGTCTGTTTCATGTCGTTCTGGTTTTGTTCAATGGTCTGTCTCATATTGTTTTGGTTTTGTTCCATGGCCTGTTTCATGTCGTCCTGGTTTTGAGCCATTTGAGCTGCTAGAGCCTGCATCATTTTAGTTAGATCTTCCATCTTTGCCGATCCTTGTCTGGTAAGCATCAACTTTCTGACAAATCTTTGTTTTTGGGCTATAAAACTAATGTCGCAGTCGGTTTTTCAATATCTCTACCAATTCTTAAATAGAACCTAATGGAATGTTCTGCAATATACTGATAAATGTTACTCTTTCTGCCACTAGTCAAATGTAGAAGTCACTTTTTGATTATCTCTTTTGTTTCTCGAATAGACCGTCGTAGAATGTTATGGAATATTCTAGAAATAATTTCTAATTCTTACTTTTAAAATAAATAACCTACTGTCGAAGGCGGTTTTTGTATATCTCTTCTGGTTTTCGAATAGAACGTCGTAGAATGTTATGGAATATTCTAGAAAATCTTGCTAATTCTTATTTTTGAAATAACTAAACTAATGTCGAAGTCGGTATTTGTATATCTCTTCTAGTTTCTTAATAGAACGTCGTAGAAAGTGATAGAATATTCTAGAAAATCTCTCTAATTATCAATTTTTGGACTGTAAGGTTAATGTCGAAGTCGGTTCTCAAATATCTCTTTTGGTTTTTGAATAAAACAATATCGAACTTCTTCGAATATTCTGGAAAGATAACTTACTGTTCTTCTGTCCAATTGTCCTAGCCGGTGGTACTATGTAAGGGTAGTCTTTGCACTATTCACTTCTGAATATTCTGGCAAAATCACTTATAGTTCTTCTTTGTAATTGTCCTAGCCGGTGGTACTGTGTAAGGATAGTCTTTGCACTATTTATTTCTTTTAATCTCACTTCTGACACCAATTGTTACGGCTGCTCCACAACAATTAAAACTCGCAATTGTTGAAAACGATACGTCAATTTATTCGACAAATTATGTACAAAAACACGCACTTAAACTTACTAATAACTTGCTAATAATTCACTACTTTAATCCGCCTATTAACTTCGCGTTAACATCTAGCGATCACTACCATTGGTTATCTTTGACTGCCCGATGCACGACGTCCGGCCCTATATATAAGGGTCTGCCTACTATTCGAGAATTTTCCATCCTTGTTCGATTCAGGATTATTCCACCCTTTTCTAGAACGCGGACCGTTCGCACACCAGTTTGTCACAGATAACGCAACTAAAACCTAGACTAAGAATACAACCATAAAATACGTCAACCTAATACTACACTAAACCTAAATAAATTCTAACTATAAAATTTAAATAACTTAAATTTGTAACAATATATAAGTTTTTCTGTCTCAAATTGCATATGGTTGTTCGAAGTAGATCACATATTTATGTAAATCCAAATATTTTGCCTTTGTAATGAGACCTACACAAAACTCCTGTAAAACTGGGATGCATGTAACCTACTTTGCCTTATTTCTTTTTTGGTGGAGCACTTGGACACTGTTCTTACTGTCAATAATTTCTAAATCACTCATAGAAAGTACTATTTTTATAATAACCCACAAAACTGCTTAAAAACTTTAAATCAAACTAAATAAATAACCATAACAAACGTTAATATCCAAGGAATTTTTTGAGGTGTATCTAGTCAGACTAAATTAATTTTCGGGTTCTTTAAACCAACCTCCATCAAACATAGAAATTATGTCTGCTGCAAGTAGGTGGATCCCCAAAAATCGAGCTGCAAGTGCAATATACCTGCATTACCGTACTACCGACACCCCTCAATAGATGGCATAACTGCTGTAGTAGTTTCTCACACTGAATTTGCATTTCACGTTCCACAAAATAATGAAGTGTGCAAATAATTAAGCCTATATGCATTATTCTTTGGATAAGTGTGTACCTTATATTACGATTTTTTGGGTGATTAATTAAAACGTACCTATCAAGGTTGCTAAAATACCAGACTTCCCTGCCAATTTGATAAAAAAACAGGACAGGTGGCAACCCTGAGCTTACCACTGGTCTTTGGCACAATAAAGTTATATCTCACCTATATCTACATTGTACTTCAAGAATATTTTATTGTACTTGAAGTACTTTTAATGAACTTGAATGTTCTTTGAATGTACTTAAAGTACTTTGAATGTACTTAAAGTACTTTACTTGACAAAATCAAGTCCTACATTTCCAAGTACATTGTTAAAAGTACTTCAAGTACCAAGTACAATTACTGGATTGTAGATGTACTTCAAGTATAGTACTTGTAAGTACTTGAAGTACAATTTCAAG
Source organism: Aspidapion aeneum (assembly GCA_963576565.1). Lineage (NCBI taxonomy): Eukaryota > Metazoa > Arthropoda > Insecta > Coleoptera > Brentidae > Aspidapion > Aspidapion aeneum. The sequence goes on from OY755042.1 coordinate 44,081,378, forward strand.
CACTGTACTTGAAGTGCCTGACAGCTCTGCTTTTACCCAAAGTTTTGTTTTATTTTCACAGGTAAATGGAGAAAAAATTCTTAAAAAGAGTGCTTCTATACAGGAAGGTGATGAAATAGATGTTATCAAAGGGCCTGATCTAAAAAACCCCAAGTTTATGAATGTAGCTAGAGTAGAGGTATTGTCCATCACTCCAAAAGAAGAAAGTATAAGTGTTAAAGTGAGAAGGTGTAAGTCACTTACTGTTGAAGATTATTAAGTTTTATATTTTTTTTTTAATTTTTGTACATTATGTAATAAATAAAGATTCTCTAAACTAAAAAAACAACAAACATGAAAAATAAGTTGGAAAATTACAATATTAGATTGTTAGCTCTTTTTGTGGCATATTATTTGTTATTTGTATGTTTCTCTTTTTGTAAAATTTTTAGAAAGGAGCTTACAATAACTTTATATTGAGATATAGTAAAAACAAAAAACAGACAACCCTATGTAGTTCTTATTTACTTTAAAAAATACAATTTTTTACACTTGGTCAACCTTAAATTTATGAAGCACTGATGGAGTATCAATTCTATGTAAATTTGTTAATAATTTTTCTTCAATCACATCCACAGCTCTTCTGGTTAACACTAAAGTCTCATGTTTAAGCATAGAATAAACATTGAGCCCATAGACTGGCATTAGGTTCATATGTTTGATTGTGTCAGTGGCTGCAGTTATATTTCTGGGCATAATATCTTCACTAAAAATTAAATTAGAATTTTTATGCTTGCCATTTTATCCAACTTAAAATATAGAATAGAAGTTTTATAAAAGGGGCACCAAATTTGGTTATAAGCTTATTAAAAGTACCTGTCAACAAATAGCACTGAAGGCCCCCAACATCTGCTTTTGGCCAACTCCTCCAAATAGCTGCTCTCATCTACAGGCATTTCCAAACTGTCAACAATATGTAAATCATCTTGTGCCAATTTTATTGACAATGTTGATGTCAAGCCATGCAGTCTGGTAAAGAAAGGTAGCACATAGAAGTGGGGAGTTGGAGATTTGGGGCCATGAATTACACCACCTAAAAAAATTTAAGTAATTTCGAAGACTAACTTTTTGTAATTACTTTAATCTTACTTTAATACTAGTAGATAAGTTTTGTTAGTTTTTTTTTTATATTGTGACTTTCCATCCAATTAAGATCAATTGCCCAGTTTTACAATGTTAAAGTATTTTTAAACAATCACAAACATCCAAGTTCATAGCCAGGATTCAAACCTGGACTGCCCAGGTTTTAAAAAAATGTTGCCACCTCTACACTAAGAACAACTTTTATTTACTATTTGCTAATTTTTCTTCCATTAGCTTATTCAAAAATATATAGAAAAGTTTTAAGGCAGGCTTTTTTATGGTTTTTTTATACAAAAATCTTACCTCCTTTAAACAAAGGGGACCTAATGGACCCATGCCTAGCCTTTCCTAGGCCCTTTTGAGGCCATGGTTTCCTGCCACCACCCCTCACTTCAAATCGAGACTTGGTGTGTGCATAACTGACATATCTGTAAAGCTTTTGCCACCTGACATTTTGATGAACTATATCTATTCTTGGGTTGGCAGCAAATATGTCTGGGTGAAGTTCTAATATCCCTGAACGATCAAAGGAGCATAATAAAGGTAACTAATAGGGCTGTCTAACAAAACATATGATCAAATCCAAGATGTCTTCCATAGGACAAACAAACCGATTTCCCATAAGCCGTAATGTTAACAAAAACGTAAATTTTACAAAAACGACAAGAGCTTTAGTCTCAAAAATTAATCAGTTTTAAGAACAGATCCTTTGTGCATATGGGAAAAATGCGTTTTTCTTAAAAATATTAAACTAAAGCGAGAAAATCTGAAATAAAAGGGACCATGTTTTCTTTAAAAAAGTAGGTTATGTTTTTGTTTATTTTGTTTTTAAATTTTCTAGTTTTTTACTTATTTTGAATTATTACATGGGCGCACCAAGGGGGCGGGGGGCTAGGGGCCCGGACCCTCCAAACCACATATTTTTTTAGATATTTTCCATATATTTCATGAATAAACAGCAAAAATAGCATAAAGTACAACATCATGGGACCTCTGGGGGCCCCCCAAAGATATTGGGCCCCCAAAGGTTTCGAATCCCCCCAAGACATATTTCTGGGTGCACCACTGATTATTATGTCAAGTTTTTTTGCTGTTGTGAATTGTGGCAGCGAGGAAGTAATGATAATTGTGAAGTGTCCCTAAAAGTAAAACTAAGTGTTATAATCGGCAACAGTGCCACGTTGAAGTGATGCCGGAGATGGGGCAATAGGACTAGGGGGTCGGCTTTTAAGAGATCGTAACGATACGACTCGTAGTTTAAGAAATGTAGTATTGTACCTGAAATAAATATAATTAATAAAGTTATATTCGTCAAACTTAAATCCCTTAGTGTTTTCACTCGGACACCACAAAATTTGGCGACGCGGATTAAATATGTGTTGAGTATTTTCGCAGTGAAGTTTTCAAGCACCAGGCACTACGCTTGATTTCAATCCATCATGGCGGTTGCAAGTCTTCATACCGTTTTCAAAGAATTTAATGGAAGTGAGGATGATTGGATTATTTATAGCGAACGACTTCAAGAATATTTCAAGGCACATGAAACAAAGGACACGTTAAAAACATCGACACTGTTAAGTATTGTTGGTTTAAGTACTTACAAATTATTGAGGGATCTTTGTTTTCCTGATAAACCTAACACCAAATCTTTTGATCAATTAAATAAGCTATTAACAGATCATTTTAGCCCGAAGGCGATTTTATGGAAAGAAAGAAAAAATTTTCAAAGCGCAGCACAGACACCGGACGAATCTGTTCAAGAGTATTTTGCACGTTTAAAAAATCTTGCTTCTGATTGTAATTATGGGAATAATTTGGAAATGTTTTTGAAAGAAAAGTTTATTACAGGTCTTAGATCAGGTCCTGTATGGGATCGATTGTGTGAAGAAGACGATAGTAAATCTTTGTCCGAAATTTTGATACTGGCCATGTCAAAAGAATCGAAAAACAAGGAAAAAAATATTTATTACACACGATCTCAAGAAATTTTTCGTAGTAAACGTGACAACTACGCTTTTTCAAATCAAAACAATCGACGCAGTGAACATAGAAACCGGTCGAGGTCGCGTCATAGAAACAAGATGGCTTCCAGTCATTCGATCAATCAAAAAGCACCATTTCAATTTCGTCAGTCGGAGAGAACCAATAGGGAACAATCAGGTGGTAGAAAATCAATAATGAAAAATAAAATAAACACAACCTCAAATTATAATAATTAATTTTCTTGTAGAATTTGTGGAAAAATTCATAATTCTGAATGTATTTATAAGAATTTTTCGTGTTCAATTTGTGGAAGACAAGGGCATTTAGCTCGGGTATGTAAAAGAAAGGGAAGAAATGTAAATTTTATGGACGAAACACAGGTACAAACAGAGTCTGATGATAGTTGTTTAGAAGAAATGGAAGAATGTTTTCATTTAAAGGTCGATTCAAATTTAAAAATAAAGGAAAGAAAGGAACAAAGGAAGAGTATTTACGTACAGAGTACTGATTTTTCTGACGTGAGTAGATTTAAGATTATTTTGTCAATAAATAATAAGGATATAGAGTTTTCTATTGATACAGGTAGTAGCATTTCAGCAGTAAGCAAACAGTTTTACGATAAAAATTTTTGTACTATCAATTTAAACCAGGATGAGGTAATTTTGAAGGCATATAATAATTCTATTTTTAAACCTTTAGGTTATTTTCAAACATTGGTTAAATATAAAAATGTATGTAAACAAATTAAATTTTACGTTGTAGGTAATGGTGGACCAAATATAGTAGGAAGGGACTTTTTGCAATCGTATGACATTGGCTTAGAGTTAAATTACACTTCTTTGACAGAGCAGGTGGCGAGACTGGTGGAACAATTTTCAGATGTTTTTTCTGATAGAATCGGAAAATTCAAATATTCAAAAGTAAAAATTTTGGTTAATGAAAATGCAACCCCAGTATTTTGCAAACCTAGACCAGTACCATTAGCATATAGGCAATTAATGGATGAGGAATTGCAGCGTTTACAGGATGAAGGTATAATTACACCAGTAGAGACAAGTGACTGGGCAAGTCCACTTGTTCCTATTTTAAAGGAAAATGGAAAATTAAGATTGTGTTGTGATTATACAGTAAGTGGTCTAAATAAAGCTGTCAAAAATATGTCATATCCCTTACCAACTGCAAACGAGTTATTTTCAAAGTTACACAAAGGTAAATTTTTCTCAAAATTAGATTTAAATCTTGCTTACAACCAATTTGAATTGGATGATGATTCTAAAAAATTATTAACATGGAGTACACATAAAGGTTTGATGTGTATGAACCGGCTCGCGTTCGGAATTTCTACAGCTAGTTTTATATGTCAAAGATTATTAGAACAACTTTTTATTAATGTAGACGGCGTTGTAAATTTTTTGGATGATATTTTGATTACAGGATCCACAGAGGCAGAACATATGGCAAATTTGGAGAAGGTACTTCAAATTTTACGTGAGGCAGGTCTAACAGTCAATAAAAAGAAATCATTATACTTCCAGCATAGTTTAGAGTATGTAGGGCATAAAATAACAGCAGAAGGGTTAAAAAAGTCAGAGAAAAAAGTAGAAGCAATTTTAAGAGCACAGAGACCTACTAATGTCAGTGAAGTAAGGACTTTTATAGGTATGGTAAATTATTATGCTAAATTTGTACCTAAGTCAGCTCAAATTTTAAAACCTATATATGAGCTTCTCAAAAACAATAAGAATTTTGTATGGTCTAAAGATTGTGAAAATGCTTTTTGTGAAATTAAAAAAATAATAGCTTCTGACTCAGTTTTAGTTCATTTTAATCCTGACTTACCTATAATTATTACAGTAGATGCTTCAGATGCAGGTCTTGCTGGAGTGATGTCTCATATAATGCCAGATGGTCAAGAGAGAGTGGTATCATGTACTTCAAGAACATACATGCCTGCTGAAACCAGGTATCCTAGTTTGCACAAAGAGAGTTTAGCATTGTATTATGCAGTGGTTAAATTTTCTCAATTTTTACATGGTAAGATTTTTACTTTACGCACTGATTGTAAACCTTTAATTGGTATTTTTGGAAAAGATAAAGGAATACCACAAATGCATGCCAACAGAATTCAGCGTTGGGCAGCTTATTTGAGCAATTTTTCCTATAAACTGGAGCATATAACAGGCAAAAATAATGTATTGGCTGATTATCTCTCTAGAGCACCAGTAAAAACTAAAATAATATCTGAAAAACCGTTAAATAAAGCTTTATATCTCAATTTTACAGAGCTTCAGGCAGAATGGCCAATTAATAACGAGGACATAAGAAGAAAGACACAAGAGGACAAAATTTTGAGAGAGGTAATTAAGTACATTGAGCAGGAAAAATGGCCAAAGAAAATTTTAGATAACATAAAACCCTATTATCACAGAAAAGAAGAGTTGTTCATAGAAAATGGTGTGATACTATGGGGACACAGAATGGTAATTCCTAACATTTTAAGACAAAACATTTTAAAAAAATTACATTTTTACCATTTTGGTATAGTTAAAACAAAAGCATTGGCTAGATCTTATGTATATTGGCCAAATATTGACCAGGAAATAGAAGTGGTATGTAAAAAATGTGATTATTGTATTCAAAATAAAAGTGCACCTCCAAAATGCGATTTAACACCTTGGAAAATTGAAGAATCTCCTTTTGTAAGAGTGCATATGGATTTTTTAGGTCCAATAAGATAAAATGCTATTTTTAGTTATAGATTCATTCTCGAAGTGGATTGAACTTATTCCAATGAACACAATGACAGCCAACGAAACTGAAGAGAAAATGAAGGATGTTTTTGCTAGATATGGGCTACCCAAGGTCATCGTCACAGATAACGGAAGGCAATTTACTTCATTGAACATTCAGAACATGTTAAAAAGAAATGGTATAAAATTAATGTTCACTCCCCCTGGAAATCCTATGTCAAATGGTTTAGCTGAGAATGGTGTGAAAACGGTAAAAACAAACATTAAAACAAGGTTATCAGATCCGTTAAATGTTCATAAAAGCTTAAATATCATAATATCTGAAGTTTTATTCTCTTACAGAAACACACCACACATTTCCCTGAAGGAAATGCCATCCAAATTAATGTTTAATAGAACCATAAGGACTAGACTAGAGATTTTGAAAGAAAACCCCATGTTAGAACAAAATCAAAAAGAGGAAAAAGAAAAAAGAAATATATCAGGGAATGAAGTAGATAAAATCATTGAAAACCAAAAGAAAGCTCAAAAGAAACAGATAGAAAAACATGGAGGGAGAAGGAGAAGTTTTCAAGAAGGAGAGAGTGTGATGGTAGCAGATTATAGAGATCCTAATCATAGAGCATGGACAAAAGCAAAAATTAGAAAGGTGATAGGCAAAACAACATATATGTGTGAGTTGGAATCAGGACGTGTGATTAAAAGACATGCAAATCAGATTTTGAGAAGAATATTAGAAGAAAAGAGTTCACATCAACAGGAGGGAGGTCTGGGAGAGCAGAATGCGAAGGTTGCACCTCAAAGAAATTACAAAACTAGGTATTGTTCTCATAAATTTTCACCAAATAATTTGACAGAAAATAATTCAAAATTGGGAACAAATATAGCTATTCCATCTACCAGCTATCAGCAGCCTATTAATAGGGCAAGTTTCTCCAGTTCTCCAACCATCTCTGATCATACTGATCAAACAAACAATTCTTTTACTTCTAGTTGTCATGGTTTTGACAATTCTCCAAATACTTCTAGTTGTCATGGTTTTGATAACTCTTTAAATGATTCACAGCTATGTTTTGCGGATGCAAATGATTCTTTTGTTGTAGGTTTAGAAAGTGACAAACTGTGTGAAACAGAATTACATCAGAAAATAGAGTCCAAAACATCAGATTCTTCTACTCATGCCAGAGGAATCAGTAGGTTTGGGCGTAGTATCAAGGTACCATCATGGAGGCAAGATTATATATCCTTGTCAGGTAAAAAGAGTAAACAGAAAAGTTTTGATAAAATAAAATAACACATACTCATGATGATATCCTTGATTTCCTTTTTTTTATGACAAAAATAAATATTTTTATTGTGTATGTACATTTAATGTTAGTAGACGTTTATAAATGTTTTAAAACAAAAAAAATAAAATAAAAAGTATGACTACATTTGTATTAAAATATGAGTAAAATTTGTATATAATTTTCAGGTAAAATTAAATTAAAAAAAAATTAAACTCCTTAGATAAAATTTTGTTATAACATCTAAAACAGAAAAATTATGACGATCAACATATTGTAATAAATAAAATTTGAAATATTGGTAAAATGAATTAATGTAGGTTTTTACATGAGCCTATTCTTAGTAAAAAGCTTAAAACCAAATTTAGGTTAAATTAAAAAGATCAAACTTATCTAGTTTATTTTAAAATAAAGTAACCAAGCAGATTTCTTAATTACAATAATTAAGAGAGCACTAATTAACTAAATTAGATTTTAAAGCAATCAACATTTCATTAAATTTTAGCAAATTGTTTAAATAAAATATTTTTAACTTTAATTGTACAAACAATTAAGATGAAACATAACAACAATTGGAAATTATTTAAAGGAATTTTCAAACAAAGTATTGTTCTTTTATTAACACAAAAGCATAATTACAAAATTTTAAATTATTTGCTGATATAAGGAAATTGGTAGAAATTGAATGTTGTAGACACAGGAAATTTATATAAAAATTTCTTTACATAAAGAAGTTACTCAAAGTGACGCTTTTATCAATATTATGTCCTGGGCATACAATAATCAATCTGGAAAATAAATAAAACCATAAATGTATGTTTAAAATGTATAATGATTGTAAGTGAAATGTACAAAAAAAATTAGTGATAACAAAATCTGTGATATTAGTGTAAGTTTAAAATATTAAGGGTTACTAAAAGCGTAGAAGGAGGGTGTGAAGTATCCCTAAAAGTAAAACTAAGTGTTATAATCGGCAACAGTGCCACGTTGAAGTGATGCCGGAGATGGGGCAATAGGACTAGGGGGTCGGCTTTTAAGAGATCGTAACGATACGACTCGTAGTTTAAGAAATGTAGTATTGTACCTGAAATAAATATAATTAATAAAGTTATATTCGTCAAACTTAAATCCCTTAGTGTTTTCACTCGGACACCACAATAATGTTAGTTTTTATTGAATTTGAAGTTTTTTGACCAATGAATCAATCAGCCCAAGGTAGAGGGAAGTGGATAAGTAGTTCTATTCAAAGAGCCCATTTCAAGGCTCACTTAACAGAGACGAAATTGAAATAGACTAAACTTTTCTCATCAGATTCAGGTTTTCTATTAGGATCTTTTGTTGTACTGGACTAAACCTTTTGCTAAGTAATAGGCCTTCTATAGCGTTAAACTGTGAAAAATATTTCACTATGATTTTTCGGTTTAGACAAAGTTTAATTAAAGAAAAAGAGGCACAACTTATAGGTAGGTCAGTCCAACAGATCAATATATACATATGAGTTTTAACCGAGGTTGGTCAAGCAAACTTCTAATAAGTACTTTACAAAATATGTTTATTTAAAAAAATATAAGTAAACATAATATAAAAAAAAACTTGCAAAATTAAAATACAGTTTTTCCTTGTCATTGGCCTCACACATTGTACATCACCATATGATTTTCCATGAACTATAATACATAGGGCCTAAGTACAGTCAAACCTATGGTTCATCAGCTCACAACAGTACTGTTCAAATTTTACAACAGTACAATATTCGCTGTTGTATTAGTACTATTACTTTTATTACTGTTTTTTTGTAACAATATTTGCTCAATTATGTATCTAAAAGTTTATGCAAATAAATATATACTCTACTCTACAATTGGGTGTGACAGCATATGACCCATTAGGACCCAAGTTTTTTTGCGAGAAATTGAAAAAAAAAAAAACTTATTTGTTTTTCTTGTGGTATCAAAGTCAACAAAGATGACTTTTTTTTCATCTATTTTTTGATGCCATAAAAAATTTTTTTTGGTAATAAGCTCAGAACAGTACCGTAGAAATTTCACAACAGGACTCATAGTAGGTCCAGTCAGATGCTATACAAATTTTACGGTGTACAAGTTTCAGGTGTCAAAAAGCATGGAAATAAAGGAAAATTTGCACCAAAATAGTTTAAGATAAAAAGAGGTTTGAGTTAGGGAGATTGTCAAATTCACCAGTTTATTCTAAACTGTTTTGAGGTCTGTAAAATAAATATTTATTAAAGAAAAAGAAACTTTGATGATACAGGACTCCACTGGACACTATACAGGCTGCTACACTACCAAGAGTTTATTTAAGAGTTCTGTAGGATGGTGTACAAATTTGGTTCAGCTCATTACCCACACTTTAACCTCATATTGTTTTCCTTTTCTTTCTTCTCTAGACCCTTTTTTCAACCATAATTTTATTAATTTTTCAACTGTTTTGAAACAATAATCCATTCAGGAGAGACCCAGTCAGGATCATTGCTGTATTCTAGTTCTGAAAGTTGCTTGCCTAGAATAGTAAAAAAATCATAGTGAAGTATTTCTTACAGTTTAACACAATTCTATGTTACACTTCTGCAAAAGGTCCACTCGAGCACAAAAAAAGATCCCAATAGAAAATGTTGCCAAAATGGCAGTTACATATTTATCCAAAACAAACCTGACAAGAAACTTTCGAATATTTTAATTTATCCTCTGTTAAGTCAGGTAATAGAGCACTTATCCACTTTCTTTTCCCTTCTTTGAGCTGATACCTAGTTCATTTAAATCAAGATCATTTTTTAAGGTCAAAATACTTGGCATTCCATCAAAGCTAACATTATCAAGTTCTCCCCAGCTGCCACAATTCATAACCGCACATAAACTAATAATAATTATTCAAACTGAGTAAAAAACTAGAAAAAAAGTTAAAAAAAACAAAAGTAAATAAAAACATAACCTGACTTTTTAAACAAAACATGGTCCCTTTTATTTGAGATTTACTGGCTTCAATTGATTTTTTTAAGAAAAACGCATTTTTCTCATGTGTACAAAGGTTCAATACTTAAAACAGCATCTTTGTTGTAAGTTAATACGTTTCACTTTTTTTAAAAATTACGTTTTTGTTAACATTGCGGCTTATGGGAAAACACTTTGTTTGTCCTATGGCAACCATCTTGGATCGAAAAACAGCTGATCATGACAGTTCGTTAGACAAGCTAATATGTTTCTTATAATTAATGGGCAAGGGCAGAGAAAATTTAGCTTATATTTTTGATGGCAAGGGGGAAACAACTTATAGCATTGCCCATATAAATTAGCATGGCATTACTGTAATAATTGTACAAATTTTTTGGCATTACCCCAAGAATTACATGGCATTTTGGGTCATTTGTTACCCCCTTGTAAATGGGGCAAAGGCTCCAAAGAGATGTATCTGGAAAAAAGGATCAACTTCTATTTATTTCTGTTTTTAGAAAACCACTCTCTTATTAAACCTATAAGTAAGATTTTACTTTGATTTACCTAGTTTTCTTTCATCAATGGTATCCAAACTTTCCAGCCACACTTGTCTTGGCTTTAGATATTTAGGTGGAAAAAGCAACTGTCTCGGTTTAAAGTAATCCTGCTTATTCTCTGCAACAACTGGTAGAGTTGAATAACTTCCTTTGGGAACAAAAATTCGCGCTTTTGATAATATTTTCAGCATTTTTAAATTGAAAAATGTTCTCTATAATTTAGAATTTTAGGTTATTTCCACAGATTAGGTGTTATTTCGTAATCTTCTTTTTTTATGACGCAAATTCGGCTTTTCTGGATTTCTGTAACATCGTAGGCTGATCAAGGCCAACACAAAAATAGAGGCCACGACCCTGAAAAAATCAGCTGTTCTCCCGGGGCTGAATTTTACATTGGGTCTTATGGGAGTTCAGACGTTTTTTTATGATATTTTCAAAATGGCACTACAGATTTCCGCAAAATTTCACTGAAATATTCTCAGACACCATCCCGATATTCCACCAAAGGTTTGTAAGGAAGCAACATGATTAAAAGGTTAAAATCTTCAAGATTTAGCATCCCATATTTTGAATTCAAATTACCCGCCATGTACCATATGCCAACTGTTATATTTGACATGTATTTGACTTTGTCATATGTGATTGTCACATTCGCTTCTGCTTTAAACTTAATTTTTGTGTGAGCTAATGAAGCGGCTATGAAAAATTAGGGCTTACTATACATTTAAAAAAAATTGTTCTGCCAGAATAAAGTAAAAACAATCTCAAAAACGGCTTTATTAAAAAAAAATCAAATATCCATGAAACGTCATTCCAACTTCAATATTTTAAAGACAATCAGCTGTGTCGTAACGTGACCATCAAAAAAAAAATCAGCCCCGGATGTGACGTCAACAAAGTGGAGGATCGTGGCCCGTCCATTTTGATAGCCCTGGGCTGATTCAAGGCCAACTGATAGCCATGGCTGATTGTCACGTGATGGTTAGTTTTTATTTTATTTTGATCACGTGAATATTTTTAATTGTTAAATTTTTTGTTTTTAGGGAAATGTTATTTACCTAATCTGTGGGGAAATGAAAAAGTCTTGCATATTTTTTAATAAAATTATTTTGTATTCAAGGCCTTCTTCGGTTAAAACAATAATAAACAGTGTAAATTATTCAACTGATTTTTCAGCAGTCCAAAACCTGAAAATGGGTGTTCCTTTGCAGGATTTGGTAAGAAAAATAAAGCTGGATTTATATTATTGAAAATATTTTTATTAAAATATCAATGAATGTTCCCATAGGCAGATGGATATTACTTAAAAATAGATAGGCCCCACATTTTTTAGGTTAGCAGATTTAAGTATCTTGCACCTCTAGAACTAGCTGAGTCCTGGGACAATGTAGGCCTTCTTGTGGAGCCAGACAGGCAAGCCCTTATTAAGAAAATATTGCTTACAATAGATTTGACTGAAGATGTTGTTCAAGAAGCTGTCAATATAGGTGCTCAGATGATTGTTTCCTACCATCCTAATATTTTTCGGTCTTTTAAAACAGTTACACAGAGGTAAATAAAGTGCCATCATAAATTTTCACAGTTTAAGTGAAGAATAGTGTTTGGGTATTGTTAGCTTTTTCCAATTTAATGAATTTTATAAACTCTATAATTAATGTGACCATACTGCTTCATTGGAAAAAAGTGGGGACAGTATAATAGCAGGGTTCCATCAGGCCCTTCGACAGTCCTAGAATGGTCCGAAAAATCCTAAAGCACGCACATGCAGTATGAGGACTGTTTTAAAACGGTTTTGGTTTGATGGAACGGCCAAATATCTGTCCAAAAAACGAATGCTGTTCAAATGAGAGATCAACTTACTTCAGGCATGTGATCATATGCGAGAGGGTTAAATTCAAAGTCACATGACTAAAAGAAAGGGTGGGGTTCGTTGCCTCGCGTGAAGATACAGAAGGGGAGGTGAAGATACATCGAAGGCAACATATGAATTCAAGAGCACAAAATAAAAATTGCACACAGAAAGGATTACACAATTACATAGGATTCTCATTGCATAGGAAATGCAGATAAAATAATTAAATTAATTTAATTTATATTCACAAACTATAAACCACTACAAACTGCCTAATAAACTAAATATACCAAAAATTAAAACGAACTTGCATTAGCACATATTTTTGGGCGAAACTTGTGAAAAAATATTAATTTTTTTTAATATCACAAGTTTTATGTTAAATTTATATATTTATTTATTTGTAATTTGATTTTAACAAAATATTTGTGAAATTACCTATGTACATATTATAGAAAGCTATAATATTCACAAGGTTTTTGTGATTTTATCGATTTGCTGCGATCAGGATGAACCCTTATGTTTCTATTCCTATCCAATCACCTGCCAGAAATAACGGAGTAACGAATACTGATCCGAAAATTAAATGATTAGTTTGATTCCTTCGATTATTTTAGTATTTGTCTCTATTTTTATTTATATTTAGATTTTTGTAAGGCATTAGATTTTTAAAACAGAGTTGTACAAAAGACAGTTCTTACGTAATTCCTACCTTTAGTTTTTTAATTTTAGCCCACATTTTGAAAATTTCAATTGAATATTTCCATAATATTAAACAAAAATATACCTACAAGTAAATGATCTTCAAAATAATGACAGTCCGAGAATTTTGCACTAATTGAATGATTAAATTGAATACTGTTAAAGTAATCAAAGTAACGATAGTAACGAATATATAAAATGATTACTTAGTAGAAGTCGAGTTACGATTAGTAACGAGTACTCAAAAGTAACGAAAATCAACACCTCTATCACCCTCTAAACTAGTTTTTCTTTTTCTAAGCAGGCTACCCTATGGTCAGTATAGCTTTTTTCCATGTGGTATACCTACAGCATTCCGCAGTCCCGTAGTAATAAAAATTAAGAGGCTCTTGCAAAAAAATCAACAATCAAGATGTTGCACATTTTTTTTTTGAAAATTTAAAAAATATTTGTATATTTACAATTTATTTTGACAAAAATTTTAATTTTTTGGGTTATTTACTGTTTTTTGAATTTTTTTAGACAAATGTAAATTTAATGTAATTTTATGGTAGATTTTTATCTCAGGTGATGTAAATTAGAAATGTGTGTGTTTTACATACAATTTTTCCGCGCCTTCGAATGCGCCTGTCTGCAATTCTTGTCTTTCAGAGGATACCGAAACCAGTTTAGGTTGCTTGATGGAACGGAAAACTGACTGTCCCATAACAGTTCAACGTCGACCTGGAACGCAAACAGGATTTTTCGTACCGTTCTATAACCGTCCCACGCTTTGATGGAACGAACTTAATATGTTTATTTCAAAGTAGGTAACACTTAATACAGTTTGTTCATAATAATATAAGTAGTAAAAAATAACACTATAAATATGCAAATGATGACATAAAAATATTCACATTTCCATAGCAATGTATGAAATTTATGTTTCATTATTTTAGGACATTAAAAATTAAAACTTTATCAAAGTATGATGGAGCCAGATTGTTTAACATTTTGTAAATAAATATCATTGAATTGTAAAAAAGTTTTTTTGATACAGACATCCAATATAATGGTTTTAGCATAAGTGCAATAGATGTAAACTGATTGCATTTCAGAATACATGATGATTTGCATGATTTTGTAATACCTAAAGTTTATTTCGAGGGGTGAACAGCTAACCCAAAATGTGTACACCGATTGTGAAAATCCACAATATTTTGCTAAGATTGTGAGGGACTGTGGTAAGATTGTGAGGGATTGTGGAGGACTGTGCAGCGATGTAGCGTGTCTGAAGGGGCGGGGGGCGATAGCCCATCAAAAATTCTTGCCACCAAAAAAAAAAAAGGTTATGTCTCTAGTTTCCTTTGCGAGGGATTGTAAAGGACTGTGGTAAGATTGTAAGGGGTTGTGGAAGATTGTGACAGATTCTGAGTGATTGGGACAGACTGTGTAAAGATTGTGAAGGATTGTGGGATGAAGGATTGTGAAAGATTGTGAGTGATTGGGATGGATTGTCTAAAGATTGTGAGGGATTGTGAAGGATTGTGGTAAGATTGTGAGGGATTGTGAAGGACTGTGGTAAGATTGTGAGTGATTGGGAGGGATTGTGTAAAGATTGTGAGAAATGTGTACACCGATTGTGAGAGCTGTTCACCCCTCGGTTTATTTATTTGATTAAGATTAAATAGATATATTATTGTTGAACAAAAGTTGAAATGAGGTTCAATTATAGAGTTATAAATAAAAAATCGGCTATCTGCAGATAACTGCTTAGATATTCTAGAGAAAAAGTATAACTTTTTTGAGATCTCTGGTGTTCAAATTCAAAGTGCTTCTTAAACGAAAGGGTACTGTCAAACTGCACTCCTAGGTATTTAAAATTAGTTACTATTATTATACTCTCATTATTTATCAAAATGTTTACACAGTCAAGTGCAGATTTGATTTAAACGCTAGACAAGGTGGGTCTGTGGTCTACAAAAAAGTTTAAAATAAAAGAAATTAACCAGTACCTTGCCTTCACCTGAGGTAATTAATCTCAAATAAAACAACTTTTTATGTTTTTTGGGCAAAATTGTGTAAATTTCTCTTTTACCATTTTTTACCAATATTTATGAAAGATGTAAATTGCACCTTGAGAAAACTCAAGATGCACAGTTTTTTCCAGATAGTGCCGAATCAGGTGAAAATTTTAAATACACAGCAAAATTTATTACAAACATATTTCTCTCAATATTACTTTTGCCAAAGTACATATTTTATTTACAGCTTATTTTTTAAAGTAAATTTTAGAAATTCAGTGAAAATGAGGAATTTTTTCTATAGTTGAAAATCAACTCTCTTTGTTTTTGGTCTAGAACCATTTTAGGTACTTTTGAGCAAATGGTCGTTACCCCTATGGGCGAATGTAATAATCTAAAACTTGATGTTGAGAAAACAAATCTTATTACATTTAAAAGGGGCCAAGACCTCATATTTTATGCTATTTTATCTTTTAATTCATGCATTATGTGAAAATTTAAAAAAAAATCTGGGTGCGCCCATGAATTTTAACTGGAAAGCTCAGATTCAGTCAACTGTCACTAGCAGTCATTGTGCAACTATACGTCGGCGAAGACAGAATTTGGGTATTGATAGCCTAAAATTTCTTTATATTGTTTTTGTTCAGTCTGCTATATGCTATGGAGTGCTATTTTGGGGAGCCTCACCAGATGCTGGGAGAGTCATTAGAGCACAAAAACGAGTCATTCAATGTATGTTGAAATTGCATCCAAGAACCACTTGCAAACCTCATTTTAAAACATTTAACATTTTAACAGCTCTCTCTCTCTCTCTCTCTCTCTCTCTCTCTCTCTCTCTCTCTCTCGTTATTTTAAATGCTTAGTTGTGTCTGTCAGAAAACATCCTGATTTATTCACAACTAACCAGGATTGTGCTTTGGAAACAGCAATGACTACAAGAAGTTGAGGCGATCTTACAATTTTCTACCATAGTACAATTTTTATGAAAGAGGGCGATAATAGCATACCAAATTATTCCTAGATCAATCAGGGATATGGCAGGCATCGTGCCTTTCAACGGAGAGCTCGACAAATTTCTGATGAAGAAGCAATATTACTATACTATAATTTTTATATAACCAAAGATAGGTTTCATTCGTTTGTGTAATAGTGCAGGGGCTGTAGGTAGTTGAGTAGAGATTCTAGCAGACGAAAGGTCGCAGGTTAACGATCTGAATGTTGCCAAGCCAGGTTTTGCTCCAATTTTTTTTTGTCCCCCTTCTCTTATAGTAGTGTTCGAATTTCTGAGAAATTGACAGAGAAATTAATCAAAAATGTGTAAAATCCAACCTAAAAATAAAATTATATTAGTTTGTTAAATTTTAGCTGCAAGAACCCCCAAAAACCCCCCCGACCCCCAAAACCTGAGATCTTGTGATTTTCTTCAAATTTTCTGATAAACTAAGCTTCTTAGAGAAAAATATGTAAATTTCCTTTTCAACGATGTATCAGTCAATGAGGTACGAGCAATGACAAACTCTTCAACGGTGTCCGTTTATTGAGGTGATGTAAAAAAATTTAAAAAAGAAACATGTTTATTACATGATTTACCCAATTTTTGAAAACTAAGCTCTCTATCAAAAACTGTGTCTCATAGTCGATTATAGACAATAAAATTTCCTTTAAAATAATGTAGGTATACAAGATTATTTTAACATAACAATTTAGGGTCGTCCGCAAATTACATCAATTTAGAAAAATCACTAAACTTACCAATTTTTTTACAAGTTTGTCTAATTTTCTCAAAACTAAGCTTTTCGTGAAAAAAATTATTTTACACTTTATTTTAGAAAATGAAATTGTCTTTTTAACAATGCATAAGTTAGTGCGGTTAGGCTAATACAAAACTTTCCAACGGCGTCCGTTTATTGAGAAAATGTAAAAAAATGTTAAAAATCAAAGTTTGTCACATGTTTTACCCGATTATCTTAAAAACCAAGCCCTCTATCAAAAATTATGTTCCATAGATTTAGCTTTAAGTTAAAACTTCACAGGCGTCCGTAAATAAAATCAATTTTTACAAATCACCAAACAAATAAATTGTGTTACAGGTTTTATCCAATTTGCTCAGAAACTAAGCTCATTAAGAAATACTCTGCCAATATATAAGCTAAGCTCACACTAGGTACTATAGTTATAGTGTACGTGTGAGCTAATATAACCAAAAACTGAAATATATTTTATTGAACTCCAGACTCAATTACCTTTTGTTTGATACCACACAAGTCATGTTTTGACTTAACCTCAAATTTTTTAAATCAACCCCCTCCCTCTTTTTAAAAAAATCAAAAGGTATTTTGTTTAACTCCAGACTCAATTACCTTTCGTTTGATATCACACACGCCATATTTTCACTTAAACTCTAATTTTTGACATATACCCTCACCCCTTTTTTTTAAATAAACTAAAATGTATTTTGTGTAACTCCAGACTCAAATACCTTTCGTTTGATTACCTTTCGTTTGATATCTCACACGCCATATTTTCACATAAACTCTAATTTTTGAAATCTACCCCCAACCCTTTATTTGGCTTGCGCAATTTTTTTTCTTAAATGCACTTTTGTTTTTTTTTGTTCTTCGAACAAAGAATAATGTCCAAATATTACCACAAAAATTTTGTATAATTTTTCTTATAAACGGAAGTGTCTATTTTTTTATTTTAAATCTGAAATTTCCCAAAATGGTCAAAATCGTTTACATTTACCCCGGTGGACCCAACACGGTAAGATTAATTTCATTTTTAAAACTTCAGGGGCGTCCGTATATAAAATAAATTTTTAAAAATTACCAAATGAAGCAACACACTATAGCCGCAATCTGCATTGATGGTCTTCGCATCCCTTGAACCTTAGCCACCCTCCCTCCGATCCCTCCTCCACAAAAAAAAGATGAAAATCCCCCTGAAAAAAAGATTCTAGGTACGGCTCTAGCAGCAGAGGTGGTCCCTCCTGCTCACCTTTTCTACACATCCTGCGCGATAGTTTTTTGGTACGGTTAGATAAGTGAGGGGGGATGGCCTACTACCGCCACTGATTCAAATATTAAGGATCTTAAAAAAAACTTATTTGTTTGCTGATTTTTAAAAATTGATTTAATTTACGGACGTCCCTAAAATTTTAAAAATTAAATTTTTCTTACCTTGTGATACATATCGTTTAAAAGGAAATTTTATTTTCTACAATCAAGTATAAGGGATATTTTTTGATAAAGAGCTTGGTTTTTTGACATCGCTGGAGAGTTTGTTATATGTTAAACCCTACTGACTTATACATCGTTAAAAAGGAAATTTTATTTTCTACAACAAAGTACCTATAAAACACTTTTTTTAGTTGAGCTTAGTTTCTGAGAAAATTGGATAAATCCTGTAACAAAATTAATTTGTTTGATTTGAAAAAAAATTATTTTATTTACGGACCCCTGTGGAGTTTTAATTTGAAGATATATCATGCTTTCTGGTACACCCTTTAAAAATAAATGTCATTGTCTATTTTCGACTATAGATCACAATTTTTGAAACAGGTCTTGGTTTTTAAAATAATCGGGTAAAATCCAAAACATTTTCTCAAAAAACAGACGCTGCTGGAGAGTTTGGTATTAGTCTGATTACACTGACTGATACACTGGTAAAAAGATAATTTAATTTTCTACAATAAAATGTAAAATATTTTTTTTTTCCCAAAAAGCTTAGTTTTTGAGAAAATTGGATAAAACTTGTAAAAAAATTGGCAAGTTTAGTGATTTTTCAAAATTGATTTTATTTATGGACGACTCAAAAATGTTATAAATAAAACTAATCTTACCTTGTTATACATTATTTAAAAGAAACTTTTATTGTCTACAATCGACTATAGAACACAATTTGTGATAAAGATCTTAGTGTTCAAGAAAATGGGGTAAAACATGTAATAAACAATAATAATTTATTAAAAAATTACATTGCGTCAATAAACGGACGCGTGTTATTCGTCGTACTCCACTGACCAGCGTTGGAAAGGAAATTTTATTGTCTACAATAAAGGTATTTACATATTTTTCTGTTAGAAGCTTAGTTTTTAGGGAAATTTAAAAACCTAAAAATTTTACGTTTTGGGGGCTCTGGGAGGTTTTTAAGTGGTTTTGCAGCTAAAATTTAAAAAACTAATATAATTTTATATTTAGGTTAGATTTTACACATTTTTGATACATTTCTGTGGCTTTAGGGCGTCATGTTAGTTAAATTTTTAGATATTCGAAACGACTAAGAGGAGGGGGGATAAAAAATTTAACCAAAATATGGCTTGGCAACATCCAGTGAATTTAACTTTGGGGTAATTTTTTTGTGAAATCTCTAGTCTTCTCCCCTTCAGGCATTCAGCCGTCTACAGATCGTTAATCTGTGAGTTATTGTCAGCTAGAATCCATTGTCAAACTGCGGTCCTCATATTTTGCATACTCAACTACCTACAGCGCCTGCACTATAACTGTATTTTAAGAACATGTGATTTCTAATTAGTATTTATTTTTTACACAAACTATGTCTTATTTAAACTTTTTGACTTTGCTCTGGTATTTTGTAAATAATTTAAACTTCTCGTGTTACAATAAAGTGTATTATACAGATTCCCCTTCGGATTAGTTTTTAAGAAAATTTGGAAAACCTTAAAAATTCTAGATTTTGAAAGTCTGGGGGAGTTTTCGGGTTTTGCGCTAATTAAAAAAAACTAAAATAAAATTATTTTGTCGCGATACAATTACACATTTTTTGAATTCATACCTGTGTCAAATGAGGCTTTACAGTGCCAATTTTAAATTTCGGCGCCTAATTAGCGCCCATCTTTAATATCCCAGCCCCTGTAAACATTTTGGGGGGCTACCGGAATATCTGGATCCAGCTATGATGAGATGGGGGAAATTGACCATTTGCCCAAAAGTAATCTGAAATGCTTCTAGAATGTCACTTTTCTTACCTTATACCATATGAAAAGCTTTTTACAATTCTGTTTTAGAACTTGGAAAGAACGCATTATAGTACAATGTATAAAAAATGACATTGCCGTTTACAGTCCTCATACATCTTGGGATGCAATGCAAAATGGAGTAAATGACTGGCTAGGGTCTGTTTTCAAATCAAAAATTAACAAACCTCTAGTTCCCAATAAGGAAAACCCAATGATTGGTATGGGGCGTTACCTTGAACTGGAGAATCCTTTAGCCCTAACAAAAGTTATCCACATGGTAAAGGGGCATATAGGAATACCACATTTGCGCTTAGGGGTTGCTAAAAATAAAAGTTTGGGTAAGCTCGTTTTTCAACTTAAATTAGGGTGAACCAATGTTCGGCAACCTGTTTGGCTTTCAGGTTTTTTATGCAAAAACGCTAAGAGGATGTAATCGGGCGACTTACTGGGACTGTAAGAAATTTAAACGACTTCTCGTCTCGTCTCGCCCTCTCTCGACGAGATGAGATATTTTCTCTCAAATGAAAGCTCGCCACGAGACGAGAGAAAGACCCTCTTTCGTGAAGAGATTCTCGTTTCTCACGAGAAAAAAGGTTGGTTTAATAAACTTTTATGATTTACCATCGTATTGACCTATTACAGAGTTAAGCTGATATTTATGTACTGCTTTTTTAAAATATAAGGTATGCAAAAATTGTCATATATTTCTTCCTTGACAACCTGTACTGTGGCTTACCTTTCGTTTAATTGAAATCAGATGGAGAAAATCCAAAGTGTAATTAAATTGTACTGTTACTGTTGATGATTAATGTACTGAACATTTTTTTTCGATTATTTAATTATTTATAAGCGGTAAATTTTAATTTTCTTTTCTATCTAATCTGTTAATTTTAAAAAAACAATGTTTTTGGACGATTCTTTAAAGAGCGAAAATTCTGAAATCAAATAATTTTTTTGCGGAAGTTAGTTTGTTTTTTATTTTGAAAAATATGGAAAATTCAGATGAAAAATGTACTAGTTAAAAAAAGTTTAAAGGTCTCCGCATTGTGCGTTTATTTTAAAAAAATAAAGATATTTCTTGCAAAAACAGCTGAAAAATTACGAAAAATTAGGATTAAAATTAATTTATTTAAAAAAAAGTTTTGGTTAGTTTTGAACACATTTCCGCAACGAAAATCTTGGGTTTCCAGAATCTGGAAATTCCATAGAGATCTTCAAGACCCAAGTATTTTTAAGGATTTATAGTATTAGCGAAACACAAAATCTTTTATGAACAAACACTTGGGATTTTAGGTACAGTTTTAAATAAATAAAGCGATGCAAAACTTTTCCACAGCTTTTATTTCATTAGCATCAACGAGGTGTTTTAGTACATGTATTGTATTTACTTCTTTATTTATTGTATGAATGCATATACAGAGTATATCCCAGAATGGACTTTATTTTGGAAAAAAATAAATACCATAAATAATAAAATTCACCTTGAAAAAAACTTTTACACAGGGTGTCTCAAAAACGTTTAGCTGATGGAAATCACGAGACACGAGACGAAGAAAGGCTCTCTCGACCGATAGAAGAGTCATATCGTCGAGACGAGAGACCCTTTTAATCTCGCATAACGAGACGCGACGAGAGAAGGCCTTCTCTCGTCTAGCGGCAACACTAGACGAGAGAGGCCCCCTTTGGTGTGCTTTTACAATCTAGTTTTTCAAAATGATTGGATTTGTCAGGCTTTTTTGATTGAAAAAAAAGTTTTTTTTCTTTCTCACCTCCTTGTTTACACTGCAGAAATCTGATCAGACTACTTATATTTCCGTTATTCCTGCAAGGGATTTATGTATTTAAGTGCTTATCCTATTGCAAAATTCCAAAAATAATACCTTGTATGTAACACAGGGTGATTTTTTTTGATAACTTTTAGACTTGGCCATGATAGCATAGAAAGGCATTTAACACTTATTATCTTAGTTATTAGCATATAAGCAGTGTGCAGTGAAATAAAGGGCTGAGTTCAAAAAACAATTTTTTTATTTTAGATTCGGAAATCTCAAGTGTGGCCCTTTGTGCAGGCTCAGGAGGGTCCTTGTTAAATGGAATTGAAGCTGACTTGTACCTTACTGGGGAAATGTTACATCACGATGTCTTAGAAGCTACTCAAAATGGAATAAGTGTTATTTTGTGCAACCACAGTGACTCTGAAAGGGGCTTTTTGAAGAATCTAACGAATTTGTTAAATTGTGATGATATCAGTGTACATGTATCGAAAGTTGATAAGGATTGTTTAACTACTGTTTAAAAGTAAGTATGTTGTAATAATTTAATTTTATAATAAAAAATACAATTTTATTTTCACTTTGGTGAAAGTGAAGAAACCATCAATAGCATTACTTCAAAGAAATCCAAAGCAAAATAAAGAGAACTTGCGTATTCATTTTAGAGTAGGACACTGCAAATTCGCGTATAATTTTTAAAACATTAACCAAAATGTAGTAGGTACACTCAAATTTTTAGGGAGACAAACTTAAGGTAACTTGACAACACTGCCTGGGCTACCAGAAGGATAAACACGCCCAATGACGGAAGTACAAAAAAACGAATTTCCTAAACATAAAAAAGTGCATATTAAGCCAACCAGAGGTTTGGCAGATAATTTCCCCTATTTTGATGATTTTCGGTTTATTTTCAAGTCTTTTAAATACAATTTGAATAAGGCATCACATGTTTTGTTTTAATTGTCTTGGAGTATATTTTGCATAATAAATAATTTTTTCCCGGGTAGGATAATCCTCACAGTTTGTACACCTATTCAGGTATTTCCGAGGAATACCTATATATATATATATATATATATATATATATATATATAGCTAGGGTGTCCTAGATAAAAGTAACTACATGGGTATTTCGGAAACAACAAAAGATACAATGTTAAGAGCTATGTGTCTTGAAGTTCCAATACGATGGTGACACGATAATTTGAGTTATATGCGGAATTTTAAAGTTAATTTTTATTATTTTTTGCATTTTAAATTTAAAGAGTTGTCGTTTCGAACATGGTGACGCGCAAAGTAGCTTATCAGTCGTAATCCTGCGATCGCAGTTTTCCATACATGCGCACAGCACTTCACAAAAATAGTATAGAGGACGCTTGTAGTGCCAAAGTATAATGATAATGCAAGTTACATTGTTGCTTTTAATTCTAGCAATTTAATGCAACTTTGCTTTATATAAATTTTATAATAACAAATAAATTGACCGAGGGGGATTTCACCGACTTGAATTTTGTACATGTATTGCGCAATAACTCTATATTTTGAAGTATTGCGACTATTGCAGGATTATTGCACAGGTATTGCGGATTATTGCAGACTATTGCACAGTTATTGCACGCTATTGCGGACTATTGCAAGATACTGCGGGCTATTGCGACCACTGCCTTATTACGCAATACTTAGGCCAAAATTTGTACATATATTGAGGGCAGTGAAATCCTTCTCGTAATTGACCCATTTTCTTGGGATAAATATACAATAATTAAGACTAACAATGTTATGTTTGAGACAAAATTTTATTCCATGAAAGATTGAAAAAAATAAAATTCAGAAAGAAAAAATAAATGAATCCATGACGGATCTCATACCGTCCTAGCTAGAGCACATTCCAAGTGAACTTCATGATATATCAGCCTTAAAAACAGTTTTTGTAAATATCTCAGAAACATAAGCTCCTACTAAATTTTTGAGAAAAATGTGGTCTACCATACTCCGTAAACCGCATATTGGTGCGATGTTCCGTTAAAAAGTTAGCATTTTTTTATTTGACAAACAACTGTTATTATGATTAAAATTTCATTAAAATCGGTTCAGCGGTTTAGGAGCTATTGTGTTACGGAGAGACACACGCACAGCACGATATTGCTAAAATAGGTCAAAATACAACCAAATAACACATTTTCGGCGTTATCTCAAAAAAATTGAAAACAATAACTTCTCTAGCCATTGCTGTGCAGGCTAGGAGGGAAATAAAAAGGTTTTACGAACCGGGGTTTTCAAAGCATCAAGCAAAAACTAAAAGTTGTTTTTGGTCATCTTGTAAACAAATTTTATAAAATTTG
The DNA here is from genome assembly GCA_963576565.1 of Aspidapion aeneum. Classification (NCBI taxonomy): domain Eukaryota; kingdom Metazoa; phylum Arthropoda; class Insecta; order Coleoptera; family Brentidae; genus Aspidapion; species Aspidapion aeneum. The sequence continues at coordinate 44,105,676 of OY755042.1, forward strand.
GTAGGTTTAGGTTAGCTTGAGGGGTGAGACACTCATAAAAATTTGTACACCTATTTAAGTATTTAAGATAAATTCTGTATTTATTTGGGATTTAAAGGTATTTAAAAGTATTTAATTGTATTTAGAAGTATTTAAAAGCTATTTAAATGTATTTATTAAATACTTTTCCCAAATTTGTACACCTATTTAAGGAGTGTCCCGCCCCTCGGGTTAGCAATTGGAAAACAAGAACTTATACAAATCTATCAAATTTTTTAAAATTTATTTAAACTATGGCAGATATTTTAATTATTTTTGGCTCTATATTAATTATATCTATATTTTTAATTTCGCTGCAACATTTGATTGGGCTTGGAATAGCACAACTTTTTTCTCATTTCACCAAAATTGTATCTCTTAATGTTACCAAAATCCTTATGTAGTTACTTTTACCTGTGACAGTCTGTATATTCAACAACTTTATATGTTAGATATTAGTATTTCACCCAATTTCACTATATTTTAATCTTATTTCATGTATTTCACTGTATTTGAATTTATTGTTTTTCTTTGTATTTTAAACTCAATTTGTAAAAAAATAAAAAGAAAAATTAAAATAATTTTGCACTTAAAATGCAAGTTTGTGCAGTGCACACAGCCAAACCCTCCTCTCTGATTTCTTAGAAGTGTAATTTTTCTTGATTTTTGTTTCTAAATTCCATGTTCCTAAGTATTTTTTTATCAAAAGTATTTTTTTAAGTATTTTAAATTTGTTTCAAACCTGGTGTTGGGTAATAAAAATTGAATTGAAAAGAGAGTCCAGCTAAACTTAAACCTATATTTTTTTACAAATTTAATATCAAAAACAATTCACCCTATATATCAAACCTTAGTTATCTACCTAAAACCTGTGTGGTCTGATTGGCTTTTCAACATCAAACAACTTGGGATCTCTGAAAAAGGCTGGGTCTTGGAGATAAACAGGCATCAGTCCAGCACTTTGAGCCTTAACAATTTCCTTTTCCACCAATTCTTGCTGTTGTTTACAAAGCCTTGTTATGTGACGACCATAAATTCTGCCTGTGTAAGGTGATTGAAATTGAGATAGTAGTTTGACATTTTTGTAATCTACTTTAACATCATGTTTGCATAAGAGGCATTTCTCTTTTTCCTTTTCAAAAGGATTTTCCATGTCAAATTCAGGAACATCATTATTTGATGGTGAATTGCTCAAAAGACGGGAAGAGACTATAGAACCTGAAAAAGTTTAAAACATGTTTAAAGTTAAAGTTAAAAAAGTATTAGACTTTTTAAAAATAAAGAAATACTTCAGCTACTACTAGTTGTGCTGGTGTATGGATTCTTGCAATGGGTGAAAGTGAGAATGAGCATCTCCCCACATTAGGACCCATAGAGATCCAGAAATCAACTGAGATCACATGCACAGTTTGACTTTCACCCGATTTTGGGGTAGTACTTCTTCTCATGCATTCAAGAATTGATACATAGGTGTCCATATTTTAAAAAAAAATGCAAGACTTTTATTATTGACTGTCCGTGAGGTGAGGTGAGCGAAAAGTTCACTTTCACAGGTGGACTTTTAATCCACAGAGGTGAGCGCTCACATCACATCACGGGCCGTCAAGAATAAACGTCCAGGAAAACTTATGCCTGTATGTAAAATTACGATTGACCTATGACCGTGAGGAATTATGATGTTTGAGGCTTACTTGCGTTTGTTGGAAAGCGAATTATCTTTCTAAAAACTGTAATCATGTTGATTGTTTTTCAATTCAATTTCTGGATTTCAATGAGATCGCGTCTCTTCTGAGACGGCCTCCCAGCTTTACTTGATTGTTTTTATTTTAATTTTTGAGTAGAAATTTAGAGGTTAACGTACAACAATCAGCTGATTTAAAACCCAACGAAAATAAATATCCGCTAATCAAAAAGCCAAGCCTCACATTTTTTGTTGGCCTTGATAAATCTAGAAGCGTTTGCACCGACTTTTTTTAAAGAGAGTCTTCCCGTTAAAACCACCTTGGCTAGGGCCACGGTGGATAGAATAGACCGGTGTACCGGATCTTACGGGCGGGTCCCCCCCGAAGCTAAGATTTTTTTACATATTTTCCACATATTTCCAGAATACAAACATAAAATACGGCCTCATGGGGTCTCGGGCCCCCCCCCAAACTGTCTTGGGCCCACCCCGAAACTTTTTTCTATATACGCCAGTGCACAGGTGTATAGTCCTTGGTTTCCACCAATGCATGCCCAAGGTGAACAGAATAGACCGGTGTTTGGATCTTATTAATATATGTCGAATTTTTGACGTCACTGGTGGTCCAGCTGAACTAATGATTTTTGAATTTTTTGAAAAGTAAGGCAATTTTCCTACTATTTTTTAGTATACTCTTATAAAATAATATTTTTCCGACATATAAGTCGTTATTTTTTTTAGCCAGCTTCATTTCCCTTTACACAAAAATTAAAATTCGAAGAAAATAATGTGTTCATTTCAGCTTCAAAAATCATCCGCTGACATCTTTGTTTACTACCCAATAGTTCTCGGTTCCCCTTTGATACTAAACGATCACATTCAGTTTGACTTGTAGTTTAAGTTTTGTGTAATAAAAAATAAAGCGGGCTAAAAAATAAATAACGAAAATACGTCTAGAAAACAGTAGGAAAATTGCCTCAGTTTTCAAAAAATTCAAAAAATATTAGTTGTTCCGTCGTTCATATCAGATCTAACTTTTGCCTACGAAAATCAGCTGGACCACCAGTGACGTGAAAAATTCGACATATATATATATATATATATATATATATATATATATATATATATATATAAGATCCGAACACCGGTCTATTCTATCCACCGTGATGCATGCCCACCCAGGGGTACGTTCAGATTGAAACGTCGGGCGAGACGTTTTGCCGAGCGAATGACGTCATGGGTAAATCGCCGGACGTCTTGCCTTTGTGAACGGTATGGATGTAATAAACATAACCTTAAAATATATATATTTTTTAAATTATTGATAAATTTGATCAGATTTAAAAATTTGTTACAGTTTATTTAGTAGAGTTATGGATGGTTCATACTCGTCTTTTGTCTAGTCTTTTGTCTTGGTTTAGTCATATGTCTTGTCATAAGAAAGTTAAAACTACTGTTTCTTATGGGAGTGTTCATATAATGCTTTTGCTTTTGTTTTTGATTAGTCTTTGTCTTAAGAGTTGCCAACTTTCAATCCTTAGGACAACGACTAAGACGAGTGACAGACATCAGCTGATATTTGTTGTTTTTTTTTACAGGGCGTCCGAAGAGCGCAAGCGCGCGGCCGAAATTTGGAATTTACCGCCATTAATCATGTTTTTAACAGAAAATCTTAACATAACCTCAAAATTTTATTTGTTTTTATTTTCTTTTTCGCTTTTGTTCTTTCGTGTCTGTGTTTCATGCACAGATTAGGTTAAATAAGATTGTTTTGTGTAGAAAATGACTTTTGAAAAGGGGACTTTTTATTGAAATTGATTTTTTTTTTCAGTGGGTTATGACTAAGACTATTCAAAAACAAAAGACGAGTATGAACAGCCGATTTTGTTTAAGACAGCTAAGACTAATCAAAGGACAAAGACTAATCAAAAACAAAAGACTAAGACGAGTATGAACAATACTTTAGAATAAACACAAATAAGTGTTTTTTTTGTTTTGAAAAATGGAAATAGTCTTTTGGAGTACCCGACTTTTGGTGGCTGAGTTTTATTAGATAAATAAAGTTTTGTACAAGCAATACAGGTTTTAAGTTCCTCTGCTCAACAGTTTCAAAGGAAATAAATAAATTTGAAAATTAATAGTTATATGTACATACATGTGCAATATAATATAATATAATAGCATATGACAGTGAGAATGCGAAAGAAGACAAATTCTTAAAGTGTTTGCTGGGGCGTTGAGAGATCTTCAATTACATTATATCAAACCTCTTTATATGGTTACATTATCAACTATTAAATAAAGAATACAAATATACATAGTTTAAATGTCTTTTGTTTTAATTTGAAACCACAAAGTAATATCTAGGTATAATATTATTTATATTCCTATAACAATTTGTCCAAATAAAAATCCATTCTCTACATTCTCCTAAGTAGAAACTAAACAGTCAAAATGAAATTCTGTTTGCATCTGAAAGAGTGTTTTCCTAAAAGGAGTGCCGCTGCAAGAGGATTCTGCTTGAAAAACTGCTTGATACTCTAAAAACAACTCACACTGCCAAGGGTTATTCCTAAGGCAATTGTCTTCATTGCATGGAGCGATGTGAAACCTGTAACCAATACAGTTTTGAGGGTCGATTTACACAGCAACATAACAAAAAATGGAATTTTAGGGTTAATTTTGGTGTTTTCGTTTTTTTTTGCCAGCTGATTATGGTAAAATGGAGCTTTAAAACAAGGCATTAACTTTATCCATTGTGCTATGTTACTATGGGTAAATCATCATGCATACCCTAGCAAAAATCCCACAAAGAAAAATACTCTGTCAATCTATGGACACCTAAGCTCACACTAGGTGCTATAGTTATAGTGTGCGTGTGAGCTAATATAACCAAAAACTGAAATATATTACCTTTCGTTTGATACCATACAAGCCATGTTTTGACTTAAACTCTAATTTTTGAAATCTACCCCTACCATTTTTTTTTCAAAAAACTAAAATTTACTTTGTTTAACTCTAGATTTAATTACCTTTTGTTTGATATCACACACGCCATATTTTTACTTAAACTCTAATTTTTGAAATCTACTTCCACCCTTTTACTTGACTTGCATTCGGTGGATTTTGTTCATTTTTAAATGGGACCATCTCGACTGAAAACCCAGCCTAGGTCCCAAATTTCATTCAAATCGGGCAAGCGGTTTTTGAGTTATGCGCGTTGGTCGTTACAGACAGACATACAGACAGACACACGGCGCGACAAAAAAGTTTCAAAATCATCTGAAACGCAAAGATATATAAAATTTTTTTAAATCAGAGCAATTTTTTTTTCTCGAAAAAATTAGGATCACACTACTATAGTATAGTAGTAGTGTGAGCTAATAGGTAACTAAATTTAATGTTTTCTATACGGGATATGAAACAAACCCAACCATAACAAATTTGGCTTTTACAATCTTTTGAAAATAGGAACTTTTGTGATGTTTTTATGTGAGTTTCTTGTGAGAGGTAACCATGTTGAATGGTCTAGATCTTATAAATGGGACTTAACCCTTCTAAAGAAACTTAGAACTCACCTGTCAAAAGTCAAACAAGTGTTTTTTGTCTTCAAGAAAAAGTAAAATTTGATTATTTATTTATGAAAAATTCCACTTTTATGTAATATGTTTTCGAAAATATAAAACAAAAAATAAAAAAATTGGGGGGTTGGTTTATATACCTACTGAGCAAGTCAAGCGTTTCTTACCCACCTCATAGAGAAGGGTGTAAAAGGCGATTCGCCCGACGTTATTTTCGGCCAATATGAACGAGAGCAACTTTCACCCAGTATGTAATCTGAACGGAATTGAGCGCGCCCGACTACATCTGACGTGCTATCTGAACGTACCCCAGGGCTATATATATATATATATATATATATATATAGGGTGACCATTCGTCCTGTATGCTTTTACTAATCTTATCTAACCTAATCTGTGTATCCATCCTGTATTTTCAAGTTCTGTCCTGTTTTAGGCAGGACCGTCCGGCATTTGCAAATTATGTCTTGTTTGAGACAAAATGTCCTGCGCTGTCCTGTATATGATTTTGTCTTCCACTAACTTTTCCAAGCAAATTTTAAGGAAATAAATCAATGGTAGGGTAAATGCGCCATCAGTAGTCGGCCCCCAACCAGTACTCGGCCATCTTTGTCATTTTCATGAAATAATAAGAGAAATAATGTAATTAGAAAATTCAGTGCTAATCCTATGCATTTTTATTCCATTTTTCTTTTCATACCAAGAATTTTTATATAAACAGAAAATAATCTCATTTTAAAATTACAGTTTGAAATTGCCGTGCACGTTGTGTTCGTTTAAGGTACGAAATTTTAAGATTTTTGCTACATGTAGGTGGTCTGGGACAGTGGGAAATAGTATTTTTTACTGAACTGTAAAATTTGCTTACTAAATTTTAGATTGCATATTATTTGGAAGGTATTTTTGTAGTCATTTAATGCTAAAAATCGTAAAAAAAATCATTACAACCTAGTTTTTTTTCTGATGGCCGACCACCCAACAAACAATTAAAGTTGTAACGACGAAACCCCAACTAGAAAGAATGTCTTAAAAGTAACCGCAACGTACTCCCGCTACGTCTCAGTATACCATACAGCGACGTTATAATTCCCTAAGTGGGGAACCAATTTCTGGTTATAACTACTTGGCCAAGTGTTTAAAGTCACTGTAGTAACAACTACACTACTACGTCGTAGCCAGGTATCTACTACGTCGTAGAGGCTGTTTTTTTTCCGTAATGGCATAAAAGTTGCGATGTAGTTGCAAATAATATAATCGTTTCTTTTTGGTAGAATTGTTACACAATATGGTGGACACAACAGTAAACAGACTCGCTTAGTTTTTTTGTTTGGTTATGGTTATAATATGAACTATGTTATCCAAAAGTGTGAGAATTTACGAGCAGAGGATCAAAATTCGAGTGCGACGCAAAGTTTTTTGTATAACATGCATTATATATATTGCAAAAAACCGGTGCGCCCGTAAAATTGAGCCGTTTTCTGGTAGCTGATGGAATTTTTGTGTTGTGATTTTGGAGGTTATGTTTTCATAATCGACAGTTAACTCCAACAAATGGTGCTTAAGAAGAGCATTTTTGGTAAGCTTCAACTAATTTGTTTATAAAATAGTATGGCTCTTTAATATGAGCTCATAAAACGACAACAAAAATATTAAATTTTCTTTCTTACATAAAAACATGGCTGATAGTCGAAAAGGTTACTTGAAAGTAGTTGCGGCTTTAAAGTTGATCCAAAAAGTTATTTTGTCTACATTGTTACATCAGATGTTACTATGATGACACAAACTTTTGTGGTAAAAATTAAAGTTATAATGTAGTTGTCGGATACACTTGTTTGGGACTCCAATGAAGGTTAACTTTCTAGTGGTAATTAAGTAGGATATAAAAGTCAGGGCGACTACGAAATAACGACTAAAAAGAAAGTAAAACTTTAGCAACGTCCTATTGTGGTAGAGAAGACTATCAGAATCGACTATCAAGAAACAATCCTATGAAGTAGTTTAGAGGGTCGTTTTTACGAAACATCTACTATTTCCTGATACTAAATAGTTGTTAGAACTAAAAAGTAACAAATTTTGGTTGGGATCACCACATTTCTACTATAAGAAAGTAGCAAAGCCTTTAGAACATGTAGCCGCTACTATAAATGTTAGTTGGGCACTGGTAGCGCATAATTCTAAAAATCTACTAGTCGGCCTGGCGGCCGAATGAATATTTTTTTCAAAACCAGTAGTCGGCCCCCTTCAACTACAATACTTTTAAAGAAGACTGACTTCAGGATTTGTTTTATCATAGGTTTCTTGTGCTGGGTTTATACAGATAAAAATAAATATAAATATTAAAAAATATATTTTTATTTTTGCGCATGTGTGAAATCGCATCACATGACCTTTGTTTTCGTTTTGATGTAGAATTTCGTTTTCATTTTCGTGTTTTATTGCCAGTTTAGGCATTCCAACTAAAGCCACTGGTTTAATAAAAAAAATACTTGTTTTCTTTTTCGTTTTTTTTTTGGTATTTTATTACCATTTTAGGCAATCCAACTAAAGCCACTGGTTTAATCAAAAAATACTTGTTTTCCTTTTCATATTTTTTTTTTGGTGTTTTATTACCATTTTCGGCAATCCAACTAAAGCCACTGGTTTAATCAAAAAATACTTGTTTATTGTACTTAAAAAAATGTTACCCGAGATGTGGCCTTTTTTTAAATTAACTATTTGTTTTTCTAAGGTTTTTTTTAAACGTTTTTATAGTATTTTAATTCTTTTTGGATTTTTGTAAATAAGTAAATAAGAAAGTTTGTTCCTATTTGATTTTGATTTTATTTATTATTACCTCTCATCTAGTATAAAATATCGAGGCCGACTACTGGTTTTTAATATTTTTCTTTTTAAATTTTTTATCTCTGTTATTAGGCTATATTTGAGTTTTAAAGAACACACAGGCATTACCTAGGAATAGTTATGCAATAATTACGATGGACTGCACCTAAGTATATATTTTTTAAAATTAATTTTGTTTGAGAAATACTGTTAGGTGGCCGACTACTGGCGCATTTACCCTATTTAGTATAAAATATGTAGGCCGACTACTGGTTGAAAATTGGCCGACTTTAGATTTTTGGTAGCCGAGTACTGGAATTCTTGTTCATTTTTAAGATTTTCCTTTTTAAATTTTTTATCTCTGTAATTAAGCTATTTGTGAGGAGTTTTAGAGAACACACAGGCATTATCTAGGAATAGTTATGCAATAATTACGATGGACTGCACCTAAGTATATATTTTTTAAAATTAATTTTGTTTGAGAAAAACTTTTAAACCGTAAAATATTCTTTGAGTCTTCCATCAAAGACAAATGCGGAGACTTGGAGTGACGAAAAAGCATGTGTAGCGATACTGTAAAATCAGTTATAATTACAAAAATTCTTATAAAACAAAACTCCACTTTATGAAAAAATTTAAAAAATTTTTAAGGTACACACTGCGGGAAAATATCAATAGGGACTTATTGCAATAAAGCCAGGCACTAATTGTGCCCGGGCACTATTCTGACAGATTCGCATTGAAAACTGACAGTTGATCTTTCAAAATTGACATACCAAAGTCGAATTTATAAATCCAATCGTTTACTTTCCATTAATAGTGGCGGCACTATTAATGGAAAGTAAATCAAAAATAATGATATGAAATTAATCAAAAATGTGTAAAATCCAACCTAAATATAAAATTTTATTAGTTTGTTAAATTTTAGCTGCAAAAACCCCCAAACCCCCCCAAAACCTGAGATTTTGAGGTTCTGTTCAAATTTTCTCAAAAACTAAGCGTCTTAGGAAAAAATATGTAAATACCTTTATTATAGACAATAAAATTTGCTTTTTAACGGTGTATAGTCAGTGAGGTACGACAATGTCAAACTCTTCAGTGGCGTCCGTTTATTGAGGTGATGTAAAAAAATTAAAAAAAGAAACATGTTTATTACATGATTTACCCGATTTTCTTAAAAACTAAGTTCTGTGTCAAAAACTGTATCCTATAGTAAATTGTAGACAATGAAATTTCTAACTAGGTATGATTACTTTTATTTATAACAATTTAGGATCGTCCGTAAGTTACATCAATTTTGAAAAATCACTACACTTACCAATTTTTTTACAAGTTTTGTCCAATTTTCTCAAAAACTATGCTTTTTGGGAAAAATATTTTACACTTTATTGTAGAAAACAAAATTATATTTTTAATGATGTCTAAGCTAGTGCGGTCAGACTAATACCACACTTTCCAGCGGCGTCCGTTAATTGAGAAAATGTAAAAAAAATTAAAAAACCTCATGTTTGTCACAACTTTTACCCGATTATCTTCAAAACCAAGCCTTCTATCAAACATCATGTTCCATAGTCGATTGTAGACAATAAAATTTTCTTTTAATTGCTGTATGACAAAGTAAGATTTAGCTTTAAATTAAAACTTCACAGGCGTCCGTAAATAAAATCAATTTTTACAAATCACCAAACAAATTAATTTTTGAAACTAAGCCCAATTGAAAAAAATGTGTTCTAAACTTTATTGTAGAAAATAAAATTCTCTTTTTACCGATATGTAAGGCAGTGAGGTTTGCTTAATGACAAACTCTCCAGCGACGTTCGTATATAAGGGTTATATAAGAATAACGACAAACTCTCCAGCGACGTTCGTATATAAGGGTTATATAAAACAAAAAAAAATAAAAACATTTTTGTCACATGTTTCACCCGATTTTCCTAAAAAACTAAGCTTTTTATAAGAAATATACTTCACATCTGATTTGTAGAAAATAAAATTTTCTTTTAAATGATGTATAACTCGGTAAGTTTAATTTCATTTTTAAAATTTCATTGGCGTCCGTAAATAAAATAAATTTTTAAAAATTACTAAATGAAGCACCACACTATACCTGCCACGTGCATGGGTAGTCTTTGCGGCCCTCGTTTCTCCCCACCCTCCCCCCATCCCTCCTCTAAAAAAAAATATGAAACTCCCCCCGAAAAAAGATTCTAGAGCAGCAAAAGTGATCCCTCACACATCTTAATTTTGTAAGTACGGTTAGACATGTGAGGGGCGGAATGGCGTACTACCGCCACTGATTCAAATTTTAAGGATCTTTAAAAAAATCGAACCAAAATTAATTTGGTGATTTTTAAACATTGATTTAATTTACGGACGTCCCCAAAGTTTTAATATAAACTTTTCTTACCTTTTTATACATCGTTTAAAAGGAAATTTTATTTTCTACAATCAAGTATAATCGACATTTTTTGATAAAGATCTTGGTTTTTTGGAAAATGTTTTTTTTTTCATGACCCCCATTTACGGACGTCGCTGGAGAGTTTGTCAATAATCAAACAATACTAACTATACATCGTTAAAAAGGTAATTTTATTTTCTACAATAAAGTTACGAAAACTTTTTTTCGATTGAGCTTAGTTTGTAAGAAAATTGGACAAAACCTGTAACAAAATTTTTTTTTTTGGTGATTTGTAAAAATTGATTTTATTTACGGACGCCTGTGAAGTTTTATTCCGAAGATAAATCTTACCTTGTGGTACAGCGTTGAAAATGAATTTTTATTATCTATAATCGACTATAGGGCACAATTTTTAATAGAGGGCTTGGTTTTTAAGATAATCGGGCAGAACTTGTAACAAACATGTGGTTTTTTAACTTTTTTTCCTTTTTCTCAAAAAACGGCCGCAGCTGGAGATTTTGCTGCTAATCTGATTACGCTAACTTATACACTGTTAAAAAGGGAATATCATTTTCTACAATAAAGTTTGTACATTTTTAACAAAATTGGATAAAACTTGTAAAAAAATTGGTAACTTTAGTGATTTTTCAAAATTGGTGTAATTTACAGAGGCTCCTAAATTGTTATATAAAAAAACTAATAGTGCCCTATTATACAGTTCATATCATTATTTTTGAGACAGGTTTTTACAACTTTTTTTCGTTGGCCTATGCTATTTGTTATGATAAACAGCTGATAACTGTGAAAAAGTTATCTAAAAAATTATGATATGGAGTTTACATCGTTTAAAAGAAAATTTTATTCTCTACAACCGACATGAGACACAAGTTTTATGAGAGAAAGAAGGAAAATCGGGGAAACATTCAGATTGTTAATCTGTGACCTATTCTCAGCTAGAAGCCACTGTCAAAGTGCGGTCCTCATATTTTGCATACTCAACTACCTTGGCTGTAATAGCCAAGTTTAGAAAAAGATTTCCAAACTAGTAAGAACCTTTTATTTTTAAATTTGTATTGGGGAACTTGGCTTTACTTTTATCTCAATTCTTTTTACGGAGTGCCATTTTCGCGTACTTGGCTTTTTTTACATTAAATGTTTTTGTTATGATTTCACTTCTTTTAAAAGAATTGGATAATATTATTGTATATATATATATATATATATATATATATATATATATATATATATATATATATATATATATATATATATATATATATATATATAGTTTGGAAGGCCATAGCTCAGCTCTCTAGCGTTTCTGGAAGTGGGTAATGTTACTTTTGCATAACTTTACATTTATAGGGGAGGAGAGTAAAAAAAATGTTTGGGGTTTTTAATTTTTTCCCATGGTTTTATCATAGTGTCTTTCAGTCTTAAAAAGCTCAGCTCTAGCGTTTCTGGGGGAGGCAAGTATATGAGAATTTTGGGATGTTTTAATTTTTTTCTATAGCTTTATCATAGTTAGTATCGGCCTTCCAAAGCTCAGCTCTCTAGCGTGTCTGGAAGTGGGCAATGTTACTTTTATATAAATTTACACTAATAGGAGAGGGAAGTAAATTAAAATGTTGGTGTTTTTACATTTTTTCGTATAGTTTTATCATAGTGTCTTTCAGTCTTAAAAAGCTCAGCTCTAGCGTTTCTGGGGGAGGCAAGTATATGAGAATTTTGGGATGTTTAAATTTTTTCCTATAGTTTTATCATAGTTCCTATCAGTCTGCCAAAGATCAGCTCTCTAGCATTTTACATAACTTTACATGTATAGGGGAGGGGGAGTAAATTAGAATTTTGGGGTTTTTTGATTTTTTCCCTGTCCCCCTGCCAAATTTCAGCTTTATAGCATGTCTGGAAGTACAGTAGAATTTTGATGATTTATACATGAGTGAGTGAGTCACTGAGTGGCAATTTCGACGTTTTTTGAAGTTTCGTAACTACTTTACTACTTTATGGAAGTCCATGAAACTTAGAGGGGTTGTTAACTCTATAAAGATCTACGACTGTGCAAAGCTTAAGATTTGTAGCTCATTCCGAAGTAGAGTTTTAGATAGGTCAAATATGGGCTGAAATGTTTCAAGAAAAGATGGTACGGCAGCGCGAACTTGGCGAGGCACTGCCGTGTCCTCAGATTCCAAAGGGCCACCCGGTATACTCACGATTACCTATCTTGAGGGGTTATTAACTCTCAACAGTACTGAACAAATTTTACAACAGGATAGAACAGGACCCAACAGGAATCAATATTTTTTAAGGGAAAAAAAAATTAGAGTAAGGACCTTTTTTTATTTTTTAACTTTTTTTCGATATAATAAAAAAAATTTGTTTGGCTAAAAAGTTTTTTTGCAGCAATTTTAAAAAACCTTTGTTTTTTCTTTGGACAAATTCGCCAAGTAAAAAACTCGAGGGGTCATCAGCCTGCTCACAACAATATTGTACCAATTTCACAAAAGGACTCGACAGGAACCTATAGAACCCAAGTCCTATTCGACGCTGTACGAATTTTACGGTGCCGATGACCTATCTTTCGACGTTTTAGGATAAACACTTTTGTTATTCTGTTTTCAATAAAAACTATATCAAAATTTGAAGTATATTAGTAATTTTGCCTGCGCTTTGCGTCGCCCCTCTCCAAATGCAAAATGCTGCTCACGCCTGTGGATTCAACATTTTTGTAACCTATTACGTTCTTGTAGTCACGTACGAGCAGCGATCTCCTTTGCCTATATATGCCTATAATCTGAATTATTTTTACCTGTACTATAGTGTAGGGGACAGTGGGCCACTACGAGACAAAGAGTTCATATTTTGAATAAGAATTGACACAAACATAAAATTATCCTTTTAACTTTTTTGGTGGTTTGTCTAATGGTGGCCCAAGGACTGGGTTTGCTTGACCACCACCGTGCTTAAAGCGTATTTTCCGCACGTTCGTAAGATTTTTTTTTAATAGGGTAATGTTCTAACGGAATGGGACAACTGGGCGCCGCCAACTCGGCGCCGCCAACTAGGCGCCGGGCCAACTGGGCGCCGGGCCAACTCGGCGCCGCCAACTGGGCGCCGGCCAACTCGGCGCCGGACTAAAAAAAAATTTTTTCACAAAATGTGTAGATGAAAAATAAAATATATTATTTATACAAAAACATCTTTAAAAAATCCTACGCAATTTTTTACAACCTTTATTTAGCTTCAGATGTTCTAACTAACTATCTATCAAATCTTGTGAAGCGTTTTTGACACACTTCCCATTATCCGATTTGGATGAAATTTGGTACAAACGTAGTGGTCCCATGACATTAAGAAAAAAATATCCAAACAACCCCTACTATAGAAAAATGTGTTTTTGACAAATTTCCCGTTATCCGATTTGAATAAAATTTGGTATACACATAGTGGTCCGATGATAATACAACAATAAGAAAAAAATATCCTCCCACCTCTACCCCCACCCCCTTTCATAGAAGAATGAGTTTTTGACACACTTCCCATTATCCGATTTGGATGAAACTTGGTATTCACATAGTGGTCTGATGACAATACAACATTAAGAAAAAAATATCCTCCCACCCCTACCCCCACCCCTTCTATAGAAAAATGTGTTTTTGACACACTTCCCGTTATCCGATTTGGATAAAATTTGGTATACACATAGTGGTCCGATGATAATACAACAATAAGAAAAAATATCCTTCCACCCCTACCCCCACCCCCTTCCATAGAAAAATTTGTTTTTGACACACATCCCGTTATCCGATTTGGATGAAATTTGGTATACATATAGTGATTCGATGACAATACAATATTAAGAAAAAAATATCCTCCCACCTCTACCCCCACCCCCTTTCATAGAAAAATGAGTTTTTGACACACTTCCCATTAATCGATTTGGATGAAATTTGGTATTCACATAGTGGTCCGATGACAATACAACATTTAAAAAATATCCTCCCACGCCTACCCCCACCCCCTTCCATGGAAAATGCGTTTTTAACACCCTTCTCATTATCCGATTTGGATGAAATTTGGTATACATATAGTGGTCCAATGACCAAAATCCTACCACTCCTACCCCCACCCTCATCTATAGAAAAATGCGTTTTTGCCACACTTCCCATTATCCGATTTGGATGAAATTTGGTATACATATAGTGGTCCGATAACAATACAACAATAATAAAAAAATGTCCTCCCACCCCTACCCCCCACCCCCTTCCATAAAAAATGCGTTTTTGACACACTTCACTTCAAATGACTTTTATAAAATTTGGTATATGCATAAAGGTCCGATGGCAATACAGCCCAAACAAAAGATATATTTCTACCTCTACCCCCACCCTCTCCTTCCCCCAATAGAAAAATGAGTTTCCAAACAACTTACGATCAGCGATTTCAATATAATCTAGAATAAACTCTTCTTTATTTATTTACCTCTGCATTTTTCTGCTAGATTGATTCTTGCAAATAGTAATATTTAATTGATACGGATATCTTATCGTGCTAACATCTTCAAAATTTCCATCAGTCGGCCATCGCTTTTATTATTATGATAATATTAGACTGTTAGAAAATTATTTTTTAATTTTTAGTGCATTTTATAAAAGCTTGTGACTTAAAAAAATTTTTTTACTAATTTATTTGAAATCTGTTTTTGTTAAGTAAAGTTAAATCCATTAAGTCGACTGTTGAATCTTGGTAGTTGTAGTGTTTGGTAACCGGGTAATACTACAATTTACGTTTTTAATTACAACAATGGCGGATCGAGAAATCAAAATGCTTGAGGTCATTTACGAAAATTTTTTACTCAAACTTAAAAAAATCAAAATGGCAGATCCAAAATGGCAGATTTTTTATTTACTAACCGATTTGCCTCAAACTTGAAATATTACATTACTTGAAGTCATTTAACAAAATTTTTTACTTAAACTTAAAAAAATCAAAATGGCGGATCAAAATTGGCAGATTTTTTATTTACTAACCGACTTGTCTCAAACTTGAAAGATTGCAGTGCTTAGGGATCGATTTATAATAAATTTAGAACTTTGTGGTGTTTAACGTCGCTGAACATGATTTTTTACTCTTTTAAAAAAAATCATCTAAATCGGATAATGGGAAGTGTGTCAAAAACTCATTTTTCTATGAAAGGGGGTGGGGGTAGAGGTGGGAGGATATTTTTTCTTAATATTGTATTGTCATCGGATCACTATATGTATACCAAATTTCATCCAAATCGGATAATGGGAAGTGTATCAAAAACTCATTTTTCTATGAAAGGGGGTGGGGGTAGAGGTGGGAGGATATTTTTTCTTAATATTGTATTGTCATCGGATCACTATATGTATACCAAATTTCATCCAAATCGGATAATGGGAAGTGTATCAAAAACGCATTTTTCTATAGATGAGGGTGGGGGTAGGAGTGGTAGGATTTTTTTTTCAATGTTGTATTGTCATCGGACCACTATATGTATACCAAATTTCATCCAAATCGGATAATGGGAAGGGTGTCAAAAACGCATTTTCTATGGAAGGGGGTGGGGGTAGGGGTGGGAGGATATTTTTTTAAATGTTGTATTGTCATCGGACCACTATGTGAATACCAAATTTCATCCAAATCGGATAACGGGATGTGTGTCAAAAACAAATTTTTCTATGGAAGGGGGTGGGGGTAGGGGTGGAAGGATATTTTTTCTTATTGTTGTATTATCATCGGACCACTATATGTATACCAAATTTCATCCAAATCGGATAATGGGAAGGGTGTCAAAAACGCATTTTCTATGGAAGGGGGTGGGGGTAGGGGTGGGAGGATATTTTTTTTAAATGTTGTATTATCATCGGACCACTATGTGAATACCAAATTTCATCCAAATCGGATCATGGGAAGTGTGTCAAAAACTCATTTTTCTATGAAAGGAGGTGGGGGTAGAGGTGGGAGGATATTTTTTTCGTAATATTGTATTGTCATCGGATCACTATATGTATACCAAATTTCATCCAAATCGGATAATGGGAAGTGTGTCAAAAACGCATTTTTCTATAGATGAGGGTGGGGGTAGGAGTGGTAGGATTTTTTTTTCAATATTATATTGTCATCGGACCACTATATGTATACCAAATTTCATCCAAATCGGATAATGGGAAGGGTGTCAAAAACGCATTTTCTATGGAAGGGGGTGGGGGTAGGGGTGGTAGGATATTTTTTTTTAATGTTGTATTGTCATCGGACCACAACGTGAATACCAAATTTCATCCAAATCGGATAATGGGAAGTGTGTCAAAAACTCATTTTTCTATTAAAGGGGGTGGGGGTAGAGGTGGGAGGAGGATATTTTTTTCTTAATATTGTATTGTCATCGGATCACTATATGTATACCAAATTTCATCAAAATCGGATAACGGGATGTGTGTCAAAAACAAATTTTTCTATGGAAGGGGGTGGGGGTAGGGGTGGGAGGATATTTTTTTTAAATGTTGTATTGTCATCGGACCACTATGTGAATACCAAATTTCATCCAAATCGGATAATGGGAAGTGTGTCAAAAACTAATTTTTCTATTAAAGGGGGTGGGGGTAGAGGTGGGAGGATATTTTTTCTTAATATTGTATTGTCATCGGTTCACTATATGTATACCAAATTTCATTCAAATCGGATAATGGGAAGTGTGTCAAAAACGCATTTTTCTATAGATGAGGGTGGGGGTAGGAGTGGTAGGATTTTTTTTTTCAATATTATATTGTCATCGGACCACTATATGTATACCAAATTTCATCCAAATCGGATAATGGGAAGGGTGTCAAAAACGCATTTTCTATGGAAGGGGGTGGGGGTAGGGGTGGGAGGATATTTTTTTTTAATGTTGTATTGTCATCGGACCACAACGTGAATACCAAATTTCATCCAAATCGGATAATGGGAAGTGTGTCAAAAACGCTTCACAAGATTTGATAGATAGTTAGTTAGTAAAGGATTTTTTAAAGATGTTTTTATATAAATAAAATATTTTATTTTTCATCTACACATTTTATCAAAAAATTTTTTTTTCTGTTCTAACGGGTAGGTATTATTTGTGGAGTTGGGGTACCTACTAAATCTTAACAAATATATTTTTAAAACATTTAATTTAAGAACAATTAATTTTTGCATCGAATTAAAAGAAATTGTCAATCATAAAATATTACTTTACCCACACGTATACATAAATAGGTATTTATCTTTGTAGCCTATTATTGGTATTATCTTTATTGTAAAAATCTTGAAAAATTTACAACACTATCCTGACCTATTCGATAACCCTTTGTAAATTTCCTATATTCTTTTTAAAAATGAAAAACAAATAGGACATATCAACACATCACAAATTTTCTTTAGGTATAATTATTGGTAAGAATAGTGTTAGCAGATTCATTTATTTTATTTTTGTTTTGCCCTCCTTTCCCCTACTATTAAGCCTACGTTTTGGACCATTGATAGACTCGATTAACAAAAAAAACAGAAATATTTTAAGGGGGCTTTGTAACGTTTTTAGTAAACAAAATCAGGCAAATTCCGAAGTATAAACTTATTCATTTAAAACATGAACTCCCTTAATTATTTTAAAGACATGTTTGATATATTTTAAAAGCAATCTTAATTGTTTGAATCTCTTTGTTAGATCATTTATTGACTGAGCTAACGAAAAGAACATATTTCGAGTGGGTATCTTATTCATTTGAACTTTTGAACTGTTTTGAATCAATTCTTGTAATATTTTAAGAGCAATATTAATGTTTTGGTTTCCTAGTCGTATTAATTAACTGGGTGATCAGAACAACACATTTTTTATTGTATTGTCATCGGATCACTATATGTATACCAAATTTCATCCAAATCGGATAATGGGAAGTGTATCAAAAACGCATTTTTCTATAGATGAGGGTGGGGGTAGGAGTGGTAGGATTTTTTTTTTCAATGTTGTATTGTCATCGGACCACTATATGTATACCAAATTTCATCCAAATCGGATAATGGGAAGGGTGTCAAAAACGCATTTTCTATGGAAGGGGGTGGGGGTAGGGGTGGGAGGATATTTTTTTTAAATGTTGTATTATCATCGGACCACTATGTGAATTTCAAATTTCATCCAAATCGGATAATGGGAAGTGTGTCAAAAACTCATTTTTCTATGAGAGGAGGTGGGGGTAGAGGTGGGAGGATATTTTTTTCTTAATATTGTATTGTCATCGGATCACTATACGTATACCAAATTTCATCCAAATCGGATAATGGGAAGTGTGTCAAAAACGCATTTTTCTATAGATGAGGGTGGGGGTAGGAGTGGTAGGATTTTTTTTTCAGTATTATATTGTCATCGGACCACTATATGTATACCAAATTTCATCCAAATCGGATAATGGGAAGGGTGTCAAAAACGCATTTTCTATGGAAGGGGGTGGGGGTAGGGGTGGTAGGATATTTTTTTTTAATGTTGTATTGTCATCGGACTACAACGTGAATACCAAATTTCATCCAAATCGGATAATGGGAAGTGTGTCAAAAACTCATTTTTCTATTAAAGGGGGTGGGGGTAGAGGTTTGAGGAGGATATATTTTTCTTAATATTGTATTGTCATCGGATCACTATATGTTTACCAAATTTCATCCAAATCGGATAACGGGATGTGTGTCAAAAACAAATTTTTCTATGGAAGGGGGTGGGGGTAGGGGTGGGAGGATATTTTTTTTTTAATGTTGTATTGTCATCGGACCACTATGTGAATACCAAATTTCATCCAAATCGGATAATGATAAGTGTGTTAAAAACGCTTCACAAGATTTGATAGATAGTTAGTTAGTAAAGGATTTTTTAAAGATGTTTTTATATAAATAAAATATTTTATTTTTCATCTACACATTTTATCAAAAAAAAATTTTTTCTGTTCTAACGGGTAGGTATTATTTGTGGAGTTGGGGTACCTACTAAATCTTAACAAATATATTTTTAAAACATTTAATTTAAGAACAATTAATTTTTGCATCGAATTAAAAGAAATTGTCAATCATAAAATATTACTTTACCCACACGTATACATAAATAGGTATTTATCTTTGTAGCCTATTATTGGTATTATCTTTATTGTAAAAATCTTGAAAAATTTACAACACTATCCTGACCTATTCGATAACCCTTTGTAAATTTCCTATATTCTTTTTAAAAATGAAAAACAAATAGGACATATCAACACATCACAAATTTTCTTTAGGTATAATTATTGGTAAGAATAGTGTTAGCAGATTCATTTATTTTATTTTTGTTTTGCCCTCCTTTCCCCTACTATTAAGCCTACGTTTTGGACCATTGATAGACTCGATTAACAAAAAAAACAGAAATATTTTAAGGGGGCTTTGTAACGTTTTTAGTAAACAAAATCAGGCAAATTCCGAAGTATAAACTTATTCATTTAAAACATGAACTCCCTTAATTATTTTAAAGACATGTTTGATATATTTTAAAAGCAATCTTAATTGTTTGAATCTCTTTGTTAGATCATTTATTGACTAAGCTAACGAAAAGAACATATTTCGAGTGGGTATCTTATTCATTGGAACTTTTGAACTGTTTTGAATCAATTCTTGTAATATTTTAAGAGCAATATTAATGTTTTGGTTTCCTAGTCGTATTAATTAACTGGGTGATCAGAACAACACATTTTTAGTTTCTTTTTGGCATTTTAAGAAATCAAAATAATTAGGCGATAATCTACCAACTATAGGGTCAAGTGGTGTAAAAATGAGACACTTTTTTAAACTTTTATATTTTAAAGATTTTAGACTCATTTGTAGGACTCGAATTTTTTTTTAGGATATAAGCGATAATTAGAAAAATATTACAAACGTAAAAACATTTGTTTGACTAAAGTTTGACCTATAATATGAGAAAAAAAAATTAAAACTGTGTCTCATATTTTACCTTGAAAAAGTTAAAAAATGAGACATATCAGGCGAAATATGAGACAGTGATAAAATTCACGTATAAACAGTCGGATCGCCGTCTAAACCAAAAATAAGACATTCAGAATAAAATTGAGACATAAGTTTTTGTTTCTTTTACTTAAATACAACAAATAAGTGGAAAAATATTTATTTATAGGAAAACCGATCTACGAACTCACACGACAAAAGTTTCGATAACTTTTTTAACAGTTTTATACTATGGGTTTTGTATTTTTAATTATAAGCCTATTTTTTATAAAAAAATTAAGTAAATTGTAGGTATGAGGTTCTTACAACTGCTGCTATCAGTTTATAACAGAAAATCTATCTTTTATTTAAGTGTCTCATTTTTCAACGGGATTTTGGGTGTCTCATTTCTACACCACTTGACCCTACCTGTATTTTGGTGACTTATAGGTATATTTGTAAAAAAATATTATTTTTAACTTTTGTACTGTTTTGAGTCACCTTCTGTTATTTTTTAAGAGCAATATTGATGTTTTCGATCTTCATTTTAGGGTATTTATTAAAAAATCTGCGGAGGCGCATCCGTTTTCGAGGGGGTGTCCCTTCCTTTTTGGAACCCAGAATATTTTTAAGATGTACAAATTAGATCCTTTCGAAGGGTCTCATCTATTTCTAGGGGAGAGATGGTAAAAGATGAAAACAACATCTTGATATACCAACCTGTTTTAAGGCTACAGCGGTTTTTTGAAAAGTCTGTATTTTGGGAGAGGACCTATCGGCCTAAGTATAACTTTTTATTGATAAAAATGTTGGTATTTTGTAGTTTTAGTTTATAAAGAACCCAACTGTCAAATTGAATTTTATCTTTTATGCACTTTTAGTTTTTAAGTTTTTTGAAATCAGCGTATAATTCCCTTTAAAATGATCGAAATCACACTTGATATTTTATGAAAACTTTTTTTTATTGTTTTTTATATTTTTGTTTTTTATTTACCCTTTCTATTTTTGATACATTTTTCAATGTAATCATTTTAAAATATTTTAAGCTTAGTAAACATAATAAAATATAAAATAAAACAAACAATATAAAAAATAAAAAAATACAAAGAAATAAATGGAGCATTCCAAGAACTAATAATTTTAGGAAATAGTCCATATTATGGTGGAGTCGTTGAATTGGAATTGTCTTCCTCCACTAATTTTTAATTAACAAATAGTCCCGACAAGTGTCGTAAGTAAAAGCTTACATCTTCAGGAGACATAACTAAACGAAATTAGCACAACATTTTAAAAACTGGTTAAAAAAACTTTGCCTAACTACTAAAACGGTCATAGAAAATAAAAAAATAAAATAAAATTTCTATGACTATTGATTCAAAAGATCTGAAGAGTGTCTCACCCAAACTGATAGCTAACCTTTTTGGAGAATCAGGCATACAGTGGTGAGAAACCACTCAAAAGTGAGCCACAATAGACCCACTAGTGGTCGCAGTGGAAGGGCTGCAAGGCCCACTCACATATGAATCGTCATCATCATGAAAGCCATTTTAGTAGCTGGGCAAAGTTTTTTTAACTAGTTTTTAAAATGTGCTAATTTAGTTTACTAATGTCCCCTGAAGATGTAAGTTTCTACTTACAAAAGATGTCGGGACTATTTGTTTAAAACAATTTGAAAATTAGTGGAGGAAGACAACAACCTGTTTGATTCCTATTCAACGATTTCTTCATATGGACTATTTCCTAAAATTATAAATTATTTATTTATTTGACCTGTAAGTATTAACAAAAATGCCCTTAAACCGGTCAAGATTTAGTAATCAGACCCTGGTCGAAGTGCTAAGTTATAGGATCTTAGTAAATACTGGTGTTAAACTTTTTTTAGGTTAATTTTGGTTATGTTTTGTTAAGAGCTGCAGTTTTGGATCCCATTCATTGATTGGGCTAACTAAAATATTTTAAACATATTTTACTTGTTCCTTTTAACTATTGAACTGTTTTGAGCCCATGCTAAGAGCAATAATAATGTTCTTAATCCCCTTTTTAGACTATGGGCTTTCAGAAAGAACTTGACATTTTTAGTGGGTTTGACTAAGTAAACAAAATCCTGCAACAACCTATAATTAGCTACGTAACCTTGTTCATTTGAGCTTTTGCCCTGTTTTAAATCAATTCTTGTTCTATTTTAAGAGCAATGTTTTGATTTTTTACACATATTTTTTAGAGGATTCATTGACGTTATCAAAAATTTTTAATTCAAAAGCTCAATAATTTTTACCATATTATCTTTTGGACTATGTCAGAAGTGTCAGATGTCATTCCTTATTTAAAATTTTGACAGCAACTTTCTTAAGTAAAAGGGTGTATATTTTCTGTTAGAACAAAAGACGTATTTCTCCTGATTCTTAAAATATTATATATGTAGTTTTGTAATATCTAGTTAATGCGTTTTTGAGTTATTTAGGTTAAAAATTTACATTGAAATATACGGGATCCTGGGCTCAGTCGATTATTAGTTATTACTGCACTTTAACAGTAATTTAAAACAAATATTATTAAAAAACAGCCTATCAAATCCCAACAACTATATATATATATATTTATTAAATACCAAATTGCAAATAATGCAAGGACCTAAAACTATAAACAACAAGTAAATTAAAGAAAGAAAAATAAAAAAAAAGTTTTTTTTTCTTTCTGTCCTCCGGGCCGAAGACAGAAAAACTTTTTTCTTATTTTTCTTTCTTTAATTTCACTTGTTGTTTATAACTATATATATATTATATATTTTTGAAATGGTGGTAATTACCCCCCCCCCCCCCCCCGAACACAAAAAAATGTGTAAAGTATAAAAAATTTAAGTTTTGTTGACTTGCTTTATCAGAAAAGCAGTCAAGGAAGAATTCGCCAGTGGAAAAAAGTGCACACGGAAAAAACGCACAGAGGGAAAACTAAAACAACAATAACTCCGGCAAATAAAACAAAACAAAAGTAGTCTCTACATCTCAATTCACCGCATCCAAATACGAGGTTTGTTTTGCCCGTACACCACCAAAATTTCGAATAAACTGAAGAAAAACTTGATCAAAGTATTGCAATATTATACAGTGAAGTTGTGAAAATGGTACATTTTCGAAGCCATCAAATAAATTTACTTCGGAGAGCTTCTTTATAAAGGAACGTTGACAACATTCAAAAATTTTCTATAATTTTTTAGCGTTTTTTGTATTTTTTTTGTGCCTGAACGAAAAAAAAGTTTTTATATCAGGACTCCGGATAAGTAGGTTTGATATACAGATCACTTTTTTATTTTACGAGTGTGCCGGTGTATGTATTACCTACGACCTAAGTGCAAGAAAAAAATATCTTACTCTATGCCTACGACCTACCAATAATACTAGTCTAATGGCTCGTTTATGTTCTTAGGATAATTATGAACCTAGACGTAAATAATAAGAGGTTTTAAACAAAATTTATTTAAAGTGACGAAAATTTCCAAAAGTTTGACTGACCAATAAGTGGCTACTGCTAACACCTATGTTGTTTGTTTCTGACTATAATGTAACCACTTTAAGTAATTCCAAAACATACTTTACTGCAACTTTTTCAGGTGTCTTCATTTCGTTCTCAGATTCGCCTTCTAGACTTACCTCTGGTTTTTATAATTATTTTTTCAAAGCAAAACATGAAATGGTACTAGTATTTACCAGAAAAATCTTACTATTCGATTAACACCTCTTTTCCGTTTTCATACGATCAAGACTCGTTACTCTTTATACTACTATAATATCACTGTTCACACTACTGGGAGGTTCACACAAGCGTGTGTTCACACCAGCGCGAGTCTACTGTAGATTTTTAAACTGGGATAATATTGCTAAAACGAACCAATTTTCACGATTTCAGCTAATTTTTGATCATTTTTGCCAATTTAAAAAATTTGTATCTCAACCATTGGTTTTTAGGACACTCTTATTATTTTGGACACCACTTTAAGTAATTCATAGAATATCTATTGTTTTGTAGTCACAGACCAATGGAAAGAAGCTTACTCTTAATTTTTCGTGACTTGTATGGGAATAGTCTACGAAACGAGAAATACGGAGTTGACTTTAACACACTGAAACGAATACAACAATTAATGGGTACTATCGTAGAACTACATATACACGCTTAAAATCCTGCTGAGCAGAAAGCATCAGTGGCTTACAACTGAGTATAGTTGGTCAGAATCAACCAATTGAGTGCCATATTTGAAAATACCATCTGTATCGCGCGACCTGTTTTTGTGCTGTTTTTTATGTTCAGATTATAATTTTTGTGCGATTAGATTAAAATTTAAACATTGGACGAACAGTTTGAAGTTGTTTTTCTTTCAAAATGTTTGTCAAAAACATCAAAATTCGCAAATTGTGCTGGAAGCGAAAGTCGGGAGGATCCGTAAACTTTACTTGCTCCTCTGTGAGTTGAAATTTTTTCGCGTAATTGTGTCAAAAAACATAAAAAAAAAACCTTTTTTAAAATTTATTAGTTTTACCAAATTTTTAAATCAACGAGTGTGTTCGCATTTTTAGTCGTATTTTTTTGTTGTTTTTAATTTGTTAAAAAACTTTTTTTGTTATGAAAATGAAGGCGTTTGTAATATTTTGGATTTTTGCCGTTGGAAGTGCTAAAGCCAATTCTTCATGTAAGTACTTTTATAAGATATACTAGGTAGTTCTTTTTGTGTCAATGCACATCTTTGTTTAAATTCATTTATACAGGGTGATATCGGATATTAAGTCGGCACTATTGCTAATTGCGCTATTATTGGAGTTACGAGGTCGATCAAATTAGCAAACTATACCTATATACAGTCGAGCCTCTCTAACTCGAACCTCTATAACTCGAACCTCTCTATAACTCGAACCCTTTAAGTGGTCCCTGCACGTTTTATATGTATTTTAACCTCTTTAATTCGAATTTCTATAACTCGAACTCTCCATAACTCGAATTAATTTGGTTGTCCCTTTAAGTTCGAGTTATAGAGGTTCGACTGTAGTAATATATTAGCAGTTTTCTGCTGATAAAAATTTAAAATTTTTACACTCAAATAAATAGCAAATAATTTTAATCTTCCATTTAAAAAAATAATATATGTATATTTTTAAATTTTTTCTTAAATTAGCGAAAAAATGCTAGTAGTTTGCTACTTTGACTTTGACCGACCTCGTATCAGTCGTATCTTCAATAATAACAGTCAGCCATCGTGCCGACCTAATCGGAGACATAGTGTATAGTACGTTTTAAGAAATAATAGATCCATGATGGATCTGATACCTTCCTAGCCCATAAGCACACTCCAATTGAACTCCACGCTATATCAGCATTGAAGACAATTTTTTGTAAATATTTCAGAAACGGAAGCCCTACGAAGATTTCTCCTAAAAATATCATAAAAATTGACCAAAACCTAATCACCTCTTTCCAGTATTGTGCACTATTTTATCTGAATATTTCATGAAAATCGGTTCAGTGGTTTAGAAGCTATCGTGGGACGGATAGACATACACACACACACACACACAAGGGCAGACATCACGACAATAGTGCTAAGATAGGTCAAAATACAAATAACACATATTTTCGGCGATATAAATTTTTTTTTACGAAAACAATACCTTTTCCAGTCATTGCTGCGCGGGCTACAAAGTTGATAAGATAATAAATAAAACTATCGTTTTAAGATATGTTTTCTTTGCTCTTTTTAATAAGCGTGAGCTATAAAATGAGCAAAAAATTCGAGTTTTGGAAAACAATGTAATTTTCGTGAAAAAAAAAATTAGAAAACTCTATTTTGTAACAAATTATAAATTTGGTAATTTTAGTACGGGAACTAAAAGATACATTTTATGTCGTGTGGAGGGGTGTGGACCCTCGAGATCTGCCACGACGCACTCGGAAAACTTTTGCATAATTTGAAAAAAATAACAAAAAGTTGGCTTTAAAAAAGTTCCGTAGAACGCTCGCGTAGGAGAAACAAATTTTGTTACAATATCAGGTGTGACCTATGAGGGCGCTAGATTTTTGTTTTCTAAATTTATGTAAGCAAGATGAGGTGACAAACTAAAACCAACCGTATCAG
The DNA here is from genome assembly GCA_963576565.1 of Aspidapion aeneum. Taxonomy (NCBI): domain Eukaryota; kingdom Metazoa; phylum Arthropoda; class Insecta; order Coleoptera; family Brentidae; genus Aspidapion; species Aspidapion aeneum. Next base: position 44,132,285 of record OY755042.1, read on the forward strand.
GTAACCTACTCTCTAGGTATACCTAACTTCGCCTTTCATCTTTTCCAATAAAAGGAAGATCTGTTTTCCAAAAAATAGACATAAAAAATTGCGGGCATATTTAAATGGTAAGAGAACCAAAAGCAAAGCTTAATTATACCTAGATCAAGGACGCACACAGGGGAGGGCTTCCCCCCTCCAGCTGAAGATTTTTTTGGATATATTTCATGAATAAAAGCAAAAAATAGCATAAAATCTCGGCCCCCTCCAAGATAAATTCCTGAGTGTTCTACTGCTAGATAATACGAAAAATACTTCTGCAGAAGGGCGGGGAAGGTTAGCTAGCTTAACACACCTCAAGTTGAAGGAAAAAGTTTCAGTATCAAAAAACGACGGGAAAGTTTAAAAAAATTGCGCCGTGGCTAAAAAATTTAGAAAAGTAAAGTACTTTTTTCATAAAATATCACTCTCTAGAAAAAAAATTGTAAAATAAATGATAAACAATTTAGTAAAATTATGTACATATCTACTTTTCGGAACAACGACACCGCAAACGAAAATTTTTGAAATATAAAGTCTACCTACTGAACATCAAAAAAAAATAATATATTTCGGAAAGAATGGCCCCACAGCAGAAAATGTTTGGTAAAATCGAAAAAAAAATTTAGAAAATTAGAAAAATAAAATTATAATTTAAAGAAAATTTCATTTCAAAAATTTTTATATATCTTTGTGTTTCAGATGATTTTGAAACTTCTTTGTTTGTGAAACTAAGCTCTACCAAACAAACTACGCCCCTAATTTTAAGCTTAGCCTGTGTTTTTACAAAACTAATTTACTGCTATAGAAGCTGGATTCTTGATCCTTTATTGGAAGTCCATAATTTATTTTTGTGTTGCAATATTTTATTGTGAGTTTGCGTATGCTTCGCTTCGTGAAAGCAGCCTTGCTTCTGCATTTCTCAACCGTTTCTGCATGAATTTTATTTAAAACCTCGTTTATAACCAAAAATAAAGTCGAATCGTCGCCGTTCGTCTTGTAATCACCGTAATTTACCTCAATTGGTTTCTATTTTTAGTACATTTAAGCTGTAAATAATGTAAAAGTTTTAACGTTTAAAATGGGTTTTCTTTAATCTGGGTCGTTTTGCCGTTGTGATATTATTTAACAGCGGCGTTGCATAAGTGAGGTAAGGGGGTTCTAACTCTCCCACATTTTTTTTGTCAAACACGATTTAGCTCAGTTAACCGAAGCTTTACGCTTAACTTCGCTGTTTATAAAATAAAGTCCTTTCTTTTAGCTTACACAGCTACTAAGTGTGAGCTATGGTGATCCTAATTTTTTCGAAAACAAAAAAGTTTCTCCGATTTCAAATTTTTTTATATATCTTTGCGTTTCAGATGATTTTTAAACTTTTTTGTCGCACCTTCTGTCTGTCTGTCTGTAACGACCAACGCGCATAACTCAAAAACCGCTTGCCCGATTTGAATAAAACTTGGTACCTACCTAGGCTGGGTCTTGGGTCGAGATGGTCCCATTTAAAAATTAACAAAATCCACCGAACGCAAGCCAAGTTTATGTGAAAATATGGCTATACATTTGAGTTCATTTAAAAAAATAGGGTGGGGGGATATCAAACGAAAGGTAATTGAGTTTGGAGTTAAACAAAATAAATTTTAGTTGTGGGTTAATTGGGGTGGGGGTAGATTTCACAAATTTTATTTTAGGTCATAATATGGCTGGTGTGGTATCAAATGAAAGGTAATTAGTCTGGAGTTGAATAAAATATATTTCAGTTTTTAGTTATATTAGCTCACACGTACACTATAACTATAGTACCTTGTGTGAGCTTAGGTCAAGCGCAGATTTGAGCGGTGGGTAACGGGGTATCAATGGAGGTATTATTTAGGTAAGATATGGGTTATCTATGTACCTGTTTCATAATAAATATGTAGTCCTGTATTTAAGGTTATTTTTTAGTTAATTAATTTGTCTCTCTTAAAGTTTCAATAACTGCATGTCAATTATTGGAATTTGGGTGTCAATAACTGAGTGTCAATAATTGGAATTTGGGTGTTAATTACTGGTCATTTTACCATTTTTTTTTTCTACTTATCAGAAAAAGTTATAAATTGTAGTCAAAACTGCTTTTGCTTATTCATATAAACCCTAATACATCTTATATATTTATGTTTTACTGAAAACAACGCTCTAAATGTATCAAAGACTGATCGGTTTACCCTAAGTAGCTACTCTGTAAAATAATGATGCTAAATAACAAAAAAAGGACAAACAAAAAAAAATTCATTTATTTTTTCCCCCTCCCCCCCCTCAAATCGGTGCTTAATCAGGCACCATTTATTATTTTAAACAAAGTTAACTTCTGTAAATTATGTGCTTCTTAATACTACCAGAGAACAGCCACTGCGCTCAGTGAAGCCCATAAATATTATAATCCATAATAGGTATGTCAATTTTAACATGTTGGCGAGAAAATAGAAGATAATTTCAACAACATGCAGTATGGGTAGAAACATGAGCTAAAAATAGCTAGATAGCCGCAGGAAAGGTGAAGAAACTGCTGAGCTGCTTCTTTTTCTTTAACATGAAGCACAAGAATTATAATGTAGTTTTCTGATTGAAGACATGTTATTTTTGTCAATACCTAATTATGCGATATTAAAATAAAATTTGATAACACGGGGTTATTTCTGATAATTCTTTTACTGACTTTTTATTTTTCATTTGGGTTTTAAATAACATGTTAACCTTTACGACCTCTGATAACCACATGACTTAAATGTTTTCTTTTAGTCTACTATACAAAGGTCCATTTATTATTTTTCAGAATATTTTTCACCTGCATAGGTGCATAACGTGTTAATTTTGCCAATCTGGGGTCACGGTAGTTAAGGTCACCGTATAACGAAGTAGGAACTTCGTTATATAGTGACCTTAACGGTAGTGCCCCGCCAAGTTCGCGCGGAAACTATTGTACCATCTTTTCTTGAAACATTTTAGCCCATATTTGACCTATCTAAAACTTTACTTCGGAATGAGCTACGAAACTCAAACTTTGCACAGTCGTAGATCTTTATAGAGTTAATAATCCCTTCAAGTTTCATGGACTTCCATAGAACTCTATGAAGAAATTTGTATTGGAGAACTTGGCTTTACTTTTATCTCAATTCTTTTTACGGAATACCACTTTCGCGTACTTGGCGGATAGAGATATCTGTAAATTTACTGATGGATTTACTTTTGCTTTTTCACATAGGGTCAGTTTACCAGTAATTGACCAGCGCCCAGTAATTGACCAATTTACCAATTTATTGATAAAAACAAGGTTTTGGACCGTTTTGCCAGAAAGTTATAGTTACTTGCATAGTATTTTTCCTCTATAGTTTCTAGATGACACAGTCTCAGAAATGTCTATTTAAAAGATTGTCTAATGACATTAAATATTTTAGTAGGGAAGGCCGTGAAATTTTTTGGAACCTATTTTCTTTGTCAGCAATTCTAAGAAAAAATGTCTATATGAACCCTTCCAATTTTCCGATGGGTTTAGTCGCAAAATGCAAAAGATGTTATGCATGAAAAATAGTATGACTTATCTCTATGGCAAATATCTTTGGCAAAATTGTCAAAAATAGAATATTTAATTTTTTGACAATTTTGTCAGAGATATTTCCTAGACTTAGAGATTAGTCAAGCTATTTTTAAACTTAGTTTAAGTTTAGCTTTCACTAATAAACATATTTATTACTAAGAAAAAAAGTTCCTCGAATTTATAACTTTTTTTGCATTTTGCGTCTAAACACATCGGAAACCCCCCCCCCCCCCCCTATTTATATAACAAATTTTGCTTAGAATTGATCAAGAAACAGTTTTATGGATGGTAGGTAATGCTAGAAAATGTGTCGTTTGCTATAACCATAGTACGTACACTATTTTATTTAAATCCATTTTCTTCTACTAATTAGGTGCATAAAATATGTTTAGGAACTAAGAAGAGACATTTATTGAATTATTTTTGTTGTATTTTTATTTTAAAAAAAATCCAGGTGGTCCTTACCCGAAGGAAAAAATCGACATTTTGCTAGTGATTGACCATGCTGTAGTTTTATAAAACACTCAATATTTTGCATTTGTGTTACTCAAACTGTCAAGTACAACCCATTAACCCGTGACTGAAGACGTACGGTCTGTGAGAACGATGACAAAGAAAAACTTAGAGGCCCCCCCCCTTCCAGGTACATAACTCATTTTTTAGTTTAGCAGCATCACTTCTTTAAAATTTGTCACAAATTCTAATTGATTTTTTTAATAAATTTGCCGTCATAAATCTCCTTTAGATACAAAATTTCATACCTTAGATCTATCAAAAACCGCCAATAAAAAAATTTGATATTTGCTGCCCCTTTGGCCCCTCCCGCCCGGGAATCCTGGATCCACCACTGGCCACCACAAAGTTATAAAAAGTATAACAATAATCGGTGGTCAGCTGCTCGCTTTGATCAATGGTAAACTACCTACTAGAAACCGCATATGTGGTATTTTTTTTATTTATTCTTTTGACATTCTAATTACAAAATTATTTTAATTATTTTCTTTTAATCACTTATTTGTATATAATACAGTGTAGGTGTAATAATTTATAAGTGTACTCTGTATTTCTAATAACTGGTCAATTACTGGAAATAATATGGTCAAGCATGCTGAGTGGTCCCAACCGACCCACATAGCACAAATCAAAACAACGTTGAAAACACACACTTTTTTAAGTTTAATAGGTCGCTTTTTAAAGTTATTTTTTAAACCACGTTAAAATCACACCAAAATAACGTGGTTTTAAAAATAACGTTAAAAAGCGACCTATTAAACTTAAAAAAGTGTCTGTTTTTAACGTTGTTTTGATTTGTGCTATGTGGGAAACCACTGAAAAATTTTGAAATTGAAATTTTGCACACTTAATTTTTCTTAAACATTAAAATTATTATAAACAACATATGAAATTAAAGAAAGAAAAATAAGAAAAAAGTTTTCTGCTTCGGCCGGGGATTGAACCCGGGACCTCTTGCTATCTAGGCAAACATTCCACCACTGAACTACTGAAGCCATACATAAATTTTTCGGAAAACTTCTACCTATGCGGTGTCTCAATACAAGAACGAGAGACTCTCAGAGTAATAACCCGACCAAGTCATCCAACTGATCTCTAAATTCTTCTTTCCCACTGTCAAAGGTATGATAACTCAAATTAGACGTAAAGATCAACGTCTGAAAGCATGAGACGTTGATCTTTACGTCTAATTTGAGTTATCATACCTTTGACAGTGGGAAAGAAGACTTGGTCGGTTTAATACCCTGAGAGTCTCTCGTTCTTGTATTGATGGCTTCAGTAGTTCAGTGGTGGAATGTTTTCCTAGATAGCAAGAGGTCCCGGGTTTGATCCCCGGCCGAAGCAGAAAAACTTTTTTCTTATTTTTCTTTCTTTAATTTCACTTGTTGTTTATAGTTTTAGGTCCTTGCATTATTTGCAATTTGGTATTTGATAATTAAAATTATTATTAAATCTTAAAACATAGTTAAATTTAATTTTTTTATTTTACCTAAACCTGAAAACTAAAGAAAATGTAACAATTTATTTTCAAAAATTTCCTTATCTGGGCAATTACTGGATAATTGTTCTACTATACAAGTATAGTGATCTAATGAAAGGTCAGCTCAAACCAAATGATAATTACTATGTGAGGGTTTAAAAATATATATATATATATATATATATATATATATATATATATATATATATATATATATATATATATATATATATAATTTAGGCTGTGTTAATAAATTAATCAATATTAGCAGTATTTTTCTTCAAAATCGCGTCAAAACAAAAAAAACTATAAATGAACATTTTATACATAATTTTATAATAATTGTTGAAATCAATTACTAAAATAGGTATACTTAGATCGTAAAAAGTAGGAAAATATTTACCTTAAACTTAATTGATTAAGTTTATTCTAGGTATTCTAAAAAAAACCTGATTTTAAAATGTTATGCATTTTTACCTTCCTAGCCCGCGCAGCAATGGCTAGAAAAGGTATTATTTTTTGAGACAACGCCGAAAATGTGTTATTTGGGTGTATTTTGAGCTATCTTAGCAATATCGTCGTGATGTCTGTCTATGTGTATGTGTATTTCTGTCCGTAACAAAATAGCTCCTAAACCGCTGAACCGATTTTCATAAAATTTTCAGCTAAAATAGTGTTCGACACTCTAACAAGCTGATTAGATTTTGGTCAAAATAGATTGCATTTTACTCGATAATTTGTTATGACCAAAAACCTCGTAGGAGGTTTAGTTTCTGAGATATTTACAAAAAAATGTTTTCAAGGCTACATTATGGCTTCACTTGAAGTGTGCTAATAGGCTAACTAGGAAGGTATCAGCTCCGTCATGGATCCATTTATTTATACCAATAAAGTCAAAATATAATAATAATTATCAACTCTAAAATAGAGGATAGAGATTAAAATTAATAAAATTTTAAAGTTATTAAACTAATAGGGAAGGAAATAATTTTCTAATCTTACGGAAGTTTTAAGTAATTATTATTTTGTATAAAAAAATCAAGTCATTTTATGTTACATTAGGTTTTTCATTGAGCTTATTAAAAATGTTTAATATAAATAATATTATTTCTATTCAGTAGGTACTTAATCATATACGTACGTTTAATTTTAATTAAAAAAACTTTTAAAAAGTGTATACAGAAAACTTGTCCATGGTGCCTTGAAAACCTGTATTAAATACCTCGATAAATATTTTTTTTAAAGATGAGGATCAGAATATAATGTAAAAATAAGACTCTTAGATTCATACAAGGGTTGTCTTTCATATTTTTGGGGAGGGGCCAAGGGCGAAACAAAAATCAGAATATATCTTTTCAATGTTCTTTTTATTAAGTCTTAGGTCTGAAATAAAAATTGACAGGCATAAATAACGCGCCGCAGGCAAAAATTTTTGGGATACTAAGTAATTTTTCTAAAAAAAAAAAGGTTATGTTACGGATAAATTTTGTTAAAAATTGCGGCTAATGCAGTGGAATTTTCTCCCTTAAACTAAAAAATAAATAGTGTTAGGAAGGGGGGGGGGGTGCCCGGGCCCCTCTGCCCCCCCTGGATCCGCCACTGCACATAGGTGGCCACACTGATCGAATGTCGTTACTTAAACTTAACCTAAATCTTTACCTATATGTATTATAGTTTTATAGCTACAGTAAATTTTTTAAGTTAACAAATCAGTCGAAAAATGGAATTAAACCGAGAACATTTTCGGGCTATAATTTTTTACAACTTTCGATGGAAATTATCTCAACAAGAATGCCTTGCCGGGTTGATTTCTGTTTTGGGTAATAAAGCACGACATCAGTCGACAGGTTCTCGTTGGTATGGAAAATTCAAGCATGGACGGATTAGCCTTAGCTACGATTCAAGGCCAAGTACACCGAAAACGGCTATCATCCAGGAAAACATCGATGCAGTGCGCATGCTCATCACGTAAGATCGACATGTGACATATCGCAAGATTGAGTCTTCGTTGGAGATTTCCAAGATCTCAATTAAAAAAATGTTGCATGAAGAATTAGGGGTAAGAATATTAGTTTCCCGCTTGATAGGGTTAATTGGTGGGGTGCAAACTCTAGACCGCTTTGAAGCAGGAAATTCGAAAAACGTGTACAGCATTGTCACTGGTGATGAATCGTTGATTTGTTCATATGATCCGAACCCGAGAATAAACGTCAGTCGTCTGTTTGAGTGTTCCAAGATGAAGAAAAGCCGACAAAAGTCATCCGTTCTCGATCTGTATCCTAAAAGATGGTCGCGACTTTTGTCTTAAAAGCAGGTCATGTAAAATAGCAACAATTTCTCTAGAAGATCAAAGGACTGTTGCTGCCGATTGGTACATCACCATTTGTTTGCCGAAAGTCATCTCTGAGCTTCGAAAGACGAACCCCGAACGACGACCATCCTTCACACAGTCCCCAATGATTTCTATACCTTTCCAAAAATTAAGAACGGACTGCGTGGTCAAAGACTCAAGTCGCCAGAGGAAGCAGTCGACGCCTTCAAGAATGCAATTTTGACAGTACCAACAAACGAGTGGAATTACAGCTTTGACAATTGGTTTGAGCGCATGCAAAAGTGCATTAATTTTCGTGGAGATTAGTTCGAGAAACAATAACGTCTCTAAAAGTTATTTACTGTTTAACCACTGGACCAATTTTAATGAGAATTTCATATAAAATAGTAATGGTACTGTAACGCGCTGAAAAAAGTTTGGCCAAATTCCATTAATGCTAATGGCAGTTTTTTGACAGTTAAACAAGTTGAAAAAATGCTAACTTTTAAACAAAGCATCGTATCAATATTCGTTTGTTTAAAAGTAGTAATACGGATTTTTTTCAATTATTTGACAAAAACTTCGTAGGAGCTTTGATTTCTGAGATATCTACAAAAACTGATTTCACGGCTAAGATAGCGTAGAGTGTGCTAATGGACTAGGAATGTATCAGATCCGGCATGAAACCATTTAATTAAAAAATTAAAATAGACCTCATAGGGTTTATTTCTGCAATTTTCTAAAAATAAAAAGATCAGATCATAGATCAGATTTTATTGTTTATGTTTTAATTGAAGGATGTATAAATTCAATCAGAAAACACCTGCTTTGATAAAAAAAAACAAAAACACGTCATCCGAAAAGGGTTCTAGTCGCATACGATACGATTTTCTTTTCCGAGGGGATGACCCCACTGGTGGTACTTCATTCGAAAACTTATGAAGAAAGGAGACCAACGGAATAATTTTTTTTGACATGAGTATGTTAATTAAAACGTAAAAAATAGTTATTTTCCTAACAAGTGCAGAAAGTCGATTGCCGTCGACAGATCGATGCGTATCGAGTTTTGTCAAGCATTTAAGTGCGGAAAAATAGGTTTTTGCAAGCTAGGAACAACTGTTTTTCTACGAGTGTCAGGAAAAAATAAAAAAACACATCTACACTACGTTACGCGACCTCTTCCAAAAAACAAGTGTTACAACGAAATTTAACTTACCTTTATACCATAGCAACCAAGGCATTTCATAGGCAAAATTGGACATTTCTGTGTGGAAATTTTTTTTCACACTAGTCCAGCAAAGTAGAATTTTCTGCACTAAAAATAGTGCGGAACATCACATTTCCCACACCCTCGTAGAAAAAACATTTTTTTAATGTTTAACTTGTGGTTTTGAAAGATTATGTAAAAAGGACAACGACGCAATAACTTTTGGATTATATTATGTCTATCAAAATATAATGATGTGTTTTCTTTTTCCCCAACAAACCAAAACTCAAAAGAATGAGGTAAGGTGCAAAGAAGACAAAAAATCAAATAACGTTTGGTCAAAAGTTTTTAGTTTTCAAGTTTTAGTATTTATCACGTATAAAAAGTGGGGAAATGACAAATTTGACAGCGTCAAAAAATTTTGTGATTCATTGGGATCAAAAAATGTTCCATTGCTTTTTTCCAGATTTTGATAGGTTAAGGGGATAGATAGAGTGTATCCAAATAACCTAGGTTCATTATTATTATATATTATATGTCAGTATTTTTAAGAAAAAAATTTTTTATAGCCTAAATATATATAAAAAAAAAAATATATATTTTTTGTCCCTATTTCAAGACCCCTTGATAATGACTAAAAAATCTTGATTTTTCAAAAAATTTACAAAATTTTTTAAAAACTACAAAGACCTCCTTTGTAGCTCAAATATAAATAACTAATACGATATTATTTTTCAATTATATAATCTCGAATATTAAGGAAGGATGATGCGTTAACTGCACCACGCGACAAGGTTAAAAAATGGTAAAAATAGTAACTACTAAATTTTTTTCTGGTTGAAAATACATTTGTACTGGAGTAACAAGAGTAAATAGTTGATAATATATCAACTCAAACCGGTTATTGTCTTCCTCCACTAATTTTTAATGTGTTTTTAACAAATAGTCCGGACATGTTTCGTAAGTACTAAATTAAATTAGCTACTACTACTATGTCGGTTTAGAACGTTTTTCTACGTTGCCCGACGCCTATTCTCCACCTCCTTCGATCCTGACAGTCATCTTCAGTCAGGTTTTTTTGACTCATTGATTTTTGGATTGACTGTTGCCATTCCAGTTTAGGATGCCCTCTTTTTCTGCGCCCTATTGGTTGCTAGGACCTGCTTTGAAAATCTTTCGTCGCTCATCCGTTGTACATGACCGTACCATATCAGTTGCCTTTTAGTGATGTCATCCGTTATGCTTCCATCGATTCCCATTCTTTCTTTTATGATCTCATTTCTTATATGATCTGTTCTAGATATTCTCATTGATCTTCGTATTGCATCCATTTCAACACTTTCCATTTTTGCTTTGTATATTTCTGTTACGCGACAAGTCTCTATTCCATACAACAGCGTGCTTTTCACCATTGTTTCATATCTGTTAAATTTTACATTCTTTTTTATCTCTCTGCTCCATAAAATACTGTTAAGACAACCAATAACCTTTTTTGCTTTTACTATTCTTTTTTCCAGTTCTTTACAGTCTGTTCCCGTGTTATCAAATGTGACACCCAAGTATACACACTCATTAGATGGAGATATTTTTTGTCCATTTTCTAGTTCTAATTCACTTGATTCGTTTCCAATACATAAGTACTGTGTCTTGTCCACGTTCACTGTTAAACCTCACTTTTGGTATTCTTCCGTTAACTTTTTCATCATATACTCCATGTCTTCTTTATCATTAGCTACAATTACTTGGTCGTCAGCAAACTGTAGTGTGTATATGGTAAATCGGTCGTTAAGTTGTATTCCCATGCCGTGTACTTTGCGTTTCCAGTTTGTTAGAGCTACTGCGATGTATATTTTAAAAAGAGTTGGAGAGATACAACATCCCTGTCTTAAGCCTTTCGTTGCCAGGAATTCTTTTGAAAGTCGATTTTCAATTTTAATTTTAGATTTTGACCCTTTGTATAGTTCTTTTATCGCTTTTATGTATGTATGATTGATATTAGTCTGCTCTAACACTGTCCATAATTTTTCTACTGGAACGGTATCATATGCTTTATGTAGGTCCACAAAGGTAACATGAGTCTCTATATTTCTGGCGCTCATTTTCTCAATTACTTGTTTAAGACAAAAAACAATATCACTACAAGATCTGCCTGCACGAAACCCACTTTGCTCTTCTTCTTGTTCATGAAAATCATTCTCTATTAGATCTCTAAGAATCCTACCGTACAATCTACTTAGAGTACCGGTTCCTCTGTAATTGTTGCAACCCAGCTTGTTTCCTTTTTTATGTATTGAGGATATGAATGCAATTTTCCAATCATCAGGTACTGGATGTCCGTTTATAAATTGATTGATAATATATGTGAGATTTTCGAGTAGTTTCTCTGATCCATATTTGAGCATTTCAGCATATATTCCCCCAGGTCCGCTAGCTTTTCCGGATTTAAGCTTTTTAATATTATCCCTTATCATTTCTTTTTCGATGATTACTTTCTCTCCATGTACTTCTATGTCTCTTCTCGGAGAGGCTGCCAGATATTCGGGTCTCGTCTCCTGCAGCAGTCCCTTATAGTGTTCTGTCCATTGTTCTGGTTTGATGATCTGGATGTTAACTTTTTCTTTTGTTGGGTTTTTTACTGTAGAAATAAATTTCCATACTTTAGAACTCTGTCTACCTCCTACGTGTGTATTTATATCGTGGCATTTGCGCTCGAACATTTCATTCTTTTCTGTGCGTATCAAATTTCTTAGCTGTCTTCTTAAATTAGCACAACATTTTAAAAAACTGGGTAAAAAACTTTACCTAGATGCTAAAACGGTTTTAAATTTTAAATAACGTCAACTCTTATCAATAAAATTCCAACATGTTATGAAAATGTCTAGGACTTAACCGTTTTAGTAGCTAGGCAAACATTTTTAACCAGTTTTTTAAAATGTGCTAATTTAATTTTGTAATATCCCCAGAAGATATAAGTTGCTGCTTACGAAACATTTGTTTAAAACAAATTAACAATTAGTGGGGGAAGACAATAACCTGTTTGATTCCTTTTATCCTTTTCTTATAAACTTTTCAGCAAGTGAATCATTTCATCTAAAAAAAAAGTTGTTTATGAGTTCATATGACTACTTTCTAGAGTGGAAGAAAGATCGTAAAAAATTATTTTTTACACTAGTGCGGGAAAGTAAAACTATGCTAATTTTGGAGTTATTCTATCGGTTCGGTTCGGTTCGGTTCGGTTCAAAATTCGTAACTATCGACTTGGTACAGTGTAGGGAATTTAGCAGATAGGCAATCTGATGAATTATAGCTCATTTCAAGTTTTTTATTCAATTAAAAAAAAAATGGATTTTTTTAAATATTTCTGCATACCCCCCGTATAGTCATGTCATACAACAACTATCAAGCCAAGCTGTGACAGGTGCTTGGTCCAGTTTGCTATGGCAACCAAGTTATGTTATTGTTACTCAAACGTCAAAGCTAGTCAAAGAGCGTCTCTGAAGTGACAGAACTGCCTTTTATTTTGAAAAAAATGGATTTTTCAATGGACTGTTCCGAAGATGAACTTCCGGAGTGCATTTTGCAGGCTGCTGAAGATGTGAATGGTGAGCTGCTACCTGCCAAATCGAGACAAAGGTACGAAAAACAGTACAATCATTTCGTGACATGGTGTAAGGAGAAAGGGGTGAGAATCTACAAAGAAGAAGTCTTCTTGGCATACTTCCTAGGCCTGAGCAAGGTCTTGAAATCGAATACCTTATGGTCACGCTATTCCATGGTGAAAAGCTTGCTTAAAATTAAGCAAAATCTGGACATAAGCAGATTCCACAAGCTAACATCGTTTCTTAAACAAAAAAATGTTGGTTTTCGAGCACAGAAGGCGCAAGTTTTCACCAAAGATGATATATCGCGGTTTATGTTAGCTCCTGATGAGATTTATTTGATGATTAAAGTGAGTACCATTTTTGCTTTGGCTGGTGCTCTCCGCAGGGCGGAGCTTTTAAATATCACTCTGGATGACATACAGGATAAAGGAAGTCGGGTCTACTACGTTATACCTCGATGCTTGAAAATGGGTGTTTCTTTTTTTAATGATAAGTTGAGGTCGTTTTATACTGTTTTCAAGAAAAAAAAAATGCGGATTTTTCGCATTTTTTTAGAAATTTCAAAATTAAAAAATTAGTAAAAACTCATACAAATTGCTATAGAAATAATTTATTTGACGTTTGTTATTTCGAGAAAGAGCGGGACGGCTCACAATCGACGGAGCTTTAAATAAATGGTAATTTAGCCAAAAATAAGGTGACCAACTGTCTAGCAAGAGGCGATAAAAAGTTTTTAAGAAATGTATTTACGCATAGAAAAATGGTTACACCAAATTTTTGAAATCTAATGTTCGGCCTGACATCTTGCTCTTTTAATTTGTCGCGCATTTTTGACTCCGTAAAATCGTCCAAAATCGTCTATTGAGCATTTATAATGAAAAAAATGATGCAGAAACAATTATGATAATGATGATTTACAGAAATTCAGCAGTTCGGTTTGGTTCGGGTCGATCTTAGATTAGGTTGACTGTGTCTTAAAGTAATTCAGCAGGAGTCGGCGCAGCGCCGACTCCTGCTGAATTACTTTAAGACCCAACAAACCTAACCTAAAACCAAACCGAACGGAACTTAACTGAATCAAATTGAACCAAACCGAACCGAACTAAACCAAAACGAACGGAACCGAACCGAACCGGACTGAACGGAACCGAACCGAACCGAACCGTACCGCACAAACAATCAGCAAGAATCGGCTGCGCCGATTCTTGTTGAATAGTTCTAACTAAATAATTTCCTACCCTCAGATGCACCGTAACAAGGCTTTGCTGATCCATTCTCTATCTTTGTTGTTTTGTATGTGAGCAACAAGAACTTAATCGCGATTAAATCCATGATCGCGCTTCAGTGCTTACGGTGCATCTGAGGGTAAGTCAGCGTAAGCAAATCCAATTGGGAAATTTGAAATGGCCGAATGACCTGGAAAGTGTCGGCCAAGCAAAAACTCAATCAATGTGTCAAAACATCTGTGGGAAGGTCAACTGTACAAATTTTCAAAATTATGTGAAAAAACCGAGAAAAAACACGAAAAACTAGGTATGTAATTAATTTAAAATTGTTAAATTATTAATCCTAAGCTAATTCATAAATTTATGTCGAAAATTTGACGATGCAGTGATAGAAATTGATTTTTTTCAACCAAAACAAGTCAAAGAAAATCACTATGTAACGTTTTTTAAAAAATTATTTTAAAAAAAAACCATACTTTTTTTTTTAATTTCCCGTATCCAAATCGACTAAAAATAGTCCAAAGAATCATTTTCATACAAAAAAATCGTTATATAGAGCGTTTTGACGAGCGAGGTATAACGTAGTAGAACCAGGAAGTCTGATCGTTGTTAAGATCTCCGACACTAAAAATCATTCCTCAAGATCCTTCGTTTTATCCGAAGAAATAAATAATGGATCTTTTTTGATGCTGTATAGAAAGTACGCAAATTTGAGACCTCCTACTACTCCGCACCGCCGGTTTTTCATTTATTATAAAAAAGGAAAATGTTCCAATCAGTGTGTAGGAGTGAACACTTTTGGAAAGATGCCATCAGAGATCGCTGCATATTTGCGCCTACCTAACCCAGAACGTTATACCGGCCATAGCTTCAGACGTTCTTCAGCAACATTCCTAGCAGATTCAGGTGAAGGCATAACAAACATAAAACGCCTTGGTGGGTGGAAGTCCACTGCTGTCGCTGAGGGGTATTTGGAAGATTCCGAGAAACAGAAAAAGAACATCTCGAGTAAGATTCTTTCATCTACCTATGACCTGCAATCGTTGCCAGCACCGTCATCGTCAACTGTAAGTGACCTGCAACTGCTGCCGTCAACGTCCACTGGAAGAGTCCTGCAGACCCAGACGCCATCTTTGCGCACTTTCGATTCTACAAGCGGCCACCAGATGCGAGAATTACCACCATCGAACTCCACTACACCGGCAATTCTAAATAATCTTCAAACTGCAACAAATTGTGTTTTCAATATCACTATTACCAATAATAATAATTAGTATTTTATTTATGTTCAAATAAAATATTTTTTCAAAAGTAAATTTGTGGTATTGTAACATCGGTCGAAGAAAAAATAATGTTCCTAACTCATGCGGAAAGTGTCTTTCCCACCCTCGACTGCTTGCCCGAACTCCGCTCCGCGTCGTTCGGGTCAACTGCAGTCGCGTGCGGGAAAGTATCACTTTCCACACTTGTTAGGAAAATAACTATTTAAAAACAAATATTTCCCCGCTAAAAGCAGCGTTCCATTGAAATTCGCCACCCTGTAATATACATACCGGGTTGGCCAAAAAAACCGGACAATTTTTTTTTCATTATAACTTTTGAACTGTACCATAAATTTTAAGACCAACTGCACTTGGCAGAGAATGAATCAGATTTTTAAATAAATACATTTTTTTGTTGTGGACGAAATAAAATAGTACCCTTTAAAGATGCTCGTTTATTCTTGTGTTGTGAACATGTTTTAATTATTTTTTTAAATCAGTAAAAAAACTGCGTTCTTGCCACGCACAACGTGGTACAAATTAACAAAATCGGTTCGGGGGTTCTAAAATAAAATATGTTTCTTTAAACCATTGTTTTGACTACTATAGTATAGTATATGTGTGAGCTAATATATTTAGTCAAAACTTAAATTAATTTTCTGCCATGTGCAGTTTGTTCCATCAAAATTTATAATGCAAAAATGACATTTGTAAAAAAAATTTAAAATCTAAAGGAAAAATATCATTTGGAAGGTACGTATTTCATACAAAAGATATTTTAAACACCTTATAACTGTCTATTAATTCTTGAAATATCTTAATTTATTTAAATACCTACTTTCCAACAAAATAAAAATTTTTTACATTTTAAAAAATTATTTAAAAAAAAATACTTTTTAATTTATTTCAATACTACTTGTTTCTAATAAAATTAACATTTTTAAGTTTTTCAAAAATTAATTACCCGTTGAGTTGGTCTACCAAAAAACACATTTTTTTAGTTGATTTTTTATTATGATATGTGCGTGATACATAACCTCTACTTTTGAAGATATTGCTAGAATATTTAAATTACAAGATTAAATTAAATAAATTAATTAATTTTTTTGCACACGTGGGTAACATAGGCCGACTATAATTTGAAAACAAAGTTGTTTTTTATTATCTAAAACACTTAAAAATTTATAGTTTTTATAAATTATGCTAAAAATGTTTTGAATTTTAGCAGACATCTAACAAATATTAGATATTTTTGACGTCGTCACTATCTCACACATTTACAGTCTATAAAATTAAAAACACCTTAAATAAACAACATCCAAAAATTCCCACTAAAGTATTTTGAAAACCTATTTTTAAAGATGGCACCATGTTATTTCTCGCGATAAAACTATAGAAGGTTAGCAAGTTTTTTGACAAGAAAATTGTGTTAAAGTGGAACTATAAAATAAATAAGTCTTCGTTAATTTTAAAATTTGAAAAAAACTTACAAAAAACAGATAATTTACACAAACACATTTTAACAGGGTGTTTCCAAAGTACCTAAGTAAATAAACTGGGGTCTTGGGATCAAAGCAATATCTGATTTAAAATAAGATAATTTCTTGTTGGAATATTGCATGCACTAATTATACGATTCATTTGTTTCATTCCAAGAAAATCATATTGTCTTATTCCTAGAAAGACTGTATTCAGACTTTTGATTTGCCTTACAAAACAATAATTAATATTGTTAAAAAAACGATTCTTTTTGATTTAGTCTTAATCCTTATCCAATTGCTGTTATATGTAATCCTATTCAAACCTAACTAAATTAAACTTTACTAAACCTTGAACCAAGGCCTTCCCTAGCGGAGGATCAAGGGGGATCAATCCCCCCGAAATTTTTAGGACTCAAAAATAATAAAATATTTAACAGCGATAAGTAATAGAGATATAACTCGCATTTTAGCTCACACATATACTATACTATAGTAGTGTGAGCTATGGTGATCCTAATTTTTTCGAAAAAAAAAAGTTGCTCCGATTTCAAAAATTTTTATATATCTTTGCATTTCAGATGATTTTGAAACTTTTTTGTTGCGCCGTCTGTCTGTCTGTCTGTCTGTCTGTATGTCTGTCTGTCTATCTGTCTGTCTGTGTGTCTGTATGTCTGTCTGTAACGACCAACGCGCATAACTCAAAAACCGCTCGGTCGATTTTAATGAAATTCGGTACCTAGGCTGGGTCTTGGGTCGAGATGGTCCCATTTAAAAATGAACAAAATCGACCGAACACAAACCAAATAAAAGGGTGGGGGTAGATTTCAAAAATTAGAGTTTATGTGAAAATATGGCGTGTGTGATATTAAACGAAAGGTAATTGAGTCTGCAGTTAAACAAAATACATTTTATTTTATTTAAAAACAAAGGGTGGGGGTATATTTTAAAAATTAGAGTTTAAGTGAAAATATGGCGTGTGTGATATCAAACGAAAGGTAATTGAGTCCGGAGTTTAACAAAATATATTTTAGTTTTTGTTTTTTTTGTAAGGGTGGGGGTAGATTTCAAAAATTTGAGTTTAAGTCAAAACATGGCTTGTGTGGTATCAAACAAGAGGTAATTTAGTCTGGAGTTGAATAAAATATATTTCAGTTTTTAGTTAGTTATATTAGCTCACACGTACACTGTGAGCTTAGGGGCCCATATATTGGCAGAGTATTTTTTTTTACTTAAATCTTCAGCATATTTTATATAAGCGAGTGGCAAAATATTTTTGTCCTGTAAATTTCGCTCGTATCCCCAAATTTTCTTTCAATATCTAACAAACATCAATAACTTTATTCATAAACAGTTGTGTTTTAAATAATATTACTTGAGTTAACTGCGAAATCGATCCAAGATTTGCGCAGCTGCTAAAAAAGTAAATTTTTTTTATTGTGTTTTTGAACTTGATTTTTGCGTAGTTAATAATAATTTTGTTATAAATTTGACTGAAAAAAAATGCTAGGTTGAATAATTTTTAATCCATATCCATATTCCAGGTAGGAAGGCTATTGAGATAACCATCAAAATTCTTGATGGGACACGATCAATATCAATAAATATATTTTAGCCATTTAACTGCCAACGTTCCCATTTTGAGAACACTTATTAAAAAAATTGTTTTAGAGGAATTTATTCATTTTTTTTTTTTAATAAAATCAAATATTTTTAGTAATTATGAAATATGTTTGCTAGTTAATGAAAATTTTAATTTAGTTTTATTTTCATCCTTTTAATAAAAACAAAATTCACAATTCAAGTTTTTTAAATTAGGTTCGGTTTGGTAGGTATTTAATGAACCTACCTACAAGCGCAGAGCTGAATAAAAAGCTAGGTCGGGCTGGGTAATAGTCGATGAAAAAATTATTTTTGTAGCATATTTTTTTTCTAAGGAGTGGTAGTTCTCCTGTTTTCCCTTTATTTATTAACAAAAAGTGCATATTTTTTTTATAGGGGAGGGGGGGGTAATTACCACGTTACCCCTCTCAAAGACGCGCTTGTTACCTAGTAAATATTTTTGCACTTGAATTTATTCTTTAGCTTTTAAGAAAACCGTCTTCAGTTAGGCATGTGCCAAAATCGGGGCATCCTTTTTTTATAATTAATTGAAGTAAAGTAGTATTCAAACAAATTAATTGAAAGCTTCATGTTTAACAAAACTAAAGTTTCCCTAACACCCAGAACAACTAGGTCTTATTAGAAACATAAGTGTGACTCCATTCCAGTACAATGTTTTAATAAGTTTTAAATCACAAAATATATTGGAATTCGGCGTTAGATAAAATTTCTTGCAACAATTTTTGTAATAACTAAAAATACTCTCAGAAGACTTTCGAGACTTTCGAGATATATTGAAAAGAAACGCAAAATTCTATTTTAAACGAGGGGTCATCGGCACCCTAAAATTTTGTACAGCGTCCAACAGGACTTGGGTCCTGACGTGTACTGTTGGGTCCTGTTGAGTACTGTCGTGTACTGTCGAGTACTGTTGGGTACTGTCGTGTACTGTCGAGTACTGTTGGGTCCTGTCGTGTACTGTTGGGTACTGTCGTGTACTGTCGAGTACTGTTGGGTCCTGTTACGAGGTACAAAGCGCGCCCTTCAAAAAACATGCGAGCAAAAAAAAAAAAAAAAAAGTCATCATGTTTGGGGAAGGCCGACAGGGACCAAGCGCGCGCTCAAAAAACTTGCGACCAAAAAAAAAAAAAAAAGGTCATCATGTTTGGGGAAAGCCGACAGGGACCAGGGACAAAGCGGCGCGCTCAAAAAACTTGCGACCAAAAAAAAAAAACAAAAAAAAGCTCATCATGTCTTTTCGCATCTACGCCACTGGTTGGGGGGTAGTGTCGAGTACTGTCGTGTACTGTTGGGTACTGTCGTGTACTGTCGAGTACTGTTGGGTACTGTCGTGTACTGTCGAGTACTGTTGGGTCCTGTCGTGGTACTGTCGAGTACTGTTGGGTACTGTCGTGTACTGTCGAGTACTGTTGGGTCCGGTACTGTCGTGTACTGTCGAGTACTGTTGGGTCCTGTCGTGGTACTGTCGAGTACTGTTGGGTACTGTCGAGTACTGTTGGGTCCTGTCGTGGTACTGTCGAGTACTGTTGGGTACTGTCGAGTACTGTTGGGTACTGTCGTGTACTGTCGAGTACTGTTGGGTACTGTCGTGTACTGTCGAGTACTCTTGGGTCCTGTCGTGGTACTGTCGGGTCCTGTTGTGAAATTTGTACAGTACTGTTGAAAGCTGATGACCCCTCGATTTTAAAGCAATATTATTTACCCAACATGGACTATATCTTAAAATGTAATATCTTTTAGTTGGGAACGTATTAGATACGTTATATAGTTCTTGCCATAGGCAGCATATACGTAATATTCCGTATATGATATAGTTGTTTATTTTTGTTTATCTTTGTTTAGTATATTATAAACAGCGGTGACAATAAACTTTTAAAAAAAAGTAGTGTCTATGATTTAAATAGGTAGGTAATTGGTTATGTGAAGTATCCGTCACTGTCAATCGAAAAACATTGATTGGCAAAAATACCTACGCACACTTTTATGACATTTAGAGCAACAAAAAAAAATCTGAAAACTGGCATGTCTTTGAGTTGTTTTTATCTCTGCGTTTTTTTTTTGTCAACCAAGGCCAACACAAAAATAGGATAGCCCTGTGTCAACCTACAGTCAGCATTTTTTTTTATCCAGAGACAATGACAGTTTCACCTTTAATTTTATACCAACAAGACATATTTACTTTTTAAAATATTTCTGGTTAGGAAATATGTTTATTTCACGTCAAAGTCATAAAAGTGTAACTGCGTATGGCAAGTTTATGTATTTTGATCCATGATTAACATTATTATTGATAAAGGGACACAAGTGACAGAGTTTGGTTGTTAGCTTTTTTGAAAGGTTCGATGATGGTTCGATGTCAGCAAAAATTAAAAAACATGCTAGAAATTAACCCCCCCCCCCCGAAATTTTTTACATTGCATTACAAACTACCTAAAAGCTAAACTAAACTACTAAAGCACAGAACGTGTGAAAGAAATGTGTTTTAAAACAAGTACCCCCTACTTTAAAATGCATAGAAAATATATTAATTTACGGTCAACGGGGAAAAAAATCAAAATAGATTCATGTAAAGGAGAACTGCAAATAAATATACATATATTGAATATTGAAAAAAATAAATATATGTTGCACGTATATAAATAAGTGTAGGATCAAGAAAATTAGAATTTTTTAAATATAGTTTATGATTTTTTAAATTAATTTAGTTTAATAAGTAATTCTTTGTCCTGTCTAATTTTAAGAATGGTTTTTCTTCAGGTCAGGTAAAATAATATATTCAATAAAGACAACTCAAACACTTGAATTTAAAAACAGTTTTTTTTGTTTAGTGATGTTTTATAACAAGGGTTCGGTTCGGTTCGGTTCGGTTTTTTGAAAACCATACAGAGTGTTTTTTTTTTTTTGGAATTTTTGTAGTATTTGATCCACTTAACTCAAAAATGTATTTTAATATTTTTTAAGTTTATTCTGTATTTTTATACAGCGGATCAAAAATTTGGATTTCAGCTTTTTCCATCAAAAACATTGATTTTACTAATTTTTGTTTATAGTTATATAATTTTCTTGTTAAGTTTCAAAAGGTTAGAACTAACGATTTGTAAAATATGTATTCTGAAGTGTCCAAGTTTTTCTTAGATATGACATATACAGGGTGTCCCAGACCACCCGTCCACCCCTTTTAAAACCCAGAGGAAAAGTTTTTTAATGATCCAAAAAATTACTCGAGTACGCTCTCTTGATTGGTGGTAGATGTTTTTAACTTTCGGAGTCGACCGGAAGTGGCCTATTTAGGCCTGGAGTCCGTTTTTCAAATAGGATTGGGCATATCGTCGTTGATCTTACAAACTGACGTATCCCACAAAAAAGCAGTTTTGTGTCGATCTTTCATTTCACAAAGTGCCGTAACTCATAAAAATCCTTTAAATAGCACAACTATCATTAGATCCAAGAACATTTTTAGTGATATAAATCCAATATAAACTTTCCCTAAAACTTGAAATTGCTTTCTTGTAAAATTACAATAAATGAGTTACGTCAGTTTGTAAGATCAACGACGATATATGAAAAAAAAAATAATGAGGTTTAAGAAAAAAATGTTTTAAATAAAAGGTACGTATTTTCTTGCGTAGAATCCGAATCCGTTGCAAAATTATGCCTATCCCTATCCAAAAAACGAACTTAAATAGGCCACTTCCGGTCGGCGCCGGGATTTGAAAATACCACCAATTGAAAGAGCGTACTCGATATGGCTACAATCATTTTTTAGATCATTGAAAAAACCCATTTCCTACGTTTTAAAAGGGGTGGACGGGTGGTCTGGGACACCCTGTATATTTTATATGGCGAAATTTTCAGTAAAATCTGTTTCTAACTTTTCTTTTTCTAAGGGAAGGAACTGCTTATTGCTATCTTTTTCTACAAAAATCGGTTCCTCGGTATACTTAATTCGAAAAATATCTTCAATTGCTTTTAAATTTTGTACAGTGTCGCTCAAACACAGCAAGTTTTGCATAAAAGGCCTATTTCAAACAGCGCATGCGCCGAAGGGCCTTTTTCTTTAAAAAAATGCCATTAAATAGATAAAATTGTTATAAAAAAAACTAAACTTCTGTTATTTGTCACAAAAAAATTCTTTTTTAGATTTTGCTTATAACACAGTTGTGCAGGTTTATACCCATACAGGATTTTACAGCTTTACTAGAGGAATCCAATACTTAAAATGCCATTAAATCGATAATGTTTTACGTTGAGCTATTTTTAGTAGTTATGTTTAAGGATGGCTTAGTTGGTAGGCTAAGAATTTGTAGATATTATGTACATACATGATGTCCAAAAAATCTGAA